>OY039094.1:9027200-10227200 GCA_955850985.1 Elophila nymphaeata | reverse complement strand
TTATTTTGTTCAGTGCTTGTTCCCTTCGTTAAAAAAAATCTTAGGATTATATTTATTTAATTAGTATGTTTATCGCGGTTTTGCGAGTTGCGTGCGAGTTGAGCCCTTTACATTGCGCAGTACAATTTGCAATTTTGTTTTAACACCAAAAAATAAAAATATTTTCCCAGCAATATTTTTTTTGAAATATGTCTTATTTTAATGTATAGAATACATGGTTTTCGTTTGACTGTTCATGTCTTTTACACCCTGTATTTATTGGACACCGTACGTCACAGCAGAGGAGCCCTGCCAGAAAAACAGCGCTCCTGCGGCACTAAGTCGTAGATACAGATGCTGAGGCAGGAACCTTTTGGCCTCGCACAGAGGGGTCCACATCCGAAAGTCTCCTCGTGGCGGACCCTGGTAACGTGGTGGGGTAACTTTCCCGGCGAGTGTGTGGCTTTTGATGTCAAGAGTGTCGCCTTGGCATTCAAAGTCACATGCCATCGTCGAGCTGTTTTTGTTTTCCCACTACGGCTAGTTCCGGACGACCCTTTTCAGGGCCACGACCTTGCCCTCAGTCCCCCGGGTGCGGTGGGATGGCTGCTCCCTTCCCCCCTCCCCTGATCCTCGTTGCGGAGGACGCGCCAGGTCAAGCAGCCGGCGGTGGAGGAGTGGCTGCTGGCCACCAATTGGTGCACAAGGAGTGCCTAGACGGGCAGCGTTGGGACCACCACGGTGTAGTTGCGCTAACGTGCGCATATCCCGAGCCGTCCCGTAATAGCGCACTGGAGGTCAGGCCGGGGAGGATGTTTAGTGGGTATGGAGGGCACGCCTTTACCTCGAGTCCCACATATCCGACGATGCATAAATGCTTCTGGCCTCGCACAGAACGTTATGTGTACCTATTAGTTGAGTTGTAGGTTTAATGTTATTTTAGTAGATATATTGTTATCTTATTTTTCTGTTGTTTTGTCCTGGCGTGCCCATGAAATGTTTTTCTTTCAAAATGTATGGAACAGCTGTTTTTTTTGGTCAATTGATTTATAATAATAATAATCTTTATTTCAGACAGAGGATCCATGTTTTTCGTACATTATTTATACATAACGTCCGCTATAAATATAATTTACAGAAAAAAGTACGCGATATTTGTTGAGACTCTCCTTTCTCCCACGTGAGACTGGGCGATATTCGGCTTGACCATCTCTCCCCTCTGAACACCTCACGTAATTAACGGACGCCCCATTAGACCTATCAAAACATTCCTCCTTGAATCGGCAAATTTGACGTTCATAAGTGTACAAAATAATGTCCCCACCTCGGGCTCGAGCCTACCCCACATTAGGGGCGATTAGGCCTTAGTCAACCACGCTGGCCAAGTGCGGGTTGGTCCACTTCACACACAACCTAAGAATTTCTTCATAGGTGTGTGCAGGTTTAACAACCGTAAAAGCGTCGATTAAACGTACATGTTTTATTATGAATTTAAAATTTGAAAACACATTGGTACGTGGCGGGGATCGAACCAGTGCCTCCCGGGTGGGAGACGACGCTCTTACGCAACTACGCCACGGACGCTTCCCACTTGGCAACTGTCTAAAATTAACGTTCTCTTTCAGTATCAACTCCAACATAAAAATTACGCCGTACAATGTACAGTTGGACTCGAAGAACGCTCAAGAAATTGCGTCCCAATATGATTTGGTGTTGGACTGTACGGATAATGTACCGACTAGGTACCTCTTGAATGATCTGTGCGTACTAACTAAGGTAACTTTTTAATGTGTGATGTGAATACCTTGAAATATTATTTTTTTTACACACAATTTTGAATCTGGGAAGCTGGAACATCGTGAATGAGGCTTTGCACGCTTATGTGAGTGGTCAGAAAGTATATGAAAAGGTTGCAATGAAGGCGTTTAGGCGCAGAATGTCCAATTTGCAAAATGTCCAGTTCGCAGAATGTCCAGTTCACATAATGTCCAATTCGCAGAATGTCCAGTTCTCAAAATATCCATTTCGCAAAATGTCCAATATTCATCGTAATATGATTAATTTACTTATTGAGTTAAAAGTTGGATTCTACTGATAAGTCAAGTTATTATTTAAAATCAGTTTTTATTTTCTCCACATTTCTTTCAATACAAGGTACATTTATAAAACCTTTTACTTGCGATTCACAAAGCTGTTCAAGCAAACACCTTCTTGTGTTTCTGTGATGCATATTAATGTGAGAATCGCCCTTAAGTCGCTTCTGGTTTATGTCGACCTAACCCGCTCCTCGCTAAAAGGGAAAATCACGTTACGATTAATATTGGACATTTTGCGAATTGGACATTCTGCGAAATGGACATTTTGCGAAATGGACATTTTGCGAATTGGACATTCTGCGAAATGGACATTTTGCGAATTGGACATTCTGCGAATTGGACATTTTGCGAATTGGACATTCTGCGAAATGGACTTTTTGCGACCGTTGGACATTTCACGAATTGGACATTCTGCGCCTAAACCGATAAAGGTGTGCTGATCCCAACACTGTTGTATGAAAGTGAACGATAAAAGACATGAAAGCAGAATAAATGCGGTTGAAATGAGAGCCTTAATGACTATGGCTGGGGTTGTTTATTGAGTGACCGGTAATGCAATGATGGATCTGTGTGGGTCCCGGTTTCGTAGTGTCGCAGAGAAGGGAGTCAGGGTTGGAAAGCCCATACTTCTCAGGAAAACGTCATCGAGTACCAACACAAACTTGTGTCCGAAATTGAGGCCTTAAGCAGTCTCGGGTAGACAATTTGGTCCAATTCAACCCAACAAAGACACAAGTTTGCTCGTTATTAAAGTACGCACTCAAAGAAGGAGACCGCACTACGCAATCACGTCCACAATTTACAATTATGGACCTTACGTTTAAGAGACAGCGTTGAGTAACACTCACCATAAGTCACACTCACACCTACACAACTTCATTGGTCGCCTGTGGCCCAATTCACGTAAATACATTCGATCTAAAAATCGTTGTAGTTTAGAAATCGTTCGATCGTAGTCCTATCCAATTTTGGTATTCAAGTGTTACTCAGCTACATTTCGATAGGACGACAACTCAATAGGATCGGAACTAAAGCACATCTGAACGACTTGTCAACGAAACAAAAAAGATACCTGTAAAATTATTTGATTTTCTACTAAAAGGTTCAAATATACTTTATACTTCAAATACAGTGATTTACGATAAATTAATCAAATTAAATTAAACAATATCGATATTATATAACATAGAACGTGATATGAGAATATTTTAGCTGAATACCTCTCAGTTGACATTTCAGGTGCGATTTTAAAACGATTTATTAGCTGAATACGGTTCGACGATGGTTCAACGACATTGTGATCGAGCTACTTCAAAATCGGTTCATTTGACGTACGTGAATACGAAAAAGTGTTTAAACGACTAAATCGCTGCGATATCCCAACGGTTTTAATACGTGAATTGGGCTACTGGTTGTTCACAACCAACAAGCGTTTTTCGCGCAATTTTCTGCCGCGGACCAGCAAGACAAGACTGGAACTGAGTGTCGTGTTTTGAGGTCGGTGCCAACCTCAGTCATCATTTCAGCCGAGAGACGCCCACTGTTGGACATAGGCCTCCCCCAAGGATCTCCAAACCGGTCGGTCCTGCGCTGCCCGCATCCAGCGGCTTCCTGCGACCTTCACCAGATCGTCAGTCCACCTTGTGGGGGGCTACCAACGCTGCGTTTCCCGGTACGTGGTCGCCACTCAAGGACCTTTCCGCCCCAACGGCCGTCAGTCCTCCTCGCAATGTGCCCTGCCCACTGCCACTTAAGGTTCGCAATTCTTTGGGCTATATCGATGACCTTGGTTCTCCTGCGGATCTCATCATTTCTGATGTGATCGCGCAGAGAAACTCCGAGCATAGCCCTCTCCATTGCCCTTTGGGTGACTTTGAGCCTTCTTATGAGGCCCATTGTAAGCGGCCACGTTTCGGATCCATAGGTCATCACTGGCAACACACACGAATCAAAGACTTTCGTCTTAAGACACTGCCTCACTGCCAACCTCAGTATTTGGAGCAAACCTTATCATTAGTATTTAGGAAAACATTTAGATTTTTTTAAAGAAATTTTTTCTTTCGGTATATGTTTTTAGTCGAAGGCGATTTTTTTAATCAAAAATATTTTTTCAGATACCTTTAATATCAGGGAGCGCCTTGAAAATGGAAGGGCAGCTCACAGTGTATGGGTACAGGGCTGACAAGAATAATAATGAAAAGGTGAGTAAGAGGGAATATCCATGAGTTTTTTTCTCTGATACACTGAAAACAAATTGACCTGCCATAGGCGAGAATCTAACCCAGCATCTTCCGCAATTTCGGTCGAGGCATATATAGTGCTTTTCTCAAAAGAATGAAGGGAAATAAAACATACTTTACCTTTGTCACTAAATATATATCATCCGGGGCTTTAATTAAAAATTGCCTTTGAATCCGGTCGATTGTCGTTTAAATCTGGTGGAGTACCATCAATCTCCATTTCACTCTCTGAACCGTCGTAACTCATTTTAATTATTAAATTTATAAATATATTATGTATAACAAATCAAAACGAATTTTCAGCTTTGCCGCCAATTTTCTTTTTATCACCAAGGCAAATGCATGTAGGCTATATAAAGCCACGTGAACGCAATTTGTACGAAGCAAAGCTCAAGCAAAGAGACTTTAGTATGTCAGGATCGATAAAAGAGGTCCAATCAAAGAGTTTTAATAACACCAGCACACCGTTTCATACAACATTGCTGGAGCGTTGTAGTGTTCCAAATTCAAAAAACGCTCCAGCAATGGATTTGGTTTTCTTTGTCCGTAAATTCGAAACTTCGCGTGTTCTTTTTTCGAAATAATGACCATATCGCGGTAATATTGATAATATTACCGTGACCATATTTCCATGCATGTTTGAGAAAATGTATTTTCTTTCATTCTTTACAACATCCAACGCCGCCGAATAGCCAAGTTTGTTCGCTGAGTTAGGCTTCAGAGCGTTCATCTCTCGCAGAGGTGACCTTAATTGACCAATAATTTCGGCAGATTTGCAATTTATAGCGTTTTTTTTTTTATATAAAAAGATCAAGCAAATGACACCATTCCACCTGATGGTAAACAGAAGTGGAGTCCAAATGCGAAGATAGCTGGAGCGAGAGATAAACCGCCGCGCTAGCCACCCTCGCCTTGCCGACCTGCAAGGTGCTTCTTCACGCCTCTTTTGAATGATCCAGGATTGTAGGAAGGAGGGAACACGTGTGCTGGCAGTGAATTCCATTTCTCGATTGTGCGACAAAGAAACGAGTTGCCAAATTTCTTAGTTCGCGTTGTAATGGTAGCCACAGTTTGTCGGTGAAAACGTAGACCAGCACGCGTAGTCCTTAAAAGGAAAGGATTAGGGCGAAAAGTTCCTCGGAGCACTCGCAGTGGTACAGACGGTAGAAAGCGCTCAATGACGCAACATTGCGACGCAATTGGAGAGGCTCAAGGTGTTTAGTCACCTCTTGGTCGCCGATGATGCGGGCCGCGCGACGCTGCAACCTATCCAAAGCATCGAGTAAGTACTTGGCGGAGCCATCCCACAGGTGCGAGCAATACTCCACGCAGGACCGTACTGGCGTCTTTCAATCGCGTCTCTAGCTGCTGATCGGATTTGGTGACGAGCTTACGTTCAGGTGACGCTTGGGTTGTCGACGGCGAGGCGAATCTTTTCCGAATTGTTAAGTGTTCCATGACCTCTAATTATTTATGTATACATATATAACACTAGCTGTGCCCGCGTCTTCGTCCGCGTAGAATTTACCAAAAGAAAAAAAATAGCCTAAGTTACTCCTTATTACACCAGCTACCTGCCAAAAAAAATCCCGTCAAAATTGGTCTAGCCGTTTAAGAGATTAGCCGGAACAAACAGACCGACAGACAGACAAAAATTTAATAAAATGTTATTTTAGTGTATGTATGTACCTTGTACAGGGTGTAAAAGACATGAACAGTCAAACGAGAACCATGTATTCTATACATCAAAATAAGACATATTTCAAAAAAATTATTGCTGGGAAATGACTTTTATTTTTTGGTGTTAAAAAAAATTGCAAATTGTACCGCGCAATGTAAAGGGCTCAACTCGCACGCAACTCGCAAAACCGCGATAATTTTGCCATTGCAATATTACAAACAGACACTCCAATTTTATTTATATGTATAGATTTATAATCATAACATTTTTTATATATATTTTTTGTTGTAAGTTTAATTATATTATATTATTATGATTAATTATTAAAGACTTGACAATGTGAATTATGACTCTTTCCAAATCAATACTATAAAAACTGTAAAGGGAGGATAAAACTTGTTGAGTTTCTTGCCGGTTCTTCTCAGAACAAGGCGTCCTGGTAGACTCTCGAACCGATGGCATCAAAATTGACTTTCATAAGTGTACAAATTGTACCTAAATGAATAAAGAAATTTTGACTTTGACCTTTGACTTAATGTGATCCCGCTCTAAGATCTGCGTTGTTGCAGGACCCGTCGTACATAGGTCCTTGTTACCGCTGCGTGTTCCCCACCCCGCCCCCCGCTGAGGCTGTTGGTAGCTGTTCAGCTAATGGGGTAGCCGGGCCGGTGCCAGGAGTTATTGGTAAGGGATATGATATGATACAATAGAGCGCTTGACATCACATTAAAAACCTTTAAAAAAAAATTGGTTGTCTGTAAAGTCGGTTTACTGACGATAGTTGAACGTGACAACGTCTTAAGAAAATACTGATGGAATGGTAGCATTTTTCAAAAGAAAAATTTAATTTCATTTGTTTTGCCGGCCTTACATGGAACGCCTCAGAGCGAGGTAACGCCGCATGCGTCATGTTTTTTCGTGCGTGCAGCCGGCTCTATCGAATTATAAGACGTTGTCACGTCAAAATCCGTAACCCGAATATGGTACAAAGAAAAGAATGAATTTGGTTAAAATTTGGGTTTACAAGGTTAAATCGACTCTTCATATAGTTAAAGTCGGTTAAAATGTAGCCTATTTTATCCGGACCATAATAACGAAATGACACTTTATTCATTAAAATTGGACCAATAGATAAGTATATACCACAGATATATAAATCTAAGGAGATCAGTCAAATCGCTGAGTTTATATTAAGACCGAGTGTCGAGATCAGCGGTCGTACTACATAACATGGTTCAAGTTGAGCATGCCGTAATATACACTATTCATTGCGCGCGTATTAAGGACTGCGTAGCAATGAAAGTTAAGCACAGCTGCAATATAATACAATTTGTAAGATAGTAAAGCATAATTTTAAGCGATTATGTTTTTATGAATAAAAGTCGGACTATTTGTTTGAATATTCTTTTTCAAATATAACTCTAAGTTTTTCGGTTCTTATATGTGAAAAGTTATTCCATTACTTGATAAATTACTGACTCACTGCAATGATTGCATGTTACAGTTGAACAGGACGGCATTTTGAAAGAAAAACGGATATTTCTTTCTGACATACGTACGTATTCACTCGACTTAATCGGATGGCGAAATGGCGGTGCAATGTATGCGCACTGGGCATACCCTTGTCGCTAGCTGCCGGCTTGGCCTATCTCCTTGTATTATTAAATCTGTGGTAAATACAAACATACATAGACATACAATACAAATTGAATAACTAGATAAAATTGAAATGTTCCCGCAAATGCAAATCCGGCAATTGCCTGACTTTTTCGTTGCCATTCTCGAGCGGGTGCGACGTATCTATATCTTTTAAACATCTTAGGTCGGTGACCGCTATTTCGTCATCATCATTTCAGCCGAGAGACGCCCACTGTTGGACATAGGACCGCTATTTATTGATAATTAACTTCTTAACAAAACTGTAACATTTAATATAATTTATTTTAGCAAACTTACTTTTAATTTTCATAACATCTGTTTTTCTCACCTGTAACAATTTTGTCGCTGGAGAGGTGAAAAGTTGTATGTTTCACACGAAAGCAATTTTTTTTTATGTTTCGTGCATTTAAAACACTCGCTGCGCTCAGTCATGACCACATACAAACTTTTAAAGCTTAAGTGGTGTATGTATTTTTATAAAATGTTATTTTTTTTTAAATTCTGATAGTAAATTAATAAAAAAAAAATTGTGTGTGTCAGCTCCGACGCACGACTGGAGTTTACTCCGAGACAGGTGAGATGGCGCACCTGCTGTCATCCGTTTTGACAGTTAGAAAGTTGCGCGACATAGGATGCGCACCAATTATGACTTTGACCTTCAAAAACGTAACGAGGTCATTCATCGATAGATTTTACTCCTCACATTTTTCTCATACCGGGCTCCTTATATGTATATGCAAATCGATTCTTAAGGAGTAAACTCCAAAACAGTAGTCTATTTATGAATCACTTGCTATGCCCGTGATTGAATTCTAGACTACTTCGCTGGTTCGTGATTTAATATCGGCACTCGCAGAAGAAAAAACCTTTGCTCACTTGAACAAATAATTATTATTAGTGGTCTGTTAGGGGCGCTGCAAGCGCTGGAAGCCATCAAACTACTAGTGGGCCACACTAGTGACAAGCTGCTAGTGGAGAGGCTTTTACTGTTCGACGGGGAAGACATGACCTTCAGGACTGGTGAGTGACCAGTTTTTTATACTTACGACCTTAGACAATTTAACACGGGACGTGGCATAGCGCCATAGATTACCTCCTAGGAGGTAATCTATGCATAGCGCAGATTTAGTACTGTAAACATTCTGCCGTTTTTCGCGGGGAAAACACGCATGGCACACATTTACTCACTCCTGCACACTGTTGCAAACATTGTAATGGCTATTATGAGCGCACACTCGCGGGCTCGGCTAACCCGCGTACCACCACATCGCCTAACGTTGTTATATCGTTGTTTCTGTCGCAAAATTTGTAGATGAAAAATTGGATTGTTATGTGAAACAGTAGTTTATTTGAATAGAAAATTACTTCCGTGTGATAAGCAACTCAGTTTTAGGATAACTTTGATGTTTCTAGTCGTCGTTTACAAGAAAACACTCCGCAACCAATAATTTTTACGAGGTCCGCTTAGCGACAGATACGAATTCAAAATGGCGGTCGGTGGTCGCGGCGAACTAGTTTTTATAAACTGACATGAACGTTTGTTCATGTACTTTGGCAGAGGGGAAGCGTCCGCTTGCCACGTCCCGTGTTAAATGGTCTAAGCTTACGACTTTTAATATTGTTGTTATGGATGAAATATTATGTACTTACAATCGAATAAAGTTTCCGGTTGTAGACAGTGGCGGATTTATTATACAAAGCCGCCAGTATACTAATAAATTTTTGCCGCCCCATACTTCTAAAATTCGATACCCTATTCCATTGAGCGTATGCCTAGTTCACAATCATATTAATTACAATTACAACTTTATTGTGTAATTCTTCCTCATTACATAAGTTTTTTCCCTTTATTAAAAATTTAAAATTTATCGAGGATTGTTTTCTCTGTGTAATAAAAAAAAAATTGGCCCAAATTTGCCGCCCCCTATAATCTGCCGCCCTAGGCCGTGCCTACTCAGCCTACTAGTAAATCCGCCACTGATTGTAGGCGATAATCGCGTGGCACCGACTTGTTGGCAGGGCCCCGGCTCCCAATACCGGGTTGAGCCAATCAGAGTAGACTATTTCGTCGCCCACGCTAGAGCGCCTGTGCGGAGTGATGACGCTGCGCCTTATTGTCTGCGACATAATATTACGTTGATATTCTATTGGCCGGAGTATAAAGTAGGCGGGGCTTGATGCAGGGCAGCAGTATAAAGGATTATTCTGTTTGCTAAATGAAATTCCGAGAGCTTCGTTGACTGTACCTATTATATACAAATTAAAGTATTAGCAATGGCGTGGCTTGCATTAGACTGGCCCGCTTCTTAATATAGATTGACTGATCAACGCCCACGCCATACCCTTGGATGGACTTAGATAGCTAAAAGGACATAAAAAATTTTGTGCTCATATTTTGAACAATTATCATGTGTGATTTTTCTGATAGAGAACATTGTCTAGAATAATCCTACGATAACAAAAAAAAATATTAAAACCTCCGTTTTTATTTAAAAAATATTTGGAGTTCATTTATTCGTTAATGTAATTTTATGTTTTCGCTATGTTATAAAGCAAAATATTGTAAAATATCCTTTCTAAAACAGTAAGCTACGATCATTATCGTATTTAAATTGCTTTAAAATATTAATAATTGAACTTAAAATAAAAATTATCAAAATCTTAATGATTACGATATGACGATGTTTGTCTCAATGGAATTTATAAAAACATTTTACTTCCTGTCATATTTATTGTCCACCATTTCCGCTCTGACAAGTTGACAACTATTTAATTAATTATTTTTGATATGAAAGTAGATCTTTGGTAAAGTAATTTATTATACTTACTATTGAAAATATTGACAATTGTTATTATTTTAAATATTCAATTAATAGACACTTGCTTGACTGACGTTGTCGGTGACATTGTCATGCTATCCAAGTGTTGTCAGAAGCAATATACAGATTGAATTTTTCAAGTGGGCCTTCAGAGCCAAATCCTTAACTATAAGGAATATCGAAAAATGCTCAGAGTAGTCGAGAGTCCGATTTTGAGTAGAACAAAAACTGCATCATTGATTTTTGAAAAATCAATAATCCTAGCCAGGAATAGAACCCAACGATTTTGAAAAATAAAAGGCATATAGGCTATAATATAAGTATAATAATACTGCGCAGACGAAGTCGCGGCCAAAAGTTAGTTAAAAATATACTTATTAATTTTACCAACTAACATAGTTTCGGTACCTTTTTTACCTCATTTGATGTCTGATGCTGGCAATTACGGTTTTATTTGTACTATCAGGGTCTCCCTAATCTTCCAACTTATGGGTCATTTTTGTATTACACTGTAAACGAATAGCCTGAGCCTGTTGACCAATAAAATTTTGAGTGAAGTTCCCAGAATGATGCAATACAGCCTTAGCAAGCATTGCCGTTCTGGTTGCAATTTATTAAAACAATCACCTTTTTAACATGCTTATATTAGTTTCACCTGTATGTTTGTTTGTATGTTTTGTATGTATGTAACTGTCTCGTTTGGACTCGATTTTGACCCACTTTAAACGGTCAGATTTCATTTAAACTTTATAGACTTATCAAAGACCGATGACATTACAATAATTCGATAAGAATATCCCATTATCCTGATTAGAATCGCCAGGACTAATAAATTAAACGTTTGGACTGTCAACGCCATCTAGTGACGTATAGCCACGGTAATATTATCTATGTAAACTTCTAGTCATTGGACAGAACCAAGGAGCTTATACTAAAGAATGGAGTCATTAGACAAAGTAACAAAGTGAAGGCAAAAATTTTGACAATACTTGACATTTCAAATTTCACATTTCTCTTTCTAGAAATTGTCGTCATCTCTTTCTAAACACGACTACATAGAAACAAGATTTCCCCAGTATTTCGCCATCTTTCTAAAACAAAAGTAGAAAAGTAGCTAAAAACTTAACATATTGTATTCAATTATCAGTATTTATTATCAATGAAAGAAATAAATATAATATATTTACTTTTAATGTTTAGGTTTGTATTTTATTTTGAAAATCATCATTGTGATTCTTTCTATAACTTATGGGAAATGAAAGGATTTATGTAATGGCAGCACTCTTTTCATGTGTCAATGTCCCGAAATCTCAACATGACATAAATTGTCGTAATTGAAGTATTCATAAATATCGACTCGCGATTTTGGTACGGCTTTTTACATTTTAATAACTATAAATAGTGCAAAATGGTGCATCGCTGTATAGTTCGTGGTTGCAGAAGTGAGTGGTATCCAGGATGCAGTCTGAAATTTCACTTGTAAGTGTTATAATTGCATATTATTGTTCACCTAAGTAAAATTGGTTTTTCACATGTAATTCCATATGATTATCGTTATTGGGCGAAACTCCATAGGGGAAAGTAATTTCTGATACTCGGCTTTAATACTATCTTAATTTAATTAATTTTCATACATAAATTACTTATTCAAATATGTGTAAACAAATTGACTAGGGTGACTAGGATTTCCAGAATTATTATAAAATAATAACCTTTTTCCTTTCAGAAATGGCAATCAAAATTGATATATATATTTTTTTAAGTCTTTGAAATAGCTGTTATATAGATTATATATATAGTTTATAGATTATGTATATATATAATACATAAATCGTTCTACGCATTTTTGGTTGGGAACGTTTATTTACAAACAAAACATGTAATTTGTGCAATGTACATTATTTTAATTGAGAAACATATTCAAAATGATTGATTGGATTTTACAAGTGTAATAGTCTATTTTATCTTTCAGATTTGCATCTACTAACATGTAACGCAGAGTGCAATATGCACAGTGACCTCAAACTTCACTCGAATTTGGGTTAGTAAAATTGACACAGCATTAATAAAATTGTGACTGTGCTAATCAAGCCTATCAAATGATAGTTTTTAATATGCTAATTACAAGTTAAAAGTGCCTGTATACATAAAATTTTCTTTTCTTTTTAGATTTCCGAAAGACCCTAGGCGGAAATTACACTATTACGGCTTTAGGAACAAGGCTCTTATCCTTCTGACTTCGTAACTGAGTAACAGGTACAGAAGGTTGATATATATATACGTAGGGCGTTCAATTTAAAGTAAGAATGAGGTACAAACTCTTTGAAATCGAAAAAAGTTAATACGGGCTATTCTAAATATATGGTGTGATACGTTGCGTACCGACCAACTTTACATAGGAAATCCTTATCGTTTTATGCATATTTTTTTAATACTGGTTAACACATGACAAAGTTATATACCTTGTCATACGTTAACCAGTATTAATCGAGTTCAAATGATTCTTTTACATCTTTTACCGGTATTCATATTTTTAATTGTTGGTCTCATGATAGAATAAAGTCACATCTGCATAATTCTTTCTTTATAGCAGAGCGGTTTTAAGTTTGTCTTGTACAAAATTAGCTGTAACTTTTTTCTTAGTTGTTTTACAGAATCGATTATTTTGCCAATCATTATAAAGTATTATGAAACATCGATTGATATGAAAGTAATTTATTTTAGGTCAATATTTTGTAATTTAGAAGTATCTATGTGAATATGTAACTATATTCTGCGGATATCACTGTATCATATAATAATAAAGGATTTTGTTCTTTTAAGTATCAATATTATGTGTATATATAACTTTGTTTTACATAAAATCTTGAGTCACATATGTAATATATGAATGTTTAGATTGTTATTTATGTTTAGATTTAAAATAGAACAGTTCTTGTGATCAAGTTTTTATTAAGGAATAAACTTAGTGTGTTACAGAATTTATAAAACTACCACTACTACTACTTTATTTATTTTTAATAACTACCCAAAATATACGCATGTAAAACTGTAACTTAAATTAAACTGATAATTATTTACTGACTTGTATTGATGTTTTGAAATCATTACAAAATTGTAAGCTGTGGAGTTCTTCGCCGGAGTCTTTCGCCATTTCTGCTCCATCTCAGCATAGTAATTATTATTTCGTCCCGAACTGGTGGTAGGGCTTTTGACGATTTAAAAGTACTTAGCAAAGTCCATTTAATAAAGAGCTTTTTCATTTTTTATATTTCGCCAATGTTAAGTGTAAATTTACTTATTGTAACAGACAGTTGTACGGAAGATTAAAACTAATTATTATGAATGTTAATTCTTTGTCATGGTAAACTCAAAAATATTTTAAACTTTGAGTACTAATTAATTTTATTAACTTAACGAAGTCCAAGATTGTCCTTAATTATTTTTTCTGCTATAGGCACCCTACTAGAAAGAGACAGAGCCTCTCTAGAAATGTCAAGAAATGTCAAGGGTTGTCAAAATTTTTGCCCTCACTTTTTTCATTTGACTAATGACTCCATTCTATAGGTAATATAAGCTCCTTGGACAGAACCCAATAAAACCTTAATTGATAAGGTTGCTTTAAAAACTGGAACACTGTATGAATTGTCAAAAAGCAGAGTTTAGAAAGAGATCAGTTGCAGTGTTCCAGTTTATAAGCAACCTTATCAATTGAGTTCTGTCTAATGACTGGTAGTGTCCAATGACTAGAAGTTTTATTACCGTGGTATAGCTGAACTACAGCTATGCGTCACTAGATGGCGTTGTCATACTTTTTAGGTAAACGTTGTCAAGTAAATACTTTCATCGGCAGTTATAATAATTCGCACTAATAAGTGAAAAATAAAATAATAGTTTAAAAAAACTAAAAAACACGCTTTTATGTTAAATAAAAATGAAAACTGAAAAGATGAACGAAAAGTATAATTACTATTTAGAGCAAACCGTGGGGTGCTCAATTTAATTGTACCGATCGAATATTTTCAAGAACTAATGTAATTGAGCACCCCACGCTTTTCTCCAAATAGTAATTATACTTTTCGTTCATCATTTAATTTCTATACTTATTTTTCACTTTTTAGTTTTTTATTTAACATAAAAGCGTGTTTTTTAGTTTATTTAACTATTATTTTAATAAATTTTAACCAGATGTTTTACAAAACAAAACAGGGTCTTCTATTGGTCAAAAATAAATAATCTGTAAAGATTAGGAAGACCCTGATGGTACTGTGACCACCGCCAGGTTCGTCTAGGGCGTAGCTCAATAAAATACGGGATTATTCGACTTTAGGTATATTATTTTATCGCAAATCTCACATATTTAACAACGGTACAGTCGTGCATCTAATATCTAATGTGAGTCTGTCAAATTCTATTCTCTGACGTCACCCCGTGGTTTGCGTTCCCAAATCAAATATCTCTATTTATTACTTAGTACCTGACCCGGCGAACTTCGTACCGCCTAACAGTCAATTCTTTAAATTTTTTTAAATACTTATTCTGCTGTTGTCCCGAATAGCAGAAAAAAGAAAATTAATAAGTCAACAATTACATTATGTAATTTTTTTTTCAATCTTTTAAACTTTTCTCTCCTTAAGAACCATCCTCGTACTTCAAGGAATATTATAAAAAAAAGAATTAGCGAAATCGGTTCAGATTTGCGCTTACCAACACATTCAGCGATTAATTTTTATATTATAGATAATGCGCAAACTTAACGTGCCAGTGGCAAAAGAGTATAAAAAGAAAGAGAGAAGAAGAGGCGAAAGAGTGGCGTAAGAGTACCGTTAACGAACGGCGGCCAATCAATCCTGAATTATTAAAATCGCAATAATTACTAACTTACATACATACAATGATTCGCGTAGTTTAGTGTCGCTTAGACACCCGCTGTGTCCATCGCTGTTCTGTTAGCATCACCCCATATTCCAATGGGTGTCGTAGAAGGCGACTAATTGATCAACAGAGGGGTACTGATCACCTTATACACCGTCTCCCAACGCAGTCAAATTTTTCGGTTTCGGTAAAATAGACTATAATTTATTAAAGCAGTACCCTTAGTATGAGTTTTTGCAACACCAAACGAGTGATCGTCTTCGTCAATACTATGAAACTATAGGTTTACTTAATACGTCGTAGTATAAGATTTAAATTTGGCACATAGTCTTCACGATATCGCCTACTCGATCACTCGATTATACGAACTTCACACTGTTTAGTTTTGTCTCTTTCATTTCTTATTAACAAGAAAGAGACAACATGTTCATTCGTTCCATTCACTCCCATTCATAGTATCTCTAACTAGTCTGTGCTCGATGAAAACAAACAAAATGTCTGCGTCACAGTGAGAGTCGTATTGATATTATTTATAAATTATTACTAAAATAGATAATAAGTAATAGGTTTTGATACATAAAATTTGATTTAATCTATACCCAAATGTACTAAGGTGTTTTAACGGAAAAATAAAATGAAAATGTGCAAAACAAGTGCGTCGCAGTTTGAACAAATAGTGAATTTCATTGATTGGTGTGTTTAAAAGGATATTATACAGAAAAATACTAATGTGCAATGCTTTTGGGAAAAATAATGATCTCGTGTCTGACGGCAAACGAGATTTAGAGCTGCAATAAAGGGAAATTGAACTCAAGCGAGCTTGCCTAGTGACAAACTATTCGCCATATTTATTTAGAAAATAAAATAAAATAATGTTATGTATTAATTAAACAATGTGTTTTATTTCCTTATTATACTACACTGTGATAGTGTCCTATTGTTTAAATTCTGGCCAAGACGACTAAAGCGTAGATAATTATTAAAGCGTCGGTCGTCTCTGTGACGAGTGAATATCCACACGGTAATGTTATCGGCCGTCACGACAATACCTACGCCGTGTGCAGACACTCACATAATTCGCATATAGGTAGGTAAATAAACACAGACATTATTGCTTGAGACTTATAAAGTAGAAGCTATATGCTTATAATTTATCAAGGCGCCACTGCTGCATAACCTCCCGACGTTCCTGTATACGTTGGTGGGCTTCATTAACCTCATCAGCGACCATAATAAATGAAAATTATGGCGATAACATTGTAATAATTGTTAAAAAATTCATTCGTTTACCTACTCACGGAATTTCTTTCATCGAGTGACGACACGATCATACGTAATAGTATACTTACGACGACTTGTCAAAGTAACGACTCGTACTGCCAAAATGTATTCGTGAGGCGAAAACTATCAAAGTTTTCGTGTTACGTCAACTCGATACAACTTATACTGCCGATTTTCGTTTTTGATAGTTTACGCTAGAGGCGCTAGTGGGCAATGTATGAAAAGAGACGATACGTTTGATCGAGCTCGAAAACTATCAAAACTCATACTAAGGGTACAGGACATTTTTGCTCTTACTGGGGACAGCGGGACAAACAATCTGAAAGCGAGACTGTTCTGGCTAAAGCGGGACATTATGCTTACCACCAGGCAGATCGTATGCTTGTCTGCCAACCGTTTAACATTAAAAATATATAATAATAAAAAAATCACTACATACCCGGGCTGTTGGGTTGTTAAAGAGTTTAATATCTGTCCTGGTTGCTGGTTTTTGTTGTTGGTTCACTGCAGCTTCGGAGGCAACATGTCATTATTGCACACTGCATTGCCTATTGTGCCAGATGTGGCTTAATGTTTGACCGATTGTTACCTAAACACTCTACTTAACATTTTTGGGACAATTAGTCATATTATGTATAAGTACACACGATTCTGCACACTAACACCTTTGAAATAGAGTGCAATTTTGATTAAATTCATTGTACACTGTTCTAGCGAGTTTTTGGTTCGCTAACGTTCGTCACAATGAACTTAACTCTAGTGTGATTTGAATACGAGAAAACTAGGGATGTCCTTTTTTGTACTAGTTCGCATGTTGCTGAGTTTAGTTCTCATACCCCCTTATTATGAAACATGGATGGATTAGTCGCACTACACCCTCCCTCCACTTGGGGGGATATTCTCACTGCCCTTTTGGCAGCTTAGGTTTGTCGCGTGGCTTTCCTCCTCTCATGAGGAGGCAGCTGCTTCCGAAAGTCTTATAGCCACTTTGGCACTTTTTTTCGACGGTGAGGTCAAACGCATTTACCCATCGTCCCAGCGGGGTTGTGCCAACCGCAGAGGATATGTGGGACTCGAGGTAAAGGCGTTCCCTCCATACGCGTTATTACGGGACGGCTCGGGATCAGCGCACGTGAGCGCAACTACACCGAGTCCGTCCCAATGCTGACCGTTTAGGCACTCCTTGCACCAATTGGTGGCCAGCAGACACTCCTCCACCGACGGCATTCCCCACCACATTACCAGGGTCCGCCACGAGGAGGCTTCCGGACGTGGACCCCAGCCACTTTGGCACTAGGCAATAGGTGGTTTTTAGTCGGTACGAGTCCGACATAACCCTAGGGCCGCCCTTAGAGTATCCATGTAGGATTCACCCCCTCCTTCCCCCGGGGTCCGGAAGATTCTTTTAAATCGTCTGTCTTTCGCTCCTCCCCGTGGGAGAAGGAAAGGGAAAGCAGGGGAGGGGGTTAGGGAAGAATAAAAAGGTAGTTGTGGTTTAAAACTGATGCTAACTCTGTCTTTCGTTCAGCAAATGAAAGTGACAGCATCAGTTTTAAGCCATGACTAATTTCACTTCATGTTTTATAATAAGGGGGTTAGAGTGTAGAATGCGTCTAGTCTTCGGTCTATTACTCGCACCACATTATATTATATTCCTACGCTAACATGCACTATTTTCATTTTATTTAAATTTACTGTCATTGCACATCGTCATCTGAATTATACAGCAATAAGTCACATCATTTATTTGTCAAAAGCCGGAACCAAGATGCGCGTAAGAAATATGAGTCAAAAAAATATCGGTCACACATCATAGCACCGACCGCGCACTAGGTAGCTTAGCTGTCGTGATCGTAAAACGCCCGTTTCTTTATTGACTACTGCAGATTGTCTCTGATGACATTTTCTACGTCACCGGGTTTTTAAGAAGGCATAAAACTTGGGGGGTCCTCAAGCCTGTAGGTCGAACGTTCCTAGAGGATTTGGGCGACTGAGCATCTCCCCCGTGGAGTCTTTCGGCCTAGCGTTCGTAGGGCGGCCGTGTCAGAAGCGAGCGAGACATGCCCGAGGGTGCCTCTAAAGGCTCGGACCTCGGCTCGGGCACGTCGTGTCGTGGCGGAGGCGAGAAGCGCCCTGGTACATATCTGTACGGGTATACCGCGACGTGTGTAGACCGGATCTTCGCACCCTTGTTCGACGAGTGCGGTGTATAACAAAAGTTTTTATAGTGCCTGAGTGTGTAGTGTCAATCTGAGTACAACTCGATGGGAATGGAGTGATCGGACCGTTTGCGCTCGAAATCAGATCGTCTGGGTCCAAGAGGTCGTTTTTGGGACGGCGTAGTTTTGGTGCGACATTCCTATTAGACCATCGACCTCCTCTTTATAATATTTATATACTCGTAGATTACATGAAGAACTATATAATCGGCTGGCCGAGAACATAATTAATTACAGCAACCTAAATAAAATCTGGAGCAGTCGAATGAAATGAAGAACTAAATAATAAAATAGATTGAAGAACTAATTGATTGTAAAATGAACTAAACGTAGCGATTACGAACTTGATACGAACGAGCAACGTTATCAATAGATAAGTTATGTAAATCACTGCAGAGCAACTCGATGCGAGATAAAGTTGGGGACTTTTAAGAAAGGTAATTTCGGTGTTGCCACTTTATGGCGAAAGGAGATGTTCCAGAATGTATGGAGTCTGGCCTATATAGTTGTACAGTTATTCAAAATGTAGGCAATAATTTATAAAACAGTTCTCAAGTGTTAAATTCCCATTTACAAGCTCTGTTTTTTGGCTTAAGTTGTTTAAATAATGCAATTATTGCAACACAACAGACCACCATCATGGCGGAAGATGTCACTTTATGACCACAGACTAGTCAGAGATACTATGTGACATTGTGTGACAAACAACGAGATACTAGCGAAGGCAAAGAAAATAAGCCTTAAAGTAATAATCTTAAGAAAATAATCTTCAGATATTATTCGTTCTTGACGAAACATCAAAATAACTGTGTAATATATTTTTACTTTGCTGACTTTGTACGCGTTAAAACAGCAATTCGGAACGGAACGCTCTAGTTTTTTTTTTAGTGTAATAGTAATAGATCAATAGATACGCTATCTATAGTTGCCATATTCAAAGTGAACTAAGAAGTTCAATTGTTTTAAGCCAAAAAACTATACATTATTTATATTTAGTTGTAAATTTCCCAGAATCATTTATTTTTTCTCCATTTTTTGAGATAGTGTACAAGACATGGGCCAGTCTGAAACATCTCCTTTGCCTTATAAGTAAATTTATAACTTGTTTATTTTTACATGTTTGAAATGCATCTTTTTTATGTTATCCCGCTGACTCAGCCGGGCGGCGGCTTTATTTCAAGAATTATGTAGACTTGTACAAAGTGCGCGGTCGGTACTCGGATGGGTGACCGACAATTTTTCAACTCGATTTTCCTTCGGGCTTCGTCGGCACGTTGTGGTCCCGGGTGAGGGCACGTTGTGGTTCTCAATGATGGTTGGTGTCAGGCAAACGGCCATGAAAATATAATAAGTACATTAGTAGACACGATATAATAAGTACATTAGTAGTCCTTTTTTTATTGCGAGATGGCAAACAAGCTTACCGCCCTCCTGGTGTTAAGTGGTTACCGTCTCCTATAGACGCTTGGAATATTAAGGGTAAATCACTTAATACTGCAAGTGCGTTGCCATCCTGGGGACTAAGACGTCATGCCCTCCATGCCCAGTAATTACACTGGCTACCTTTTTCAATCCGAACACAGCGAACTGTTTCACGGCAGAAATAAGAAAGGCGGTGGTAACTACTTCGATTTCAGACGACCCTACATAATTATGAGTCTACCACCTAGTGAAGTAAATAAAACAAACTTTTTTTTTGATCGCGTTGCGATTTTGATAGGTATAATTCATTAAATAAAATGCATGTATGTTGTGTGTATAGGTACACAATAAGGTGTATATTTTGTGTGCATGTATGTATGTGTGTGTGTGAAGATATAAGTTAATTTTTTACCTATTATATTTGTAAGAATTAGTGTATGTTTTGTTGGTTGCCCTAAAATAAATAAATAATGACTAATCCCTTAGCAGTATTGTCGATAAGTCGATAACAAGACATACTGCCCCAACCCCAAGAAAATAGGTAGCAGGGTAGGAGTGTAGGTAGATTTATTGACGTTGTATAGGTGTAATATTATTAGCGTTACCAAAACAGTTTTGCATGAAAATTATTTCCACATTTTTGGGGTAGATTCTTGATAGCTGTGCTTGCAACATTACTAGATTATTTCTGTTTAAATACAGAGGTGACCTTATGAAGGTCAAGGTTAACGAAATACAAAAGAAAATATTTTATTCTTTATCTAGCCCAAATCATACACTTGTGCTACCAGTGATAGATTAGATTGTAAGATGGGGCGGCGAGGGGGGAACCTGACCCTTTAATCAAAGTCAAAGTATTTATTTGCATTCATGAATGTTAACAATTTGGCGCCGTTACTTCTAAATGGAATTTTGAAGGAGACGCATTTTTGACTCATTAAAATTTCACGTAGTATAGAGGAAGTCTTGTAATCGTCAAAAAATTCGACCTCGAGATTTTGACGGATTTATACGTTTTGGAACTCGCTGAGTCCAAAAATATATTTTTTTGGAATTTGTTTGTGTGTGTGTTTGTGCGTTAGCACGATAACTCAAGCATGCTTTAACTTTTTACATTCGTGTATAATACATCAAAATATAAGGTTTCTATCAACTTTTGAGCCGTCGATCACGAAAGTTAAGCAACCAATTGCGCGGTCGGTACTCGGATGGGTGACCAAAATTTAACATTCATGTATGACGTCTAGACCTTTGAGTCGTTTCTAGTATACGAGAAAGTCAAGGGGAGGCCACTCCCGATTATTTGGAATTATGTCTGTGTGTCTGTGCGTTAGCACGATAACTCGAGCATGCTTTAACTTATTGCAACCAAATTTTACATGCGTGTATAACATCAAAATATAAGGTTTCTATCAACTTTTGAGGCGTCGATCACGAAAGTTAAGCAACCAAGTGCGTGGTCGGTACTCGGATGGGTGACCAAAATTTTTTTTTTGTTTTGTTAACAGTAAAACTCCGCGCCCGCAACCCGCAGTGCGCAGTGTGTTCCGAATCGCCCACTATCACCAGACTGATCGACTACGAAGTGTTTTGCAAGGCGCAGGCGACGGAAAAGGTAAGGAAACAATCTTCACTTCCACTGTTTTTATTGACAAATCTTTTATGGTGCAATCGGCACGTTTATGGAATGCTTCGCCAATTGCAATAAGGAAAGTACAATCCTTATGCTGCGGCCGCATACATCGCGATGTCGCGAATATTCGCGCTATCGCGATGTGTCTAGCCAAGTATTCGCGAATACTTCGGCACTTCGTGCGAAGTCGCAAGGACATCGCGGCGTTGTCGGTAAACTGGCGCACATCAAAGCGTTTTTATCGCGATGTCCTTCGCTTGCGTGGCCACACTTCGTGGTCTTCAGTCGGCGCACAGACATCGTGCGCCTCGGAAGTATTGCTTTAAATTAGTTTGCTACCATGGATTGGAATAACGACACGATTTTAGAACTTAATAGCAATTAGGAGTGTGAGTCAATATTGTTTAGCCTTGCTTTTTTCCTAAACAATAATTCCTGACAGAATAAAAACTAATTGTCCTAAAATATTGGCCGACCGCGGCGTCCATTTTGTTTTTTGCGTAACATCGCGATCACATCGCGACAGACTTTACAGCGCGTAATGTGTGGCCATGCACATTCGCGGTAGGCCGAAGGAGAAGATTATCGCACGAATATTATCGCGATGTGTGCGGCCGTAGCATTATACACTTTTAAGAGATTAATTGCGGATCACTATTGTGTCCATGTGTACCACAGAACAGTGGCGTAACTATACCATGTGGGGCTCGTGGCAAATTCATATACACCCCGCCCTAGTTTTGAAATCTTTCTTTCTTTAAATTTGTAACTATAACCATGTGTTCATATACAAGTTGTTTTGAAATTTTTCTTATCATGTGCCTAAATTCAAAGTTTTATGGTTTTATCCTCGATAATGACGAAACAATCCCCATGTTCAGTAGGGATGGGGATATATGTTAGTGCAAATATTTGACGCCCAGTTAAAATGAAACTACCTTATACTATAGAATAATTGTCGTGGTGGAGTGGTCAGTATAGCTGGCTTCACATCAAGCGGTCCGGGTTCGAATCCCAGTAGCGGCAAATGTTTGTGTGACGAACATGAATGTTTGTTTGCGAGTCATGGTTTTTTATATATTTATTTAAGTTTATTTATAAAAATATCTATAAATTATTATGTTTATTAAAAAAAAAAAATCCGTTATCTAGTATCCGTAACACAAGTTCTTAATGATACTTACTTCGGGCTAGATAATTGGTGTGAGCGTGAAAATATATTATATTATTATTATTATATTATTAATTTTCGCGTAAATATTTTTAAAACTAGAAAAAAAATCGACAGCGAAAGCAATGCCCTGGTGGCGTAGTGGTTAACGCAGCCGCCCGAAGGTTGCGGAAGATGCTGGGTTCGACTCCCGCCTGGGGCAGGTCGATTTTTTTCAGTGTATTTTTTCTAGCTTTAAAAATATTTACGCGTTTGTAAACGCAAAAATTATTCTATAATAAAATATCTTATTTTCATAATGGATACTGCTGAAACCTGTTTCGCAAATCAAGCGAAATAGGTTTCATCAGTATATGCGCATTCCGCTCTCGCGGTAGCTGCGAAACTTCATACAAGTTCCTGGCGAAATATCTTAAAAAAAATACTAATATGAGCTTAGTTTCCTACCTTCTTTCGGTTTTCGCACCACGCGTGCTTACATGTTGTCAGCGACGAACTGTGGCTGTCATTCCAATGCGTACAAACAAAGGCAGCGAGGAGTTTCTCCCGAGTTGATGTTGTGATTCCATTTTTAATTCAATCTACAGTACAATTTATTGTTACTTATATATGTCGGGGATATCGTCAGGATTTAGGTCGAATCACGATCTCTCATACGAATGCCGAGTCAATTTATCAACACACATCACAAAGAGGAGAACAAGAGTAGTGCCTGGGACTTGTGACCCAGTGTGTAGGTTTACCTAGGGCACTCGCCTTCACTTCTCTCTAACTATTATCACACAACCGTCGGACATAGCTTCCACAAGCATTCCTAATACAACCATAGAAACGTCCGCACTCAGCGATGCCTCGAACCAGACTGAGCTCTGTCGAGCGCGCACCGCTGCAACAAAGGCACGCCCCACCACTATTACGTCGCATCGTACGATAGCTCGTGCGGCGCTGACGTCACTCGCAATCACACGTGGACTATTTCCAATGAAACTAACAAATTCAATTACAATTGAACCTAATAATGTCATAGCGCCGTCATATATATATTTTCACTTGACATTGGTAAATTAAGAAAGAATAGAAAGGCACCAACAAACAAGAAATTCTTGACCAGGACACGTGTTCCAGGATACGTCCTCCTCCTTTCAACCTTAGCACAATGAACAGAGGCGTGAAGAAGCACCTTGAGGTTGGCAAGCCAGGGTAGCTAGTATACGTCGCGTATATTATTTCTTACAGTAGATTACGGACCTTGCTTCCCCTATCTCTAAATAGGGGTGCGTTCCAAACCGATTTCAATTTACTCGGGGTAGAGTGGTCACTATTGGTCGTTATTAAGAAGCGCTTTCACCATTGGTTAGTTTTGTTAAACTATAGTTATTTTACACCAATTAGAAAGCTTTCTTACGCTATCTCCTTGGCTTCACCTGGTTTTAAAACGCACTCTAGATTGAATGAATTTGCTGGACTTTTAAAAAAGACCTAGACAAGATAATGGTACCTAAATGGATTTTAAAAAGCGCTTTTTACGGCTTGATTATCTTAGATACTCTAATCCGTGGGGTCTACGTCCGGAAGCCTCCTCGTGGTGGACCCTGGTGACGTGGTGGGGAAACGTTCTCGGCGGGTGTGTGGCTTTGGATGTCAAGTGTGTTCCCTTGGCATTCGAAGTCACATGCCATCGTCGAGTTTTGTTTTCCCACCACGGCTAGTTCCGGACGGCCCTTTTCAGGGCCACGACCTTGCCCTAAGTCCCTCGGGTGCGGTCCGATGACTGCTCCCGGTGTCCTCCTCAGGAGGACGCGCCAGGTCGAGCAGCCGTTGGCGGAGGAGTGGCTGCTGGCCACTAATTAGTGCAAGGAGTGCCTAGACGGGCAGCGTTGAGACGGTCTCGGTGTAGTTGCTCACGTGCGCAGATCCCGAGCCGTCCCGCAATAGCGCACTGGAGGTCAGGCCGGGGAGGATGTTTAGTGGGTATGGAGGGAACGCCTTTACCTCTAGTCCTACATATCCCACCACCCCCCAGGGACGATGCGTAAATGCATTTGACCCCCCGTCAACAAAAAGACACTCTAATCCGCAAAATGAGACCTCGCAAAGAGGTTCGCCGACATTCACACCCAACTTTCACCTCCATACATCAGAGTCGGTAAGAGTCGATAGACAAAATCTGTCGACCACTCAAAGTCGATCGTCTATCTATGCTCCTGAACGGGATTGTATTGCCCACCGTTCTACGTAATTGTGAATGAAACCAATTTTTGTTGGACACTGACATTTTAATATATCTTTTGTTTTAAGAATATAAAGGATGACAAGGTGATATTTATGTTATGTACAAAGTATGAATATGAAACATAGTATAGAGATATAAAAACATGGTATAATATAAAAGGGTGATATAATACATATTATACAGGGTGAATTTGAAGTCATTGGCATCAATTCAGTCTACCATTGTACTTAAATTAGGGATTATTTTTATGCGTATTCGAATAAAAAAAAATCAACTTTAAAGAAACCACGAAATAAATGAGAAATTGATAAAGTATCATTTTCTTTCGAGATAGTAACATGCTTAGTGCGACACAGCGAAGCGTCGATACCTACACGTAGTCGGGGGCGTTCGCTCTCTTGCGATCCGCGAGAACAGCTGATCTACCTTGTAGGTACAATAACAATGGATAATGAACGCTAAACTTCATACCTATTTTTTCCAGCTTAGGACGATTAAAACTTCGGCAACAGGCAGATGAAATAAGAACAAACTCATGAATAACATAACACACAATTAACACTTTTAAAGTTTTTGGCGTATTTCAAAAGGCGAAATTAAAGTATTCACGTTAATAAGAATTTTCAAATCATGATTTACTTATTACCTATCACTTTTGCTCACAAATATTTTAACAATTGTTTAAAGTGTCCGCCGCCTCTTTCAATACATAATTCAGCTAGACACATATGATTGTCTTTCACTCTGTTCAATACAGAGCCTTGCAATTTTACAGCTTCAAAGGCTAAGATTATTTTGTTTTTGAGTTCGTCTCTCGTTTCACTTTCACTCTCATACGATTACTCGGATGGCATGATATTGTGCGTGCCATAAAACCGGTTTGATTACGGGATTTGATTTACGCGAGTTCACACATGTTAATTTGTTTGTATGTACTGTTGGTTTGTGTACCGTCCTTGCACATTACGTGGTCGAGGCATTACGATACGATAACAATACTACCATAAAACAGCCACTGCAATCCTTATCGCGTGTGCGACGACAAGTTCCCGAGACCGAGCAAAGTAATACGTGCATAAACAAATAAGCGTAAAGCCGTACTAATAAATAAAATAGGTACATAGTATTTTGTGCTTGCGCCGACTGAAGCGGGCGGGGCGAGCGGCGGGCGGCGAGAGGCGTCGTCGGCGCAAGCCGAAAGGTGACGGTGCGCGGTGGGGCGGCGCGATGTCAAAGGAGTTGGACGTTGGAGTTGGAGTTGGTTGAAAAGGACGGCTGCGCGCGCGGTCATCCTATGATTTACGAATAAGTTTTTTGGTTTTATGAATGAATTCGTAGTGGGAAAATACGCACGCGCCGAGCGGCAGAGTGTCGCGTCGTTTCAAGCGGACCTATTCAACTTGATATTTTTGAAATTGTTTGGATAACAGCATATTAATATTTATTTATTTTATTAATATTTTTATTGTTTATTTGCACTATTAAGCTATTCTTAAGAAACTAAAATGGTTTTTCTAGGTTTTTGATATTGAAATTTTACTTCTTTTGATTTTGCTAATATGCGGTGTATGCACTATTAACCATGGGTAGAATCTTATTTTAAAAGGATGCCAACGTTTTCAATTTCACCCTGTATAAGTTGGTCGTAACAGTAATGATAGACACGAATACTTTAGTTATAAGTATAATATCAAATATCAAAAAACAATAACACAATATTTATAAAAACACAAATTTCCATATTTTATGCACTTGACACCGAAGACAATCTCAATTGTTTTCTGACACCTATTTACTTTTTAGTAGAAAGAGATTACATGACAAACAATAGGGAAACTCTTTGCTTGTTTGCTTTAACACCACCACTGTTATACTTGAGTTACCGATTACAAACAGTAGTTATAAATAAAGCGAAGTCTTCAGGGGCCCCTATTCTCATGGGCGTGCCGCAGGGTTCGATATTAGGTCCGTTACTTTTTTTGATTTATGTAAATGACTTACTTAAAACTTGACAATGTGAATTATGACTCTTTCCAAATCAATACTATGAAAACTTTAAAGGGAGGATAAAACTTGTTGAGTTTCTTGCCGATTCTTCTCAGAACAAGGCCTCCTGGTAGACTCTCGTACCGATGGCATCAAAATTGACTTTCATAAGTGTACAAATTGTACCTAAATGAAGTCTTAACTGATCTTCCCTCTTTCAGCCAAAACCGTCGATGCTGGTAACAGAGAAGAGACAAATAGAGAAAAAGAAACGTATGTCAGGCCAAAGCTACTACGGTTTTAGAAGAACTTCGGACTACAAGAGAATCTGGGTTCAGGATGTGCCGAAGTCTGAAAGGAAAATCGGGCAAGCTTGTTCTTCAATGCTCTGTGCGAGAGGGACGCGACGATGCGCAGAGTTCAATGACGAAACGAGAACGGAGATCTTTCGAGATTTCTGGGACTTGAATTGGAGTCAGAAGAAAGATTACGTCCGTTCACTCGTGGATATAGTGCCTCCGAAGCGCCGACGTTGCAAAGACGCAGTTTCCAGAAAAGGCGATTCTAAACTGTATCACTTGAGGCATAAAGGCGTTAGATTCCTGGTGTGCCGTCTGACCTTTTTGAATACTTTAGGGATTAAAGAAGCGATGGTCAGGAGCTGGTTGACTGATGAAGCTAAACCGAAAAATCCGAAAACGCCTTTTAAATCCCTAAACGTTATAACTTACATAGAACAGCTACCAACGACGCCACCGAAGTGTGCTATATGCAGACAAGATAAAGAAATTAGCTATTTAAACTTGGCGCATATAAAAAACATATACCAATTGTATTTGCAGTATCTGCAAGACGCAAGAGCTAGGGAAGGGAACCCAGCGTCAAGAAAAACGTTCTCGAAAGTGGTTGCCTTAAAGAAAATCAGGATTTTCAAGCCGAAAAACGAAAATGATGTCTGTGATTTAGTTAGTGAACATAATGTTGGGACGAATAATATTTATCGTGGTACGGATAGGCCAAATTTGAATTGTGAAGGACAATATTTCTATGGGAATATGGGTCAGGAATTACTGTTATAAGTCGAGATTTCTTTGTCGTAACGTGACTTTTTTACATAAAAGTGTCCACCAATTCTGACACGATCCTGAATCAACCAAAGTAACAAAATATTGGGAAAGATTAGATGTCTTATGGACAAAGTTCGCATTGAAATGGTAGTCACAGCAAGTCTGTGACAACACAGGCAAGGTGATCTTAAGTTGGCGTTAATTAATTACGTAATTTAGGATTGCTGAGATCGTAAACGCAGTGATAAAATTAAAGTAAATAAAATAAATTTTTATTTTAGTCAAGAAACGTTTTAAACTTTAATTTAACCCAATAATTGAGATATTGCCGAGAACCCACGTGAGATTGGGCGAGATTCGGACTGATACCTCTGAACACCTCATTAGTAATTAACGGACGTCTGGAGACGAATGTTCGGAATGCATTTTTGAATCATTAGAATTCCAAATCGTGCATGAAATCGCATGATTCGTGTGCGAGTGCGAATCCCTAATATAGCTATTTTTGAATATTCATACTCTGAAACGAGTGGTCCGACCCACTCCTTCCCATTATTCTACCAGTAGAAAATCAAATGACAGACAGTGACATTTGGCTACCACTGCCCATTGTATATTCTATTTATTACTTGTATATAATAAATAATTTAAAAACAGAGAAGAATTTCTTTTCAACCAATTTCAAAAAGGAGGAGGTTATCAATTCGACTGTATGTTTTTTTATGTTTGTACCTCATAATAACTCTTTAATGGGTGTACAGATTTTGAAGATTCATTCGATCTTTGGAATCTGGTGCTTGTCATGTCCCATTTAAATTTAATCGACATCTAACAAGTAGTTTTTGAGTTATCCCTAATAATGCCTATTTAATTGACATCGATGATATCGTAATATTATCACTCGTGTGTCTAAAAGATCTCTAGATAGTTTCCTGAAAAGTTATATATCTAAAACACTAAAAAGCAAAAAATAAAATTATTTTTAAATAAAAAAAACCGCCTTCAAAACAAAAAACGGAGAAATAAAAATTCTGTTTTAAAAATCTAAATTTTTTTTTTGAGGCCGGTTCCAACCTCAATGTTTGGAATAAACGTTTTTAGTTTTGAATGGGGTTTTTTTTAACAATAATTTTATTTGCTTGTTGTCTTCTGTAAGGTGGAGGTGCCTCCACTAACTGCTTCTACTGCTTGCGACGACTATACTGTTCAGGAAACAAACCACTGAAGAGAATCTGCTTCATCAACAGCTCATACAATATCTCGAAGGCTCTCAAAGGCTCGAGCCTACCCCAACATTAGGGGCGATTAGGCCTTAGTCAACCACGCTGGCCAAGTGCGGGTTGGTCGACTTCACAGACAACCTAAGATTTTCTTCATAGGTGTGTGCAGGTTTCCTCGCGATGTTTTCCTTCACCGTAAAAGCGTCGATTAAACGTACATATGAATTCAAAATTTGAAAACACATTGGTACGTGGCGGGGAACCGGTGCTTCCCGGGTGGGAGACGATGCCCTTACGCACTACGTCAACGACGCAGAATCTGCAAATACTCAGTGCATGTATGACATCAAAATATAAGGTTTCTATCAACTTTTGAGTCGTTTCTGGTATACGAGAAAGTCGAGGGGAGACCACTCCTGATTTTTTATACTACAAAACGGCAAACAAGCTTGCGGACCACCTGGTGTTAAGTGGTTACCGTCGCCTATAGACACTTGCAATATTAAGTGTAAATCACTTAACACTGCAAGTGCGTTGCCATCCTGGGGACTAGGAAGATATGCCCTCCATGCCCAGTAATTACACTGGCTACCTTTCCCTTCAATCTGAAACACAGCGAACTGCTTCACGGCAGAAATAAGAAAGGCGGTAGTACCTACCCAGACGACCCTACATATGGGTCTACCACCTAGTAAATTTCTTCCGTAATTAATGGAATCTGCGGTGACCGCTTACCGTGTGACCAATGTGGTATAAAAAAACCAGATCGGCCTCGGTTTATTCTTCACAGCGCTCCGTCTTCCTTATTTTAGAGCTGAGTTTTCAATCGAATGTGTTATGTTACATTTATTTCAGGATTTAGACCTCCGCATCTTGCCGCCATCAAACCGGATATCCGCATCACAACTGTCAGAGAGACTTACCATTGACCCGGAGTGCAAACAGCGCCATCTCTTGGTGGACGTGCGAAGCGAGGCCGAATTCAACATGTGCAAAATAGATGGATCGATAAATTATCCAATTGATAGCTTGAGGGAACAACAATTTGAGAGATTGTTGCGTCAGATAAAGGAGTGTAGTCGCGAAGGTAAGAAGCAGAAGACTTTTTAGTTATAGGTACTTGGGAGTTAATTGGTGTAATCTTCATTGGCATTCAGCTTGACTTGACCTCGCGTTTCTTTATAATATATTCAAACAATATTAAGTGTCCACAACTTCTACAGTACTGCTTTCGGGTACCTAAAAGATATCCTCGTACAGTCCACCCCTCCGCAAATTACTTCTTTTTTTTTTTTTTTTTTTTTTTTTTTTTACTTCACTATATCCACACCTCCGCAAATTGGTTTTAGACTCAAACTCCCCTGTGCCAAGATTGTGTGGTACCTATTCTCAATTCATACAGCGATTGATTTGACGACTCATTTGCAAGGCTAAAAAAACTGTGTTACAGGAAATGTGGCCTAAATAACTTTATTAACCCGAAATCTCATTGTGTAGGTCTGGCCAAGACTGAAGATTATTTGTCTTCGAAAGAATGTGGATTTAACAAATGTAATTATCTTCTTTCCAGTGATATTCATCTGCAGGAGAGGCAACGATTCCCAAATAGCTGCCAAGAAAGTTCTAGATGTTATAGAAGATGGTTGTCGCGCCAAAATCTTCGACTTGGTTGGAGGTTTACATGCGTGGGCAGCGGTTGATAATGATTTTCCTGTCTATTGATAACTCGGACACGATAACGGAAACTGGGCACGATAACGGAAACTGTGCAGCATAACGGAAACTTAATGCAAGTAACGGAAATTGGACATGATAACACAAGTCAGACGTTATAATGCAACTAGTGACACTCGACACGCAAAATTCCACGTTTCTGTAAAATGTAGACGTAGAAATAAAGCCACGACTTATTTAACTGTTAAGAGCAATGGATTATATATATTTTTTTACTTTAATAAAGTTTTATAACAGATATTACTGGAAATTAATAAAAAATCTTTTTAAACAAGTTCTTGGACGTTTTTGTTATAATTTCCCATTTTTAAATGATAATATTAAATAAGAAAAACGTTTCTTTCCAAGAGAGTGCAAAAGTAACAGATTATCAATGGCGCCCAAACTAGGTAATCCTGTCTTACGGGAGCTATAAATAACACAATTCTCTCAATTACTTTTCATCAGTGTTGTGTTGTGAGCAATTACGCGGATTACCTGTCTCTACGGATCGGCAACGTTTGCGTATCGTATGCGTTAGTCAAATAACGCGCTGTGGACAGTAACTTTTACTTCTGAAACCATAATTTATGCCCTCTGCCTTAACTCACATTGGCAGATAATTATATGATAGAATTTCAGCTTGCCTGAAGTACCTACTCAAACATGTCGACTAGGTCTCGGAATATTAAATTACTTTAGCACTCCGGATTTGTCAAAAAATAATAAAACCAAGAAATATGAACAGTAAAATTTATTAAAATATCTCGTACTTATCTAGAGCCAACAATTAAAAAACTATGTCTTCACAAATACCACAGATGACACAACACTGCCAACTTTCCCGCCAAATTTGAACTGCGGCGCTGGTATCACACATTTCAGTTTCAGTTTGTCAGAGAAATGCTTTATTAATTCGTCTTCCGTCCAATTGCATGATGTAATTATGAAAAGTCCTAAAAAGAAAAAAAAAATTATTTGTGACAGAAAAATAGGTTCGCCAGAGCTCCATTGGGTAAGGGGACTATAGGCATTAAAAACACGTGTTGAGAGACTCCATTTTTATTCCAAATCAACCGTACAATTTTTGTTACTTTAGATACATTTTCACTTGACATTGGCAAAATGCGTACGTTTAATGCATCGCGACGCCATTAATTAAGAATAGAATAGAGTCCTGTCTCACCGTCTGACTGATCAACGCCCAGCCCATAACCTTGGATCTAGATAGCTGAAATTTGGCAGAGGTTCCTTTTATGATGTGGGGAAGCGATAAGTCTGGAATTTTCAAAATTTCACCCCCGGGTAAAATAGGGAATGCCAGTTTCTATGGAAATCCGTCATTTCTAAAGTAAAATCTATGAAAATTGGTATATGGCTTTTCGGTTCAAAATGAAGAAAGATTAATTTAAGGCTTTCTCAAAATTCAACCCCTAAGGGGATGATAGTTGGTATGGGTAGTTCATCCATTAACGGAAGATGGTGTCCAACTGTCTGCAAAGAAGGCGCCTAAACCACCACTAATCATTCTATACGGAATGGATGACTTAAACAAGTTTAATGAGCTCATGGAATCAGCAGTCGAGAACGCATTGTTTTATCAGATAAGTTGTATGAAAAAAGTAACCACAAACCATTATCCTGGATCATATCTGAGACTTGTTCTATATATTTGAGTCTGTTCTCCTTCGGGTTGTCTGGGTTAAGGCCAATGGCATCGTAAGTCCCTTTGTCGTGTATTAAACCGAATTTCTTCCCTAGATTGGATACATCTCCGTTTATGATGTCGAAAACCTGCAACAGATGAAAACTTGAACAAACGGGGAAATATCATGTTATGATCAACTGCAGAGACGGGACGAACCCGCAACCTTTTGCTGGGAGACTGCTACTTCAACTGAGCTACACAGCACTGTGAGATAGCGTGTCACAGTCCTGTGTAGCTCAGTTGAACCCCATAGGAAATTCTCAATCCCGGTATTTTCGGGACTGGAGACATTTTTGACCGCCGGGATCCAGCTATTTGCGGCGGGATCCCGCATGAGTAATAAAAAAGCAAATAATCGCAAATAGATAACAAGAATCGTACGTAAACAAAATAACACTTCAGTAACAATATAAGAAAGAGCATACTAACACATATATAAGATCGAGATAGATAGATTGACGTTGACATTGACGTCTCGCAGCACATCTCCTATTCTAGGTGGGTTGGAAGAGATTTCTTTTAGAAATAAGCCACACCTTTTGTACATTGTTATTATTGTGTTTTCCATTATTGTTTCTATGTGTACAATAAATTATTAAATAATAATAAATAATAAATAGATGAGAGATTTCACGTACACGCAGGCGGCCTAAGTCGTCCTATCAGTCACGTAGAAAAGACAGCAATTGTCAGACTGCAGTACTATTTTTCACGCACACATGCGCATTACTCACACATCTGTGCATTTTTGTGGTCTCGACCTAGTCGATTCATTGCCAATCTATAAATGTCAGTAATTATAAATCTATTGATTGTAACCGTATTGTCCTTCGCGTTGCCGTCCACCCTTACCCTTAGTATGAGTTTTGATAGTTTTTGAGCTCGAGAAGAGACGATAATGTTTGATCGAACTCGAAAACTAACAAACTCATACTAGGGGTAAAGGTGTCATAACGTAACCAAAGTGGTTTAGCAGCGCTCAGTCTGGGCATTGACTGGTAACATAAAATTACATACATGAAGCCAAACCGATTTGATCCACTCATATCATCATAGGTTTTCTCTGCTTCTTACGTCATCATTGAATAGCTCTTCTCACATTGATCACCGGCTGCCACTGAAAATCAGCGCCTCTGCCACATCTAACCACATTTTATAGAATTACCTTGTAGTTAATGAATGGGAACTCTTTTTGAGACACTTTCTCTGCCAATGTGATAGCTTCAGAGCAGTAGTCCACTCCGAGGAGATTGTTGAAGCCTTCTCTTGCTAGTTCAGACAGAGTATACCCATTGCCGCACCCTGAAAAACATGGAGTGAATAATTCACTAATAATTCACACTATTCAAGTTTTATTTCTAACGAGCTGACCTGCCACACATAGCTTGGTCAATTTGCGAAAAAACATTGAAAAATGTTATGTTGAAGTACATCATTTAATCATTATTGAAATTAAAAGACTTAAATCTGCAGGAAAATTTGATTTCTATATACATTCTTCTTTGTAAAAATAGAATATTATATATTGTCCAGTTGGATCTAACAAGTGGAAAAAAAATAGGTAAACATCTTGAAAGATGGACAGGCAATATCATCCAAATAACAGAGACTGAATCATCACAGCCTTTATAATTCGACCCAGCTGGGACACAAGCCCTTGTCATCAAAGGAGATTTAGGCAGTATTCCACCACGCTTGCCAAATGCAGATTTGTGGACAGATTTTAAGGTGATCAATACTCCTTTGCTGATCCATTAGTTGCCTTCTACAACACCCGTTAACAATATACAAGGTGAGTCTTTTTCTACTCTACCGGCATTACATGGCAGAAATGGATGGCTGAACCAAAATTCGGACAAGGTTGGAGGAGGCTTTTACCCAACAAGGGTCCCAAATCTCTCTCCTTAGTAGACACCTCATTACTGAAGGACGTGATCACTACAGACACTCCTCACTAATTTTCTCCAGGTGGTTCTATCCTGTGCTCTTGTCAGGCAGGATGTCCATTTTGGATTGTGCCTTAACAAGGTCTATCCACCTAAAACTTGTTCTACCCCTACCTCTCTTATCCTCAATGTGACCTAGCATCATAAATTTTTCCAAACCCTCATTTCGTCAGGCCACTTTTTTTATTTGGATTTTTTTTTAATGCAATTTGAGATCCTTTTCTCATCCTCCTTAATCATAGTTTAAGAATTATGAATAAGTACAGGTTCCTGACCTGTACTTATTCATAATTCTTAAACTCATTTCTTATGGACTACTAAGAAATGCAGCTCATTATACTTTATTGGAGTGGATTCCCAGGGCCCTATGCAAATAAGTTACTCTTACTAAAAAAACTACTTTTTTGTTCTACACACCTATCGTTAAGGGCCGTCCATTAATCATGTGATTTTCTTTTGGCATTTTGGTTTTTTACCGCGATTATAAAATAGGTTGAAAAGAATATTAAAGGAATGATGTAATCATGCGAAAAACATGCGTAACATACATGAATATATTGTCCTTTAGCCACGGATTAAGAAGACACTTTAGGGTTTAAGAGTCGCGCGTTTGACATCTTACTACACCCCCCTTGGGAAATTTCGTGATTTTTGCCGAACTGCTCAAATTAATGGACGACCCCTTACCAATAACTCTGAAGTCATCGTGCATGACAATACGCACCTAAGTCTATGACCGAAGTAGTTTTATCTTCGACGCATTTGCATATCCAGTTTATAACTCGATCGGCACTGTCCTCACCAAACCACACATCACCAGTGTCTCCGTGGTCGTCAAAGTTAGCAATTTCTTTAGTGTACGCTTCCTGCCAGTATTGCCTGGTACCTAGTTCTGAAGGATCCAATTCTAAGTCTTCCATTTAAATAATTAAACAATTTATTTGATTTTTATAGGTTATGTTGGTGGTGGTATAAGTATAAGAGCATAGTATACATTTACAGACGTGTACAATTTTTTTTATACGAGGTTTTATAGTTCTATTTGTAATGTTTATTTAACTTAAACTTGTATAAAAATAATTGATTTTTTGTGACAAACGAGACGAGAAACAAAAACAAAAAACGTCAACAGGAAACACCTGACATTACTCTTTTTAATTTTTCTTGTTATGGGACGGCAAAGGTATCTAGCCCTACAGCCATGTGTTCAGTTTTCTATCGTGAGTCATGATTTTTGTATTGAAATCTATCTATGGAGTGCTTAGCAAGAAATGCATGGCAACAGACCTCATAATAGCGACTATTGTGATGGGAATCCCACTATAAAATTCTCAACGTCATGCACACCACAAAACCTTTATTTCAATGACTCCTTATAACTGCTCGTCAACACGGTTGCTTGGGTATCAAAATAACACCACTTTCAATGCACAAAATACACTCCGCAACAATTATGAACTATCAAAACAAAAATGATTTCGGATTCTATAGTTTCCCGCCAAACACAAGGTACTCAGGTATATTATCAGGTACTCAATACCATGAAGCTATAGAGAAATCTATAAGCTTCTTGCTATAATAAATACAAGTTTCTTGCTTCTTGCTCAATACCCAGCTATTTTCTTTAAAATTCAGAGGCTTTAGACAACATGCATTTCGACAATCGCTCTCGCTATCGCTAAGTAAAAAAATGTATGGGATTGACATAAGCAATCGAAAAGTGATCGATTGCTTATGTCAATCCCATACATTTTTTTACTTAGCGATAGCGATAGCGATTGTCGAAATGCATGTTGTCTAAAGCCTCAGGGCGTTCGCGATATATAAAGCTTACGCATTTCCACAATGTCAAGTGAAAATTTTTAATCTCTTTTAAAGAGATTAAAAATGGAGTGTCTCGACACATGTTTTTACAACAAGAACTCGGCAGAAACTCCAATGATTTGTTTGTGGTAGCACCTAATTACAAATACCTAAGAGCAAACAAATACGCAATGACGTAGGCAAATACGCCAAAGCCCAAAGCCAATAAAAAAAATATGTCAGCTGAATTGTCAAATATGTCATTATCAAGCCTGTTCTTCTATCCTAATCGTTCGCTTTTCTCATCAAAATGGTTCACACTAAATTGTATTTTCAACATTGCGGACGTGGTTCTCTAGCAACACAAACGAAACAAAGTGCGTAAGAACACACCAATCACGTAGGTCGAAAATCGCATTTGATTTGCTACTTCGCAAAATTCATTTTACTATTCATTCTTTCAGTGTATTAGTGTATTGTATTGACTGTATTGTTTAATGTAGTATGCCATTTCAATTATTATCATGTGACGATGTGCACTGAATGTAACTGACAATTTATGAATTAAAAACTGTTTAGTGAAACAATTGTGTGCGGTAATGAATAAAATATCTATAGGACTGTTCATCAATCAATATTTTCAGGTCATGTTTTGTTAATAAACATAAACGAACTCTGAGTGCTTATTAATCTTCAATATAACAGTATTTTAAATAATTATTACTTAGAAAACCTGAAAACCACTGTGACTGTGATTGCAATAATACAAATTAATTAAGTTGATCCACTTTTTACGTAATATATAACGAGTTTTGGTCACCTTCGGCAGAGGAAAGTAATTTTCTGGTGAGTAAATTTATGTTAATTATATTAGATAAGATGAATAAGTGAACAGTAGTTCAGTGTGTCAGTGTAAAAAATAATAAGTACAAATCCCTACAAAAACATGTTAGGTAGGTATTTTACAAAACAAAATAAATACAAATTAGTTTATAGAAACTTTTATTGTTTTAAGGGCGAGATAATTGCTCACTTTTTTTAAACTAAAAATAAGTCAGATATAAATTAAAAAAGGTATTAATTTAAAAAGGTACTACCTAAAGAGTTCAATATTAAAGGTTTTTATTTTATTAATAAATAATGGGGATAAAAAATTATGTTGACAGAGAAATCTGCTTAAAATGTATGTACCTACCTATTATATAAAAGTTTTTTTTTATTGTTACTATGAAAATAAAAGTTAGGATGATATAAGTAACATTTTTTTTAAATTATATTAAATATTTATTTTTACCTCTTGATTCTTCTCATCTTTATAATTATATTATGTATTCTATTTTACATTTACTCTATTTAATACTTACAGTCCAAGTTTTTAACCCTTATGGCCCGAAACGCAGATGTATGCACCCTTTCCCGTGTAACTTTACACCTTGTTTTGAATCATTTACAGACCACTTTAGTATGAAGGTTTTGGTTATTTTGACTTCCTTGATAAATTATCATCAGCGGGTGAAACAGTAGTCTGATTTTTTTTAAAATCAAAATTGTGGTGCATGCGTAGTGCCTGTGTTATTCCTCTGATTTTTTGTGATTTTTGTGGAAATATTTCATGTAAGTGCTGTTTTTTTATTATAAAACTGATTATCCTGCTAACAAAATTAATTAATTAATTTCTTAATTTATGTTATTTTATAGTTTATAGCAAAACTTAATAAAGTTTTGATTATAGATTTTAAGTACTTATTTAATCTTTACAGTGCCCCTACGAGGTATCACAGGAACTACAGCCTATGTATAAGACCCTTGTGAATGTTATGTGATACGCAATAAAGATATTTGATTTAAATATTCAATAACTTCCAATATATTTTTTTTTTACTGTATTTTGATACCTATGGATAGAAAATATATGTATTAGTACATTGCTGTTTACAGAATGACAAAATATGGCTTTATTGTAGAATAATAGTTTTATTGTGCGCACGTGTGTGAACGCCCTGATATATAAGTGCTTCGGGCCTGAGTAGTTAAAAAACAAAGTTATTTCTAAAATCAGGTACTTTTGAGGATTGATTCTTTGGAATCTACATGTAAGGTTGAGAGAGTTCCACTGGATAAGGAAGAACAGCCAGGGTTGGCAGCACACTAGTGTCATGTCAGTATTCCAAGCATGTAGATTGCGGTGATTCCTTACCACCTGTCAGTCAGAGGGAAAAAATTATAATTAACGCAAGTTTCAGCTAACAAGAACACATTTAAACACTTTTTTGGCAACAGGAGGATATTACATGGAATTAACTGCCGATGTAAGTAATGGCAGCAGAAATCATTAAATCGTTTAGAAATAGATTACACCAACACCTTGAAAGAGTATTTACGAGATTCAGGGTAACATCATTTGTTTCATCACCAACCTGTCTGTATAATAATAATTTTTGTATTGATTATATTGACTTCATTATGGTGGAGTTCAAAGTCAACAACAAAATTAGATCATCATCATCATCATTTCTGCAGAGAGACACCCACTGTTGGATATTGTCCAAAAAAAATTTGATGATCAATATGAAAACTAAGTTAACTAAATGAATGCATATAATCACACTCATAAAGGGGTTGAGCGGAGCTTTAGGTAACATATCTGGCAGTATGGGCCGTACAGTACCCCCCCAAAACAGTGACAAATTGCCAGCCTGTGTTTGGCAAACAACAAAATAGCATAAGAAACATACCAACCGAATTGAGAACCTCCTCCTTTTTGAAGTCGGTTAAAAAGACATAATTCTTTCTCCTATCCCATTTATTTGGGGTCGAGGTGGCAGCGACTTGAATCCGAAGGACTACATCGAAAGCGTGATAAAAACAGCTTCACGGAAACTCGGGAGTCCTGAACAAGGTGCGGCGTTTTTTCACGCCAAATCAACTGTGCTTGCTATACAAGACGCAAGTACGGTCCAGCGTGGAGTATTGCTCGCACCTGTGGGATGGCTCTGCAAAGTACTTATTCGATGCTTTGGATAGATTGCACCATGCGACCCGCATCATCGGCGACTAAACATTTTGAGCCTCTCCAATTGCATCGCAATGTTGCGTTGCGTCATTCTACCGTCTGTACCACTGCGAGTGCTCTGAGGAGCTATTTTTCCTAATCTCACCATCTCCTTTCCTTTTAAAAACTACGCGTGCTGGTCTACATTGTCACCGACACACCGTGGCTACTGTTCCAATGCGAACTAAGAAATTTGGCAACTCGTTTCTTTGTCGCACAATCAAGAAATGGAATTCACTGCCAGCACACGTGTTCCCTCCTTCCTACAATCCTGGGTCATTCAAAAGAGGCGTTAAGAAGCACCTTGCAGGTCAGCAAGGCGTGGGTGTCTAGCGTGGCGGTTTATCTCCCGCACCAGCTATCTTCGCATTTGAACTCCACTTCTGCTTACCATCAGGTGGCATGGAGTCATTTGCCTGACCTTTTTATAAAAAAAATGTAATAGCACGTTTAGACGCGTGGCACGCCTCGACAACCCTCCACAAACACAAGCGTGTAAGCGGGCTGTTTGGCTTGGGTTGCGTGAGGTTGTGATTGGCGACCCGAGTCGGTGTCGGTTTAAGGAAGCGTGCTGTTATATATATTTAACTAGCTGACCCGTCAAACGTTATTTTGCCTTACAAAAATGATTAAATTACTATAATAGCTATAAAAAAATAGGGGTTGGTGATAAAATTAGGGGCGGATTACCCTTAACATTTAGGGGGATAAAAAATAGATGTTGTCCGATTCTCAGACCTACCCAATATGCACACAAAATTTCATGAGAATCGGGAAAGCCGTTTCGGAGGAGTTTAACCACAAACACCGCGACACGAGAATTTTATATATTAGATGTGTATATAAAATAGCCCATCAGCAACTATAGCCTAGCCCTCAAGAGCATAGAAAGTCACGGCAGTTCGATTCCATACGCGCTCGGCGACACTTAAACTAATTAATTAAATAATCATTGTACTTATTTTAGTAATAAAAGTGATCTTTTTTAAAATGTGACTTCTAACAAATCCCATAACAGTGCGCTCGCCGCATGCGACGTGACAGGCTGGCGCCTGCTGGCGCGTTCATTCACACACAGCCAATAAAAAAAAAATTTAGTAATTAGTTGGTATGAATTCTATGGATTTTTGACATCCATCTCCTTCTATTTCGTCTTTTTAGCTGTCTTTGTGTTTGTAATTTTTTATAATTGAAATTTTAAAACCAAACTCAATAATCGAAAATTTCGACTTCCGTCCGGTCTGCTTTGCTTGCCTGTCTAGAACACAATATTAGCATAATGTGCTGACTTCATAGGCTAGTATCTTCTATAGTTTTGTTTCGCCCGCACGACGCAACTTGCACCGCGCGCGCTCTGCGCTTAGCCCGCCCTGGACATAATCATCATAACAGCCTTTACAATTCGACCCACTGCTGGGACACGGCCTCTCCTCGTCATCGAAGGGTTTAGGCAGTAGTCCACCACTCTTGCCTAATGCGGATTGCTGATCCATTGGTCTCCTTCCACGACACCCATTGGAGGATATGGGGTGATGCTAGCTAATATACTCTATCATTGGCGATCCCAGCGACAGAACCCTCGCCACGCCAGTCGCACCAAGTCGCGCTTTGACCTCCGCACGCTTTCGAGCTTCTAAACTAAAACCGCAAACCCTCGCCGAACCGCAACATAAACTTTGTTATTGGTGATTAAATAAAAGGTGATGCATGAAGCAGACAATTGGAGATTGTTGTTTTTGGAGTTTACTCCATAAGAATCGATTTGCATATATAAGGGGCCCGGTATGAGAAAATTGTGAGGAGTAAAATCTATCGATGAATGCCCTTGAATGACCTCGTTACGTTTTTTGTGCGCATCCTATGTCGCGCAACTTTCTAATTGTCAAAACACAGATGACAGCATGTGCGCCATCTCACCTGTCTCGGAGTAAACTCCAGTCGTGCGTCGGAGCTGACACACACAATTTTTTTTTTATTTGATTGCCATAGGATTCGGCATTTAATTTTTTACGACTAGCCGCATTACATATCTATAGTGTATGAGCAATTATCTTATCTTTGATTGAACTATGATAACTGTTGATACACTTACCACAGATAAATATAATACTGTACTAGTACACTTACTAATTGCACAATCAACAAATGTAATATTCTACTAGCATATGTTTCCTCCTTCTTAATGCGTCTTTCAAATCAAAAGAGGCGTCAAGAAGCACCTTTTTCCAAGGCTAGCGCGGTGGTTTATCTCTCGCACCAGCTATCTTCACATTTGGACTGCACTTTCAGATGAAACGGAGTCATTTGCTTGACCTCTTTACTTTCTCGTACGTAGTCTAGTAATCGTCAAAAAATTCGACCTCGAGATTCTGAGTACGAAAATACCGTTTTTGGAATTATGTCTGTGTGTGTCTGTGCGTTAGCATTAAATTTAACATGCATGTATGACATCAAGGTTTCTATCAACTTTTGAGCCGTCGATCACGAAAGATAAGCAACCAAGTGCGCGGTCGGTACTCGGATGGGTGACCGAAAATTTTACATGCATGTTCCGGTATACGAGAAAGTCAAGGGGAGACCCCTCCCGATTTTTAAAAAAAATACCTACTAACTTAACATTGCACTTAAACCTACCAGGTACTTCAGCTCTCTTCCCAACTTTTTTTTCTCTACGCGTAAATAGTATTTACGCGTTTGTAAAAGCAAAAATTATTTCATACTGAAGAATTGTTATTTTTTGGGTTTGGTCTAAAAAAAGACCACATATTCCATTTAGGATTTTATCGTTACAAACATATTATCGCCGTATCAAGTATTAGTTTTGTCTTATCTTTGTTGCGAAAAAGTGTTAATAAAACAAAAATGTAAGTTATGCATACGCATTACTCATACATGTGAAGGAAAACAACGTGAGGAAATCTGCACGTACGATCGCGGTCTCCCTAATCTTCCACCTTGAGGGTCGTTTTTGTATTACACTGTCGACGACTACCCTTAACCTGTTGACCAATTGAATTCTGAGTGAAGATCCCAGAGTGATGCAATACAATTGCCTTAGCAAACATTGCCGTAAAGACATCTGGTTGCAATTTGTTAAAACAATGACCTTTTTTTATAAGTTGCAACCAGATTTCTTAGAGAACAAAAGGTTGTCTTTTATTGGTCAACAGTAATAAAAGGCGGGGTTAACAGAAAGGGCTCGCTTCAATCGAAAATTTTTTAAACCGTAAAGTTTAGCCAGACTGATAGTACCTATGAAGAAATTCTTAGGTTGTGAAGTGGACCAACCCGCACTTGGTCAGCGTGGTTGACTAAGGCCAAATCGCCCCTCTTGTGGGGTAGGCTCGAGCCCCTTGGTGGGGACATGATATGAGCTGTTGATGATGATGATGAGTACTTACATCACAAGCGAGTAATTGTTATTCAACGGTAAAAAAGTAATTGGTAGATTTTAATGACACAGTGCACCTCTAGGGAAGTTTTTTTATGATATGGGAACCTGAATCGCGCAAACGAAGTTTCCAAAGGTGCTCTAGTTCCAACTACAGACAGTTGGACTCCCCTTCCGACACGGACGCCCTAGGGACGCTAGGCGGTCTAGAGACTCCCCACGGGGGAGATGACTGACGGTTTTCATCTTACCCCTAGGGGGAGGGCGGTACGGGCGTCAGACAATAGCCCATTGCCCGGGCAGCTTCTCAGCAGGCTTTACGCCTGCCGGTGAAATGACTCAAAGGTTGATAGAAACCTTATGTTTTGATGTCATACTTACATGCATGTTAAATTTTGGTCACCCATCCGAGTACCGACCGCGCACTTGGTTGCTTAACTTTAGTGATCGACGGCACAAAAGTTGATAGAAACCTTATATTTTGATGCCATACACGCATGTAAAATTTGGTTGCAATAAGTTAAATCATGCTCGAGTTATCGTGCTAACACACAGACATAATTCCAAAAAAATATATTTTTGGACTCAAAACGTGTAAATCCGTCAAAATTTCGAGGTCGAATTTTTTGACGATTACAAGATTTCCTCTAATATATGTAGGTACTACGTACCTACGAGAAAGTAAAAAACACATTTATTGCACAGTTGAGTTGAGTAGGTACCTAACTTTACATATAAACATATACCTATCTTGTAATGTTGTAATGTTTTTTGAAATTAACTTAAATATAGCTTACGTATGTATATTGTATATATTATAACTATATTGTATGTAATATATTATTTAGGGTATCTTAGTCCAGTCAACAAGTTCAAAAACGTGAAAAATAGAGATAAAGCTCCTAAAAATATGAGCAATAGCTCATTGGATTCGGAACGACCTCTAGAAAAATGAGTCTTGAGGATTTTACTGCACGTAAAAAATTGCAATTGTTATTAACAAAATAAGATGAAAAAAAAGAGGTATTTACGTTTTTGTTAATAACTCATAAACTATTAATATTTAAGATATTTGGAAAAAAGGTCCTTAAAGAGGAGGAAATTTCCGAAAAAAAAGTCCCTGCTCCCGGAACTCTACCTCTATTATTTATAATTTTAATTTAACGCTGAAAATAGGGCTCCGCGCAGCCATTACGGCATGGGCGCACTGCCGTTAAAGACAGTTTCTTACATAAAATTATTTTTTTATAGTAACAAATATGAATTTAAAAATTTAAATAAATTATGGTGTCATCCAGATACTTGAAAGAATATATTCCCGTTGGAAAAAATTTTTTAAATTATATTTTCAAAAAGTTATGCAATTGTTAATTAACGAATTTTTTTCCTATCTCCGTTTTCATAAATGACGACATAAAAATTTAAATAATAAACCTATAAATTTTTGGCTCTGTGGAGCTCTTCTTATATATATACTTAACAAGATCCCGCGATAAAAGTTTATTAAAGTTAATTATTTTGTTTATTACAATTTTTTAAAGTTAACAAAAAATGAAAAGTCTAAGAAATGTTATTAAAAAATTTTTTTTAAACAAATGTTATATTATTGCTGCTTTCTTATCCAACAATGGCATTAAGTAACATCGGAAAAATTTTTTTTACATCATTTGTTAAGAAATTGTTTATAAACAAATAGACAAGTTTAATATTTAAAGAAATTTTTTTTTTACCATTATGTTGTCTTGGCAAAATAATAATTTTTTAAAAAAAAAAATTTTCTTAAATAATTTTTTTTATTGTTTATAATCGTTTTTTTTATATTTCGATTGTTTAAATAATTAGTTAAGGAATGATTTTCTCCTTAAAAATCATAATTGGCATTTTTTCATAGGTAAATAGAAAAAAAAAAATTTTTTATCAATAATTTCATTGTTTGTTAACTTAACAATTTGTTATAAACAAATTCTAACTACCGTTATATTTTTTTTCTAGAGCTAAAAAAAATAACAAAAACAGCCATATATATCAAAATACTAAAAAAAAATTTTTTCTATTTTTTATAACGCTTTTATATTAAATTTTTTTTTTAGTATTTTGATATATATGGCTGTTTTTGTTATTTTTTTTAGCTAATTACGAAAGCCACAGCCGAAGGACTCAAAAAAAACCGAAATTATTTATGAAATATTTAATTATAATAAAAAGAATTACAAGAATTGATTACTTAATCTAAGTCTCGACCCGACCGATGTGAGAATCAGAGTGCTGGCTTGGGTCACGTAGCCGTCGTCAGGCAGGAACACGAAGCTCGATGTCAGCAGTTTACTTGGATTTCAACATTCTGTGTCGCCGCGTGGAAATTAGCAAATTCAGCTTTTAGGGCCGTGTGCAGTGTTGTAATTGCTTATTGTTGAATCAGCATACCGCCTTCCGACTACTGTCGTAACATCTCCCTCCCTAAGAGCAGCAACTATTTTTTATCTTTGATTAAAAATGTTGCTGGATGCTGTTGCAACGTTAGATCTCCTGACGTCTTGTAGGAGTGGGCTTGTTCTAAGATCTCTGGGTTGAGCTCGGAGTTCCTGGTAATGTCCTTGAAACATCTCCTGTATCTTCGGCAGAGTAGAATGATTACCATGGTGGTTATTCCCATAAGCACCGCATAGAAGGGTAGTGTGGTATGATATATTGATTCAATTGATGGCTGGTCCAGCTGTATAGGAGGCTTGAGCGATAATTTTATCTTGAATTGAGTGAAGTTCCTTGAGATTTATTGTTGTGAGCGATATTGGAGATGATGCTGCTTGATTTGTTTCAATAGACGTTGAGATATTTAGTATCTTCAAAGGTTGTCCTTCGATCCGATCATTGGAGTTATAGATAGTGAATTCTTTGGTTCGCAGTGTACATTTATATGGGATGACGATGAGATAACTTCCTTCCAGCTTCCTGAAGTCGTTACGGTCGCAAGTAAGTTGAACTTGAGTTGATTGCGGATACACCGCAACGTAGTGCCGGTCATCTAGTTTTTCTATGGTCTCCTTTAAGACATCTACGGTTGTGAGTTTGCAGGATTCTTCTAAGGTTTGCTGAGTAAGGAGTTTCTGTATGCAGTCAGGTTCAGTTCTTATTTGTTGGTTTAATTTTTCCTCGCACAGGTACCGAGCGTTGTACTTCGGGCATTCTGCCTCAATGTACACATGAAAATTTCCATAGGTTGCTACTAGAGGGTAAGGTGGGATAATGACCTGTCTTTTCTTATTAGGAGCTATGGGTAATTTATAGAGATCGTAAGTATAAGGAGATATTATAGGAACTTTTAGAACTATAACTATCTGTTTCTTAACATAGTATGATCCTGTGCCTATCACATCATAATATTCTCTTAAATCTAAATCTAATAACTGATCTTTATTATATAGCTTACTTAGTTCATCTAACATTTTTCTTAGGATATCTATTCTTAACATGGAATGGTGCGTACTGGAAGTGCGGGTGAACGCTAATATGTCTTCTATCCTACGAATTTCGTCTGATAAGTCGTCTACGTTATCTGTAATTATAGTTAGGAGCTGTGCTAGTTTACCGTACTTTATAAGGCTAGAATGGAGGTAAGTTTCATTTCTTAAGATTATATGTACTGTTTCATTTATTTTCTCTTGATTTTGTATAATATTCGATATAATATCGGTATGGTGTTTCATCCAATCTTTGCCCATACTTATGTGGTGGTTTAACTCGGAGCTTATTTTATTCTGATTGTCTCTAAGAACCTTTATGGCATCATTATATTTAAGCGCGTCTGTGTAATCTAAATTTCCGGTGAGTGATTTTATTACGGACCCTAATCCGTCGATAATGCCTCGTTTCGTTCGGTGTGGTTCTAAACTTTCTAGTTGTAAGGTAACTTTATCTAGCTTGGAGTTTAAGTATGTTACTTGTGTTTCAAATAGGGTGTGTGTAGTCTTAGGTAAAATGCTATGTAGTTCTAATATTTGTCCCTTAACTAAGTCAATTTTGTCATGAATGTCCGTTAATTCTACATATTGAAGGAAACTGTGGTAATGTGTTATAAGTCTCATTGGTCCTAGTTTAAAAGGTAAGAGTCCTGGTCCGTCTTCTAGACTCTCAAGTCTTATCTCCTGTCCCAGTCTCACGTTCAGTAAGAGAGTCATCAGTAACCTGTAACAATTTTGCACTATTGGGTACGCGTTTAAGTCGAGATTTGGCGATAGGACCACGTTTTTTCGAGGTATATATGTGGATCGGTAGATCGGCTAAAACCTTGTCTTGTGTGTAACGTGCAGCAAGCTTCTGGCGACTAGCCATGGGATTTGAGATAAACACCTGCTGATGCGGTAGATATTCCATCTCGGGCTCGCGGCTCTTATTGCGGTTGTCTATTAGCGCGGTCCTATTAGCGAGGCTGGAGTCGTTAATTAAGTCATAGACGGTTTTCATTTGGTCTCTATGGTTATGTATGTACTGTTGCATTAGATGTCCCGTTAAGTCAATGTCTGTCGGGTCCCTAGGGTCAAGATGTCCGTTGATGATGTCATAAGGTCTGCACTTAGTGAAACTGTGGACCGAACTGTTGTAGGCTATAAGGGCATAAGGCATGATATTAATTATGGGTTCGTCCTTATTTTGGAGACGCAGTATTCTAAGGTGTTCTAATATGGTAGAGTGGAACCTTTCGATGTTACCATTGTCGTTAGGAGTGTTGGCGAGGGTTTTGTGATGAGTTATTTTATGGACTCTCATGAATTCAGTAAACATCTGGTTAGTGAATTCTGTGCCTTGATCAGTTACTATTGTGAGTGGTAGACCATGATGGGTGGAATATCTTAATAAAGCTTGAATCACGCTGAGGGCGGTACCGTCACGAAGGTGGTAGGCTTGACCGTATTTAGAAAACACATCAATAAAAGTTACGTACTTTTCGTTCTGAGCTGTAAATAGATCCATGTGGACAATTTCAAATGGCTTAGTAGCCGGTGGAACGATATTAAATTGCTGTCGAATAGGATTTCGATCGTATTTAGCTTGTCCACATATGGTACATTCATTAATAAATTTTGTTATATGTTCCTTCATTTTTGGCCAATAATAACGGCGAGATAAAGACAAGTAACATTCACTGATGCCTCTGTGGTTTGTCTTTCCATCGTGATAATGTTTGATAATCTCTTGTTGTCTGAGGTATTCTTTTACATTTTCTAATTCTGTTTTAGCAAGTACCAGATTCATTGCCGAATTTTTGAATGTGTTTTGTAAGATTGGAATTATTTTATACATACCCAAGGGTGGATTTATTAATAACCCAGTCTTAACCTTGGGGTGAACATATTCTTTAACTGCATTTATTACGTCTTCCTCAAGATTGGACTCTGATAGTTGTATTGAGATACGGGTGTGCGTGTCAAAAGGCTTTGTTACGACGGGCCGTTTTTTTATATCTCCAACAATGTGAAGACAGAGTTGGCGGTTAAAACGGTTAAGGGGGTCATCGGTAATTGGGATTTCTAAGATAGGGTTCTCATGATTAGAATGGACGGTATTGGTATCGGAGTTATTATTAGGATTTTGAGGTCGATCTGAAATATTCACAGACATAGAGTTGGTTTCCTCGTTATGGATTTCAATTCGGGAGAGGGCGTCAGCGTTGGTATTCGCTTTGCCTGTTTTATATATAACAGAGAAGTTATATTCACTTAACTTTAGCCGCCATCTTGTCAGTCGAGAGTTCGGCTCTTTCAGATTCATAAGCCACTGAAGTGGTTTATGGTCCGTAATAGCTTTGAATTTTCGTCCAAAGAGATAAGGCCTAAAGTATTTGGTGGCCCAAACTATTGCAAGCAATTCCTTCTCGGTCGTACTATAATTAATCTCGCTCTCATTAAGAGTACGAGATGCGTATGCAATTGGTCTATCTGAGCCTATTGGCCCTTGAGATAGCACAGCGCCAATGGCAAAATTTGACGCGTCAGTTGTTAAGTTAAATTCTCTATCGAAATCTGGGTATTGTAAGATAGGATCATTAGTTAATAAATTTTTACATTTCTCGAAACAGTTAATATAGGTAGAATCAATTATAACGGATCGACTCTTTTTCAAACATTGCGTTAAGGGTTTGGTAATTTTAGCGAAGTCGGGAATGAATTTGCGATAGTAACCAAGAAGGCCCAAAAATTGCTTTATTTGTTTGGTGGTTTTTGGAAGTGGATAATTTTCTATGACTTTAATCTTGTCGGGATTAGGTTTGATACCGTCCTTGCCTATTACGTGTCCAAGATAAGCAGTCTCTAACTTCAAGAACTCGGACTTGTCCATTTGAATCTTGAAATTAGATTCTCTTAACCGTTGGAAAACCTTCCCAAGGTTCGTCATGTGTTCCTGAAGGCTTGTTCCAAAAACTATAATATCATCTACATAAACCAAGCAAATATGGTTTTGTAAGCCTAATAAAACGTTATCCATAACCCTTTGAAACGTTGATGGAGAATTTTTCAGACCCATAGGCATTCTCTTGAATTCAAAATGTCCATGTTCCACATTGAATGCGGTTTTGTGGATATCTTCAGGGTTCATTTCTACCTGATAGAAACCGCTGGCCAAGTCAAGGGTCGTGAAGTACTGGCATTTCCCTAGTTTGTCGAGGACATCAGAGATGTTAGGAATGGGATATCTATCGTCAATAGTCTTTTCGTTGAGTTTTCTGAAGTCAACTACCAGCCGCCACTTTTGTTTGCCTGATGCGTCTGTCTTTTTAGGTACGATCCAGATAGGTGAACTCCATGCTGAATCAGAGGGACGAATTATACCTTGTTCCAGCATTTTTGAGATCTGATCCCTAACTTCGTCGCGATGTACGAACGGATAGCGGTAACTTTTAGTATAGATTGGAATTTCGTCTTTCGTTCTAATAGAATGTTTAATTTTGTTAGTGAAGGTAAGTGGCTCCCCGTCTATATAAAAAATATCTGAATATGTTGAACATAATTGTATTAAATTAGCTTTCTCTTCGGGATTCAAATGCTCTGTTCTTAGCCGTGAAATTACATCTTCGACGCGTGATGTCGGAATGGATTTCGATCTATTGTTTCTTACTTCGTATAATTCTGTGTTAAATATACTTGCGGATGCTGGACGATCTAAAGAGAATATTATATCATTGTCTGTACAGTTAGTTACTTCGATTATGCCACGATTATTCTTAATTTTAGTAAGACACTCCGATATCATGCAGTTGCAGAGAATCTGCTCCTCTACTAATGCGTCTCCGTCTGGGACACTAACAGGTAAGCGTACAAACTTTGACGTTCTAGCTGGGATTATATCTTCGTATAAGTTAAGATTCCTCGAATTATACATATGAATAGGGTTAGTCATATTTTTAGTTATTAATACTTTATCTTTAAGATCTATTTTTGCTTCCCACTGTGTTAATAGATCTAATCCGATGAGGCCATCGAAATATTCATGGAACTTATACACAAATAATTTAATGTAATTTCTATCTTCAAATTCGTTAAAACACGGTATAGTTATAGAGTTATTACTTCTACTAGTTCCATGTATGTTAGATACTTCAAAAGGATCATGATTAAGTTTAATTTGAGAGTAATATTTTTGCACAGCATCTGGGCTTAAGAAAGATTGATTTGCGCCTGTGTCTAACAATAATTTTAGAGGTGGATTAGCTATTTGTATGAATGGGAGCTGCCTTTGTGTTTGGAGATTAACCTCTATTTTAAACTTTTTAAGGTCCTGCCCTTCTGAAAATCCTGATCTTCAGATGAAGAGGGACGAGGTTGTTCCTCGGGCTGTACATTATAAGGCTCGGGTGGTGGTGGCTCGTCATATTGATACTGATAGTTAACTAAGTTATCTTCGTCATAAGCATTAGAGTTATAGTCAGAAGTCATATAATAAGGTTCTGGTTCATAGTGGTCAGCGTAATAATAGTTAGAGTAATCGTCATACGGGGTACACTCGTTCACATTTACGTCACGGGGTTTGAAATAACTTGATGATGGCAAAACTCTAGGCGTAAAGGGGCTAACTCCGCTCATAGGCTTAGGATAGTTGGTATTAGGATTTGGCCTGGGTGGTAGTCTGAACATGTTGCTTTGTGGGTTATAATTTGGAGGCCGTGCACCGAACATTTGTTCTGTGCGAGATGGCATTCTAAACATGTTGTGTTGGGGATTATAATTAGGAGGGCGCGCACCAAACATTTGTTCAGTACGGGTTGGTATACGCATTTGTGGAGAGGGGGTGTATGAAGGGAATTGAGGTTTTTGTGGGTTAATGTTATTAATGCGAGGGGTTGGAGCCTGCATAGTCGGATATTTGAACGGTGTGTGTGGTGAGAAAGTAAATGGCTTAGGTACTAAGAAAGCATTAGGCATTGGCATCTGTACGGGAGGTGGTCTATAATTAGACGCATTTTGGGTATTTTTAGATAGACCTTCATTTCGGCCTTGTAAGTACATCGTATTTAATTCCTCTTGTACAAATTCCAGTGCCTTCTCTATTGTATCCGGACGCATGCATCTTATACGAGAGCCCAGCGGTTCTTTAAGCCCGCGCACAAAGGCTTGCATTGTAAGCTTTTTATAAAGGGTACGCTTTGCGTCTATAGTCGTTGGAATGGTCTCGTGTAGGGTGACATACGTCATGATTGTAGAGAATAAAGTTTGGCATTTATCGTAAAATTCTTGAGGTGTATTGCTCCCCTGTGATTGAACGGCGAGGTCATTATATAACGTAGTTTCATCTCTTTGATCGGTGAAGTTATTAATTAGGATGCTCTTGATGCCCTGCCAGTTCTCAGGTATGCCGTTCGAGTTAACTGTTCTAGCGGCGGGACCCGTTATTTTATTTAGTATCCCATTGAGCAGACAAAGATTACCTAAATTATCTTCGGGGTGGCAATAAGCATCTACCAGCTGATCGCATAATTTAATAAATCTAGTAAGCACGTTAGGGTTGCCATCAAATTCTGGCACCAGGCGTAAGGCCTTGAAGATGGTGTCAGGGTCTGTCGCCATCAGGCTTTCTTCACTTGACAAACTATAACTATCACTGTCTATATGTCTATGCTTATCTACAGTACGGTAAACCCTAATACGTCTAGTCTTAGGGGACCCACTGTTTCTAGGGTGAAAAATCTTGAAAATTAATTTTAACTTAGGGATAAACTAAGGATAAGATAGGAGAGCAACACTAGAGAAAAATCAGTGTGTACTTACATATGCATATCTCGGTACTCTTGAGCGCTATCGATTTCTGGATACTTCGGCTTCGGCAGGTTCGTGTTCTAGGAGTTCCCGGTAAAGATTTAGGAATCAATTACGTGCGACGGCGATCGTTGCGTGATATCCCGGGAATCCTACCGACTGCGCCAATTACGAAAGCCACAGCCGAAGGACTCAAAAAAAACCGAAATTATTTATGAAATATTTAATTATAATAAAAAGAATTACAAGAATTGATTACTTAATCTAAGTCTCGACCCGACCGATGTGAGAATCAGAGTGCTGGCTTGGGTCACGTAGCCGTCGTCAGGCAGGAACACGAAGCTCGATGTCAGCAGTTTACTTGGATTTCAACATTCTGTGTCGCCGCGTGGAAATTAGCAAATTCAGCTTTTAGGGCCGTGTGCAGTGTTGTAATTGCTTATTGTTGAATCAGCATACCGCCTTCCGACTACTGTCGTAACAAGCTCTAGAAAAAAAATATAACGGTAGTTAGAATTTGTTTATAACAAATTGTTAAGTTAACAAACAATGAAATTATTGATAAAAATTTTTTTTTTTCTATTTACCTATGAAGAAATGCCAATATGATTTTTAAGGAGAAAATCATTCCTTAACTAATTATTTAAACAATCGAAATATAAAAAAAAACGATTATAAACAATAAAAAAAATTATTTAAGAAAATTTTTTTTTTTTAAAAATCATTATTTTGCCAAGACAACATAATGGTAAAAAAAAAATTTCTTTAAATATTAAACTTGTCTATTTGTTTATAAACAATTTCTTAACAAATGATGTAAAAAAAAATTTTCCGATGTTACTTAATGCCATTGTTGGATAAGAAAGCAGCAATAATATAACATTTGTTTAAAAAAATTTTTTTAATAACATTTCTTAGACTTTTCATTTTTTGTTAACTTTAAAAAATTGTAATAAACAAAATAATTAACTTTAATAAACTTTTATCGCGGGATCTTGTTAAGTATATATATAAGAAGAGCTCCACAGAGCCAAAAATTTATAGGTTTATTATTTAAATTTTTATGTCGTCATTTATGAAAACGGAGATAGGAAAAAAATTCGTTAATTAACAATTGCATAACTTTTTGAAAAATTAATTTAAAAAATTTTTTCCAACGGGAATATATTCTTTCAAGTATCTGGATGACACCATAATTTATTTAAATTTTTAAATTCATATTTGTTACTATAAAAAAATAATTTTATGTAAGAAACTGTCTTTAACGGCAGTGCGCCCATGCCGTAATGGCTGCGCGGAGCCCTATTTTCAGCGTTAAATTAAAATTATAAATAATAGAGGTAGAGTTCCGGGAGCAGGGACTTTTTTTTTGGAAATTTCCTCCTCTTTAAGGACCTTTTTTCCAAATATCTTAAATATTAATAGTTTATGAGTTATTAACAAAAACGTAAATACCTCTTTTTTTCATCTTATTTTGTTAATAACAATTGCAATTTTTTACGTGCAGTAAAATCCTCAAAACTCATTTTTCTAGAGGTCGTTCCGAATCCAATGAGCTATTGCTCATATTTTTAGGAGCTTTATCTCTATTTTTCACGTTTTTGAACTTGTTGACTGGACTATCTATTTATTGCACGGTACATCAATGACTTCCCTCATAATAAATACCACGTCTTTCCTGTCCATCCAAAGGTTGTCTGGAAGAGATTGCTCATATAGCGATAAGACCGCCCATTGTACATTTAATTATTGTTACTGGTGTTTTTTTTACGTATGTTCCTGATATGGATGATGTATACAATAAAGAATAATCTATCTATCTATCTATAGTTAAATGTGTAAACACATTTATGGTTAATTTCAAAAAAATATTTACAAAAGACTAAGTATAAAATAATTTAGGAACGCTAATAGGTAAAAAGGTAGAATAGAAGTCTTTGGAAAACCTTAAATTATACTCCGTCTCCCAATGCGCATTAGACAACCGTGGTGGACTAATGCCTAAACCTCCTTCGATGACAAGGAGGCCTACCCAGCAGTGGACCGAATTATAAAGGCTGTTACGATGCAATAACCTCTGTGTTTATCCGCGGTGGCCGCTACCTTATTTGTATGCGAGAATAATACCTAACGACTCAAAAGTAGGCATTATGCATTCAGTCTCTGTAGCTGCGTTTCCGAATACTAATGCTTGACATTTTGCTGACATTTCAAGATGGTTACCTCGGCTTATATTAGGTTGGGGAAAAAGTCTTTTCGCATTATAGTATGTATAAACTTGTAATAAAATCTCTTTGGCTATACTATTTGTATCTGGCTGGTTTTGGCATCATTGAAAGTTTAAATTTTAAAGAACATAATTCCAAATTCAAATTAGGAAAATGTGTGATTTTCATTTGTTTTTCGTACCGCCAAGATGAGTGAATCTAATGAAGAAATTCGATACATTTTAAAATTTTACTACAAAAAAGGTAAAAATGCAACGCAAGCCGCGAAAAAAATTTGCGATGTTTATGGACCTAGTGCAGTGTCTGTGAGAGTAGCACAAATTTGGTTTAAGCGTTTTCAATCCGGAAATTTTGATGTCAAAGATGCACGTCGCTCTGGTCGCCCTATTACAGATAAAATGGATGCCATTTTTGAAAAAGTGGAGCAAGATCGGCATGTCAGTAGTTGCGACGTAGCTGAAGAACTGGGAATTGACCACAAAACAGTTTTGGCGCATTTGAAAAAAACTGGGTACACAAAAAAGCTCGACATTTGGGTACCTCACGAGCTCACTGAAAGAAACCTAATGAACCGTGTACTCATTTGTGATTCTTTATTACGACGTAATGAAACCGAACCATTTTTGAAGAAGCTGATAACTGGTGATGAAAAGTGGATCACGTACGACAAGAACGTGCGAAAAAAGTCGTGGTCAAAGGCCGGTCAGGCTTCACAGACTGTGGCGAAACCCGGGTTAACTCGCAACAAGGTGATGCTGTGTGTGTGGTGGGATTGGAAGGGCATTATTCATTATGAGCTGTTACCACCAGGCAGGACCATCGATTCTGAACTCTACTGCGAACAACTGATGAGATTAAAGCAAGAAGTTGAGAGAAAGCGGCCGGAATTAATCAACAGAAGGGGTGTGGTTTTTCATCATGATAACGCTAGACCTCACACATCTTTAGCCACTCAGCAAAAATTAAGAGAGTTTGGCTGGGAGGTGTTAATGCATCCGCCGTATAGTCCTGACCTTGCACCTTCAGATTTCCACCTGTTTCGGTCTCTTCAGAATTCTTTAGGCAGTGTCAGGTTAACATCACGAGAGGACTGCCAAAACCACTTGTCGCGGTATTTTGACCAGAAGTCCCAAAATTTCTATAGCAATGGGATCATGTCCCTACCTACAAGATGGCAAAAAGTTATCGAACAAAATGGTACCTACATACTTTAGTTAAATGTAAATAAACTATATTAAAAAATGTTTTGAATTTTCTTAAAAAATGCGAAGAAACTTTTTCCCCAACCTATTAAATAAATACATAAATTGGGTGTTTGCCGCGTTTTTATGTCGTGGAAACATGTGTATGATCTGTAAAAACTTAGATACCCTATAAAAAAAAAAGTAACTATTCCACGCGGGCAAATGCTAGTATCACATCACATATCACGCGTTTCCGAAGTATCCACCTTGAGGTGGCTACTCGGAAATTTTAGGGTGAATGAACAGAATAAGCCGAACGAGCCGAACAGACAAACTGTTCTGTGGTAAAATCTTATTCTCTGATAAATTAGGTGTTATTAGTAACAAAAAATATTCTATGAAAGCACATGTTTTGGAAATGTTTACCTTTTTATGAACAAACTGTACGCACTTCGGTTTTCAACCGTAACATACATGTATCGACGCCGTCTTGGTGGAGTGGTCAGTATAGTTGCCTACACATCAAGCGGTCCGGGTTCGAGTCCTGGTAGCGGCAAATATTTGTGTGATGAACACGAGTATTTGTCGACGAGTCATGGTTGTTTATATATTTATTTAAGTTTATTTATAAAAATATCTAAAAATATTATGTATATTAAAAATGTCCGTTATCTAGTATCCATAACACAAGTTCTTAATGATACTTACTTTGGGCTAGATAATTGGTGTGAGCGGGGAAAAAAAATTTCTACATTTCTGATTGCGTGTTCTCCGCAAATGAACTGTTCAACATTTAACTAATCAACCGAGGTTAAATATTATTTAACCTCAGTTGATTAGTTCAATGTTAACTGTAAACCACAAAACCGCAAATAGTTATTCAGACTGCGGTTTGTCGTCCATTCAATATATGTTGGGCATTGTGTTTAGGATTGTATGGTTATCATTACTATGCGAAGTAAGAAATTTGGCAACTCATTTCTTTTTATACAAGACGTAAGTACGGCCCTGCGTAGAGTTTTGAAATGAAATGATAAAGTCCATAAAAATGTTAGTTAAATTGACATAACTATGTTAGTAGAATTTAAAATTAATATTACTATTGATATGAGTAGGTACATCATCTATTGTTAAAGGTCCACCCTTATTATTATTTTTTTGTTGTCGGGGAGGTCAAATGCATTTACGCATCGTCCCTGCGGGGTGGTGCCAACCGCAGGGGATATGTAGGACTCGAGGTAAAAGCGTTCCCTCCATACCCTGTAAACATCCTCCCCGGCCTGACCTCCAGTGCGCTATTACGGGACGGCTCGGGATCTGCGCACATGGGCGCAACTACACCGAGACCGTCCCAACTGCCCGTCTAGGCACTCCTTGTGCACCAATTGGTGGCCTTATAGGCCGCCTCCTCACCGACGGCTGCTCGACCTGGCGCGCCCTCCTGACGAGGACACCGGTAGCAGCCATCGGACCGCACCCGGGGGACTTCAGGCGCGGTCGTGGCCCTGAAAAGGGCCGTCCGGAACTGGCCGTGGTGGGTAAACAAAAACAACTCGACGATGGCATGTGACTTCGAATGTCAAGGGGATACCCTTGACATCAAAAGCCACACACCCGCCGAGAAAGTTTCCCCACCACGTCAGTAGTATGTTATTGGGCATTCTAACTCGCTTTCGTTCATCGCAGACGCGATCTCACTCTCGAGAGTTAGAACCCCCCAATAACATTCGTGAGTGGATTGTCTAATAGGCTTTTTTGGGTTATTGGTTTGTTCTCCATCGCCATCAAATCTATGTACATGGCATTAAGTTGATGGTACGGAGAAATTTGTTTCTAAAACACAGATTCATAAAAATAGAAAAACATAACATGATTGTAATAAAAAAATTACCTATACAAATATAGGTATAATTTTACGATAAAACGTACAAACATACAAAGTAACGTTGGATAATTAGTTATCAAAACTATATAAAGAAAGACTGTAATCTTTAAGACAAAAAATCATCTAAATTTGATAACAACTTTAGAAGATAAAGTTGGAAATTTTCATTTCAAGTCTACGTATTTTTACGATTCTATAAAAACTACTGAACCAATTCATGAAAAAAATTATGATACCATTTGGAAAGTATACCCTATCAAACAAAGATTTTTCAAAATAGCTTCAGGCGTCTTCGAGTAATCGGTGAACAAACCTAAAAATATATATGTAAATTTTAATACGAATTGAAAACCTCCTTTTTTTGAAGTCGGTTAAAAACAATTATTTTGAATTCAATTAGTTATGTGTAAAATGTTCAATAAAATTTCCATTGCGAAAATGTTAATTAACTGTCAGCACATTCCTGAGGCCGAAGTACGCGCCAGCCTCGCCGCGTGCAGCGGATGTAAGATGTCGCAATTACAAACAACATACCTAAAAGTGACTATTTGTCGCCTAATTTGATTTGTTAAATATGAAATAAATAAATCATATGCGGTATGATATAATAATAAAGATAAGTCTAGAGTGACAACGCTAATAAATAGGCACTGTTATCTGTTGAACCGATTTTGATGAAATCTAGTTCAACTTAATGTTACTTTAAACACATAATTTAAAGATTTAAATATCCCCAACATAAAAAATAAATGCGAATTATCGTAGAATTTATTAACATACATACTTACAGACATATAATCACGTACACAATTACAAAGGGAGTTGAGCAGAGCTTTAGGTAATGCTATGTCTGACAGTGTGGACCATACAGTACCCTAAAACAGTAACAAGTGGCTAGCCTCTCTCCTACCCAAAAGGAGCACCAAACCCAAAAATCAACAATACTTCAACATACAAACTAACCAAAGCCAGCAAACTGAGCAGATAATTATCATACTTGATGGCCTTATTTGACAGCCGTTTGGTGCAACGGTAGTTACCTCTACCTTCAGCGCCAAAGGTTCCGGGTTCGAATCCCGGTAGGGGCATGTGTTTGTGAACCGACCAAATTGAGAACCTCATCATTTTGAAGTCAGTTAAAAACGTTCAATGTAATTTATTATTTTTCTTCGTTAATATTTAAGTATACTTATTTTGATTAAAAATACGTGATGTAAGTAACATCAAGTATTTAAATAAATAAATAAATAAATATCCAACAACATCACATACATTGATCTGATTCCGAGATAAGTAGCTAAAGCACTTGTGTTACGGATATCAGAATCAACAGTGGTATTACAAATATATAATTAAATTAAATATTTACACCCAGACACGGAACAAACACAAATGTTCATCACATGAATGTTTGTTCGGGGTGGGAATCGAACCCATGACCTTTAGCGCATAAGGCAAGGTCCACTACCAATGCGCCAACGAGCCCGTCAAAAAAACTGAACTTTTTTATTTGGAAAAAATACTTCAAAAACCTACCTACAGTATTTTAAATCTCAATTTTATTTTTATGATCTCTATATGAAAACCTTTTATAATTATTATTTTAATATGGTAATGAAAATATTCGTAAATATTTGTTCATGGAAAATTTTTAGACATGCAATTGCCGAAAGTTGCATTATTAAAAAATGCTTGCTTGCAATGCAGCAGGGTTGTCACCAGTTTAGTTTCTACGGCTTTGAACAAACCCAATACAACAAACAAAGAAATCTGTTATGATACTTATTGAGGTTTGATTAATATTTTAGGTGAAACAATTATTAAGATAAAAATATATTAACACAAAAATGTTTGTTTGTTATATCTATGTATCTGTCTAGTCTGTCTTTACGCTTTCACGTTAAAGTTACTAAACCGATTTTAATGAAAATTAGCACAGAGATAGACTAGACCTTTGCGAAGAATATAGGGTATGTAGAATATAAAACTTAGATTAATGACCAACATCTACACGCTGGGAGCGGTTACTCGTCTATACTATTATACCATGATTTGATTGTTTGTCTGCATTGAATAGGCTCGAAAACTACTAAACAGATTTTGAACATCATTTTTGTGTTAGATAGTGTATTAATCTACAATAATCGACATCAACGCGAGAAAAGCCATGGGCAGAGTATTATGATAAAACTAGGTGTAGCCGCTCGGTTTTTATATGTAAGTATTATAATATAGACATTATTGACAAAGATACTTATTGTTAAAATTATATACTTTACAACAAGTAAAATTACTTTATATTTTTTTTACAACATTGTATAAAATTTATGCTTAAATATATTTATAAGTACATACAATTTAAATACCGATACGCATTTTTTACATTACCTATGTTATAGTGTTGTGACAACCCTAACATATTTTACGACATCATCAATAATTTCCGATAAAATTAGGAACTTTTCAACTGATGCTTCATTCCATGCTTCAAAGTGCTTCGAGTGTGAAAACCCAGCAGTGAAGTAATTCTGCTTGAGGAGTCTGCCTCTCTCACGTAACCTTCACGTTCTTCAGCAACAACTTTATTGTGAGTGTTCACCATGTGAGTAAATTTAAAATTATCGTAGAATTGTACAAACCTGTGAATCGAGTTTAAAAACTTGAACATTTTGCGAGTATCTTTCTACTTACCCTAATTGACTTCTGTGTTATGATCATCATAATTTTAATAGTCTGTAGTATTTAATAGACTTTATGATTTCTACTCGTATAAATACAATATACTAATATCGTTACAGTAGTGATAGCAAATTCCAGTGTACTTAGTTCTAGCCTCATGGTGATAATAAAACTTAATTGAAATTTTACTTTGTTTACAGGTCTGATTCAGAATTCGAAGTGTTCGAGCCTGTAGCTGCGCAGAAATCAAAGCCTAAAAGAAAAGCATCCTCCCATAATACCATCAGGTAAGTCATGCTCTTGTCTGACATCATAATATCTCAGACCAAATAAAAAATATAGACTGAACTCCGCGTAGAAAGAACTGAGGCAACTTTGGTATGTATGTGTGGTGAGCCGGTATTGGTGATTATTGCACTTAATCACGAGGTCGCGCTCCGCTCGCCTCGTGATTGGTAAAGGTAGGTGTAGTTTCGTTACATGTGTGCGTGCGTCACTGTGCATGTACATGGGTGGGTGTAGTTGAACTCGTGTCAGTTCTTTCTTCGCAGAGTTCAGTCTATACTTTTTATTTGGTCTGAGCATAATATTGTGTAAGTGATGTCATACAGTTCACTTATAGTGATCCTGTAGTGTTATATAGGTATGTATTAAGCAAACAAGTAGGTAATTATATATTTAGATTGTTACGTGCTTTGGTTTTATTTGAGGTCTGATTTGTTTCATACAAATGATTCTTTGTTTAATAAAATGGTTTAAACTCATAATATAACGTTTAAATACCTAAGTATTTTTTTAAAGCCAGATATTAAGTATCTGTTAAAGTAACTCAAATGACGAGATTACTATTTTTTATTCAGAATCTAACAGACTTTTTTATTTCAGATCTACTAGTTCTTCGAAGAAGTCGAAAGCTAGCAAAAAAGAAGTTTACGACGTGTTCGGTTTGCTGTCTGATGAAGAGGAAGACGTAGCAGCCCAGAACTCAATCCCTGATTCTGCTAGTGGCAAGAGACTCGTCAATAGCATCAGCAGCAAAGTAGCTGGCGGAGCTGTGATACGGCGGGCCTCTCTGAACGGCTGCTACTACGTAGAGACACGCGTCTACCTCGCTGAGGAAGCCTTAGCAACACCACCTGAATCACGTTACACCAAAGCGCTCGTCACGCTCAAGGTGCAGCTAGATCCTGAGCAGCCTGAGTGGGAACACTTGCAACGGTTTTTGAAGAAAACCAAATCATTATTTAATGATAGCAAACCTATGTTCTATAGTAATAAAATAAATATAAAATAATAAACTAAGTTACTTACCTACTCCTATATTATAAATTACTATAAATTTTATGTTTAATTTTATTAACCCTTATTGTCCTAGTAAAGGTAAAGTGAAGGTTTGTAATAGAGGTATATTTGAAAGGTACGTACAGCATAATATATATTTTCAAAGCCTGGTATCAACTTAGGTATTCTAGTTTTAGCAGATAAGATATAATTTAAATTTTATAAGAAATATAAGTAGATAGTCTTATAAGTATACCTAAGTAGATACCAAGTTTGAGAATTTTATTTATAAGTAAGTGAATTAAATTAGTCTTAAATTAAATTTTTTCATACTTATTTTATAAAAAATGCCATTTTGTACTGAGTGTTGTATCCAAGTAGGAAGTAGGCAGTGGGTGGGCCACCTGAGGAGCACCGCACACAAGAGTAAGAGCGATGCGCCGCGGATGAGCGACAGCGATGGCGTTGTCGAACTCGCGACTGCTTTCCGCGGTCGCATTGCTTCATATAGAATCACTGCTACAGATGAGTATGAACACTCTTTGCCTGATTTGTTTTTACAGAGTTTATTCTCTAAAATAAATAACATTTTGCAGCTCTCTTTGAAAAAGCACATAAGCGTAAAAATTAATTTTGAATATTTCGCTATATTTGTTTTACTTAAAAATGAAGTAAGCGAGAAAAAGTCGTTCGCTACTAAAAACTTTATTGTATATCGCAATTTTAATTCTAAAAATTTATTTGAAAACTTAGTTAGTAGTATTAAGAAAAAAATTGTTGAATTTCAAGATCAGGATAGTGGATGGACTTTTTTAAATAATGTTTGTCTAGAAATTAACATAAATAAGTATGATCCTTTGAGAGGATCTGGCTCTACTTATATTGAACTACCATTAGCAATTAAAAGCAAAAGAGCTTGTATTAATATACAGAATAAGGACCAATATTGTTTTTTGTGGAGTATTGTCGCGTGTCTATATCCGGCTAAAAAGAACAGTGAACGTATTACGTCTTACCCACACTTTCAGAAAGTTCTCAACATAAAAGACATGTCCTTTCCCGTTACATTTAATGATATTTTAATTTTCGAAAAGAATAATCCTCATTTGTGTATAAACGTATACTCATTAAAAAACAACCGTACTGTAGTAGGCCCCATATACAGATCAGAATTCAAATCAAAGACTAGAACTAGAATTAATTTACTTTTAGTGGAAAATAATGTTCAAGGCCATTATGTTTTGATAAAAAACTTATCGCGACTTGTAAGATCTCAAATTACTAGACATCATGGTAAATTATATTTTTGTGATGATTGCTTGTTATTTTTCACTACTGAAATTAGTCTTGATACTCATACGTGCAGCGGTGTTAGTACAGTACTACCCGATAAGGGAACGTATTTACAATTTAAAAATTTCGATAGAAAGCAAGATGTTCCTTTTGTCGTGTACGCGGATTTCGAGACGATTCTACAACCATTTCAAAGCTGTGAACCTAATCCATCTTCGAGTTATACCTCCGCGCTTCATAGACATATTCCTGCAGCCTTTGCATATCAAATAGTCTGTTCATATGATAGTAATCTGAATCGTTTCGTACAATATCGTGCGGCTGACTGTGTAGAGAAATTTCTCGATACACTTTATAATGATATCAAAAAGATTTACCAGATTTTGAATACTGAAGTTACAATGGATTTTAATGAACACGATGCAGAGGCTTATGCACTTGCTAATGTTTGTCATATTTGTGAGGAATTATTAATTTTCGATAAAGTAAGAGATCACTGTCACCTGACAGGACGCTATCGAGGTGCAGCGCATCAATATTGCAATCTAAGATACAGTGTTCCTAAATTAGTCCCGGTCTTTTTCCATAACTTAGCTGGCTATGACTGTCATTTATTTATAAAAGAATTAGCTGAAAGTTCAGGATCTGTAAAAGTTATACCAAAAAATAAAGAAAATTACGTATCTTTTACTAAATTTTTGAAGCTCAATGATGAACAATATGCTCAAATACGATTCGTTGACTCTTTTCAATTTTTAGGAACCAGTTTGGAAAAATTAGCAAAGGGCTTGAATCAGTCAGATTTTAAACATTTAAAAAAGAATTTTCCGATTGAAAAAGAATTTAAATTGTTGACTCGTAAAGGAATTTATCCCTACGAGAACATGAAGCATTGGAAATCTTTTTCTGAAAGACAGCTTCCACAGAAAAAATGTTTTTATAATTCATTGACCGATGAACATATCAGCGATGTCGAATATGCTCATGCTCAAGAAGTTTGGTCCACATTTAAAATTAAAGATATGGGAGCATACACAGATCTCTACCTTAAAACAGACGTATTGCTTTTGACTGATATATTTGAAAATTTTAGAGAAGTTTGCAAATCAAACTATAAATTAGATCCTGCATTTTATCTAACAGCCCCGAGCTTATCTTTTGATGCAATGTTACTTAAAACTGGTGTTAAGTTAGAATTATTAACTGACTTAGAAATTATCCGTTTTATACAAAAAGGAATACGTGGGGGTATATGTTTGTGTTCGACGAGATATGCCCAAGCTAATAATAAATATATGCCTGACCATGATCCCAGCAAGCCGGATTCTTTTTTGGTTTACATTGATTGTAATAATTTGTATGGATATAGCATGTCCCAATACTTACCTGTTTCAGATTTTAGATTTTTGGATCAGAATGAAATAGATCAGTTAAATATCATGAATATTACGGATGAGTCAGACTTTGGTTACATTCTTGAAGTGGACTTAACATATCCCGAGGAGTTACATTATAACCATAACGATTACCCATTTTGTCCTGAAAAATTTATACCACCAGGTGGTAAAACATCTAAGCTAATTCCAAACTTATATTCTAAATATCAATACGTAATTCATTATGTTTATTTAAAAACATGTATTGAGAATGGGCTTATTTTAGACAAAATTCATCGCGTCTTAACTTTCAGGCAAAGTCCATTTTTAGGAAAATATATTAATTTAAACACAGAATTGAGAAAAAAAGCTGTAACTTCTTTTCAACAAGACTTTTTTAAATTGTTAAATAATTCAGTATTCGGAAAAACATTAGAAGATAGCGAGAAAAGAGTTGATGTTAGATTAGTTAATAAATGGAGCGATAAATCAAACAAAACGAAGAAGTCTCTTTCAGCAGATAAATTAATTGCACGACCGAATTTTCATAGCGCAACAATTTTTTCAGAAAATTTGGTTGCTGTTCAGATGAAACCAGAAAGAGTAATTTTAAATAAACCCATTTACATTGGGTTTGCGGTATTAGAACTATCTAAAAGCCATATGTTTGAATTCCATTACTCTGTTATAAAACCTCACTACGGAGATAAAATACAATTATGCTATACTGATACCGATAGTTTTGTGTATAAAATTGAAACTAATGATTTTTATCACGACTTAAAGGAAATTTTTATAAATTACTTTGATACTAGTAACTATAACTCTAACAATATATATGGTTTACCTTTAAAAAACAATAAAGTACCGGGATTATTTAAAGACGAGTTAGGAGGAGAAATTATGACTGAATTTATAGGACTCCGGTCTAAATTATACTGTATAAAAACTGCAAAGGCATTCATAAAAAAGGCAAAGGGTGTTAAGAAAAATGTAGTTAGAGATTTGTCTTCATCTGAATATATGTCTGCTTTATTGAATGATAAAATAATAAGGAAAAAAAATATTTTATTTCGATGTATAAAACATGAAATTTTTACACAGAGCGTTAATAAAATAGCTTTGTCAAATTCAGATGATAAACGTTTTATTTTATCAGATAAAATTTCTACCTTAGCATGGGGTCATAATAAATTATTTTAAAATTTGTGTAATTAAGGTTTTTTATGTAGTTAAGGTTGTTAGTGTTAAATTATATTGTATGTGTATTATATCTACTTTGTAAATGTTGTTAATATTAATTAAATAATAATTAATGTTGTTTTATTGTAATTATGATACAAACCTATTTGCCTAATAAAATTATAAAAACATACTTAGCTGGTTTTAATTTTTACTTTCCATAACCCGTTTAACTATGTCTGATTATTTATCTATGGAACATGGCAAGGTAATGAATACTAAAGAATATAAACATAATTAATGTTGAAACAGCACTAATCAAATGTGTTGTAACGAGGTTACTTGTTATGAAATGCAAATTATGCAATTTTCTTAATTAGGTTTTTCAAGTCACTATTTTTCAGCAATTATTATTTCATTCATTGTTTAGCTGTTCCAACGAACAGACACTTGGAAATTTTGTATCACTATCCTTGTAAGTATAATGTCTAATTTTTTATTTTTTAGAAATATCCTTTGATTTTTTTTCTAATCTGTATTTTTTTAACAGGTAATGTCTAATTCATCGGATATCCTGTTTTCACAATATGCGCAAGATCCGTTAGAAGGTTTTACTCAAGAATTCCAGGAAATACGTCAAAGGCATATCAATGAATCAAAACAGAAGGAGAAAAAATCTAGACAGAGAAAAGATACTTCGAGAAAAAGAGTTCGAATACCTACTAAATCGTTTGTGATCACAAAAGAGCAGAAAGGAATGAAACTTATAAAAATAACAGTTTTGGATTTGCTAAGTTCGAGTGAGGATTATTTAATCACATCAGCTCCTAGCTCAAACATTGACAGCATTGATGAAAATGTGATGCTCAGCGCGCAGTACGTGGTTCAGGAGCCAGTGGACGAGATCATGGATCTCACGGAAACCATTGTTAGAAAAATTTCAAAAAAACTTTGCGGTGATAGTTTGTAGTTATTATGTTATCTTAAGTTGTGAAATAGTAAGAATAATTTATTATGTGTTACTTAATTATAAAAACTTTAAATAAACCTTTTGATAAGAGATTCAGGTTTTTTCTTTTTTCTTATTTAGTAATTAGATACCTAAATATTTTCTTTCCATTTATTCGTAAAAATAATTTTGAAAATAAAATCAATGTTTTCTTAAAATTGCTTGGACGGTGTCATCTAACATAGATAATTTGTACTATCTATTTGCTTTAGAGATACTTGCTACTACTCAAGCGTTTGATACTTAGCGCCTGTTTCATAATGTACAAGTAGGCACTATTCATTGAATAATTATAAAAAAGGAACAGAATTCGTATGAACTAATCATCAGAGTTAGTTACTCGGAACTTACTCGTCGTTGGTGAAACAGGCCCTGAGTTTAGCAATTAAATAAACAGTTCTGTTGTACTGAACTCGATCAAGCCAACGCATCTATGGATTGTGTTGCTACACAATATAAATATGACGTTGGCTTGATTCTATGAACCTATCATCACCATCTGTCAATTACTTATACGCTACTGAGATGAGTAATAAAAAAGCAAGTGAACTGTAATAGATTTATTTAAAAGAATTTTACATTCTACTTTTTTATTAAAAATCAAACAACACTTTATTTTCTACACACCATTTTTTCATACATAAAACATTTTTTAAAGCACATATGTTTCTATGAGTAAAACAATTGTATATAGTTATATTTTTACAATAAAGATCATTAAGAGCATTTAAATTTGGAACACCTAAATAACTTATATCTATGATATTATTATGTCCGCATAAATCTTGAACCCATTTAATCTTCTCAACACCTTTTACTATAATTTTTCTCTCTTTTAAATAAGGTTTGATAATTCTACGAAATTCTCTGTAATCGATATATCCTTCGCTCCAACGATAGCCTCTATTTTGTTCTATCCAACGCACATGATTTCTCTCTTCTTGAGTGAGAGCAGTGAACGGGTATGGGGGTTTTATTAAAAATATATGAGTATGGTCTAGAGTAGCTATAGCTAATTCTTTTACTATAAAATCATTTTCCTTATTTTTAAATCCTTGAAGATCTAAAATTATTGTATGATTCATGATATTTTCTTTACAATATTACTCAAAGGTTTATATTCAAATATGCAATCGTTCAGTATTAGACAATATGCAGCGGTGTGATCAGGTATCTCTTGATCGGCTTCGATTTCAACTCGGACGTCGATCGATCCTTTTAGCGTTTCGTGCTGGCGGGAACAGTCAATAACAAATAAGGGAGCGATTTCTTTGAATTCTTTTAAGCTCAACAAGGGTTCAGCTCGACGACTGTGATAAGACTGTTGAAACCTTGTGTACTGTTCATATATTAATGAATACTTGTTGTTGGAGAAATCTATGTTCAGACTTTCATATGGATAATAGGACGAATTTAGAAATACTCTTATATCGCGTATATGACAATGATCGAACTCTGCCATTGACATTACCGCATTATGTTTACGGTTAGTTTGTAAAGCAATAATAACAAAACGTGGTTTTTCGATCTGTGAAGAGGTTTTAATAGACCAATTATGCTTACGAGTTTGTGGTAATAGCGGATACTCATATAAATCCCAATTACGAAATGCTAATGTTATAGCACGATCTTTTTCTAAGTGCTTTAATAAATTAATTCTTTCTCGGTCTGATACTTTAACGTGAGGAACTCTCCAGGCTATTTTATTTATCATGATGTCTTCCACAATTTCTCCTGTAGCTAACTTTAAAGCATTGAGATTTGTGTTGCTTCTCAATAGTACTAATTCATGTTTACAGTTCATTATAATTTTTTCATAATCTTCTGCAAAACCTAATACTTTATTCAGGGGTATAGAAACAGAAAATAATCCTCCGTTAACAGTGCTCGTGCCTGTAAGAGACCAACCCCAAACGTTTGCACATTTCGATTCATTGTCATTTAACGAAAGATAAGATTTCATTGTTGTAGTGACCCCCGCATTTTTTATTCTATCTATTTCTACACCATTTAGTTCATATCGAATGTCTTGAAATAAAAATAATGCAGGATTATTTACAAAATGTACATTTGGTATTCGTTCTTTTTCTTTAGAAGTGCTATTAAGCTTATAAACATCAACTCTGCCCTCAATATACAAACTGCTGAGTGCGGGTAAAACGTACAGGTCTTGCTGATTAATCGGTATCCGTATTTCATCATTCTTGTTGAAACTTGTCACGTAAGGTTTATACGAATGATATTCAAAACTTTCAATGCTGTTATCGTATGACGTTGGTTGGGATATATTTAAAATATTCATTTTAGTAAGCCTAGTAGCTTTAAAAATTCTTTATTCTTTTTGGTGAGTTTCTTTTTCAAGCGAAGCGGTGTTTCTCTATGAGCAGATCTTTTAGAACTGAGTGGATCAGGGAAAGTAGGTAGGTTTTTATTGAAATTTAACATTTTTTAAAGTGTAAATATAATTGTACTTCTTCACCTCGCAAATTGATTTCTCGGTTTTCAGCATCCAAAATTCTTATATTTATACTGCTTATGGAATTTTGGTTAACGGGAAAATAAATCAAATTTTTCGGTATTTCAATGATTCTATAACCAGGTGGTACGTTTGGTACAAATTCGTAAATTATATGACTTGCTTTTCCATTCACAAATGATCCACTGATAACATCACATTCGATGCGCACGATAGTTGTTGATAAAATGCTAACAGGATACCGGGACTCGGTGGTTATATTTGCATTTACTGCTTCCGATCCAAAACCTAAAACTTTCCCGATGGAATTATTTTTATCGAAGTGAACATTTTGAGAACAGAACAAATGTGTTTTTAATGTGTTGTTATTGCAAGTCAGGTTCAACGTGGCATTTTTTATATTACTCTTAAGATAATCACAAATATCTTGAAATTCATACGACCCTTCAGGTATTTCGATAACTTCATTATTACCGTAGTGAAATTTGTTGTTTCGTTCATCTATATTAGGAATAGAATTAAATGTAGAAAAATACAAAAGACCACACTCGTAGTTTCCGATTAATTGTAGACTGGGGGAATAATTTGTTAATAAAGAATCTCCTTGGCCTGTTATTGATACAGTGAAAGACATTTTTATACTGATCAAAATGTTTATTGCATTCTTATTATAAATGATTATTCCAATAATCTTTTAAAAAACTTAGACAAAGATGACCACAGTTTATAGTGCCAAACTTTTGATATTGTGCATAATTATAATGTATCGTCATATTTCTTAAATAATTTATCAACTCTAATGGTGGTCCTAAATTACCAAAGCTATCAAAATATTCACAATAGTCATTTTGTTTAACATAGGCTACCCAATGAGTTCCGGGATTGTTAGAACTATCAAGATTTACTATACCACATTCTATTTTTTTAGGTTTTAATGGTAGTGTATCTCTCATGTAAACGCCTCGAAAGTATGGTATATCAGAAGCATTCTCCAATATGTTATAATTAGTGAGAGGACGTTTGGGTAGCCGATTTGTTAGTTTTTTGGAAAATTCAAATATAAACCAGCTCCTTTTTTATGAGGTTTAATATACATTCCTTTCCCAAGTGCAACAGCTTCCATCATCTTGTTATGTCTTTCAGATTCTTGCAAGTTTTTCTGAGCAACTCTATAATCGTTGACAGCTTTGGCTATACCTGCAGCACCACCAGCAAGTGAGCCCAGAGCAGATAACCCAGCAAAAATTGGAACGAGAGGCAAGAAACCTCCGCTTTTAGGTATAGGAATACATCGTGGTAATCTTATTCCCTTTTTATTGGAAAACAATTTTTTTGCTGTTGCGTAAGCGCGTTTTATAGCAGAGTGATTATTTTTGCATTTTGATTTTCTTAACTGTGATTGTATTTTTTTTACTATTGACATAAAAGGCCTGACTCCAGCACCGGCTTTGAGCTTTGCTTTCATCGCATTTTTTACAATCCATGAGGCAACTTTTTCTCCTCTTCCTGCATCTTTTGATTTTAACCTGTTTTTAGCCATATCTAAAAGATCTAAATCAGCCTTATGTCTAGCCTTCAAATCTCTATTATTATATGCAATATCGTGATACATACAAGCTTCATCCAATTTATTTATACCTCGATCACCTCTCAGTAACCGTTTTTGCAGTTTTGTTCCGGGACCACAAAATTGATATCCAGGTAAATGTAATTCAAACGGTAAACGGTTTATTAATTCGTTGATAACACCACTTCCCCGCTTCATTGATATTTTCGAAATGCCGATATTAAAGGTAACCAGTATAATTTATATCAGAAAACTAGTGCTTTCTTATCTATCCAACTATTTTCGTTATCATCTAGACCTAACCATTTAACAAAAAGCTTATTTCCTTTTCTTTTCAAAACTTTTTCAATCAGATAAATATCAGGGAATTTTGTTTTTTGTAATTCATACTCATAAAATGATCCTAAAATTCTTTGTTTATACTTATCCTCTAAAAGATAAGTATTTGGTTTCGTTTTATTTACTTTAACAATAACAAACAATTCAGTCGACCAGTTTGGTGTATAGCCTTTATAAAAATCTTTCTTAAACTTACTAACTCGAACATGATCTCCAACTTGAAATTTCGGTTTCTTATCTGTGTGACACGACTTTGATTTAAAAATATTTGACCGAACAATAATCTCGTTTGCTTTATCAACATCAATTGGCTTATATTTTGTTATACGGTGCACAGTACTGTTATAATTTTCTACAACGGACTCTATGTTCTTTCTAAACCATTTGTAAGAGCCTTGCAAACTAAAAATTTTGTAAAGTTGGCTTTTTATTGTTCGTATTACGCGTTCTACTATGGAAGCTTTTTTTACAGAGTAAGTGGAATAATGATTTATGCTGTATTTGTCTAATATTCCTTTGAATGTATCATTATAAAACTCTTTACCTAAATCTGTTTGTAAATGATTAGGTATTCGTGATGACTTTATGAATATCTCTTGCATAGCGTTCGTAACACACTTTTTTTCTTTTGATTTTAAAGGGCACGTCCATACATATTTCGATAAGGTATCGATTACCACTAAAATGTATTTATAGTTTTTATTATATTTTGAATACTTCTGTAAATCAATCAGGTCAGCTTGCCATAAATCGTCTATTCCTTTAATTATAGTAGTTTGACGTGGGAAATTTCTTCTTGCTGCTTTATGGAGTTCATCGATTATGTCTTTTTTACTCATTTTTTGTTTAATTTGTCTTCGAACAATTTGTCTATTTCTGTTTTGCTGTAATATAAAGTACTGAAACGGTTTACTGTCACTTTTTCCAAGTTATTTAGATAATTTTTAACGTCACTTTGGACCTTCTTTATTTCTTTTCTTAGTTCCTGAAATGCTTTGTCTACATAAGCTTTATTCACTGCTTCATCATCTTCAATTGGGATTGATAAGCCTTTTAATTTCGAAGACTTTAAATCAAAGTGCCCCGTTTCCGATTTCACCAGGTAATGGTTACAGGTATCAATATATTCTGTTAGTCGCAAACGCTTGTGAACGTGGTGCCCAAACTTGTCTACATTCATTGCAGTCTCGGTGCTTTGTTGAGGGTATTTGCTAGTGCACTGGTCAATTCTCCTGATACCCCACGCTTTTTATATTCTTTGAAGTTTATACAAATACCAGCCTCGTGTAATTCCTCTACAATTGAAATTATTTCATTATCGACTGCAGTGTTACCTGCTATTTTCGATGCTAGAAGTAATTGTAATCGTTCGACTAATTCGTTTGGATCATCCCAATAAATATAGTCAGTATTTTTTTTAACTTTCTTCATAATTTTAAAGCCTTCTCCTTGTGCTAAACTCTCTGTGCTTGTTGTAGGATTTCTAGTCAATCTAAACAAAGGTTTGATAATATTTATGTATCTAAACCCCTTATTGCTGTTTATCGGTTTCGATGGATCGCAATTGCGTCGGTGAGCATTGGTTTCTAAGAGCAGTAATTTATAGTTTTGTAAATCATCATTCGTGATAATATCTAAATTTGGTTTCTTTTGATACAAAAGTTCTTTTAAGCCTTCTGTAATTTCCAATTTACGTGTTCCTACTGTAAGAAACATGCCATCATCATGAATGCGGGTTTTTCCAAGCATCAGTTTCCCGCGTACATTTTTTATTCCGAAAGGTACACCAGAAAATACTTCTGAAGATGTGGACCACGACAATGACTGGTTTTTTGGGTTAGGTGATGACTGGATAGACTTAAACGATGTTTCGCTAACATTCTGATCTTCAAAAGGAGATGATATGAGAGTTTTGTTATTATATAACTCCCGCCCTATCAGTTCTTCATCTTCTTCACTTTCAACTTCATTGGAATCATTACTAGACAATGACGACGTTTCACTTCCTTTATAGGTGTTTTTAACTTTTTTTGGTAATTGACTATATTGATCATTTTCCTCCGAGTTTCGTTCATCGTTCTTATTTGCTATCCTTTTAAGCGGGTCAACTATAGGTTTCAATATTTTTTCGAAAACCATATTATCATTATTCTTTGCATCCCTTATCATTTCTACTTTTCTTTTTACAGCTGCAGCAGATTTAACAATTTGTTCTTTAAGATTTTTCTCCATTTTAAAGAATATAGGTAAGATCTCGTTCTGAATCACGAATGAGAGTGATCAATTCGTAACATAACATGCTATTATGTACTTTAGTCCACTATCACAAATGTATCAAATGCTAATCTATAACAACCCTTATTTTTTTCACAGTCCTTATTTATTACAAGATAGCTGTAAGGCTTACTCCAAACAGCAGAGCACATATCGCGAAACTTTGACCACGACATATCTGAGCCTACATGTTCTTCGTAAACATGTCTTAAATTAATGTCGTCTTGCTTAAAAAGAACTATTAAGTTTGCATTGTCTCTTACAAGCTGCTTCGGTATTTTAGTATAAGTTTGATTTATATAAAAACAATCGATATTTTTATGACGTCCCATAGCAAAGTAATCTCTAATGCTATTTTGATTTTCACAAGCAACATCATCAAAAATAATAATAGAATCTGACATAGCTTCATGCGGGCTCAAAATTTCACTGTTATGGTTATATTTGTTATACGATATTCCAGACACCATATTAAGAACCTTCTCGAGATACACGTATTTAGGTTGGTATAGAGATTTTGAATAAACATATAGATTTTGAAAACGTGGTCCATCTTTGTTCAACAGTAAACTTATCACTAAATTCGTTTTACCACAATTTGAAGGACCACAAACAATACAGCGTATCGTATTCGGTAATAGCTCCCCATGACGTTTTGGTTGATTGAATGATATAGGACAGATGCATTCTAATTTGAGTGATTTTTTTTGTTTAACAAATTTCATTTCACCTACTATTACTTAACCGTTATCTATCACGAGTAACGAGTAAATGAACATTAATTTGAACGCCGAAGCTTTTTAAATGTACATCATCTTTACAGTATAACTTTGAACCAATAACCCAAAAAACCATATTAGACATTCCACTCACGAATGTTATTGGAGGGTTCTAACTCTCGAGAGTGAGATCGCGTCTGCGATGAACGAAAGTGAGTTAGAATGCCCAATAACATACTACTCACGTCACGTTGACCCCTGGACTGTCCACCCTGTTTGCAACCACCTTCAAAAGAATGTTGGTACTGCACCGCACACGCTCCCACAGGGAAGCAACTCGCTATTATCAACTCGTTTTGCTTTACACTTGATGCTTTGGATAGGTTGCAATCCATAACACAAATTCTTAATGATACTTAATTTGGGCTAGATAATTGGTGTGAGCGTGAAAATATATTATTATTATTATTAAATAAAAAAGACAACACTCATAATTATTTTACAGTTTTTTTTTATTTTCCTTTCTGTCTGTATTGAAAAGTATGTCATATATCTAATATACTGAATATTTATTTACTTACTTAGATTATTTATCGACACCTCTGTCATATAGCCTAAGAGCCAGTGGAAAGCTACCTGTATGTATTTGACCAGACTTGGAGTTTTGTACAGTGAGGCCCTTATACCTACCATATATGAGATGGGGGTTCACTAAGCCCCAAGTGGTGGACACGGCGCGCGCTCAGGCAAGACAGGTTTTTTGGCGAATTTTTAATGCATTTGACGACGTCTGCCGTTTTTAAAATTTGATAATATATTATTATTATTATCTAAAAACAACAATGGCAGACCATTATCGCGCGTTTAGCATTGTGGCAGACAGTTTTGAAAGTACTGAAAAAAATTTAATTTAATTGAAGAGATCTGCCATTGATATATTTTATTTATTAGGGTCTTGAAAACTTATATTGATCACGGCAGACGACTTCATTGAGTACACACATCAGCAGACAACAAAATCTTTGCTACTATCCGGTCAGATGTATGTGTATTACGTTCCCTATTTTACATCAATATTATTTACTTTATCACTGCGTGCATAGAAATGTAAAATTTAATTTTGTAAACTATGTACTAAAATTGATAAGTTTATCATCAGATAAAAAAGTTAATATATTTTCAAAGAATCTCAAATATTAAGGTCTGCAATATACCTTAATATTTGAGATTCTTTGAAAATAACAAATAATTATTCAAATATTTATTAAATTTTCTTCTTTTTATTTATTTAAGACATAATTTAAAAAAATTAATAACAAAATATGAAACGTGCATGCATTAAAAAAATTTGTATAGTTTTTTACTGGCTCTTAGGCTAATACATAATATTCGAATTATGATCTCAAAGATGAACATGTTCACAGTAATTTATGTAATTTTGCTCTATTTTTCATTGTAGAGTTGTAGAGAGTACCTAAACGAGTAACTAGCTATATCCGCCATTCGTACTAATGAGTACCGAGTTACAATTTGACTAATTCGTTCTATTTTTGTCGACCATAGACCTAAGAATGGTAAAAATACTTACAAGTATTTTTAAAAAGGGACACAAGTGTCCCTTTTTAATATAATAGGTTGGGGAAAAAGTTTCTTCGCATTTTTTTAAGAAAATTCAAAACATTTTTTAATATAGTTTATTTACATTTAACTAAAGTATGTAGGTACCATTTTGTTCGATAACTTTTTGCCATCTTGTAGGTCGACCATCTTAGAGGGACATGATCCCATTGCTATAGAAATTTTCGGACTTCTGGTCAAAATACCGCGACAAGTGGTTTTGGCAGTCCTCTCGTGATGTTAACCTGACACTGCCTAAAGAATTCTGAAGAGACCGAAACAGGTGGAAATCTGAAGGTGCAAGGTCAGGACTATACGGCGGATGCATTAACACCTCCCAGCCAAACTCTCTTAATTTTTGCTGAGTGGCTAAAGATGTGTGAGGTCTAGCGTTATCATGATGAAAAACCACACCCCTTCTGTTGATTAATTCCGGCCGCTTTCTCTCAACTTCTTGCTTAATCTCATCAGTTGTTCTCAGTAGAGTTCAGAATCGATGGTCCTGCCTGGTGGTAACAGCTCATAATGAATAATGCCCTTCCAATCCCACCATACACACAGCATCACCTTGTTGCGAGTTAACCCGGGTTTCACCACAGTCTGTGAAGCCTGACCGGCCTTTGACCACGATCTTTTTCGCACGTTCTTGTCGTACGTGATCCAATTTTCATCACCAGTTATCAGCTTCTTCAAAAATGGTTCGGTTTCATTACGTCGTAATAAAGAATCACAAATGAGTACACGGTTCATTAGGTTTCTTTCAGTGAGCTCGTGAGGTACCCAAATGTCGAGCTTTTTTGTGTACCCAGTTTTTTTCAAATGCGCCAAAACTGTTTTGTGGTCAATTCCCAGTTCTTCAGCTACGTCGTAACTACTGACATGCCGATCTTGCTCCACTTTTTCAAAAATGGCATCCATTTTATCTGTAATAGGGCGACCAGAGCGACGTGCATCTTTGACATCAAAATTTCCGGATTGAAAACGCTTAAACCAAATTTGTGCTACTCTCACAGACACTGCACTAGGTCCATAAACATCGCAAATTTTTTTCGCGGCTTGCGTTGCATTTTTACCTTTTTTGTAGTAAAATTTTAAAATGTATCGAATTTCTTCATTAGATTCACTCATCTTGGCGGTACGAAAAACAAATGAAAATCACACATTTTCCTAATTTGAATTTGGAATTATGTTCTTTAAAATTTAAACTTTCAATGATACCAAAACCAGCCAGATACAAATAGTATAGCCAAAGAGATTTTATTACAAGTTTATACATACTATAATGCGAAAAGACTTTTTCCCCAACCTAATATATTGATTATTGTTTTTGTTGATTTCTTTTTACTTTCTCGTAACGTAGTATAGAGGAAGTCTTGTAATCGTCAAAAAATTCGACCTCGAGATTTTGACGGATTTACACGTTTTGGACCTCCCCGAGTCAAAAAAACCGTTTTTGGAATTATGTCTGTGTGTCTGTGCGTTAGCACAATAACTCGAGTATGCTTTAACTTATTGCAACCAAATTTAACATGCATGTCAAAATATAAGGTTTCTATCAACTTTTGAGTCGTCGATCACGAAAGCTAAGCAAGTCAGTGCACGGTCGGTACTCGGATGGGTGACCAAAATTTAACCTGCATGTATGACATCAAAATATAAGGATTCTATCAACTTTTGAGTCGTTTCCGGTATACGAGAAAGTCAAGGGGAGACCACTCCCGATTTTTATGACCAGGCGGAGTGCACCTCTTTCTGTGTTCTGTGGAGTGCTCTGTTTATGGGAGAGTCCAATGGCTTATGTACACTACATGACTGAGTGATGGGTAGGTTAGGGTGTATTTTTGTTTTCTACAACTAAATGACAAACAAGCTGACGGCCCACTTGGTGGTAAGCGGAGACGTGGAGACTGTCGTCTATAAACACGATCAAATCAATAGTAGACAAACGCTTGTACAAGAGGATGTTGTTATGTCATGGACTGTACATGTCCTGTCCAGTTGCGAATCTGTCCACTTGCTACGGCGGGCCTGCAATACCAGGAAAAAATCACTTGGTATTGCAGGTGCGTTGTCATCCTGAGGCCTAAGATGAAATGCCTTCCATGCCCGGTAATTACACTGACTACCTTTCCCTTCAATCCAAAATACAGCAAACTGTGTTACGGTAGAAAGGCGGTTGGTACCAAATTAGTGGTGATGTACAAAAGGAAGATTTGTGATTTGCAGTTAAATACTACCCTATTTTTATATGAATATACATATAGAAAAAGCGTCGGTGGCGTAGTGCGTAAGAGCGTCGTCTCCCACCCGGGAGGCACTGGTTCGATCCTCGCCACGTACCAATGTGTTTGCAAATTTTGAATTCATATCTACGTTTAATCGACGCATTTACTATGAGGAAAACATCGTGAGGAAACCTGCACACACCTATGAAGAAATTCTTAGGTTGTGTGTGAAGTCGACCAACCCGCACTTGGCCAGCGTGGTTGACTAAGGCCTAATCGCCCCTAATGTGGGGTAGGCTTGAGTCCCTTGGTGGGGACATATGAGCTGTTGATGTGATGTGATACATACACATTAAAACAAAACAAACATCATGGCGGATTATACTGTCAAATGTTGGAGATAAAGTCATTAATCGTAGAAACACTTTGGAGCGTTTGTTATTTGTCTAAGTATACAACTTGTACAAGCAAAAAAGGATTCGATTATAATTTTATCAGCCTTCTTTCATAAATTTGCGGTTGCATATTAGTCCTAATTATCTATTAGTCCAGTTAGATAAAAATTTTAGATATCACCTGTTAATGCAACCTCGCAATCTTATCTTATCGCGAACCCATGAGCAACATATTATTTACTACTAGCTGTCCCGGCCACGCTTTGCTGTGGTAATTTCATACTACTGTCCTATAACACTGAATTTGCACCAAAAAGAATGAGGACTACTTATTAAAATAAAAACGATCCTAACGCTCAATTTGGAGCAAAACATACATTAAAAAAAATGTTAAAATCGGATCGGATTGTTAGTTAGTGTTAGTTAACTGCCCCGAAATTTAGCATTCTTTAAAATGTATACCAAATAAAAGAATATTTTTTTTATTTTGGCATAAATTTCAAACAAATGAATTATTTTGTTCATGAGCAGAGTTGCATTAAGTATTAACATCTCAACAAAATGCAACGGTCGGCGAGGGCTATGCTCGGAGTTTTTTTGCGTGATCATATCAGAAATAATAAGATCCGCAGGAGAACTAAGATCACCGACATAGCCCAAAGAATTTCGAACCTTAACTGGCAGTGGGCAGGACACATTGCGGAAATACTGACAGTTGTTGGGGAGGAAACGTCGTCCAATGAATACGTACCGGTATCAAATTGCTACCAAATACCATTCGAAAGATCTTTAAAAATACGTTAATATTTTGTATGACAACAACTCCGTTACTCACGAGGGAAAAAAGTTATTGGACGAAATACCTTTGCCGAAAACCTTTTCCTTCAAGCTATTCTAGACATTACTAACTCTACATTTTGTATGTCACTGTAATGAAACGAAGCCTGTTGCCTGCCGAACGCTAAATTGGATTATAATTTGTAGATGCTTAAGCGCTAATTAGCGATTTCCTGCAAAAATAACATTTTTCAAATAACCAGTATAAATCTGTCCGACCAGTGAAAAACTTGGGTGAGATTCTATTAGGTATGTATTTTCTTTCTTCTACGGTGCAGTGGGACCTATGTCTTGATATCAATATTCTGCTATTGAGGATTATTGTTGAAATTTGTTTATTTGAATTTGAACAAGGTACGCAGAAGATGGTCAGGTAACATTAAATTCAACTTATTCAGCCATATACAACATGTAAACTAAATAACCAACACCCTGTATTCAGGGTGTTGGTTATTTAGTTTACATGTTGTATATACAGATAGCATGCAAAATTATAATAGTGCCTATCAGTAATATTTAAAATTAATTGTATTATTAGGTAGATCCTAATAAAATTACAAAATGTCAAAAAATAAATACAATTGCATGAAATAATAATCACTAGAGAATTTAAAAAAAAAATATGTCAAACTAATTACAATTATTCACGAAGTATTAAAACAAGTATTAATAATTTCATCACAATGATTCTTGACTTGTCAATGAGAATTCAAATATTCATTCATCATCAATAGCTCATATAATGTCTCCACCGAGAGGCTCGAGCCTACCCCACATTAGGGGCGATTAGGCCTTAGTCAACCACGCTGGCCAAGTGCGGGTTGGTCGACTTCACACACAACCTAAGAATTTCTTCATAGGTGTGTGCAGGTTTCCTCACGATGTTTTCCTTCACCGTAAAAGCGTCGATTAAACGTACATATGAATTCAAAATTTGAAAACACATTGGTACGTGGCGGGAATTGAACCAGTGCCTCCCGGGTGGGAGACGACGCTCTTACGCACTACGCCACCGACGCTTTTCATTATTAGAATAAAAACAATTTTCACTCAGCCAGTTGTACAGTGCTCGTTTGAATCTACTGAAAGGTATTTTTGTATAATATCTGGAATCTTATTAAATATTTTTATGCACATGCAATAACAGTTTTTCTGGTATCGAGCGCTTTTAGGAATTATTGCAGGAACCAGTCTCTGGCCATTCCTAGTATTACGTGTTTGTTTGATGGGCTGTGTGTTTGACCACAATCTCACCTGGTGGAAAGTGAAGATGAAGCTTAATGGTACACGCTCCCCTAGAAGATATTTGTTCACTCTGGCCTTAAGGGCGTGCACTCGATTCACGTCAAAATTGTCACATTTTGTGGATATTTCGGAACTAATTTTGAAGCGATGTGAACAGAATTTGCAAGAAAATTATATATTATAGGAAGATTAATTCTTGATTAAAACCGCTATAAAGAGATATTTTAATTTACACTTATAGTTTTGTAAAGCGATGATAATCTTATAGCGCAGTTTTACGAAAATGCAGTTTGGAGCTATCTTTCAGATGAAATACAAGTACATATTGGCAAACAATACTTTGCGAAAATTTGTTTTTCCAATAGAAAATATACTATTATAAACTGCGCTATAGAGTCCAAATAAGTAAGAAAATGAGTTTGTTAGAATGAAGGACCTTTTTGTATAGAAACTCATTATTACTTAATCACTTTTTATTAATTAACTTCAAACAACTACATTTAACTTAACAAATTAATGGCACACACCGTAACGTAAGCAAAGGCAGAGAGATACATCGACCAGAGGCCTTAGTATGAGTTTTGATAGTTTTCGAGCTCGATCAAACGTATCGTCTTTCTTCATACATTGGTCACTGTTTCTGATAGTTTACGCTAGGGGCGCTAGTGGGCAATGTATGAAAAGAGACGATACGTTTGATCGAGCTCGAAAACTAACAAACTCGTACTAAGGCCTCAGAGGTTATATTAATTATGATGTCAACGTCATACAACTCTGACAAGTGTCAAGAGATGGCGCTGGGACAAGGAGCTTATACTAAAGAATGGAGTCATTAGACAAAGTAACAAAGTGAAGGCAAAAATTTTGACAATACTTGACATTTCAAATTTCACATTTCTCTTTCTAGAAATTGTCGCCATCTCTTTCTAAACACGACTACATAGAAACAAGATTTCCCCAGTATTTCGCCATCTTTCTAAAACAAAAGTAGAAAAGTAGCTAAAAACTTAACATATTGTATTCAATTATCAGTATTTATTATCAATGAAAGAAATAAATATAATATATTTACTTTTAATGTTTAGGTTTGTATTTTATTTTGAAAATCATCATTGTGATTCTTTCTATAACTTATGGGAAATGAAAGGATTTATGTAATGGCAGCACTCTCTTCATGTGTCAATGTCCCGAAATCTCAACATGACATAAATTGTCGTAATTGACGTATTCATAAATATCGACTCGCGATTTTGGTACGGCTTTTTACATTTTAATAACTATAAATAGTGCAAAATGGTGCATCGCTGTATAGTTCGTGGTTGCAGAAGTGAGTGGTATCCAGGATGCAGTCTGAATTTCACTTGTAAGTGTTATAATTGCATATTATTGTTCACCTAAGTAAAATTGGTTTTTCACATGTAATTCCATATGATTATCGTTATTGGGCGAAACTCCATAGGGGAAAGTAATTTCTGATACTCGGCTTTAATACTATCTGAATTTAATTAATTTTCATACATAAATTACTTATTCAAATATGTGTAAACAAATTGACTAGGGTGACTAGGATTTCCAGAATTATTATAAAATAATAACCTTTTTCCTTTCAGAAATGGCAATCAAAATTGATAATATATATTTTTAAGTCTTTAAAATAGCTGTTATATAGATATTTATAGATTATATATATAGTTTATAGATTATGTATATATATAATACATAAATCGTTCTACCCATTTTTGGTTGGGAACGTTTATTTACAAACAAAACATGTAATTTGTGCAATGTACATTATTTTAATTGAGAAACATATTCAAAATGATTGATTGGATTTCACCAGTGTAATAGTGTATTTTATCTTTCACATTTGCATCTACTAACATGTAACGCAGAGTGCAATATGCACAGTGACCTCAAACTTCACTCGAATTTGGGTTAGTAAAATTGACACAGCATTAATAAAATTGTGACTGTGCTATTCAAGCCTATCAAATGATAGTTTTTAATATGCTAATTACAAGTTTAAAGTGCCTGTATACATAAAATTTTCTTTTCTTTTTAGATTTCCGAAAGACCCTAGGCGGAAATTACACTATTACGGCTTTAGGAACAAGGCTCTTATCCTTCTGACTTCGTAACTGAGTAACAGGTACAGAAGGTTGATATATATATATATATATATATATATATATATATATATATACGTAGGGCGTTCAATTTAAAGTAAGAATGAGGTACAAACTCTTTGAAACCGAAAAAAGTTAATACGGGCTATTCCAAATACATGGTGTGATACGTTGCGTACCAACCAACTTTACATAGGAAATCCTTATCGTTTTATGCATATTTTTTTAATACTGGTTAACACATGACAAAGTTATTTTTGTCATACCTTGTCATACGTTAACCAGTATTAATCGAGTTACGAGTACAAATGATTCTTTTACATCTTTTACCGGTATTCATATTTTTAATTGTTGGTCTCATGATAGAATAAAGTCTCATCTGCATAATTCTTTCTTTATAGCAGAGCGATTTTAAGTTTGTCTTGTACAAAATTAGCTGTAACTTTTTTCTTAGTTGTTTTACAAAATCGATTATTTTGACAATCATTATAAAGTATTATGAAACATCGATTGATATGAAAGTAATATAATAGGTTGGGGAAAAAGTTTCTTCGCATTTTTTAAGAAAATTCAAAACATTTTTTAATATAGTTTATTTACATTTAACTAAAGTATGTAGGTACCATTTTGTTCGATAACTTTTTGCACAATACACACATATCACAAATGAGTACACGGTTCATTAGGTTTCTTTCAGTGAGCTCGTGAGGTACCCAAATGTCGAGCTTTTTTGTGTACCCAGTTTTTTTCAAATGCGCCAAAACTGTTTTGTGGTCAATTCTCAGTTCTTCAGCTACGTCGTAACTACTGACATACCGATCTTGCTCCACTTTTTCAAAAATGGCATCCATTTTATCTGTAATAGGGCGACCAGAGCGACGTGCATCTTTGACATCAAAATTTCCGGATTGAAAACGCTTAAACCAAATTTGTGCTACTCTCACAGACACTGCACTAGGTCCATAAACATCGCAATTTTTTTTCGCGGCTTGCGTTGCATTTTTACCTTTTTTGTAGTAAAATTTTAAAATGTATCGAATTTCTTCATTAGATTCACTCATCTTGGCGGTACAGTTGTACGGAAGATTAAAACTAATTATTATGAATGTTAATTCTTTGTCATGGTAAACTCAAAAATATTTTAAACTTTGAGTACTAATTAATTTTATTAACTTAACGAAGTCCAAGATTGTCCGTAATTATTTTTTCTGCTATAGGCACCCTACTAGAAAGAGACAGAGCCTCTCTAGAAATGTCAAGAAATGTCCAGAAATGTCAAGGGTTGTCAAAATTTTTGCCCTCACTTTTTTCATTTGACTAATGACTCCATTCTATAGGTAATATAAGCTCCTTGCGCTGGGAGTATCGATATAAAGAAATAGCGGTAAAGAGTATAAATTTAAATGACACAAATTACAACAGAGTTTACATACTAAAAACCTAATAAATTTTAACGACGATTTTTACAAAGTATTTAAATTTAAAGTAATTTATTATACTTATTAAATAAAAATACCTACATATAAGTAATGCTAGACATAACAATATTATTATAACATTGTTATACGCACTCACATATGTTCAATAATTATTTGAAAAATGGTCTAAAATCCGATGCGCGGCCATTTTTTGATGTACACCCCGGGTCTTTCCAGCTAGTGGACCAATTGCTCTGCGAGCAATGTATATGTGTGTAATGTGTATGGTGTCACATAGACATGACTGTGTACCTAACAACAATATAGCGAAAAAAGTATTATTGGTACGTATATAAAACTCGTCTCCATACAATAAACAATTCCTTTGTGGGCCAATGTATACGTTTTTACAATAAGCTTCCGAAGAATATTAGAGATTTGCCTGTTAAGAAATTAAAAAAAAAACTGTAAATACTAAATTATATACAACATGTAAATTAAATAACCAACACCCTGAATACAGGTGGTTTGGGATCGGCTTCTAAGTTGATTTCAATTATTTTTTTAAAAAAAAAAAAACAAAAAGTACCCATAAAATATTGTACAACATTTTCTGGGTACTTTTTGTTTTTTTTTTTAAAAAAAATAGTTTTTTTTTAAATCGTTTTTTTTTTTTAAAAAATCGTTTTTTTTTTTAAAAAAAGAAGTTTACATCTTGTATAAAGGTTTATTATTGCCGCTGTAGTCTGAATAGGCCTTAATGTTTTCAAATGGGAAATGAGTTTCGTGTAAAACCATAGCGGAAAATTAATTAAGCGAGTTGCATTCATATGTGCAGTAATTGATTGAGAAATAGTAAGTAGCATAGTTTTAACCGCCGACGACAAAAAGTGGGGTTTGGTAAGTTCATGGTAAGTTTGATGTGTATCTGTGTGTCTGACTGTCGTCTGTCTGACATTGTGCTTACAAACTGATAGTTCGATTTCAGTTAGTTTTTTGACGTGACAACCAACGAATTAGGAATTATATAGAAGCATAACTCCCTAACGAAGCCCGCTAAAACATGGTCCCAAACTCATACAATTAAACTGATAATACTAACGCGATACGCACACTGACAAAACAAAATACCTTGCTAAATTTATTTTCTACTCATCAATTCGTCAACCCATTCATTTGGTGCGCATCTTTACTTAGTAGGATAATATTAAGAGTGAAACGGAAATATCAAACCCAAGCGAGTTCGTGTGAAACGGATTATTAAGCGGTACACGCCCAAAGTATGTTACCTACTCTACTAACAGCGGCGAGGATGGTGTAATACAATAGGTGTCAAGTCATATTAAATATGAGTCGGTATCTATGACACGCGACTGATAAAAAAATATACGAGTATACAATGTGTTTGTGTTCCGACCCGACAAACTTTAAGGGCATTTTCTACAGATAATTTAATCGTAGAAAAACCCCCATATGTGGGGTCGAAACTCAGTTCCCTTCGAGTGACAGCCATTTTAATTATTAATCATCATTTAGGGGGTGCCTTTAGTAAAAGTAGAATATCTCGTTAAGTTTAAGTCACACGGACTTTTAAAAAATACTGCCGTGTAGCTAAAAAGTGTGGCAATCTTATAAGTGTCACTAAAGCACATAAAACTCATATTACGTTGTTAAAAAGTAATAATAATCTTGTTTTTCTCCAAAAAATTACATTTCTCTGATTTATACTAGAAATATTCCTATTATTACATATTTTTTATGATTTTATTGACAACTGTTTGAGTTTTGATAAAAAACGGTATCAAAATTATAGCCCAATGTTGTCCTGTGCGACACTAATATTTGGTATTCGCGCCAGTGCTTGTCTTTAAAACCGAAGAGGTAATTTTGAACAATTACTCTCTTATGTAAAATGTTTAAAGTTTGTTAATAAACTGATTGTTTTTCTAGACTGCATAGTTATTTTTACCCTAATTTAAAGATAATTTTAAATTTAACTAAAATGTTCATCAATCATGATTATTCAAGATTGAGGAAAAAAAATGTCCGTCTTTAAAATACCAATAACTTTAAAAAAAAAAACAAGTGTTGGGTTATAATTTTGATACCGTTTTTTAGCAAAACTCAAATAGTTGTAAATAAAATCATGACAAATGTGTGATAATAGAAAGATTTCTAGTATAAATCGGAGAAATGTAATTTTTTGTGTATTTTTTTGGAGAAAAATAAGATTATTTTAATTTTTTAACAACGTAATATGAGTTTTTTGTGTTTTAGTGACGCTTATTAGATTGCCACACTTTTTAGCTACACGGCAGTATTTTTTTTAGGTCTGTGTGACTTAAACTTAACGAGATATTCTACTTTTACTAAAGGCACGCCCTAAACGATGATTAATAATTAAAAAGGCTGCCACTCCGAGGGAATTGAATTTCGACCCCATATATGGGGGTTTTTCTATGATGAAATTATCTGTAAAAATGCCTTTAAAGTTTGTCGGGTCGGGCAACTAACACATTGTATGGCTCTAGACTTTTGGAAACTAAAAAGTTATTTTATTTCTAGCTGTACTTATCAAATACTTATTTTAAAATGCAGAGAAAAATCTTATTTTCTGCATATTGTAACAAAAATAACATGTAACAAAAATAAGGCACAACCTCAAAGTATCTTACTATTACACAAATTAACCGATTGCAGTAATTAATTACAATTAACAGTAAGTAATTTTCAAATAGGTCATTGTTGGATGTCCTTGTAGATTTTTGCTTATGCCGTACAATTTTTGTAAAGTAAGTAATCTATTTTGATTGTAAAATTATTCAAAGTAAGAAATTTGTAACTATTTTGGTGCCAATTTCTTAAACAAATTGTTTTTTTTATTGTAACGATTCAGAAACCGATTTCAAACAAACAACTTTGAGGTCGTCCTTTATTTCTTTTGCACCTTGCATAATACAGGATCTATCGAATTTCGGTTAGTTTTTCAAAAGTAAGTAGCATATACAATTACCATGATATTTAATAGTTTTTTATTGGTAATCTTATGATTGAAGGTCATTGTTCATAGTAAAATTTAAGCATCGTTATAGGTGTTTATTGGTAAACTCCTTTAAGCAGAGTGCTAGGCTTTTAAACTAGTTGTAACTGATATTGAGATATATTATTAATATATCTATATTATGCACAAAAAAATATGAAACTATATATTATCGAGCCCTAATGCTGTGCTTACCTGTTAATTCAAGGACACTTGGCTTAGTTATAAGCTAAAGGTATCAAAATAGATCCAGCATTTTTTTTTGACTACCCTCTACCATCCTATACGAGTAGGCAATCATCGCTCGCACGGGGTCTCAGTCGGCGTACTTGTTTACTTATACTATGGTATTATGGATAGAATGATCTTCTAAATATTGGCTGCCAATTTTTTGTCAGCTGTAATTTCGCGCCATAATTTGCGTTTTGTATTCACTGGGCAAGTAGGTGAACAAAACCCGTTATACGTTCCACGGAAAATCATAATTATTTTTATTTAGTTTATAACGATTTGAATCCAATATCTATGGATTATTATGTCTTCATGTATATGAATTTACCTATGTCTTCATTCTCAAAACGTATAGAGCACACTTTACTGGCATTAGTTGGTAACTAGTCATCATCTCTTCTTTCTAAACGGAAAGCTGCAATGCACTGATCGTCGAATATCTTTTTTGGGGAAACTCAAATAAATATGTTATTAATAAGAAACAGCAGGAAATCCAATTTTTAAAAACTCTATACTTAATACTAAATGTTTAGTTTAATAGTAACATATTAAAAACTGGTTGGCTACTGATTGCATAACACAGACAACTCAAGACGAACAAAACATGAAATTACTTTACTTACATGAGATAAATTATCCCGGTTTGTTTTTTACTTCCTTCTTTCCGTCTTTTACACCACTTTACCGCACAGGAGGTCATTTTTGTCCTTGGGAAATGAGCTGTTTATTGTATTTTTCGCAAAACTAAATGACACGGACGCTTGTCGCGGCAGACTGATGGACGCGTTGGTAGTACTTTTTCGGCCCCGCCCACTTGGAGATAGTTTGCGTGTAACGATTTTTTGACGGAGTTCGTGTTCTATATAATTCCTAATTCGTTGGTGACAACGTGTTATAATTCGATAGAGCCGGCTGCACGCACGAAAAAACATGACGTCATGCGGCGTTACCTCGCTCTGAATCTAATTCTCTAAGTTGAATTTGGAATTATGTTCTTTAAAATTTAAACTTTCAATGATACCAAAACCAGCCAGATACAAATAGTATAGCCAAAGAGATTTTATTACAAGTTTATTCATACTATAATGCGAAATCTATTAAACAAATGAAATTAAATTTTTCTTTTGAAAAATGCTACCATTCCATCAGTATTTTCTTAAGACGTTGTCACGTTAAACTATCGTCAGTAAACCGACTTTACAGACAACCAATTTTTTTTTGTGAAAAATCTTTTCACCGGCGGTGTTCACCAGGTATAGATTCGTGTGAAGATGGCGATTTATAATTTTATTGAATAATTATTAAATTCATCTTGGGCTCTAGGATAGTTTTTACCTTGATTAGTTGTACTCTTTTTTACTTTCTCGTATACGCAGTATAGAGGAGACTTGTGAGACGTCGATCACGAAAGTTAAGCAACCAAGTGCGTGGTGGGTACTCGGATGGGTGACCAAAATTTAACATGCATGTATGACATCAAAATATAAGGTTTCTATCAACTTTTGAGTCGTTTCCGGTACACGAGAAAGTCAAGGGGAGACCACTCCCGATTTTTATTGCAAATTAACCACATTAGGCGATTTCGAATACTTGTGCCCTGCATAGATTCCTATAGGAAACTGTAAAGTGACAATGTGAAAGAGAAAGAGCATACTAACACGTATATTAGAGCGAGATAGATAGACGAGACCATTTCACGTACACGCAGGCGGCCTTTTCTTTTGTCGCGGAGGTCAAATGCATTTACGCATCGTCCCTGTGGGGTGGTGTCAACCGCAGGGAATATGTGGGACTCGAGGTAAAGGCGTTCCCTCCATACCCACTAAACATCCTCCCCAGCCTGACCTCCAGTGCGCTATTGCGGGACGGCTCGGGAACTGCGCACGTGAGCGCAACTACACCGAGGTGGTCCCAACGCTGCACGTCTAGGCACTCCTTGTGCACCAATTGGTGGGCAGCAGCCCACAGAGGCTACCGACTAACGCCAGCCCCTGTGGGCCGCTGTCCGACGCCGGCCTTATAAGGCCGCCTCCTCACCGACGGCTGCTCAACCTGGTGCGTCCTCCTGACGAGGATACCGGGAGCAGCCATCGGACCGCACCCGAGGTACTTCGGGCACGGTCGTGGCCCTGAAAAGGGCCGTCCGGAACTAGCCGTGGTGGGAAAACAAAAACAACTCGACGATGGCATGTGACTTCGAATGCCAAGGGGACTTGACATCAAAAGCCACACCCGGCCAGGAAAGTTTCTCCACCACGTTACCAGGGTCCGCCACGAGGAGGCTTCCGAACGTGGACCACACGCAGGCGGCCTATGTCGGCCTGTCAGTCACGTAGAAAAGACAGCAACTGTCATACTGCAGTACATTTTTTCACGCACACATGCACATTACTCAAACAATGGTGCATTTTTTTGGTATTGTCCTAGTCGATTCATTGTAAATCTATAAAGTTCAGTAATTATAAATCTATGTTGACCTCCCTTTTTCAAGTCTAGGGTCTTCCCCGTCGCATCTCCGTTCATTTCCGTTTCATAAGTATATTTTTTTTAAATCTACTGACACACTCGTTTCTACATGATCAAACCTCCTTTCTCAAATCTTGTGACTACTATCTTCTTTCAAAATAAGTACCTAAGAGGGCTAGCATTTAACTTATCGTACGTAGCTAAACTTTTCTATGGATGAAAGTTGTGTCTTTCTCTCTTATTCCAAGCCCCAAGCTAGTTGTAAACACATTAGCTCATACGCCATTATATATTCAAGGCTCTCGTCCTCAATACGTGCATATTACATACCTTATTAAGTTTATTGCGCAACGATAAAACACGCACCTGCAAGATGTGTGTACAGTACATTGACTGACTGTATTTGCGGCGGGCCGGGCGTTTGTGCTAAGCGATCGATGTACGATAAACAAACTTTATCCTCATTTTAATCGAAACGAAACTGTGAACTAATGAACAAAAGGCCACAACCATGATAGTATGACGATAAGGGCTGGCGACCTTGTCCATACCAAGTGGGGCATCCTTCATAACACAACCAGAAAACGATAAAACTATTGAGTTTTCTTAACTAGATGTTACTTTTATCATACTTTTTTTTATACTACGAGATTACAAACAAGCTTGCGGCCACGGAGTCCTTGCGGCACACCTGGTGTTAAGTGGTTACCGTCGCTTATAGACACTTGCAATAACACTGCAAGTGCGTTGCTATCATGGGCACTAAGATGATATGCCTTCCATACCCAGTAATTACACTGGCTACTTTTCCCTTCAATCCGAAACACAGCGAACTGATTCACGGCAGAAATAAGAAAGTGTTGTATATAGCAAGCACAGTGATCTAGCGTGAATAATCGCCGCGCCTTCTTCAGGACTCTGAGTTTCTGTGAAACTGTTTTTATCACGGTTTAATTCGAATTCAAGTCGCTGCGAGCTTTTATACCGGTCAAGGTGATACTGCTCAGTAGCGTCAGTGTTGCGCTCTGGAGAGAGGGAAGGGAAAGGAATGGCGACGTTTTAGCTGTCCCGCACACCTGAGTTTTCTTTGGCAACTCAACCAAATTTGCCTCACCCCATTTAGAAACATAGGGTCCAACTTTCAGTTGAAAGAGTATAGAGGATGCGTTAAAATCACCATCATCATAACAGCCTTTATTCGACACGAGGGCTCTCCTTGTCTTCGAAGGAGGGTTACGCAGTAGTCCACTATATATGTAGGTATCTGTAATATATATATATATATATATATATATAGGTAATGTGTATATGTATGTAAGTAAGTATTTTATATAAGTATGTGTTTTTTACCTTCTCGCATACGTAGTATAGAGGAAGTCTTGTAATCATCAAATATAAGGTTCATCAAAATATAAGGTTTCTATCAAACTTTGAGTCGTTTCCGGTATACGAGAAAGTCAAGGGGAGACCACTACCGATTTTTTCTCTTTAATAAGTATCTCTTTTTTTACATTTAGGTATATGCTTAAATATTCACACACATTCATGGGTTGACTGTAAGAGGTCGTTGTACTTTTGTAACATATTTTACGAATGCAATAAACAGTATAAGTACATATACAACATGTAAATTAAATAACCAACACCCTGAATACAGGTGGTTTGGGATCGGCTTCTGAGGTGATGAAAAATTAAAAAAAAAAAAAATTTAAAACATCTTAGAAGCCGATTCCAAACCACCTGTATTCAGGGTGTTGGTTATTTAATTTACATGTTGTATGTAGGAAAAAGGCGTGACTTCATGTTTGTTTGTAATCACACATTCTTTGTCGTATTAAACTTTTGTTTGTTTGCCGATAACTTCCGAATAACCGCGCGTTTATCGAATACAATACATGTCATAATCGAACAGTCGTACTGTCACGATTATTGTACACTTTATCAATGGTATAAGTACATTAGAGTTAAGTCGAAGTAGGGTACAGCGGTAAAGTAAGGAAGCGTCTGTGGCGTAGTGCGTAAGAGCGTCGTCTCCCACCCGGGAGGCACTGGTTCGATCCCCACCACGTACCAATGTGTTTTACAATTTTGAATTCATATGTACGTTTAATCGACGCTTTTACGGTGAAGGAAAACATCGTGAGGAAACCTGCACACACCTATGAAGAAATTCTTAGGTTGTGTGTGAAGTCGACCAACCCGCACTTGGCCAGTGTGGTTGACTAGGGCTAATCGCCCCTAATGTGGGGTAGGCTCGAGGTGAGGACATTATATGAGCTGTTGATGATGATGATGATGAGGGTACAGTGGACTATAGCCGCGCCCATAGATATCTATAATAGGAAACTGTAGATGGGCAATGTGAAAGAGAAAGAGTATACTAACACGTATATTAGAGCGAGATAGATAGACGAGACCGTTTCACGTACACGCAGGCGGCCTAAGGCGGCCTCTCAGTCGCGTAGAAAGGACAGCAACTGTCAGACTGCAGTACCATTTTTCACGCACACATGCGCATTACGCCAACACTGGTAATTTTTTTTGGTTTCGCCCAATCGTTTGTCACAGCGGGCACAGGGCCGTAAAAATCGAATGCAATTTGACATGGCTAAATTCGTCGTGGTCAAACAGTCCTGTCTAGCTCAGTTGAAAGAGCAGTCGCCCGGATAGCGAAAGGTCGCGGGTTCAAGTCCCGTCTCAGCACTTATCCATGACAGGAGATTTTTCCATGTTTTTCGTTTTCCATTTAATTTGGTATCAATTTCAATCATAACTAAACTTGCCAAACAAAAAATAAAAACAATATATTAATTTTTGTATGGTATAATGCCTGTCTTTTTACGTCGGGGGTTAAAAACGATAATAAATTTCCACGCTCACACTAATTCAACATTGCAACCGTCATCATCATCATCATCATGAATGACTTTAATCTTAATCTGAGCATTGTTCACTTCTGAAGACCCTATCTGTAGAATGTGTGGTGAGGAGGAAGAAAGCATGGAACACATACTATGTGACTGCGATACACTAGCCAATAGGCGACTAAAGGTCCTGGGTCTAGGTTACCCTAAACCAGAGGACTTTATAGACCTTATTCCCGCCAACATCGTACAACTCGTACAAAATGTTTTCGATGTTGGCGGGGATGGGTGATAAGGAAAGGGAAGCACAAAAGATCCCATAGGGTCGAAGTGCTCTGAGACACAGCCTCAGCCCCTTGCGTAAGAACAGAAATAAGAATGAGAATTTGGGAGATCTACCTACGCTGCGTCTGCTTTCGAAGACCTTTCTGCCTCAACGGCTGATACGATCGAACTACCGCATCTAGAATAGTATTGTCTTAGACCTTGTCCAGAAGAGCGAATTCGCCGCGAATCTTTACGCGCAAACACATACTGAATCTCAACGCGCGAATAAGATACTCGCGCGAAGCTTGTGGACTCAATGTATTGAGCCCCAGTACCTCGCCAACGCGCGTTGTGTTCGCGCGTAGATTCGCGGCGAATTAGCTCTTCTGGACAAGGTCTTACCAAAGGAAAACACGCAGTGTTCTTCTAACTAAATCCTAAATTCGCGATCACCTTTTGGAAAATATGAAACCAGGGGAAAAAAGGAATTGCACGGTACCTTTATGCGCTGGTTCTCCTTAGGGACCGTTGCGGGCTAGGTCTTGTTCGCCGCACGTCACTTTGCCTCTTTCCGGTGGTTTATATTTGGGTGATTTTCCAATTTTATTCACGTGCTACGCTAACCGGGACCTCAGTACACGCAAAGTAGGAGAAGTATGCGGAAATCTCGACTACTAAGAACCGATAGCTCTTCCCGACGCGAAGGTGTTGTTGCACGTACGCGAGTTGCGAAAGCAGAGATAGTAATAATGGCGGTTTCTTCACCACCAATGATATGCTGTCACGTAGTTTTCGATGTACCGTGCTTAGGAATGTGACAGGGAATGTTTTTAGAGTGGGTATCTTGGGAATGTGGGAAATTTGAATCTTAATACCTAACATAATCGCCCCCCAAAGAGCTACCCAGCTCTTTCATTTAATCCTTATACTGAATTTAAATCCTTAGAGATCCTTTGAAATCCCATAGTGAATTGTAAAAAATCCTTAATAATTAATATTATAAATAAATTGTTAGATTAAACCTTTAAATGTGCTGATGTTCCTTAAATGATGATTTTCCTTTTAATGTTAATTGAATTCCTTAAATTAAATTTGCTAATTATTAAAATATTTATATGACTGTACTAGAAGTTTGTCTCATTATTAGGCAATGGACACACCTTTGAAACGGATCTAAGGCAAGTTCCTGTACCAACCTTAAGCTCCACAACCCTAACCACGTCGTCAGTGCCCGGATGCAACTTAAGAACACGTGCCATACGCCATTGTAGCGGTGGCAGATTGTCCTCTTTGAGGATGACCAAGTCACCAACCTTGAGGTTAGGCTTGGTGGTGTACCACTTCCAGCGCTGTTGCAAATTGTGCAAGTATTCTTGTTGCCATCTGCGCCAGAAATGTTGAGATATTTGTTGCGTTAGCTGCCAGCGGTGTAAACGGGAAGATGGAATATGCTCGAAACAATATTCTGGAGGTGCTAAGAGTGGTTGCCCTATCAAAAAATGTCCGGGAGTTAACGTTTCTAGGTCATTTGGGTCATTAGATATAGGGCACAATGGTCTAGAATTAAGAACTGACTCAATCCTAATGAAGACTGTTGATAGCTCCTCAAAAGTCAGAGGTCTATCCCCTATAGTACGTTTAAACAATAGCTTAGCTGATTTGACAGAACTCTCCCATATGCCTCCCATATGTGGACTATATGGTGGGTTCATATGCCAGTTGACACTTGTTTTGGAGAGTTCGTCACCTAATTCCTTGGAGTGCTCCTTTACAAATGCTTCGGCCTCAGATAAATGGCGTTTAGCCCCTTGGAAATTTTTACCACAGTCTGTATAAACGTCAGACACTGCACCACGTCTAGAACAAAACCTCTGGAAAGATGCCATGAAGGCGTCCGTCGATAAATCTGACACAACTTCTAAATGTATCGCCTTTACGGCGAGACAAACGAAGAGGCAGAGGTAAGCCTTGCCGATCTTGACATTTCGTCCGCTCGAGACTTTCAGGTTGAAAGGCCCGGCGAAGTCGATGCCAACCTTCAGAAAAGGTCTTACTGGGCGGACACGATCAGGAGGTAGGTCCCCCATGAGGGGTTCAACGGGTTTAACCTTGAGCTGATTGCAGAACTACACGACGTGCGGACAGTATCCAGAACCTTTGTTGTAAAATAGTAATAAGGTACGAAGCACCTGCATGTAAATGCAACCGGTGATGATAATCAATAATCAAATTAGTAAAATTATGTGATTTAGGCAACAAAATAGGATGTTTGGCTGAAAATTTAAGATTAGAGTTCTTGAGCCTGCCGCCCACCCGAATCAAACCTTCCTTATCTATAAATGGGTGGAGACGACAAATCGGACCTTTCAAGGAACGCCCCGCTTGGAGTGCCTCGAAATGATCGCTGAAAACCTTCCTTTGAACTAATCCTACAACCCTATGCAAAGCCAATTCCAATTCATGAGCCGTTAGAAAACCTGACCTTAAATTTTTTGGATTACGAGTGTTAAACGTAAAGCGTAGCGACCAAGCTACGACGCGAAGAAGCTTAGAATAAGAGCTATAGAGATTTGTGATGTCATAAGAATCATCAACAATATGTACTGACGCGTTGAGAATAACCTGACCGCTGATCTCTGGAATTTCCGTAGAAGAAAACAAACTAACGGGCCAGGTTTCAGGATTCTCCTTAAGCCAACTCGGTGACCACCACAAGACATGATCGACAACATCCTGTGGCAGTAACCCCCGACTAGCACAATCAGCAGGATTCATCTCACCAGGGACGTGTCGCCATGTGACGTCAGGTAAGAGCCCCTGAATGCGAGAGACCCTATTACCTTCGAAAACTTTTAGTTTATGAGGTGGTGTACTTATCCAATTGAGAACTATACTTGAATCGCACCAAACAATTGTACTTGTGATCTTAATGGTGCCATGTAAAACTTCTTTAGCGTGGTTAATTAGTTCAGCTAACAACACTGCACCAGAAAGCTCAAGTTGAGGAATGGTACGTCTGTGCTTTGTTGGTGCAACCCTACTCTTAGCCAGCAGTAAGTGAATATTGACATTGTCATCAGAATCCTGAACCCTTAAATAAACGACAGCAGCAAAACCCTTCTCAGATGCATCACAAAACCCTATTAAATCTAGAGAAACATAATTCCGGCATAAAATAAACCTTGGAATATACGGAATGTTTAATAAACTAAAACCCGAAACGAATGAATTCCATTTCTGAGATATATCCTCCGGTAGAGGATCATCCCAAGAAATGTCCTTATGAAGCCATAAACATTGCATAATGCTTTTAGCATAAAAGATCACTGGAGCAAGAAACCCGCAGGGATCATATATCCTTGCAATATTAGATAAAATATGTCTTTTAGTGGAGCTTGGTGTGAGTGACCCTATACGAAATATGAAGTTGTCAGACTCAGCTCTCCATTCCACTCCTAAAACCTTAAAAACCTTATCGCCAGACTCCTCGAAGCGGTAAGGTACTTCCAAATGTTCAGTAGGATAACCTTGTAAAATTTCCTTCTTATTACTAACCCATTTCCTTACAGACAGACCACCTTGAGATAAGACCTCGACTATCTGACGCTGCAAGTCCTTTGCTGACTCTATATCCTGCGCGCCAGAGACCACATCGTCAACAAAAGTGTCCTGCTGCAATACGAGCGAAGCTTCTGGGTGTGTAGACTCGTTGAGCCTTGCCAATTCGTGCACAACGCGCATCGCCAGATAAGCTGAACTAGTGACACCATAAGTTACTGTGGTGAGTTCGAAGATTTCCAATGGCGCATCTGGAGAGTCACGCCAAAATATTGTTTGATATTTGCAGTCATCATCGTGTAATCTAATCTGCCGGTACATCTGCTTAATATCACATGTAAAAACTACTGAATGTGTTCGAAACCTTAGGATGATGTCCTCTACATTGTGTTGAAGTTTTGGCCCCGACATGAGAACCTGATTTAATGAAATGCCTGAATTACTAGGAGAGGAAGCGACAAAGACTGCGCGGAGCTTAGTGGTGCTGCTACTTTCCTTAAGTACCCCGTGGTGGGGTATATAGTACCGCTGTTTAGATGAGTCTGCAGATATCGGCCTCATGTGACCCGCTTCTAGATAGTCCGCCATGAAGGCTACATAGCTATCCTTAAGCTGAATGTCTTTCAGCAGCCTACGTTCCAGGTTGTAGAAGCGCTTCAAGGCATAGGAGCGAGTATCACCAATAGGCTTCCGTATAGGCTTAAAAGGTAGCCTAACAATAAACCGCCCAGACTCGTCCCGTGTATGAGTATCTACGAAGTGTTGTTCACACAACAGATCCTCGGGGTCATGCACAGTGGATAGCGGTGGCTCCTCCGTCTCCCAAAATCTAGTGAGAGCGTTGTCCAGGTCTATACAACAGTGCAGCGAGGTGTTACCTTCCATGTATGTGTGCCTAGTAGGAGCTTTCCCTAATAAAATCCAGCCAAAAATAGTACTGTGAGCTGTTGGTAATCCAGGACCTAGGGTATACCGCTTACCATCGAACACCTCATTGATAAGGTCCGCCCCTATAAGAACGTCGATGGGTCCAGGTATATGAAACCGTTCGTCGGCTAAATGCAAGGAACCACTCGTACACCTATCGATGACCGAAGAGGAAACCGGTATGCTAGGCATAAAATTTGTAATATGCTTCATTATGACTGCAGTGGTAACCAAAGGTATTTGCGTTTTGTCCTTGAGGGACTGCAGAACGCATTGCATTCTACCATTGGTACGCTGATTTACAGTACCTCCTACACCTACCAAAGTACCCGACAATGTACGAGGCAATTTTAGTTTTTGAGCAAGATTCTCTGTGATAATGGAGACCTGCGAACCACTATCCAAGAGAGCTCTAGCCTTATGAGTGTAACCGTTGACATCCTGGACCCCAATAATAGCCGTTCCCAAAAGAATAGTGAAGATGTTCGAAACATCATCCGAATTAGACTGGACTGTGGAACTCAAAGATGACACAGCAGCCTCCTTGACTATTGGAGCAGGATTCCCTTGATTATCCTTAAGATGCAATTTTGTGTGATGCTTTCCTTGACATAAAGAGCATCGACCTTGAGATAAACATTTCTTAACTGAATGTGGCCGCAAACAGTTAAAACACAAATGTTCCTTTATCACAAACTCCCTTCGTTGAGTAGGTGACATTATATTAAATTGTTCACAGTTGTATAATATGTGACTACCTTTACAAAGGTTGCAAACTAAAGTGCTAACTGTTAGTGACTTAGTTGCAATAGAATGAGTACCGCTTGAAACGCTTGAAGTTTTCAAACTACCAACTGTTTCCATAACCCTGAGTTGGTTTTCCAAGTATTCTAACAATGAATCAAAACTAGGAATATCTTTAGAAGAGCCTAAAGAAAGTTCAAATCTACTGCGAATATCAGAAGACAGTTTCCTTAAAATTATATGAAGTAAAATAAAACTCCATTGTTTTACATCAAAACCTAAAGCGTTAAGTGCCTGAGTATTCTCCTTCAAAACATTTACAAATTTCCTTAAACCAGAATTAGCACTGTTTTGATTAAGTGAAGTTAATGCTAAAATTGATTCTAAGTGCTTGTCAGCAATAAGACGCTTATTGTCATAGCGCTCCTTTAAAATAATGTAAGAAATGTCATAATTATTTTCAGAAAGTTCCAAGTGCTTAATTAAATTTTGTGGCTCTTTGCCAAGAGAGTTAATTAAATAATGCATTTTCTGAACCTTATTTAAATCACTGTTATTATGTATCAAACTATCAAACAATGCTATGAAATTTGGCCAATCAATATAATTACCAGTGAAGCTATTTATTTCTATTTTAGGTAAACAAAAATTGCTTGATTTATTTGACGTTTCATTCCTTAATATTGGTGTTTTGATATCACTTGAATTGGATGAATTTGGAAAAATATTATCCTTTAGTACTTGTATAGAGTAAAACATGTCGAAGAATTGATTAAAACGTTTGTCAATTTCTTCCTGAGCTTTGGCCGAAGTACACTGAGATGAATAAACCGTATATGCATCATAAAAACGATCACGAAATGTTTCCAAATCGACAAGTCGGGCTCTCAAAGCCGGTACAAGTTCTTGTTTTACATTAGGATTCGCTTGAATATCAAACGCTAACTTGTAAACACTGCTTAAAAACTTCTCACAAACAGTCATAGAAATAGATTGCGGAGATTTTTTAATAGATTGTTCATTCGAAATATCATCCTTCCCCATGTTGAAACGTAAAAATATTTATTTCGTAATTTGAAAACAATTAACCTTAAAATGACAAGTCTAAAATAAAACGACAGAAAAGTCAGAGATAACAGAACACTCAGCACAGATAAATGCAAATCTATGACAAATGTCAAAGATTAAACAAAGAATTTTGTTCAAAGCGGATGCGTTTAACTTGTAGACAAGTTGTAGACAGAGAAAACTGTGTCTGTCTCTGTCTACGGTTCCACAGATTAAAGACAAAATAAAGTGTTTGAATTGATGATTCAATCTATGTAGTAAAAATAAAAATTTTACGACTACCCAAGTTAACTACCTTAAAAAATTATTGAAAGAAAAAATACCTTAAAATTTATGAAAAGATGATTGTACCTTGAAATGAAGTATTAAGATTCGGCTGAAGGACCATGGAAAATATGAAACCAGGGGAAAAAAGGAATTGCACGGTACCTTTATGCGCTGGTTCTCCTTAGGGACCGTTGCGGGCTAGGTCTTGTTCGCCGCACGTCACTTTGCCTCTTTCCGGTGGTTTATATTTGGGTGATTTTCCAATTTTATTCACGTGCTACGCTAACCGGGACCTCAGTACACGCAAAGTAGGAGAAGTATGCGGAAATCTCGACTACTAAGAACCGATAGCTCTTCCCGACGCGAAGGTGTTGTTGCACGTACGCGAGTTGCGAAAGCAGAGATAGTAATAATGGCGGTTTCTTCACCACCAATGATATGCTGTCACGTAGTTTTCGATGTACCGTGCTTAGGAATGTGACAGGGAATGTTTTTAGAGTGGGTATCTTGGGAATGTGGGAAATTTGAATCTTAATACCTAACACCTTTATAGAATCTTGTGTTCGTCAAAAAGAAAATGAAATGAAATATGTAGTTCTTTATTTAAATGGACTTTGATAAGTACTTTTAAATCTTCAAAACCCTGCCACCGTTTTAAAGACTTACAATATTCTTTGCATTGTTTCAGGTCTGATGCAAGAGCAACGGGTTAGAAGAATTCTAAATACCAAATCGCAACACAGTGCCATTTCATTGAAAAGTGAACCTTAGAGTTATACCGCCTAATTATATTGTAAATAGCAACGCATAGAGATAATTTAATGGAAATAACGCCATATAGCATCGTAAACCGAAACTACAAAGCAAAACAGCACCATCTATTGGCGAAGAGGCTAAGTAGAGATTTTGTGTAAAGTTACCAAACAACGCCATCTGTCGGCGGCGAGGCCAACTAACAAGTGGAAGATCTAGTGGAGAGGAAAAATGAATTTTGCGCCATCTATCGTGTGAAAAATGCCCCGGATAAAATATGGATCTGTGGTCAGGGTATTCGTGATACTCAGTTTGTTTTGTCTATGGGTGCAGATTATGCTGTCCGCGTCAGGCGGTGGGATTTACAGGGATGCTGGTGAGTTTTTATGCAGACCAAATACCCATATAATAATAAGATGGGTTGAAGAAATAATAACATTAATAACAATATTTACGCATGGGTAATTATTGGGCATGGAGGGCATAATATCATCTTAGTCCCCAGGATGGCAAACGCACTTGCGGTGTTAAGTGATTTACACTTAATATTGCAAGTGTCTATAGGCCACTTAACATCAGGTGGGCCGCAAGCTTGTTTGCTATCTCGTAACATAAAAAAAGAATAAAATGGCTTAGGCCTTCCTCCATTCAATCAATCAATCGATTCATTCAATTTTCAATCAATCAATCGTTCTGCTTTCCACGTACAGCATATTACCCATTACCAAGAGTGATATGTGGTCATATTATCTTTTTTTTTATTCAATAAGCTGGGCGTTTAGCCGCAAATCATACTTGATGGAAAGTAATGATGAGGCCTAAGCTACACTCGTCTAGATTCTGGCCTTGAAGATGTCCAGTCAGGTGTAGTGTTCACCATAACAAATCTAAAATTTGCTGTGTGACAATATATTTAGAAACTGGGTTCTGAACTCCTGAGGCAAGACCAGCGTCGGATGTCTGTGACAACCGACACATGCTGAGTGGCTGTCCTTTTAGTGTGACAATTATTTATTTTTACCCTTAATATTTAAATTTTGTGTGTCATTTCACTACATAAATATTTTCTTTCTACCCACGGCGGTAGTGAATTACTCGTATATCTGAACAGGCCTTAAGGCATACCTAAAATGCTTTCCAAGCGAAGTTATCGTACTGCCACTCAATTCTATATTAAGGCGACTATAAGTATTGGCGACCTTGCTCATAGTGAGCGAAATCTCCCACGCCTAATTTTTCTTAAGAAAATGCTACTTTATCTGATATTAATATTTGAATAATGGAATTATCTACAATATGTATTTTTTTAACGAAAATAGTAATTTGATTTTTATTTTAGTAAGACTTATTTTCAAGATTTGTTTTTTAATACACTAAAATGCACAAATTTCGAAATGTTCTCTTACTGATTTGTTGTGATACTTTCACAACAAATCAGTAAGAGAACATTTCTAGCTACCCACGTAATTTTTTTTCCACTCTCTTATTGTTAAGGCGTGATGATCGTTCGAAAATCGATAAAAATTGCATGTTACCAGCTCTCGCTCCCTTAATAAATACAGGGTGTAGACCTAAGATAAAGCCGAATTCTACTCATTCTATCCATCAAAACAACATAAAAAACTTTTTGCTGGGAAACGATTTTTATTTTTTTGGTGTAAAAAAAAACTCCAAAAAATATAGCGCAATGTATACAGCACACAAGTCGCGAGGTGCTTAGCAACTTGGAGACGTGCGCGACGTTCGGTCGGCTGAGTTGAATGGCCCCGCCCGATATCGAGTGGTTACATTGTGTATAGTATGGCCTTGGTGGAGCAATAATGTGGACTGTATTTCAATAAATATATATATTTCGATCTCAGTAACAAAGGTAAAATAATGTTATGACGCGTCCGTACTCGCAGCCGGTAAATAGTGGAGTGCGGCGGGGACCGCTCGCCCCCCGCTCGCCGCCGCCCGGCGCCGCCGCCGCTGCGCCGTCCGCTCACGCATCTCGCGCGGGAACACATTGAGTGCTGACGTTTTTTTGGTATGAAATATTATGGTATTTCATTTAATAATGTATCTCTGGACAATAATTTAGAAATAATGTAATCAATTTGTTTTTATAAAAATCTTGAAAACAAAAATCTAACTTTGACCTTCAATAACTTCATAACTATTAATTTCCCAGGTATAGTCTAGAAGAAAAAAATGGTCCCAATGATGAGCGGAATACGTAGGTCTCGGCTTTGTCATAGGTCTGTTTACACCAGTTATAACATGCACATTTAGCCGAGCCGTACGAAACGAGTTTTAGAATTCTTTATATGAAATCTCGCATACCTGCCCGCGTCGAACATCCGATTCTGGAAGAACCCCAGAAATCTTAGAGGAATTCGGATGACGTCACCAGATTCAACGCGGTTGATGCGGACAACTCAGTCGATGCGCTCGCATTCATTCTATTCACATACATATAAGTAATTACAGTGAAAGGATTTCTTCGGTGTGTTAGATTAGATTCTTTCGGTGCGGTTATGTGTGCGAGGACTCCTTGACTTCGATTCGGCTAAATGTGCGTCCACCTTTAAGGTGCTCCTTCACCGGGAGCATTCGCCTGAAATGTAACGTAACAGATTCGAGCATTACATCAGTGAGTAAGGAGAACCGAGCATTACATTGCGCAATCTGTAATATTTTGATACAAATTGTAACATCAATGCGCACCTTTTGAAGTTTGATCGTGTTGCTGCGGAGCGAGCGAGCGCTCACTACTCAGTGACCTACACTAAATTACAATATAATACTCGACAGTGAAGTGAAAGCACGTGCTACGAATTAATATTGCCGTACTAAGCGCAACGACCGCTTCGTGTCTGACATTGTGGAAACAACTATACTCTAAACCAAAGTCGAATCTGCAATGTCATATTACAGACGAATGCTTGTCAGTTGGGGAGGCAGTTTTGTCAAGTAATGCTCAAAGTTAAATCTGCAATGTTACATTACAGGCGAATGCTCTGGGTAAGGGAGCACTTTACGCCGGTAGAACACCTTCGCCGCGAAGACTTGTCAGTCGTAAGACAAGCGAAACTGCCTGTTCTAACGCATCCAAGACACTATGATTCTATCTCTTTCTCTCGTGATTCCGCTGATCCTACTCGGACGCCGACTATCTCCGCGCTCGTTCCGCCATTTTGTAGCGGAACCGCGTCTGTGTTTATACGGTATGTGTATAAAATGCATATGCATTCGCTTCTGAAATGTTGAGATGTTAGCGAAACTCTTGTAGCGAATTCGTTGCTTTGATTCCGCGGCAGGTGTGATACCGGCGTTAAAGTTAACTATACCTAATAAAGTTGCATGAACTTGAAGGTGAGGAGGCTAACTTGATTCCACTTCATTACTATTAACCAAACTAACAAATTACAGAGACTAACGCCAATATACAACATCCTGTTTTCCTGAACGATGATACTGCAATTATAGGTTTTTTCTGATTTCTTTTGCTTATTTGTGCAGCTCGCATAGCATAGAACCTCGAAACAAGTTTTGTCCGGTAAATCGAGATAGGTAATATTGGTATGAGAGTCAGAATCGACAAAGAGACGAGAACCGATTTTCATTTAGGCCTTACATATTTCGCTGTTACTCCTAGAGCTGGCGAAGAGATAATTTTCCTTTTTGACCTCGAGAATAGTTAGTCTACCGTAGAGAGAACGAGTCGCGCTGACAAACTGTGCTCGTCAGTTCGAGAAAGGTATTTTCTCGACTCATATGATATGATAAATAAAACGGTAACAATCTTAAAAATCAACACGACGTAAAGAAAATCTCTCATCGTGAAAGTTTCTTTTACTTTGAAGTTTTGACATGAATTCAAGAATAATTTTTTTTTGTCCTCTCTGCCTGTAGGCAAGAAAAAAGAAGTCCTGATATAGAAAAGCACTTCTCTCGAGGTTCTTATGCTACGCGGGCAGGTGTCCGTGTCAAATAAAGAAGTTGCTATGGTCTTTTAGAGCATCGTGTTATTGTTCGCAAAGCAGCTATGTAAAACTAAATTAATTTTAAGAGAACGAACTGGGCCTTGCATTCAGACATTGATACCTAACCCTAAAGACCAAAACATGCTTTTAAAACCTGGCGTGACCTATGCTTAGGGTCAGACAATTGGCACCCGACGTGATGCAAATCACCATCATGTCAGCCTCAGACGCCCACTGTTGGGCATAGGCTAAAACCCTAATCGCCTTCCCTGCGTAGAGCTCTGGCGACCTAACTCACCAACAGAAACACACCATAAAAATCTAGTGTTATTTGCCTGTGGTCTTCTGTAGGTGGAGGTATTACTCCAGTTCGGGTTGCTCCAAATTTGATCGGCTAGTCCGGTGTGGGCCATCTCGACTTATTATTATCCATTAACTTTATCGAGTTTCTTAATGAGGTGTATCAGCGTCTTTAAGTTATTTCGACTGCTTGCCATCAGGCGGGCATCCTCCTAGAATAAAAAAGGACCATAGCATTTCTTTATTTGAACTAGATTTTTTTGTTGGCATTTGGGGACGGCTCTGTGTCTAATTTTATGATATTACTTATTAACTTTACTAACACTGGTGGTGGGGATGGGGTTTGTTCCCTCTTGAACTTTTTGAACCTTTTTTACTTTTTTTTTATAATCATTTAATATTAACACTCTGGCAGTCTTTTACATGTTTATAAATATAAATATTCTATTTTTATTATAATTATAAGCGTTTCTAGATAGATTGTATTATAAATTATAACTATTATAACGATTTTATAACGATTGTATTATAAAGTATTCTGAAACAAATAATATTATTGTTTTCTTTAAGTTCGAGTCATCTCTTGCTTCAATGTGAGGTTTTATGTTGTCGTTGTATTATCATCTATACTGTGTATTTGATGCTAACGAATTCTTGAAGGTGCCACAGTGTTAGTTTAAATTATCGAAAAAAAATGAGTACATAAGGAAAGCTCTTAAATTACAGTCAACTGTCAATTTTCTCCAGTCGATTTTTAACTTCAACGTTGGATGGAAAATGGATGCGGAAAACTTCCAAGAAAACATTAACATCGCAAACCATTAATATTTTGAGATGTTCATAGATCCATGTAAATGAGAGGTGGCCATGGTTTGTTGATATGTATTAATAAGGCTCACTTTATTGCGGGCGCTATCTTGACAGTAGAAAGAACAAGACAGATGCTGTTTAAGTTGGTATAGAAAATAACCTGTCTCGCTCACACATTATCTTGAGATAGCGAGTGTTTTAGAGAGGTTCTATGTGTGCATTGCTCGAACGCCAAAGATGTCTACTGACCTTATGTACTCTCATTTTTGTGTCCACGTTTACAACCATAAGTATTGTCCAAGGGCTGTGTAACTGGGGGCATTGTGCGTGTGACAAGTCGGGAGTGTATTATATTTAATAAGCAGGTCTTAAATGAACTAAATCTTTTGAGTAGCGTTCAAAGCTATTGCCTATTTGAGTATGAGGTTCAGAGGATTATGAAATGATAACCGTGTGATGAAAATGATAATAACGAGGAAGATAATGAACGTGTGTGCTAAGTATTTCACGAATATGTCCACACACTTGTTGATTTTAGACTTGTTACCCCAATATGGTGGTTTATCTATGCACTCCCGGCTTGCCGCGTACTGAATCTGATATCTCATATTTAATTGCACGTATGGTTTTTTTTCTTACAGAAGAACTGATGAACAACAATGATACTTCAGAACAAGTGCTTGCATTAGTGCCTCCAGAACTCCATAAGTACCTGACTGTTCATCTTAGAAATGCAACAGGTATGTAGAGTGAACTAGATAAATTAATTTGGTATAGAATAAATAGAAACTGACCTTTAATTTACATAGAAAAGGCTACAAGCATATCATCTAAGTATATTTTCAGTATGTTTTCTTAAAATCAAGCAATTTTTCTATTTCAAATGCTATAAGCGGCATTTGTGTGCGTTATTTATGCCATTTGGCACTATAAAAACCGTGTCTATTACACAGATGTCTTTACTTTTTAGAATTTTTCTAAAAATTAAAGACATCTACGCTGTCAAAACGGCGCGTGGCGTGGCGTACCTCGAGCTGGACCAGGCGCGGCTCGCGCTATCACGGGTCGTTCAAACGCACCTTAAGACTTCATCATGTAATATTTTTCTCTATCTCTTCCAGCAAACTCCACGCAACGCTTCAATCCCAGGAACATTAGTGATATCCGCCGCGCCATACAGAGAAACAATGACGCGCAAACCATATACAACGAGGATATCTTTGGGCCGGTCCAGAACGACACTATTATTGTTGCTATACAGGTAAAGATCTGTTTATTTATCATACGGACATCTTCCTTCTAGGATGCTCACAATTTATTTGGAGTTGTTGCAGTATGTATGGTATGGTTATTGACATACTGCTATACGCTTTGACATTTAATTTTATAGCCGGTATCTACAGAAAAGTATAGGGTACCGTTCATTTAGAAAAGTTACTGTTCAAGACACAAGGGACAGAACGGTAGCCTTTTGACAATATCTACGTTAATATGAGCGTAATCACTGGTAAATGCACCTAAATTGCCGTTAAGTATAGCAATTCTATTCCATTATGTTGCTGTTTTACTAAATTGTAAAATTACTGTTATTTCATTCCAACATGTTCACTAAATGATTTTTGATTATCAGGAAACTAGAATTAATTTGTTTTGTTCAGTGTCAGGATTTGATCCCGCTGATAATATTTTAAAAAAATCTGCTTTTGAAACGGAGCTACTCAGGATTTGGTGGACTTCAACAAAATTGTTGGTCATAGTGTTCATCGTGAGCTGAAATTATACCAGACTAGTTGCCGTTTGCGATTTCACCCGCGTGAATGTTGGTTTTCGAGTCTTGAGAAATTATGAGTTCCTTTTTTGCTCGCTCAAGGGATTGGAGATAAAAATTATCATATACCCTACCAGATAATAACTTTATAACAAATCGATTAAAGCGTTTGACGGTCAGTTAGACAGACATTTACTTTTGCTGTATGATATTAGTAAGTCCTTTTCACTTTGTTCCGGACACCGAGTAGCCGGTACCTGGTTGCCGGCATGTGTGAAAAGGCACTAAGTATGCCTGTATAAGAAATGTATTAAATATGTATATGCTATGCCAGCATAGCATATACATATTTAACTAAAAAGTAACTTTTTTGCTCAAGCCATACTGCCAGATGCGGCTTTATGTGCAGCCAAATGTTACATAAAACTCTGCTCAACCGCTTTTAGGATTATGAGCGTAATAGTATGAATATGCATGTATGTAAAAATATTTTCAGTCTTGTCAACAATTTAATATCATTCATAACATAATAAAGCAATAAGTTTGAATAAAGGAGTCTTTAACTCAGACCAAAAAAAGTGAAGACACTAGACAGAGCTCTGTGAAGGCCGCACTGAGGCCGGTAAAATAAAACTACGCCTCGTTCGTTGCCCGTGTAGAGTACGTACGGTGGCGAACTTCTTGGCTTATCAATTCAAAACCAATTTTCTGTGACGCGGTCACTGACTTATTATAGTATTTTACGACGAGTGCGCCATCGATTTGGAGCTTATGGGTGCTCAAGCATGTGTCCGCGGTAGTACACAGTTAAACGCACACACATGTAACGAAACTACGCCTCGCCTTATACATAAAAGCAGCGGCCGTGAGGCTGATCGTGACATTAGGCCACTCCGAAATAAAAATCATTGCCTTTGAAATCACATGTGAAATCATATGAAAAAAAAATCATAATTTCATTAAATGTAAATGAACGAAATGTAGTTAAGCAATCATTTCCATGCCTATTTAAGACTGATTCTGACTTAAGTTTTTGAAGCGTCGGTGGCGTAGTGAGTAAGAGCGTCGTCTCCGACTCGGGAGGCACTAGTTCGATCCCCGCCACGTACCAATGTGTTTTCAAATTTTGAATTCATATTTACGTTTAATCGACGCTTTTACGGTGAAGGAAAACATCGTGAGGAAACCTGCACACACCTATGAAGAAATTCTTAGGTTATGTGTGAAGTCTACCAACCTGCACTTGGCCAGCGTGGTTGACTAAGGCCTAATCGCCCCTAATGTGGGGTAGGCTCGAGCCCCTCGGTGGGGACATTATATTAGGTCCTTACCTATGTAATTGGCGTTATTTTTTCTTACACACTATGCTGTGTAACTTTTCTGATGAAGTAGCTGTTTCAGTTTAATATTTTTATTATAAATAAGGTCTGTACTGTTTCGAATTTGCATGTAGTGAAATTATAATTATTTAAATGTATAATTCAAAAAAATAAAAATAAAGTGGCTGTTTTATTTGTTCAGCAGAATCAACTCTTGGAATCGTTGTAACTTATGGACAGGCTAATTTTTTGTCTAAATTATTGATGCAATCTTTAACTAAGTCTTGCCCAATTATACACTACAAATTTAAGAAGAATTGGCAAGGGAGTTTTTTAGTAATTTTAAATAACCTTAGTATACTTTAAACATATTTTATTGAAAATCTTCATAAAAATTGGCGTTGTTCCATACAAACTCTATTTTTGAAGTAAAACTTCTTTAGGCGCGACTAGGGGGTAACTCAGATTTTTCTAACGGAAGTAACGCTCAGTATTCTATAGTCTGTGTAGTTTCCGCTATTTAAAAATAGTAATTTCGATTGGTCGTAAGTATCTGTCATATTTTTTTTTTCAGTTAAAATTTAATCATTTCAGTGATCTACGTCAAAGAAGTTTTACTTCAATCGCGCGTAAAGGTTACACGCACACAATTTTTTTTTTAACTATTAATCCCAATGTTACAAAATTTGGAGGAAATAAGCGGACAACCCTCGGCTAAGTCTAGCATTAATAAATTATGAAAAAATCCAGTCTGTCCATGAGTTTGCAGGCATCAAATAGTCAATTCTGATGAAGAGATTAAAGAGTCATTTTCACATTTTTTTCAGATTTTAACAATTGAAATATAATTTAATTACAGGCAAAAATCTTGTAAAAGTGTAGTTTTAAAAAATAATGATTATAATAACCTAAAACAACTATTGAATTTAAGAAATTTCATTTTTAGGTACAAGATAATAAAACGCCAATTTCATAGGTAAGGACCTAATATGAGCTGTTGATGATGATGACTTTAGTCCATGTTTTATAATAAGGGGGTTAGCGTTCCATGAATTCACCGTGCGAGAGCAGAGTCCATCGCGTTGCAGAGGGGAGCCAAGAGTGACTAGGACTTGTGATCGCAAGGTGCAGGGCTAAAGAGGCCTCTTGCCTGATGTTGCACTGGCACTCCTCTTCACTACCCTGGCTTCTCTCTCTACCTAGTTATACTTGATAGCATTCCGCGAGAGCCGCAGTACAAAAATAATGGAAAGTCTAGGCAAACCGAGGTATTTTAATAATGTATATAAGAATTTAGCTGGAACACCCCTCGCGTCTACCGCTGCCGCATCAATAAAACCGGCCTCAGAGCTTTCTTCATCTTCACTTTATATTTAGTTTGAGGTCTTCCAATAAAGCTATCTCACACCAGGAACTTTGGTTTCGGCATCTTCCTCCGTGATAGTATCAGCTCGTTGCCCTTCAGTCCTGACAGGTTCATCCTCTTCGGCATCAGACTTGTCTCCTTCGGAACAGTCACCTTAACATGCACAAAGATCATCATTTTCGACTGCGCCACGAATTAGTTCGAAGCTATGAGAAAATATCATATCTACTAAGACCTTTTCCCGATCGGTGAGTTTTCATTTCTGTACCAAGTTTGTACAGATTCCTTTATCGAGGACATTAAAGAAGCGTGCCTAGTTTCTGTGTGAACGGAGATCGACCCCCGGCCGCTGTTACACTACTGACGTGAACTCACGTCTAGCAAAAGCGCATTAGAAAAATACACTGAAAAAATCGGGAGTGGTATCCCCTCGACTTTCTCGTATACCGGAAACGACTGAAAAGTTGATTGAAACCTTATATTTTGATGTCATATATGCATGTTAAATTTTGGTCACCCATCCGAGTACCGACCACGCACTTGGTTGCTGAACTTTCGTGATCGACGGCTTGAAAGTTGATAGAAACCTTATATTTTGATTTTACTTTGGTTGCAATAAGTTAAAGCATACTCAAGTTATCGTGCTAACGAACAGACTTTTGGACTCAGGTAGGTCCAAATCGTGTAAGTCCGTTAAAATCTCGAGGTCGAATATGTTGACGATTACAAGACTTCCTCTATACTACGTATACGAGAAAGTATTAAAAAAGTATATAATACACTGTAAAAAGACGTCCGCTGCAAGGTAAAATTGACTTTTTTTTTCGTGCAAAATGACAACAATTTTTTTTCTCATTATGTAAAACAAATAAATCATTAACTAAAAAAATTGATGATGGGCTGATGATGATGATTGTCCTGGCAGTGCATCATCGAGAAATTATCTTTTTGATCTTACCTTTTTAACTTTTGGTTTGGGTTTCCCCAAAGACGGCGAGTCAGGCCGGTGCTCCATCCATATCAGCTGGAGCTCGTCTTTGATTCCAGTTTGAATCTTGAACTTTCTGGGCACCTGAATTATCATAATTATAACAGCTTCTTTCTTTACGATAGTAGGGCACGTGGGGCAAGATATTAAGTGAGCCATGGTTTACAGGGAGGCACCACACTAGTGCTTTCTGTAGCCCAATTCCCGTAATTAAAACCGTTGCGACATCGCAGCGATTTAGTCGTTAAACACTTTTTCGTAGTCCGTAAGTCAAATTAACCGATTTTGAAGTCGCTCGATCGCAATGTCGTTGAACCGTATTCAGCTAATAAATCATTTTAAAATCGCATCTGAAACGTCAACTGAGAGCATAGATTACCTCCTAAGGAGATAATCTATGACTGACAAGTATTCTGCTAAAAAATTTCGTATCACATCATCATCATTTCAGCGTCATACGCCCACTGTTGGACATAGGCCTCCCCCTAAGGATCTCAAAATCGGTCGGTCCTGCGCTGCCCGCATCCAGGGTCTTCCCGCGACCTTTACTAGATCGTCAGTCCACCTTGTGGGGGGCCTACCAACGCTGCATTTCCCGTATCACGTTCTATGTTAAATAATATCAATATTGTTTGATTTAATTTGAATAATTTATCGTAAATCACTGTATTTGGATGGGTATGCTTAACTTTCGTGATCTTTACATGACGCACGCCCACAGCACCGACGACATCAGTAATGGACAGAAACGCAGAGGAACAGTGTAACTCACTTGGTACTCCCGGCAGATGTCTTCCTCCGATATCACCTTCACGTAGTGTGGGATGAGAACTTGGGACTTTGGTGGTTTGATCCGTGCGAATTTGACCTTAGGGAATTCTGGCTTACGGTACCTGTGTAGGAAAGCGGCTGTTGGTTACACAATTATATTGTCTACTGGGTATTTGGCGTTTAGCGTAAAGCGGCAACAAGCTTTGTAGCAAACGCACCCGGTTGTTATTTGTGATGGTGGCTTTCTGCTACCTTTGGAACAGACTTGTGTAAAGTCCACGATAAATGAGAACGATGTTCAGGAATGAGCCAACGACAAATATAATACACGCACGTACCTTAATCTGCCATTGCTCGCGATGACTTCCACTTTCGCTTCTTCTCCTTCACCATCTGGTTAGGACTACACTTGCACAGACAGTTTCTTGAGGAATTATTTGGCAATAATATAAATAATAAAATAGTAAGCGAGACACGTATGCGCCCACTACGATGGCGATCGAGTTGTGTTCTAACCTCGTCTCACGCGCAGAATATCCCAGTCTTCTCCCGCTCTAAAGTGAGGCCTGCACATGGATTGACTCCCCATGTACATATCGGAGGTGCCCCGTCTGGGGATTGCCCTAGTGCCCTAGGGTAATCCCTCTCAGGCGCAGCCCGGCCTGCTATTAGGTCGGGCAGCCCGGAGACTTTTCGGTGTCGAGGCGTACACCGTGCGCCGTTCCCAAAACGTCCCTACAAAGGGCTGTGAGGGTGCCGATGGTTTTTAGTGGGTATTCCCGGGAACCCCAGGGAGAGCCCCACTCACGCCGCACTGTCTAGCCCACAGTGCGGTACGGTCCGTAAAGGAATTTCCATCGAAAAAAAAAGGAGTGAATGCAGGACAACCGTTAAAGTTGCGTTTTGTCATTGCTCACGAGGTAGATGAACATCGATAGAATTAATTTGCGTTTTGAAATATTAAGGTTACGAAAATTTATGGTAACGAAACAAGCTTTAACCATGGACTTCTTTATTTTAGATACATAGGTTAGGGTTGACTGAGCTGGGGTCCACGTCCGGAAGTCTCCTCGTGGCGGACCCTGGTAACGTGGTGGGGAAACTTTCTCGGCGGGTGCGCGGCTTTTGATGCCAAGTGTGTCCGCTTGGCATTCGAAGTCACATGCCATCGTCGAGTTGTTTTTGTTTTCCCACCATGGCTAGTTCCGGACGGCCCTTTTCAGGGCCACGCCCGCGCCTGATGACCTCGGGTGCGGTCCGATGGCTGCTCCCGGTGTCCTCGTCAGGAGGATGCGCCAGGTCGAGCAGCCGTCGGTAAGGAGGCGGCCTATAAGGCCGGCGTCGAACAGCGGACCACAGGGACTGGCGTTAGTCGGTAGCCCCTGTGGGCTGCTGGCCACCAATTGGTGCACAAGGAGTGCCTAGACGGGCAGCGTTGGGACGGTCTCGGTGTAGTTGCGCTCACTGCGCAGATCCGAAGCCGTCCCGCATTAGCGCACTGGAGGTCAGGCCGGGGAGGATGTTTAGTGGGTATGGAGGGAACGCCTTATCCCCCACATATCCCACATATCCCCTGTGGTTGACACAACCCCGCAGGGACGATGCATAAATGCATTTGACCTCCCCGACAAAAAAAAAAAAAAGGTTGGCTGAGCTGCTGTGTGGTCTGGCTCATGCGAAGTGTCCGTTGGCTCCATTTTAAGAAACCCTGCTTTAAAGGCACCCTCATCTTTTTTTCAAGCTTTTGTTTCTATTAAATTTTTGAAGTAGATACTGTGCAAATCATGTCATAAAAACATGTCTATTCGTCCAAGTTTTTAGTCTGTTTCATGTTAATTATGTATGTATAAGTAATTTAAAAGGAAGTAAAGGAATCAAGTATTGTATTTGAAATACTTACCAAACCAAGTCCCAGTGATCGATGTATACTGGTTCGGGCATTATAATTTTCATCCATCGTAGGATGTCGCTTCTGAAAACGCAACAGTTCTTATTATCAAAGTAATATCTAAGTCATGAATGATTATCAGCCTTTGCAATGTTGATCAGAAGATATTAGGTAGTAGAATAACAAGAAGAGAGAAGGCAAAAATTGATTAGCCTACTGGCTGCAAAATTGTAAATCATCTCACTATTTTGACGTAATTCCAAGGCTCATACACCAGAAGTGACTTTATATGTCAAAAAATATTCTATGTATTACTTAGACAAAGAATCCTGTAGACTGGGCATCCGCGTACACCCTGTAAGGGATAGACTGAGAGTTGACATGACAGTGACAGAAGTGACTGAAGTCAACAGAAGAGGCCAGGTTTTTAAAAATATTTCCCCATTAAATGTTTATAATATTATGATTTGCCTTATTTTGAAATGTTTGAAAAATGTGTGTACTCTCGAGTTCATCTCCCTTCTCATGACTGGATGGACGACAATAGGATTTTTAAAGTGCGCCGTGCGCCGTGCGTCGTGGTGGAGTGGTCTGTAAAGATAGCACATTAAGCAGTCCGAGTTCAAATCCCTGGTAGTAGCAAATATTTGTGAATTCGTGAACTTGACTCAATTTTGCTGGGCTTAATAAACTGAACACTTATGAGTAGATATAGTATAGAGTGATGAGTAAGTTGTCAGAGCATGAGAATGAGACATTAATACACACACACACCCACACGCACGCACGCACGCACGCACGCACGCACACACACACACACACAATTCAAAGTATTTATTGTTTTATAGCGTGGTAAAACGTAAATACAAAGTATAATACGATTTTGGTGGTACTCCTTTTCATGATATGTATTTACAGCTCGACCAGCAGCACGTGCTTGAATATCCGTGAATGTAAATAAATAACGACAACGTTAATTCCAAGAATTTATTGGTTTTTATAGCGCGGTAAAACGTAAATACCTAGTGTGATACGTTTTTGGCAATGTCCTTTTCATGGTAGGTATTTACAGATTGACCAGCAGTACGTGCTTGAATATCCATGAATATTATGTCCTGGAAATCTAAAACATTAAGATAACTTAAATCTTTGTATTTACCCAACAACAAGGACAGCTTCAAATTATATTACTGGTATCCCTAAAATGCAGTATAATCCAGAAATATAAGAAATCTACAAAATGACGTTCCGACAGTCAAATTATATAGCAATTGACAACTACAACAAAACTACTAAATTTGGTCGGATTTCTATGACAATAATTGGACAATAACAATATTTTCGTAAGCAAATTTTCATGATATTTTTAGTTTTCTATCAAGTTTGAGATCCTATATTATACGATTTTAATCTAAACTTTATTGTATAATGCCAATAAAATACTAATTTAAAGTAGTTTTCGTACTTACGAGTAATAACTTATTTTCTCGCAATTTCGGTAGCTACGGCTTTTACAGCCGATTACACAACAATGCTTTGTAACAATCACAAGCAGAATATAGTTTCCAACACTTGTACGTTATACACACACAAATATTTTGAATATTTACTATCACCAACAGTTTGTTATTTCGTTTCTTTGACACCAAAATTTTGTGTCAAATAAGCGAAAAGTGAAACTCTGACAAGGACAAAAATTATAATGAGTACTCTTTCACTCTTATGGGTATGTGTATACACCTATCCTTCTTACACTTAGCTGTCAAAACTCATGCCAAGTCTACAGGATTCTTTGTCTAAGATGTATTATCAAAGAGAGAAAATGGCAGATGTGTTTGTCAATATGCGTATGTATGGTTTTTTTTTCTAATGGACGGTAGCGATCGACGCAAGCAGGTTCATTTTGTTTTCTGTCTCGCCCGCTTCGTTTCAATGCTAATCTATTAACGTAAGTAATTATACAATATACATCTATGTAATGAAGTGTCACCATAGTGTCACTTTTGGGAATACGTAATTATGAAAGCGATTCAACTGAAAATGGGTTGAACATGCTTGCAAATTTAGTACTTATGACAAATTTTCTAAATGCCAATTAAGCTTGTATTCCACAGTACGTTCGCCGAGCGAAATTTAAAATAGATGTTTTGGGAATAATTACGCTTTCCAATTTACTTTGTTAGTGGCGATTTCATCCTTATTGTTAGAGAGCTAAGTGCGAGTTTTGCTTAAATCGAGCGAAGTTTCGTCATGGTGATAACAGCCTTTATAATTGGACCCACTGCTGGGACACAAGGTCTCTCCTGTCATCGAAGGTTTAGGCAGTAGTCCACCACGCTTGCCCAATGCGGATTGGTGGACGAAGTATAACATGATCAATACCCCTTTGCTGGTGCATTAGTCGTCTTCGACACCCATTGGAGGATATGATTAATCAGGTCGACCATTAATTTGTTGTTTAAAAAGTTTAACTGCCCATAAAATGATTGTATTATGCCTTATCATAATCGATTAGAGCAATGGACAATCATTTAACGGCGAGTGGTTAGGTTAGGACCAAAGAGAATTGACAAAGGAACAATTTTATGTATAATTTTAATTAATTTCTTGTGTTGTAGTATTATATTTGCGTCTGGCAGGCACTGGTCCGAACCCCGCCACGTACCAATGTGTTTTCAAATTTTGAATTCATAGGTACGTGTAATCGACGCTTTTACGGTGAAGGAAAACATCGTGAGGAAACCTGCACACACCTATGAAGAAATTGTTAGGTTGTGTGTGAAGTGGACCAACCCGCACTTGGCCAGCGTGGTTGACTAAGGCCTAATCGCCCCTAATGTGGGGTAGGTTGATGATGATTTTATTAGGTATGCTAATGTAAACGCCTGCAGTGAAACCATCAAGTTGTCGATGCACATATTGACAAACACATCTGCCCTTTTCTCTCTTTGAGAATACATAGAATATTTTTTGACAGATAAAATCATCTGTTAGTATGGAAATGCGTCAAAATAGTGAGTTAGGGTCAGGTATATTGTGATACAAGTTGATATGGTATCCTTATGACATATGGCTCTAATGAAGCCTACACACCACACTAAATTCGCCGACATGAGTCGTAGACTTTTTTGTCGGCTCTTAAGACGACAACTTCACGTCTAGTTCCAGTAGAAAAAAAATTGTGTAGACTCCTTAGACCTACTCCGGCAAGATGAAAAAAAAAACCTTGTCCAATTCCGCCGTATACCCCATCCGGGGCCAGTCCTAGACTTGAACCAAGTGGAGTGCGTCAAAGGTTTCCGTGGTGGTAGACCCAAGCTCCGGCAATACTTGACGAAATCTACGCCGAATGCTCTTCTTACGTGGGCTGTTATTATCTGGAATAATGGCAAGTGATGACAAACGAGGTAGCCAGCTCCACCAGGAACCATCAAACACTTGAGATCAAACGGATATCCGGTAACTATCCGGCCGGATACCGGATAGTAACTCAATATCCATCCGGATACCGGAATGTTTAAAAATTACGACGATTTCCTGTAATAAAATGTAAAAAAATAATCTTTGTGAGGTAAAATCAATAAATAGGCATATATATATGACGGCTTTTATTTAAAGTCGATAAAGTTACAAAAAGCCTAAGGCCTTCCAAAAAACTAAAATTTTCTTTTGAGATAGTTTTTACATAAGTAGTTAATAATATCTAAACTTTTAGTAAAAACTTAGGGAAACCGCCCGAATTGATCTGACCGCATTCGCCGCAACTGTGCCGCGCAGAACTCGACAGACAAGTAACAAGACAATGGGATGAATATCCGGTCATCCGGCCTCGCAACTCGCCGAATATCCGGTCATCCGGCCTCGCAACTCGCCGAATATCCGGTATCCGGCCAAACAACTATTTTTGTGTTTGCGAACACGCTAACATGTTTGCTAACCGTTTAGGGGGGTGGCCTAACAGTTTTGTTACCAAAAATACAATAAAATGTTTCCCGTGTCGAATGGATAACAATCCCCGCGTTCGCCTGCGGAGGGGAAGCTCAGCATTTTTTGTTAGCGTTCACTAGATGAATACAACTAATTAGTGAGTTTTTTTTTATACCAAACCTATCTTCAATTTTTATTTCTTTATAAATATTGAATTAATGTAAACTAAATACAACATGTAATTTAAATAACTAACATCCTGAATACAGGTGGGTTGGGATCGGCTTCTGAGTTGATTTCAATAAATAAAAATATTTTTTTTTTTTTTTTTTTAAAGTACCCAGAAATTATTACAATAGTTTTTCTGCGTATTTTTTTTTTCAAAAAAAAATTTGTTTTATTTTTTTTATTGAAATTACTCAGAAGCCGATCCACCTGTATTCAGGATGTTGGTTATTTAAATTACATGTTGTATACACGACAGAACAGCAGCCACGTCTTCTTCATTGGAGCTTGTTTTTGAAACAAACCCACTTTAAAAACAGGCGCAGCGGACAGGCTGTTTTGATAACATGTTTTGATAACATTTTTGTTAGAAAATTGGTGCTGCGGACCCGGCTTTATACTAAATAACTCGAGAACGGAAAAGCATCGCCGCAACGCGAGCCGTCTAGTAGTCTTTGTATGAAACTTACAGTATGGAGTTGTTGCCGTCGTCGTCAGAGTCGACGACTAATCGACAGTGCGTAATGTCATTTTCGGGGCCAAAAGGCGGCAATTTGTTGCACATTTATTCGCGAGAAAGTTGATCTGTGTTTCAATAGATAGCGCCACGTTTAAGGCATCCACGCAAGACAATGATCCAAAAAACCACTTACTTTTATATGATCGAAATCATGTATATTAATCTCTGGGAGTCGTGAAGGGTCTTCGAGCATCAGCAATCTCATGCCTGTTATGTGATTATCTGTTATGCATTCCTGTGGACAAAATATTTCTTTTATGTGTGTGGGAAATTTGACAATCATCATCATCATGTCATCCTCAGACGTCTACTGTTGGACATTAGATTCCCTTAAGGATCTCCAAACCGGTCGGTCCTGCGCTGCCCGCATCCAGCGGATTCCCGCGACCTTTACCAGATCGTTGGGCCACCTTGTTGAGGACCTAGGAACGCTGATTGATAAAGCAACAAAATTCTAATACCTACTATTAAGATATTCTGAAGAGATTTGAGTGATGTCCATCTCCTTGAGATATGCCAGCCGAGTAAACATAAACTTCTGTGCTACAGTATTTATATTTCACGAACGCGAGCCTAACTTTGATACATATGTTTATATAATTATTTCGTTGAAATGGTGGCAGGGCTTTTGACAATTTAAAAGTACTTAGCAAAGTCCATTTAAATAAAGAGCTTTTTCATTTCATTTTCATTCATTTCATTCATGCCTCTCGCGTGCTTCAGTGCGTAAGCGCTCAGCGCCGCCGACACAGACGCATACAGAGATAATGGGCATATATTCGGCTACATGAGTACATGTCGCGTACGTACTCATGTATAACCCTCAATATGTGGTGAGAGAAAGGATCGTATTTAACCGGTCACCAGATTAACCTAAGCTAAAACTACCTAATCCCGAATGAGCGACAACCACCGATAAGTCGCCCATTTAGTATTTTAGTAGCAAATTATTTTTAGTTGCTTGGTTAATTATTTCCCAAAGAAAACCACGCCATGATGCGTATGTTTCTGTCTTCGCAAACAAATCACCCCTCCCAGCCTATAAAAAGGCTATAGCGACAGTCGTAGCGCATCCGTCCTGCACAACACACTCAAGCACTCACCACACCGCACCCGCAGACGGCCCAGATGCGAAGACCCGGGTCACACACGTATCGGGTATAGCGCGCTATACCTGGTACAGACATGTACCGGAGCGTTTCTCACCCATTATCCCTCCACGACACGGTGCGCCTGAGCCGAGGACCGAGCCGAGGACCGAGCCTCTAGAGGCACTCTCAGGTGCACCGACCCCGTCCGACTCGAACGTCTTACACACCCTAATCGGTGCATAGACTCCCCCGAGGGGGATGCTCACCGGTCTGAAATCCTCTCTGAAGTGATTCGACTTACAGGCTAAAGGACCCACCTAGGTCCTCGCCTTCACCAAAAAAACCTTGGTGACGCAGAGAAGGTCATCAGAGATATCCTGCAAAATTAGTCCTAAAAAAAATCGTGGCGCATTTCGTTCGCAGATCGTCGGATCTCTGAAGTGAGTTTTTTGAAAATTCCCATGCTAGACACACTGTTTGTGCGATGCTGTAAGAAATGTAAATTGTACTCTATACTCCGGCAATCCAACGACGCCAGCCATCCAATCGGCAACGTCCTCTTCGCTCCAATCAAAAGCTTCCGGGAATCTGAGAGAATCCACAGCATCAGCGGCCAACTGGTACAAATATCTTGGTGATTTTTGGCATGGGTTCAATTTCCTGAAAAGAAATTATCGTTTTTTTATGCTGAAGATAGCCAGTGCATAAAAGATTAACTGTCAAATGGGATAATATCAACATTAAATGGAACTACGCTACTTGAAGACTATAATTATCTTTGCATTACCGTTTTTTTTTATGACTTACGGAGCCGCAACGTGGCCGCTTACAATGGGCTTCATAAGGCTCAAAGTCTCAAGGCTCAAGGGGTAATGGAGTGGGCTATGCTCGGAGTTTCTCTGCGTGAGCACATCAGAAATGATGAGATCCGCAAGAGAACCAAGGTCACCGACATAGCCCAAAGAATTGCAAACCTTAAGTGGCAGTGGGCAGGGCACATTTGTGTGTGTACAGTGGCGTTGGGGCGGAAAGGTTCTTGAATAGCGGCCGCGTGCCGGGAGACAAAGCGTTGGTAGGCCCCCAACAAGGTGGACAGACGATCTGTTAAAGGTCGCGGAAAGCCGCTGGATACGGGCAGCACAGGACCGTTGGGGTTGGAGATCCTTGGGGGAGGGTTAATGTCCAGCAGTGGACGTCTCTCGGCTGATATGATGACTCTTTTTTACCCTACCCTGGCCCGGACCCAAATTATTTGGGATCCGTGGAATATGTCGCCTTACTTGGCATAGTAGAATGCTAGACCCCTTCTGGCCACTTAGGACGGATTTCATTTCGGACGAGTTCCACGACAGTGACAGGAAATTATCTTGGGAATGTGGGAAATTTGAATCTTAATACCTAACAAAAGGTCACAGCATTCCCACAGGGTACCTAACACAAAATATTTTACTGTAATAGGAGAATTATTGCAGAATCTAATAAAACGATTTCAATGTGACTGTACTGTACTGAGTTCTAATTTGGTGGGTGAACCGCTAGATTTCAGAGGCGATTCAAAGTCTGGTGGTCTCCCTTCCCTTACTTTGCTTTAACATAAGGATCCTCCTTGGGGTAGCAGCTGCACTCCGCACAGGTAATCTTGTCAGGAGTTGTGTATATGATCCGTCGTTCTGGCGCCACGATAGACGGGGCTCTGCGGGGTATCACTATTTTTGGTCGTCTCCGAGGCGGGGCTGGCTCAGATAATGTCTGTTTCTAAAAAAAGCAAATTTGATTTGATTTCTTTGCCTTCTTCTTCCGGACTACGGAACAAGTAGGCGGTGAATCGGTGGTGGGTGTCGGACATCAATCTAAGGAGATCGGTCGAATCACCGAGTTCATATGAAGACAGAGTGTCGCGATTAGCCTCCGTACTACATAACATGGTTCTAGTTGAGCATACCGTAACTACACTATGAAAGTTAAGCTCAGTCGCAAAGGAGATTGGTCAAATCGCTGAGTTCATAGGAAGTCCGAGTTCCGAGTCCGGAAAAGGTTCTAGTTGAGCATGTCGCATTATACACTATTGATTGCGCGCGTATTATGGACTACGAAGCAATGAAAGTTAAGCACAGCCGCAATATAATACAATTTGTAAGATAGTAACGCATAATTTAAAGCGATTGTGTTTTTATGAATAAAAGTCGAAACTATTTGTTTAAATATTGTTTTTTAAATCTAAGTTTTTCGGTTCTTACGTGTGAAAAGTTATTCCATTATCTACTTGATAAATAACTGATTCACTGCAATGATTGCATGTTACAGTTGAACAGGACGGCATTTTGAAAGAAAAACGGATGTCTTTCTGGCATACGTACGTATTCACTCGACATTATCGGACGGCGAATTGGCGGAAATGTATGCGCACTGGGCATACACTTGTCACAAGTTAAACGCCGACTCGGCCTATCTCCTTGTATTATTAAATCTGTGATCTAGACCTATCTACTAAACTCTGTCCTTATGCTTTTAGCCCACGAAGGCTTGTAAGTTGCGACAATCGTCTGAAAATTATCGCATGCTATAAAAATATCGTAAGATTATCTCTATGATGTAAATGGGACTTATCGATTTAAATATTTATAGTAATCATTAAGTATTTCCTAAAGACTATATCGAATGAAGTGAAAAAGGGTATGCTGACAAATATACAATACCATTACAACATCTTCCTCTTCCATTTATAAAAGAAATAATTTCGTGTATAAATTTTACAAACTCCAAAATTAACAAGTCAACTTTGACATTTTTATTTTTTCTCTTTTTTTTTCTAAAAAATAGGTATTGACATTAAATTGTGGCTTGGCATCCGAGAGTTTTAAGCTTATCTTACTTTGATCTTACTCAATCGTTAAATTATTTGCGTTTCATTATTTCATTTTGATTCACAAGTCATGAATGGCACTCAGTCATAACTGTTGAGGTAATTGGCGAATAATTCTACATTTACACGTTTGCCGACGCTCGGAAGCTTCCACAAACTCCAAGCCTTCACATACGCTTGGATGCCATTTACACGCTGGCGAGTTCTTTATTGTATTCAGGCAAGGATGGTAGATGTGGACGTCGTCATTTTTAACCGAGTTTAAAAAAGGAGGAGGTTGTCAATTCGACTGTATGTTGTTTATGTTTGTTACCTCATAACTCGTTACTGGGTGGACCGATTTTGGAGATTCTTTCGACCTTTGGAAGCTAGTACTCGTCATGGAGTCCCATTTAAATTTGATCGACACCTGACGAGTTTTTGAGTTATCCCTAATAATGCCTATTTAATTGACGATATCTTAATCTTATCACTTGTGTGTCTAAAAGATCTCGAGGTAGTTTTCTGAAAATTTCTGTACTTAACACACTAAAAAGCAAAAAATAAATTATTTTTAAATAAAAAAACCGACTTCAAAACTAAAAACGGAGAAATAAAATTGTTTTTTATAAAAATCCTCATTATTTGGAATAAACGATTTCACTTGTATTTGGAACCGACCTCAAAAAACATTTAGATTTTTATAAACAAAATTTTTTATTCCTCCGTTTTTAGTTTTGAAGTCGGTTTCTTTTATCATTGCGTTTGATTTGAATTTTTTAATTTAAAATATAAACAAAAACAAACAAAGTGATGAGGACAGAGAAGGCGATGGTCGTTTAAATCCTTAGAAAACATACCAAGTAGCTACTTAATTAAATTTTTATTGGCTATGAACGCGCCGTAACGTAAGCATATCTCCCTCGGGGAGTCTCTGCACCGATTAGTCTCTAGGGCGTTCGAGTCGGACGGGGGGACTGTTGATTGGCCGAACCGACCACTACCGAGCTGGCCAGTAGCCATCTAAGCCTTATAACTGCTCTAAATAAATTGTAACCAGGGAAAGACAAAAAAGACTGCTGATGTGTGTACTCTGCTTATATCTCTCTTTCTTCCTCAGGTCCACACGAGACTTACTTACCTGAGACACCTGATAGTGTCGCTGGCGCAAGCGAGGGACATTGACAGGGCGTTGCTGGTCTTCTCCCACGACTACTACGATGAAGAAATCAATCACTTAGTCAGAAGCATAGACTTTACTAAGGTCAGTACAGTCTGTCTGTAAAAATTCAGCTTCGCCGTCAACGAAGCTCGTATAGTCGAGGTTATTTCAGGTTTGGCATAAGTGGGGTCCACGTCCGGAAGTCTCCTCGTGGTGGACCCTGGTAACGTGGTGGGGAAACTTTCTCGGCGGGTGTGTGACTTTTGATGCCAAGTGTGTCCGCTTGGCATTCGAAGTCACATGCCATCGTCGAGTTGTTTTTGTTTTCCCCCATGGCTAGTTCCGGACGGCCCTTTTCAGGGCCACGCCCGCGCCCGATAACCTCGGGTGCGGTCCGATGGTTGCTACCGGTGTACTCGTCAGGAGGACGCGCCAGGTCGAGCAGCCGTCGGTAAGGAGGCGGCCTATAAGGCCGGCGTTGGCCAGCGGCCCACAGGGGCTGGCGTTAGTCGGATCCCCTGTGAGCTGCTGGCCACCAATTGGTGCACAGGGAGTAGGCACTCCTGCAGACGGGCAGCGTTGGGACGGTCTCGGTGTAGTTGCGCTCACGTGCGCAGATCCCGAGCCGTCCCGCAATAGCGTACTGGAGGTCAGGCCGGGGAGGATGTTTAGTGGGTATGGAGGGAACGCCTTTACCTCGAATCCCACATATCCCCTGCGGTTGGCACCACCCCGCAGGGACGATACGTAAATGCATTTGACCTCCCCGACAAAAAAAAAAGGTTGGGCATAAGTACAACTTTACGTTCAGACCAGGATTGTTGCGAATATCACCATCCGCGGATTGCCAGCATTGTTGAAGTGAAACTTCTTTAGAATCGTTGTGATTTGAAAATTGGAAATAACGGAAATGCGACCCCAAAAAGTTTTTGACGATGAACGAAAAAGTGATAACAAAAACTTATTCAATATGGGTATCATTTTCGTGGTTTTCAGTGAATAAAACATCTATTTGGAGATCCAAGATGACGGATGCAATTATAGTTTTTAAGTAATTAAAGGTTGCTGTGCTACGGTGTATCACAGGAACTACAGCAATAAAGATATTTCATTTGATTTGAGATAGAAGGTTTTGTGCTGCAACCTCTGAGAGACACTTAAACTAAATAAAACCTAAGTTACTCACGTCGTGGGTCCGAATAGTAGGGCCAAAATAATTGCCGGTCAGCTGACGGCAGTGTAACGGCAACAAAAACTAGCAATAATAATAATAATAATAATATATTTTTCACGCTCACACCAATATCTAGCCCAAAGTAAGTATCATTAAGAACTTGTGTTACGGATACTAGATAACGGACATTTTTTTTTATTTTTTTTTATAAATATACAGTCGAACCAACTGAATCATGACCCACTTGGCCGATCATTCCTTTAGAATCATAAATTTAGTTAGGTTTTCTTCACCATCATGCGTGTTGCACTTAGTACGTTTTAAATATGAATAAAAATGCGTCATTACGGGTCAGAGATCTATGCAATTTTAATCTTTCTTATCACTGCACTAAAGTCTCAATTGGAATTTTAAATAAGATGGCGTTCATAATCTAAACTCTTTTCACTACTGAGAAAATGGAATAACTATTATATTTTTAAAAATAAAATGACGTTATGTGTCAGATGTCAAGTAGTAGTCTGAACAAATTTTAAAAAGCCATATTTATTTGACACTGTCAGTGTCTAACAAATTAATAACAGGTTCGTTACTTAGAAATGTACGTACAAGCGAATTTCATCCTACTTTGCATAGAGTGACTGTAGGAAAATGATCTTAAGGTGAGTCATGGTTCAATTTGGTCGACTGTACATAATAATTTTAGATATTTTAATAAATAAACTTAAATAAATATATAAACAACCATGACTCGCAAACAAACATTCGTGTTCGTCACACAAACATTTGCCGCTACCAGGATTCGAACCCGGACCGCTTGATGTGAAGCCAGCTATACTGACCACTCCACCACGACGGCGAAATCTCTTATTTGAAGGTTTCACGAAACACACTCAGCAATGTCGACCTGTCTGTTGCACCGCGCCACCCTCCCCCCGATGTCGTCCGACTCGGTCGCGCGTTTGCATCGATTCAGTCGCCGTGGGCAATTGCTCTAATAAAAAAATCTAACTTTGACCTTCAATAACTTCATAACTATTAATTTCCCAGGTATAGTCTAGAAGAAAAAAATGGTCCTAATGATGAGCGGAATACGTAGTTCTCGGCTTTGTCATAGGTCTTGTTACACCCTTTATTTGCATGATGATTGTATGAAGTCGTCTGTTGCAGGTGATGCAGATATTCTACCCGTACTCGATACAGACGCACCCGCACGAGTTTCCCGGGACAGATCCCAATGATTGTCCGCGGGATGCCAAGTTCGATGAGTGAGTATAGGTTATTTTGCTTGCCTACTATGTTTATTTTTCTTTATTAGGAAAACCAACAGCTTGAATTTTCAGAAATAAATAACTCAGTAGCCTAATTCGTTTTCACTACTAGGTATAATGAAAATTAAAAAGCTCTTTATTTAAATAGACCTTGCTAAGTACTTTTAAATCGTCAAAACCCTACCACCATTTCGGGACGAATAATTATTATTATGCTGAGATGGAGAAGAAATGGCGAAAGAAACTCCACAGCTTACAATTTCGTAATGATTTCAAAACATCAATACAAGTCAATAAATAATTATCAATATAATTTAAGTTACATTTTAATATGCGTAAATTTTGGGTAGTCATTACTCCCACGCATTTGGATTATTTATCTTGTGAAAAGCTTTTCTATATAATTCAATTAATCATATTATTGAACTAAGCAATTTAAATTTTGATACCCACCACCATTTTATGTTATTGTTAGATAGGTACTTACAGATATTCCTTTCAATTTAAGTGCTAAGCATACATTTAAGATCCTCCGGTTAACAATGTTATAAGAATACACTGTTATAAGAAGACAAAATTATCCTATTATTGCATGTGTCATACAATTGTCCATCTAAAGATAACAACTAACTATCTACGTTTACATCAATCAAGAAAACATGAGATGACATAGGTACACTAATTGATGAGACACACAACTAATTTAATACTAACTGTAATTACTTAAGCTAATACTTACGTGAAACAAAAATAAAATAAAATTGGTACTTACTAATTTTACCTACAACAATATGGCTTGTTCTTTTAAAAGGCGACGAAAGCGCCAAGTTTTCGTGAAATATGCCAATGGTACTCTAAGTACTAAAATTTACTACTTGCTCTTAATATAAAACAACTAGTCCTGTAGTTTGTTTTAAGCCAGGGAACAGAAAAAGTGAATTTATGTCGCGCGCACCAGGTCTTGCGCATCTTAATATCAGTCCATTTTTCTGTTAAACAAAAGTAACTTATACAAAAATACTGTTTTAGCATTGATTGCCGCGAGGCGAGGCCTATGAGGCTTTTAAAAACAAAATTTAATAAGTTGTGGTGCGAGAAGCACTAAAAATATATCTTAAAGAGATTAAAAAAATATAATTATAATTACAATTCTCTTGTACTAACTCGTGGCTACGCGGCTGGCCATCCAGCTTGCACCGGTCACGTGTCTTCTCATAGGTCGGCACACACTCACATACACACACACACACACACACACACACACACACACACACACACACACACACACACACACACACACACACGCGCGTAGTCGCCGACGTCAGTGCAGAGGATATAGGGGAGGATTTGGACGGGAATATTCAAATACAAGTTACATGTATTATATCAAAGGTGTACAATAAAGATTATTCTATTCTATCAATTCCGCTCGTCGAACGGCGACACCAAATACTATAATTTTTTCTAAAATACTGTTTATTTTTCTTCTCAGACTTAAATACACTTTATTTCTTGTAAAAAAGTCGGCAACCCTAGTTACGTCCTTAAAAATCCATTTCATCTTTATTAAAATTAAATTACTATCAATTTATATTAGCATTGTTCTCGCAATACATAGATCATTTATTTTAGCTGTGACGTTCAAGCGACAATGATCTCTACCTTGCAGGGCGGTGAAGCTAAAGTGCAACAACGCGTTGCACCCAGATCTACACGGGCACTACAGGGAGGCCAAATACACGCAGACCAAACACCACTGGTGGTGGAAAGCTAATAGGATCTTTAACCAATTGCAGGCGACCAGTCAACATAGTGGTGAGTCTCTTTTGATATTGCAGCTCTGGACCACAGGTTCTCAACGGGGGCGAAACCGGCCCCTAGTGGCCGTTTTTCGGGGGGCGTTAGCGTCCAAAGACAAATGGTGAGCGTTGTGAAAGTTAAGGGGAAGGTTGCAACGTACCTTCCTAATTAAAAATATGTCTTTTATACTGGGTGTAAAAGACATGAACAGTCAAACGAGAACCATGTATTCTATACATCAAAATAAGACATATTTAAAAAAAAAATATTGCTGGGAAATGATTTTTATTTTTTGGTGTTAACAAAAATTGCAAATTGTACCGCGCAATGTAAAGGGCTCAACTCGCACGCAACTCGCAAAACCGCGATAATTTCGCCAGACGGCGGCCCCGTTCGTTAGTGTCCGTGCACATCGAGTGAGCTACATTGAACGCTAACGTTTTGAAGCCATTTTTTGTTATGAAATACTAAAAAAAATGATAAAAGATCTCGAGATCGTTTCCTGAAAATTTACGTACTTAAAACACTAAAAAGCAAAAAAAAAAATTTTTTTTAAATAAAAAAAAAACCGCCTTCAATACTAAAAACGAAGAAATAAAAATTCTGTTTATAAAAACTTGTTACTTGTATTTGGGACCGACCTCAAAAAAACATTTAGATTTTTATAAACAGAATTTTTATTTCTTCGTTTTTAGTTTTGAAGGCGGTTTTTTTTTATTTAAAAATATTTTTTTTTATAAAAGGGTTTTTTCTTATATAATTTTTCTTACTATGAGGAGGAGGGAGGAGGAGGAGGGAGGAGGGAGGTGGTCAAAACCTAGCAATAATCGCCTTACGTAATAAATGAATGGCCCCTTTGCGCTATCTCGACTTTTTTTCTAAAGATTTATTTCCTACCCTTCCAGGCCTAGTACTGTTTTTAGAAGAAGACCACTACGTCGCAGAAGACTTCATTCACATGTTATACCTATTACGGACGATGGCGGACAGAAACTGCCCGCAATGCGAGATATTGTCCCTCGGCACGTATCTCAAAACTTATCAGTACCACGTCAATGGAGACAAGGTAAGTAATAATACAGCCTAGCACACTCAAAAAACACAGATGCTTCTTTTTGCCATATGAATATTTATATGCAGTGTGTGAAAGACATGAACAGTCAAACTAGAATCATTTATTCTATACATCAAAATAAGAAACATTTAAAAAAATAATTGCTGGGAGATGATTATTATTTTTTGATGTTTTAAAAATTGCAAATTGTACCGCGCAATGTAAAGCGCTCAACTCGCACGCAACTCGCAAAACAGCGATAATTTTGCGGACGGCGGCCCCGCTCGTTAGTGTCCGTGCGCATCGAGTGAGCTACATTGAACGATAACGTTTTGAAGCCATTTTTTGTTATGAATTACTAAAAAACTTGATAATGTTTCTTCGGACAATAATTAAGAAATAATTTTTAGAATATGTTTTCATAAAAAAATATATGACTTTGACCTTCAATAAAAACGTAACTATCAATTTCCCAGGTATAGTCTAAAGAAAAAAAAATATTATGATAGTGAGCAGAATACATGGTTCTCGTTTGACTGTTCATGTCTTTTACATCCTGTATAGCGAAATTATCTATAAGATGAATGAAACATTATTTAAAAAAACCTCCGGTAATTTGCGTCCAGTTGTAGGATCTGCAATTGCAACTTGGCAGTTGCAATGCAATCCGTCTGTCTAGAGCCTAACTGTTCACAAAACTTTTTTTAGTTTAGTTACTCCTATGAGCTTTACACGGTGTTCTTTTGTAGTGTGTTGTGTGTTTATGTGTGTGTTCGTCTTTTTAGCTTAAAAATATTAATATGTTATAATCAAAACTCACAAACCGTCAAAACTTCTTTTGCCTGGTTAAAATTACTTTTAATTAAGTCCAAATCTAAGCCAACTACGTCCACTGAACTGATTTAATGTTATTGCTACAATCAGATCAATTCGCAATAAATTGGTGACCAGATCCTTTAGAAAAACACCTACAATACTTACTGAATCAATGTATATAATCGCGTGGCACCATCGTGTCTGATTGGAAGGCGCCCCGCCCCTCAATACAGGTTTGAGCCAATCAGAGCAGGCTATGTCGTCGGCCATGGCGAGGGAAGGCGATCTGCGGAAGCGGAGTGAGAACGCTGCGCCTTATTGGCTGCGCTAAATTACGTTAATATTCTATTGGCCGGAGAATAAAGTAGGCGGGGCTTCGTACAGGGCAGCCGTTTAAAAGAGCCGTTTGCTAAATTTAATACTGGGAACTTTGACGACTCTACATTGTTTTGTGTTTCGTAGCTTACAAAACAGGCTACCGCCAAAAGTAGCCACAATGTTTAGGTGGGTTTTGGGAATGAACTACAGAATGAAAGGTGTACAGTGCTTCAATAAATATTATAGGTGTTTTTAGAGGACCTGATCGTCAAATTAGTGAAAATTGATTTGATATAGTAGCAATGAATATAAGTCTTTGTCTTAAGCAATAAATCAATAGGCATAATTTACACGAAACTTCGCGATTGATACGAGCTGGAAGTAACCAGAAACTTTGTTGAACCGTCGATATTCAGCGTTTCAAAAATTTAGTTCCATAAAATATTTTATCGCCAAATTATGCAATTGATTTTTACGAAGGCTTGCGATATAGTATTTTTGATGAAAGTTATAGATAAGATAGTAATTTTCACAAGGCAAAAGCTTTAATGCTTTACTTATTTTCATCGTTTTGTTTTACAAATTCACGCGTATAATAGATTTTTAGCAACTCGATCATAAGGCTATTATTGTTAATAAGTTTTATATTTTTTCGTTAAATTATAACAGTCTCCAATAACTGATAAAATACTCGAATGTTTAACTATTATTTCTCATAATAACTGTAAAATAACGAAATAGATTATTCGGAAGCATTTGATTCGGTTGCCTAGCGATTTTTTATTGCACAATACTCATTTTAATATACTATTCAATGTGGAGAAATAAATATCAGGATATTAAGCATAATAAATCGTAACTACAATTAATCATTTGTATTATTTCATTGTTATTACTTGGAGTACCACAAGGTACGATACTAGGTGCATTGTTTTTTTTTTGTAATATTAAGAACAAGCTATATCTTTCGTCTCTCTCGCACACTCAGAGAAAGAAGCAGTTGACACTGAACTACATACAGCAAGTAAAAGCGGCAAATGAAGAAAGAAGAAGGCGTCTGCAAGACACGCAGTCGTGGAATTTTCAAGTCTACCCTAATTTGTATTCCAATACACAAAAGGTTGATAATTGTGTAGCAGCATGCGTTGAAAAAAGCTAGTTTAAGCTCAATTAATCCCTATTTCAATGCGAAAAGGTCTACAATGCTATAGCATGCTTTATTAGAACGATATTTATTTTCTTCTTTGGAAATGGAATTTATTATTCTAATTTATACGCCGAAAATGGTGTGGGGTTGCGCTTGAAGATGACAAAACAATTTAAGCTCTATATTACAATTATGAAGTTCATAATATTTTAGCAGCACGCTTTATATTTTACAAATTGTCTTTTGAATTATTCAAGCATGAACAACTTTACAAATTGTCTTTGGAATTATTCAAACATGAAAAAAGCAATTGCAACATTAAAATCACTAATTAATTTCAGGGATGATATAATGTTTTATTTTATTATTTCCTTTAAATTGCATGCATTGGCAGGTTTGCTTTTTACGTTCATTTCACTGCAGATTTTTCAATTCTCAATTTATATAAATATATTTTTTTAATTCTGCCTGACTAGATTAATATATTTACGCTTTACCCATTTATATATTACTTCTCCAGATTAAAGTGTATGAAGACTGATTTTATTAAGTCTCGGGCCACCGACCACTGCCACCGGTGGCAGGGAAAAGCAGTGTACACGCTTTTTTACTTTCTCGTATACGTAGTAAGTATAGAGGAAGTCTTGTAATCGTCAAAAAATTTGACCTCGAGATTTTGACGGATTTACACGTTTTGGACCTCCCCGAGTCCAAAAATATATTTATTTGGAATTATGTCTGTGTGTGTGTCTGTATGTCTGTGCGTTAGCACGATAACTCAAGTATGTTTTAACTTATTGCAACCAAATTTAACATGCATGTATAACATCAAAATATAAAGTTTCTATCAACTTTTGAGACGTCGATCACGAAAGTTAAGCAACCAAGTGCGCGGTCGGTACTCGGATGGGTGACCAAAATTTAACATGCATGTATGACATCAAAATATAAGGTTTCTTTCAACTTTTGAGTTCAACTCCCGATTTTTATATATTTTTGTGTGGCCAGTGGCGACAACTTGTGCTTGTGCACTGCAGCGGTCTCGCCACTCGCGCGGAACTGAGACAGAGTGTGGCGCTGGCGCTATTTTAAATACACATACGACTAAGATTACTATGTCGTATGTGCATTGAAAATAACGCTAACAAACTTTCCGTGTCGCACTCCATGGAAGAACAGCAGATGATGGATTATAAAAAGGCGGTTTCCGACTCGCTTCCGCCACCGCTCTGTAAGCGCGGCCGCACATTACAAGAAATTGTGTCACGATTTTTGACGTGACAACGTCTTATAATTCGATAGAGCCGGCTGCACGCACGAAAAAACATGACGCATGCGGCGTTACCTCGCTCTGAGGCGTTCCATGTAAGGCCGGCAAAACAAATGAAATTAAATTTTTCTTTTGAAAAATGCTACCATTCCATCAGTATTTTCTTAAGACGTTGTCACGTTCAACTATCGTCAGTAAACCGACTTTACAGACAACCAATTTTTGTCAAGATCTTCTCTTCTTCCACACGTCGATAAAGAAGTTTAACTTCACAGAACAGATAAAAGAGGTTAGAAGTCGTATCAAGCGATGTTAGTACCAGAGCCAGTGTCGCCACACGCGACATAATATTTTTTCAATTTAACAGTATATTTGTACTTACCGGTGAAAAGAAATGTCTCCATTAGTAAGATTATGAGTCTCACTTTGCTTCCTGCCAGTTAAAATAGCACAAGACGGTGTTTTAGATTTATTTTTTTAATTTTTTCTCTTCGAAAAGGATCGAATATGAGTGTTTACTCATAACCAGCAGCGCGCGCCCCGCCCACTTACGACTTCTAACCTCTTTTATTTGTTCTGTGTTTAACTTCAATACATACCAGCAATTTGAGCTGATTTTTACTCTGCGCGAAGTCCCGTTGCGGGCCGTCACTGTACGCCTTTTAATGTACTAGTAACGCGCGACAGCCACCGGTCGCTGTGGTCGGTGGTCCGTTTCCAACGAGCCTAAGTTAAAATTAGGGACTTCCTTGATTCGGCATGCGCTGATGGCTACTTACAGTCAGCTTCAAATAGTTGTGTAAAGCCAGATTTGTACAAGGTAACTAACTGACTCACAAATCCGCGGAAAGTCAGCGTTGAATCGGTAATTGTAAATTGATTTGAAGCAGGGCTTTGAATAACGTTAAAAATGAGGTATCGCTTCATCATACAAAGGTAACGTTAATATCAATTTAACGTTACACTTGGTAACGATATTTGGGGGTAAATTTACCCTTTACCGGTAAATTGATTTAACGTTATCGATGACTATCGGTAAATTATAATGTTACATGGCCCAAGGGTTGATAACGTTACCAATCGTTCAATATCATTTAAGAACGTTATTTTTTCCGATCTCCATTCGTTTCCTGACGATTCGTGTACAATTGGATTAGTGCTATAGTATTGGTCGTCGGCGATGCCTCTGTCGGTAACCGCCTATTCACATTCAGTTTGGCAACATTGCATTAAGTAACGAAAAAAGTAACGAAATATTGGATTCGATACTAAACTACCGTTACCCATGTTAACGTTAAATGTTAATGGAATAATTTTATTTTTGCGTTTACAAACGCGTAAATATAATACTAGAAAAATGCACTGAAAAAAATCGACTTGCCTCAGGCGGGACTCGAACCCGCACCTTCCACAATCCGGGTGGACGCGTTAACCAATTTCTAGTTAAATGTTAACTTTATGAAAATAACGTTACTTAGTGTGAAATTGGTAACGTTAACAAGCCCTGATTTGAAGTCAGTACAGCACTGTCGCGTGAATGCTGGCTTTAAATTCCCACTTACCCCATCGCTTGGCGGCTGTCAAAAGAGCTGTCTTATACAATCGCCAGGCGATAACGTCACCCACCCCGCTGAGCAGAGTAGGAGGGGTAGCAGGTCGGGTTTTTGCTTTGTGTAACTTCCTTTGTTTATAAATACCACGCATGTGGTATATCTTTAGATTCCTAGATAAACTAACTAAATTCTAAGAGAACATTGTATAATGATTAATTTACAAGCATTTGCAACCAAGCATAAGGGTATTTCCGACTTTAATATGTCCTAAATTAATTAAATAACAGCCAATACATCACAAACTACACTTTAAATTTAACAAATTAACTAAACATACCTAGAAACTGATAAATATAGCACATTGACAAACTAGATTTGATTAACTTTCGTTTGATTATCTTCTTCTTCTCTTTCGTGTCACTCTTGACAGAGTGGTCGTGGTCAACATGTAGGTGGTTTGGGGGCTGATGTTGCTCGCCTCACGATGTCCCGCCATCTTTCTCTGCTTGTGGTATTCCTGGTACACTCATGCAAGGGACCGCCCACCGCAGCCTTAATTTGATCGGTCCATCGCATGGGTGACCTTCCTCGAGGTCTAGTGCCCTCCACTCTGCCTTGCACAACGAGGCGCTCAATGGACTGTGCATCACGTCTCGAGACGTGTCCGAAGTATTTTAAAATACGAGTCTGAACTATATTAGATAGCCGCTGTTTGATACCGAGTTCTTGGAGTATGGATATGTTGGTACGAAATTCAGTCCAGGACACTCCAAGCATTCTTCTCCAGCACCACATTTCTAGAGCATCTATCTTCTTCTTCTCGATTTCACGCAACGTCCACGTCTCGGCAGCGTACAAAAATATGGGGAAAACCAATGTATTAACAAGCCGGATCTTAGTGGCTTTGGTAAGATTCCTGTTCTTCCATACTTTCTTCAGCTTGTCCATTCCCGTCCTTGCTATTGCCATACGCCTTTTTACCTCGTCCATGCACCCACCACTGTTTGAGATCAAAGCTCCAAGGTAAACATATGATTGGACAACGTCGCAGTTCGCAATTTTAGTAATTTCTGGCGAGTTGTGATTAGGACGGTCCACGATCATTATTTTGGTCTTAGTGCGATTAATCTTTAACCCAAACTCAAGGCTCTCTCGCTCCATCCTAAGAAGCAGTTCCTTCATATGGCTTTCGCTTGTCGCAAACAGTGTGGTGTCGTCAGCGTAACGAAGATTTGAGACTTTATAGCCACCAATCGCAATACCATCCGTCCAGTCTTCCAAGGCGATACGCATGATAAGTTCAGTGTACACGTTAAAAAGCAAAGGTGATATTATGCAACCCTGGCGGACACCTGCACTGGGGTGAAAATTGCCTGAGAATACGTCATCGGTTCGAACCGACGCTGAACCTGTCTCATAGAGTTGTCTCAGAAGGTGTACCAGGTGTTTCGGCGTCCCCATTTTCAGTATAGTGTCCCACAGCTCTGGCCACTTCACAGAGTCAAACGCTTTACTGAAGTCAACGAAGCAAATGTATGCGGGTATACTAAATTCTTGAGCTTTTTCAATAATCTGGCGAACAATCAATATCTGCTCCCGAGTACCTTTTCCCTTTACAAAGCCAGGCTGCTCTGGTGCGATCTCCTTAGAAAGACAAGCCCTCAGTCGTTCGTTAAGAATATGTAACAAGATTTTGCTGGCATGTGAGATAAGTGCAATAAGGCGATAGTTACTACATATCTTAGTGGAACCTTTTTTTATACATGGGAGCAAAGATTGTATGACTCCAATCCGAAGGCCACACACCTGTATGCCATACTTTACTACAGATAGCGTGGAAAATATTGATTCCGTGCTCACCCAAGGCCCTTATGCTCTCAATGGGGATCGCATCACGCCCAGTAGCTTTACCATTCTTTAGATGTATGATGGCCGCTCTTACTTCTGACCTCAGTATGTCCGGTTCCAATTCATCAATATTCGGGTCTGTATCAGGGTAGTCCTGTGACTGAGGGTCGTGGAACAGCGATTGGCAGTAAGTCTTCCAGGTCTCAGAAATTTGGTTCAGTTCTGTTACTACGACCCCATCGTGATCTTCAATGGCCCAGGTCCTAGAAGTAAGCGATTTGGTTATGCAACGGATCTTATTGTAAAATACGGCCATTTTAACTGCCAGTATAAGAATATTATATCGAGCTAGTGTACACTTAATGGTTAATATATGTATTGGATATTTTTATCTATTTGTCTAATTCACTGGCTGATAAGGAGACGCAAGCCTACAAGAAGCGAACGTCTTAAAAACACCTTCATATTTGAGGCTGGCTGAACTTATGCACCATTTGCTAAAAATATCTGTATATAGACACATTCCTTGCATGTTACATAGCCAAGCTATATTAGTCTGTAAGATATGTTTATAAGGTCAAAAATGGTCTGGTTTGTTTTTGCTTCTCTAAGGGAGATGATATAGAAAGCACCGGGGCGCGGTGACGATAAAATGTATGGCGTCTAGCGAACGAAATATACTTAGCGTCGCGGTGTATTTTCTATATCATCTCCCTAAGGCGTCGTCCTGATTGGCGAATTATCGTACGATGATAGGATGCGTTCTCATCGCACGATGAATTCAACGTACAGGATTTCTTGTGTCCTAATTGAAGCTCGCAAGTCATCGGTTTGATCGTGAAATCATGTAATCAGTGCTACAGCTCTTTTTAGTGTCTTAATTGGTCACACGGTTTAGTTGCAGAATACAAGATTCTCAATATAACAGTTTCTCTTAATACCGGATTCGCATTTTACCAGACAGTTACAAACAAAACCTTTGAATTGGTTTTCCTTGAATCTTTAAAATAAAAGTTATTATACTTTCTATAGTATGAAACATTTCCTACGTAGTTATGGTAGCCTGGTACTTCGGGTTGGAAATATACATGGTATCAACTGGTGGAGCGTGTAAATAGCTCCAGCCCAAAGGAGAGTAATATTTTGAGAAAAAAAACTGGCGGTCACTATACGTGAAGTATGGATGCGGCTTTGTGGACAACACTCATCGTAAAAACATAAAGTGATAGCACCAACACAACACAGGTACCACTTACTTGATTTATCCCCGAGCTCGTCTTCGTCCAGGGTCCAACAGCCAACAGTCACTGGTGTCACCACATAGATTAGTATAGTTTTTTAAGCAGAAAAAGATACGAGAAAATATGCGCGCACTCGGCCATGAAACGAATTGAACGAAAAACAAGAGCTTATAATGAAGTTAGACACAAACTTCACTCATTCTTCTTAAAAAATATGGCGAATGACTATCAACCAATCACGTCAACTTAAAGGTTGTTAAAAAGTGGTACATGGCGCCCTCTCTCCACGCGTATGGACAAAAACCCTTACCCCTTTGTGGTACCGAGTTGTCGCTTTATTTACGACAGATGACGCTAATCACAATATGCATACGATGAGTATTAAAATTGCACAACCATACTCCCCGCCTTGAAAGTTCTCAGAACTTTCAAAAAAAGAAATAATGCACCAAGTGACAAAGATTATTGTTACACTAATAAAATATTAAAAGAAAAGAAAGAAAAGTTTCCTCTTGGTTTTATTATTTTTATTTTGTTTATTTATTATTATTATTTTACCTTATTGTTACCTAATTTTCATTATTTTATTAATTTGTATTATTATTATCTGAAATGGTAATGAATTTATTTTACGGCTTATCCGTAACTATTGATTTGGTATAGGATACAACTTAATGACTGGTCGTTTAAAAGTACCGGTTTGTGTTTTAACTAATGCGACCCTTACCACACCATCAGTGCCAGGATAAACCTGTTGAACTATGCCCAGTGGCCATCTCAATGGCGGCACATCATCTTGGTCAACAAGAACTACAGTCCCTACCGTAACTGGGTTACTTGGCGTACACCACTTCTGTCTAACCTGCAGCGTATGCAAATATTCCAATCTCCATTTTTTCCAATACGAGGTAACTAAAATGTCTAAGAGCTTTTTACGGTCAGTCAGATTTACACGTCTGTCGGAAAGATCTGTTAAGGGTAGACTCTTTAGGGGCGTAGACATCAAGAAATGAGCAGGCGTTAATAACTCAGGTTGAGGTTCAGATGAAACTAAACCAATTGGCCTAGAATTTAAAAGTCCTTCTATCTGCTTAAGTACTGTTAAGAGCTCTTCATATGTCAGTAAGTGATTACCGATGACGCGAAACAAATGAGTTTTTACACTTTTGATATTGGCTTCCCACATACCTCCGAAATGAGGGGCCCTGGGTGGAATCATCTTCCACTGAACGCGATCAGCAGTCAATTCGTTACTCAAAGTATCATGGAAACTAGTCGATTGTAATAGGTTATACATTTCATCTAACCTTGCCTTAGCGCCTATAAAATTGGTGCCGTTATCAGAGTAGATGCACGACACCGGCCCCCGAGTAGAAATAAAACGTTTAAAGGCTGCCAGGAACAATTCAGTTGTCAAATCGCTGACTAACTGAATATTGATTGCCTTTGTAGTCAGGCAAACAAAAAGGCATATATACGCCTTTTGGGCGTGTTGACCGCGTCTTCTAGCAAGTGTAATTCTGATTGGACCGGCATAATCAACTCCCGTGTGAACAAATGCTTTTGTTTCCGATACGCGATACGCTGGTAGATCAGCCATTTTTGGCGATGGATGCGACGGGGCAAGACTAAAACACTTATTACACATTTGTACTCGTTTCCGGATAACATCTCTAGCAGCCAGGATCCAAAACCGTTGACGAATAATAGACATAAGTAAATTAGCGCCAGTATGAAGGTTATTCTTATGATAATGGTCAATGAGAATATCTACTACATGATCTCTTTTTGGAAGTAAAACAGGATGTTTTGCTTCGAATGGGAGGTCTGCCTTTGATAATCTTCCTTCAATACGTAATACGTTATTTTCATCCACAAAGGGACATAGTTTTCTAATTCTTTTTGAGGGTCGATCACCATTTTTTATATTTTTAATATCACTATAAAAGTGAACAGCTTGAACGGATTTAATAATTTCTCTTTCAGCTACATTTAGGTCTTCTACTGAAATAACCCTTGACATTGATAATTTTTTAATGAATCTTAATACATAAACCACGACTCTCAAAAGTTTGAGCCATGACGAAATACGTTTTGAACATTCGTAAAGTACATGTTCTGATGGCTGAATACTGCACAGCAGTGTGTGTGTCTTTAATTCTGGTAACTCCGCATTGGGTGTAGAAAACGGTTTTATTGGCCAATCTGCAGTAACCGAATGCATCCATGATGGACCATTCCACCATAAGTTGTTATTGGTCAGTTGCGACGGTAGCAAGCCCCTCGATAAGCAATCACTGGGGTTTTCTTTTCCGGACACGTGATATAGGTTTCGTGGATCCAAATTTTCTTGAAATTGTGCAATTCTGTTACTAACAAATATTGACCATCTATGAGGGGATGAATGGATCCAAGATAAAGCAATAGTGGAATCCGAGAAAGTATATATATCTTTAATAGATATACGTGAGCTGTACGTGTCAATGACAGTTTTCACCAAACGAGACATCAAGACTGCCGCGCATAATTCTAGTCGAGCGAGAGTAGTTACCTTTACGGGTGACACTTTTGACTTTGAACAGACCAGTCGTACGATGATATTTCCGAGATTGTCTGTTATATGCAGATAAACAACACAACCATAAGCCTTTAAACTAGCATCACAAAAGGCAACTAAGTTTACAGAATTGCTATTGGAAGCTCCAATGTGACGTGGTATTTCAATGTCTGAAAGCATAGGTAGCTCGGCGATTAATGTCGAAAAACTATGGCGTATAGATTCTGGAGGCAGATCATCCCAGTCAACCTTTAGAGACCACAGGTCTTTTATAAGTAACTTGGCGTATAACACGACAGGTCCTACTAGACCTAGAACATCAAATAGTCTGGCCACAAACGATAAAATAGTGCGTTTTGTGCACGTGTCTTTCGTATCAGCAGTAGTAAATTGGAATACATCTTGGTTTGGTTTCCAAGTAAGGCCAAGGATTGCCAAATGACTATCACCATCTGCAAAATTTATAGGTGCACGATAAGAATGTGGTAGGCTTTCTAGCAGTAATGTTGAGTTGCTTGCCCATTTAACTAAGTCGAAACATCCAGTTTTAAACAGTTCTATCAGTTCTTTCGCCAAACTCTTAGCAGCGTCAATATCAGGTATAGAAGTCACCAAATCGTCCATGTATAAACTTGTCTGAGCTACAGCAGACGCCACAGGGTATTTATACTCATCTGTAGCTAATTGATGTACAGTCCTCATAGCAATGAAAGGACTCGACTTCAAGCCGAACGGAATGCGATTAAACTGAAAAGTGCGCAATTTCTCATTTTCCGTAAATCGAAACAAAATTTTTAAATATTTGCGATGTGATTGTGGTGTACAGATTTGCAAATACATCTGTTTAATATCAGCAGTTAGGGCGATTGGAAAAAGACGAAAATCCAAAAGAAGCAGAAATAGATTTGCTTGCAGGTTCGGTCCTGCGTGCAGCACATCGTTGAGCGACAAACCCGTGTGAGTCTTAGCACTTGCATCTAATACAATCCTAAGTTTACTTGTTGCTTTGTCCTGTCTAATTACTGCGTGATGCGGGATATAATAACCTTCACCGTCATCACCCGGTATTTCAGACAAATAACCGTTTTTTATATAGTCATTAATTACGGTACTATAATCGTATCTAAACGTAGGTGAATTTTTAAATTTACGTTCAAGTGTAAAAAAACGTCTCTCGGCAACAGCGCGGGAATTCCCTAAATCACCAGGATTCCTGCAAAATGGAAGCTCAACAGAATAACGGCCGCTGACATCACGAGTAACTGACTTAGAGAATATATTTTCACATTCAATTTCTTCAGGTGAAAAATATTTTTTATTTGGAATCTCTTCTAATTCCCAAAATTTGTGGAGTGTAACATTTAAATCACTCATTGTAAATGCGGCGAAAGATGCCGATTGCTCAGTAACGGGATCTAGAACGGTGACTGGTATATCTCCCATTAGAACATAACCAAGCGTTGTTGAAAATGCCGATGGTACGGAAGAATTCACTACAACTCGTTTGCCCAAATAAATGTAAGGGAACAGCTGAGCACCTATCACTAAATCAATAGTTCCAGGAATATTCCAAGTGAGGTCGGCAAGTAGGATCTTATCACCAAATGTGACATCACTCATATCAATTTCACGCGCGGGTAATTTATCTGTGATGTGATCAACCACAAGTGCTTCAATATAATATTTGTGCGCCGAAACTCGAGATTCTATAGTCAAATACACGTAACCATGTATAGGGCGTGATGTTAAGCCGACCCCCTTCAGAGATGCATTATGAAGTGGAATCATTGATAATTGTAGGGACTTACAGCATTCCAAAGTAATCAAATTATTTTGAGAACCATTGTCTAATAAAAGTCGAATTAATTTACGATCATCTCTTTTAGCGTACGCATACGCTTGCGCAGTCGATAAAAGTATCGTGGTACGGGGTTTCGACTTTGCAATTAGCGATACCGTAGTACCGGGCATATCGTTCTCAGTACCGTGACAAACAGTAACGGGCGCCTGAGTATCGTGCGACGTACAAGTCTCGACCGCAACCCCATTAACATAAGGTTGAGTATTCGTCTCACGTGGCTCCAGAGCTGGTGTGTCGCAAGCGTTTCGTCGCTCGCTTTCGTGTGTGTAGGTATGAAGCTGTAGAGGTGCGATATTATTGTTGCTAACAATATTTTTATTAAAATGCAAAAGCGTGTGATGCTTTCTTTGACAATGATTGCAAACATGTTTGGAATTGCAACTTGAAATCATATGTGTCGAGCTTAAACAATTTACACAAGAATTTTTTGCCTTTATAAAATCAAAACGTGATTGCGGCGATCCCATATTTTTGAACTGATTGCAATTATAGATCATATGATCGTTACTTTGACACATAAGACATGCTATATTAGTATTTTCGGAGCTCAAAAATGTTTTAGAACTACGAGTTAGCGGTTCCGCCCTTTGCGAATAGTTTGTTGAATTACGCTGCGAGTAGGTAACATTATTAATATTCGATCTCTCTAATATTTTTACTTGATCTTGAACAAAGGAAATAAATTCGTTACAAGAAGGAATTTCTGTGTTACGGACAGACAATTCGAACGATTGCACTGTTTGAGCGTCTACCTTTTTTAATGCACAATGTAACAAGACAAAATCTGTTATATCTTTAATACCTAACTGTTTTAGCGCGGCAACTGACGCGGAAAAGTTCTCAATAAACGTATTTAAACTGATCGCAGAATGCGTTGCATTTTTTAAGTCGAATATATTGTTTAGATAAAACGTACCTAAAGCTCTTTTGTCCTGATATCTTTTTACCAAGCTGTCCCAAATAATCTTATATGTATCTCCCGTTGGTACAACGCCAGCTAGTACTTTCAAAGCGTTGTGTGTTAATTTACCTACAAGATACTGCACTCGCTGCGAGTCCGATAGGTGTGGATTTTCATGAATATTGGTTCGAAAAGACTCGTAAAATATTGACCAATTTTCGGTTTTGCCATCAAACACGGGAATTTCTATAGGTGGTAATTTAACTTTCATTGTTACTGGCGACGATGGTGTGGTAGGTATGTTTGTAGTCCTAAGAGTGTTTATGTTATTGCGCATGCGTTTAATTCGTGTGTAAATGTCGTCAAACGTTTCCAAACAATCATAATCCGGAATATATTGGGGGTCCATTTTTAAATTAATTTGATTTATTTCGTCAACTATGGAATTAAATTCAATGCGCGTTTCATCAATAGTTTCGGAGTCTGCCATAAAATTTTCAGTCGACCTTGTGTCAGACGTAACAATAACTTTTTTGGATTGATCGTACACTTTGTTTATTCTCTTAAGAATCATTTTCTGCTTAATTAATAAAGCAGTTAATCTATTGGCGTCCATAATGGATTAGCTCAAAAGGCGATAATAGGTGAACAATTATTAGGTAAATACGCAACAATGGCGGGTGCAAATTACGACAAATACGTATTGTCTTACTTAACAATTACGCAGGTGATAGCAAACTAGTTTAATCCGGCTCGAAGGACCATTACTTATGGTGGAGCGTGTAAATAGCTCCAGCCCAAAGGAGAGTAATATTTTGAGAAAAAAAACTGGCGGTCACTATACGTGAAGTATGGATGCGGCTTTGTGGACAACACTCATCGTAAAAACATAAAGTGATAGCACCAACACAACACAGGTACCACTTACTTGATTTATCCCCGAGCTCGTCTTCGTCCAGGGTCCAACAGCCAACAGTCACTGGTGTCACCACATAGCTTAGTATAGTTTTTTAAGCAGAAAAAGATACGAGAAAATATGCGCGCACTCGGCCATGAAACGAATTGAACGAAAAACAAGAGCTTATAATGAAGTTAGACACAAACTTCACTCATTCTTCTTAAAAAATATGGCGAATGACTATCAACCAATCACGTCAACTTAAAGGTTGTTAAAAAGTGGTACATGGCGCCCTCTCTCCACGCGTATGGACAAAAACCCTTACCCCTTTGTGGTACCGAGTTGTCGCTTTATTTACGACAGATGACGCTAATCACAATATGCATACGATGAGTATTAAAATTGCACAACCATCAACTGTATAACTGAATCAACGGATTAAATGACTATTGTTGTATTTTCGGTTAATTAATAGTATGACAAGTAAATAAATAAAGTAAATAAAACTTTGCGATAAGGCCGCCCATTGTACAATTATGATAATGTTTTTTTTTTTCTCTGTGTATTATATTTCATTTGTTGGTGTACAATAAAGTGTAAATAAATAAATCTTGGACCGGCAGCTGCAAGAAGCGAAGATTTTATTCGCCATTATTACTACGTAGTATGGAACAAATGTGAAATTATTACACAACGAAATTACAGTTGAACAGTACCTATAGGTACATATTAAAAAATATATAAAATTGTCATGATAAAACTTCTCGGTCGGTTTGGGGATTCTGATGAACTAACAAGTTTACGGGGATCCCCGAAGGGTTAGGTCAGGGGATCCTGGTGGAAGAATTTCTTATCTACTCCACGATAGAATATAATCACTCCGTATACCTAGTATCTATCATTTAGTTAGATTGATTGTAAATAATATTTTGATTTGGACTGTCCAAAATCTGCTATTTTGCGAATCTGGTATTTAGAGAAACTGTTATTTTGCCAATCTGGTATTCTGCGACTAAACCGGTCACACGTGGTCGCGCGAGCACTACAATACGAGGACAAGTGACAATCGTCATCGTGCGATGCGGACACCCCAGAGACCATAGCACGATCACTTTCATCGCGCGATGAAAATGCATCTTGTCATCGTACGATCGTTGCCAATCAGGACGACGCCTAAAAATTCTGCTTGGTACTGTTACTGTAACATCTCCATCTCACTCTAATGCCAATGGAAGATAAACTGTGTTAAATTTTCAAAAATCTACCAGAATTATCTTTAATATTACTCGTACCTAAGGATACTTAATATGTAAATACTTAATATTATACAGGGTGCATGGTATAATAAACACATGTTAACATAGTAATATAAATACTATGATGTGGTGACATCAAAAATTTGAGATTAATTTTGAAATTTCCTGTACACATTGCTATACTAACCTAACTATTTGTATGGGGATATTTGATATTTATTTTAACTTTTGACACGCCATAATATTTATATGGCAATGTTAACATGGGTAGGTATATATCAAACGTAAAATCTATACTTACGTTTAAACAAAGTTTTTATCAATATAATTTCTTGCAGTAGAATTTTCGCTGTATTTTTATAGAATATAAGTAAAACACGTATTTCAGTCAAACTGTTTTCGAAAAGATGTTTAAAATACGCAATATAACTCGCAAACACTGTATGATACTCACAAGTTCATATATATCTTTCAAATCACATTACAAAAACAAAAACCTGTCTTCCATAAAAGCTACTAAATCTACCAAAAACAGTGTTGAATCAACCAAAAACTTCAGTGTTGCCATTAACAAAAAAAATCTACCATTTCAGGTAGAGATAACGCCGTGGCACTCCAGCATGCATAACATGGGGTTCGCATTCAATAGAACTGTCTGGAATACTATCATGGATTCTGAGCAACAATTCTGCGCTTACGACGATTACAACTGGGACTACTCGTTGCTACATCTGTCCCAGAATATACCGAAGAGGGATAAATTTAGAGTCATATTGTGTAAGGGGCCGCGAGTGTTTCATATAGGAGAATGGTAAGATTTCTACCCTTTTGTCAAAAATCCCTACTAAGAAATAAGTAAGATTTTTACCTGCCTCAGGCGGGATTTTTTGCAGTGTATTTTTTCTAGTGTGAAAAATATTTACGCGTTTGTAAAAGCAAAAAATATTTCTTAAAGTAAGGTAGTTTTATCATAAATGGGCGTCGAATATTTGCAAAAATATTCCGTTCGGATCTTAGAAGTGCAAATTTCAAAGATTTAATAAAACAATGTTTACCATAAAAACATAAGCACCAAGCACTGACAAATTTCGACAGCGAAAGCAGAGCCTCGGTGGCGTAGTGGTTAACGCAGCCGCCCGGATTGCGGAAGATGCTGGGTTCGATTCCCGCCTGAGGCAGGTCGATTTTTTTCAGTGTATTTTTTCTAGTATGAAAAATATTTACGCTTTTATAAACGCAAAAATTATTTTATAAAGTAAGATTATTTAAAAAGTATTTTTATTTAGTAGTTTACAATTACATTAGTGATGAAACGGATAGTTGTTTGGCCGGATACCGGATATCCGGTGTTTGGGCCGTTCGTTTTTTGGGTCTGTGACAGCCATGGCTCAAGTTAGAAAACGCCGGAAGAGGGCGCCATATCGACAAGTGTGCGCCGCGAGTGTCTTCTGTAAGATGGCCGTGTAGTACGTTTTCGTTATCGCTCCGCATACTCAACTTGTTACCGCTATAGTTAATCTATTTAAGAACAATTCCCAGTGACCAGTGTGTGGACTCAAATACTAACTTATGAAGAGTTACTTACTGTACTGTGGCAAATAGAGGCAATCTTAAATTCTAGACCTGAGGCTGGATTGCCCGATATTCGGCCCATTGTCTCGTTGCATGTCGTGACGAGTTTTAGCGGCGCACATGTGCGGCGAACGCGATCAGCTCAATTCGGGACGATTTTGCTAAGTTTTTACCAAAAGTTTTTAGTTTAGATATTTACTATTTATGTATTTATCATTAGAGGGAATATCTCAGAAAAAAATAGTGTTTTTAAGGCTTTATGGGTTTTTTGTAACCTTACTTTAAATAAAAGCCTATAATTATAAGCCATTTTATTGATATTTACCTCACAAAGATTATTGTATTGCATTTAATTCATAATATCCGGCCGGATATTGAGCTACTATCCGGTATCCGGCCGGATAGTAAATTTAGGCCGGATACCGGATAGTTACCGGAAATCCGTTTCATCTCTTGTTTACATCCCCTTAATATAAAAATATTCAACTTCGAAAAAATAGTATAAAGTGTTAAAAAAAAATGTTAAAAACAGCCACCCTGCACGGGCATTTTAAACGCTTGTTACGTCATAGTCTAGGTATGGATTATAAACTAAACAAACAGATTATTGTTTTAGATTAATTTGCTTTATAGGTGATTTATACTTTCTCGTATACGTAGAATAGAGGAAGTCTTGTAATCGTCAAAAAATTCGACCTCGAGATTTTGACGGATTTACACGTTTTAGACCTCCCTGAGTCCAAAATTTTTTTTTTGGAATTATGTCTGTGTGTTTGTCTGTGCGTTAGTACGATAACTCGAGTATGCTTTAACTTATAGCAACCAAATTTAACATGCATGTATGCCATCAAAATATAAGGTTTCTATCAACTTTTGAGTCGTTTCCGAGGTCGTATACGAGAAAGTCAAGGGGAGACCACTCCCGATTTCTTTCAGATAAATTAATTGTGCAAGATTAAATGGTTAGAGAGTATTATAAAACATTAGCTTAAATCTTTCAAGTCTTTGATTTCAACAGTAATAAAATCCGGATTTGATGTCTCGTCTCGTTAATGTTGATATCGTCTATTCCAGCGGCATCCACCACAAGAAGTCTAACTGCAACGCGTCCACCGTGATCAGCAAAGTGCAGCAGCTGTTGAAGAACGCGAAACCGTACATGTTTCCTACACGGGTGACCGCCACGGTAACGACGGGCGGCGCCAAGCACAACAAGAAGCTTGTCAAAGGGAACGGCGGGTGGGGTGATATTAGGTGAGTCCTCATTTCAGCCGGGAGACACCCAGACCACTGTTGGACATGCGAGACAGATGAAGAATAACTTGTAGGAGAGATTAACGTCCGTATTCACAAACAATACTTATCATTAGTGGTCGGATATTCGGATGCATATTTACCTAAAGTGAATTTTTGGCTGAGAAATTATGGAAGCGGCTTCTTAAAACATGTTTTTAAATACAAATTCCGGGATTCCAAAAAATATCGGTAATGACGAACTAATCGGATCCATATTTACCTAAAGTAAATTTATGGCTGGGAAATTATGGAAGCGGCTTCTTAAAACATACTTTTTAAAATATAAATCAAGGTATTACAGAAACTAATCGGTAACATGGTATGGAAACGACTTGTTTAGCATGTGTCATTAAATGAACAAAAGGAACTATTTTCGGCTCACTACCTGCACACAAGCAGGTATATAATTTGCCGTCTCACTAGCACTCATTTCGAAATGCTTACCAGACTCAAGACACCGAGTTGTTTGTTGCTATGTGGAGAGAAGAATGAAAATTACTCATCGTGACCTTTGCTATGCTAGTTTGGCAACCTGCTTTACAAAATTAGCTGGCATCCGATTCCATAGATAAAAAGCATTTGATCGAAATTGCGAGATTTTTACAATCGATACAAAAATGCATTTCATATTAGCCAACACCTGAACGTAAGTAAACATACACCCGACCCGATTTGATTCTATAATCAAATACAAAATTTTTGTAGATTCCGGAATCCCGGGATTTTTCCGATACGAAAGTGCTTTCCATATTAGCCAATGCCTGAACGTAAGTATATATACACCCGACCCGATTTGATTCTATAATCAAAACACAAAATTTTGTCGATTCTGGAAACCCGGGATTTTTTCGATACAAAAGTGTATTCCATAACTGCGAACATCTCAACTTTAGATAAATATGCATCCGATTATCCGACCACTGCTTATCATAGTAAAAAACAATGCTATGCAAAATAAGGCATTTGTCAGTGTGTGCCATATGGAAAGTCTCATATCAATTTTGAAGTCTCATAGTGCGCGTGGACGCACAGGGTCGTAAAAACCTATTCAAAGACAATACTTAAGTGAGGATCGAAACTATGCGTAGGTACTTGATAATTAATTTATCTAAGAGTCGCGGAACCACATAGTATTTTTTTTTAATACGGGTGTAATAAATAAACGTATTGCATTGCTCTGTGATTGGTTCGATTCTGTTGTCTAGGTCCCATTTTGAATGTACTGACGTTTTAGTACTTCAAACCTCCTTCAAACTTTAAACTTTTGACATCTGGGATGCAATTCTCGTTTCCTTCGAAATAATCTAGAATTCGAGAATTTATTTGAGTTTTCATGACGTTGAATACGTTTGACGTATTTATTCTGAAAATCTCGAGTTGGACATTTCTCAAAGGAAAGCCACTCGAATTGCTTCGAGTGGTTGGTAGCAGTAGAGACAGATTTCGAATTCGATCCACCATAATTATTATCTGTAATATATGTTAAACATCAAAATGCTGTATGCAGTAGATACCTACCTTTGTGGTTTTTTATTAATTTACAAAGCTTTTTGTACGCATCATTTGATTACCTATCTAGCTAGATCAATAAAAATGAGTGGGTGATGAGTGTTGATTGTAAGTATGTTGGCTAAAACAAAGTATTAATACATAAATATTCAATACCAACTTATACGTATACATACGTACCTACTACATACATATTACATACATACTAATACATACTTACGAGACTTTATGGTCCAAAAAGGATTCGAAGAGTAAACTCGAATTCGAGATTATTTCGAATGAAACGAGAATTGCGCCCCTGGTCGTTGCTTTTGAGATCTCGATCTGTGCGTTGTGTAATATAGCTAGCTAGTTACCTAAGCTGTGCGTCCATTCTAAAGATCCATAATTAAGTATTGTCTTTTTTACAACCTTGTGCGTCCATGCGTACTATGAGACCTCAAAATCTTTTCCATATGGCACGCACTGAAAGATGCCTTATTTTTCATATCATTGTTTTTTACTATGATAGGTATTGTTTGTAAATACGAGCGTAAAGGTGTGCTGTGAAACCAGACCCTCCGGCAACTAGCAGCGCACTCTCCCGTGATTCGGCCTGTGTAACCGTAAGGTTGCGTCAGACCATGGGAAGGTGGTGGGTTTGTTGGACATAGGCCTCCCCCAAGGATCTCCCAACCGGTCGGTCCTGCCTGTCCGCATCCAGCGGCTTCACGCGACCTTTACATGATCGTCAGTCCACCTTGTGTCCACGTGGTCGCTACTTCAGGACCTTTCCGCCCCAACGGCCGGCAGTCGTCGCAATGTGCCCTGCCCACTACCACTTAAGGTTCGTAATTCTTGGAGCTATGTCGGTAACCTTGGTTCTCCTGCGGATCTCATCATTTCTGATATGATCACGCAGAGAAACTCCGAGGATTAGGTGAACGCCATACACAAATTTCGTTGTGTTTTTTCACTTGTCCATATTTAATTTACTAGAGCCTCGCCTGAGTAAAACGTATGGTCACGTTAAGTATGGACCATTTTTGTAACACAATAAAATAAATAAATACCCGTTTAATGTAATGCGACACCCCGGAACCACTTGTCCCGAACGAGTGTATGCAGCTCGGGCTCGTTCGCCCCTCTCGTCCCGTGTCCCCTTTACGATTGCTCTGTATAGACGTGAACGTTGCCTTCCTGTAAGAAAAATCTAGACTGGTTATATACTACTAGATGACAAATATGCTGACAGTCCACCTGGTGATAAGGGGATACCGTCGCCGATAAACACCTGCAATAACAAGGAAAAAATTAATTGGTATTGCAGGTGCGTTGTCATCCTGAGGACTAAGATGATATGCCTTCCATGCCCAGTAATTACACTGGCTACCTTTCCCTTCAATCCGAAACACAGCGAACTGTTTCACGGCAGAAATAGGAAAGGCGGACCACCTAGTGAAATATACTGCCAAAACATAACATTTTATTTTATCTTTTGTTCCAGAGACCAAGAGCTGTGTACAAATATGACGCAAGTAGGTAGGCAACCAAGGAAATACGTGTACTATGCATAATGTATTAATTGTTTAGGTATGATTTAAAGTTACGAGGCAAAGTTTTAGTCCGTTGTTAGGGTATACCATACCTGTCAATCGTTTTTATAATAACTTTAACAGTCATAGAATTTGCATAAACATAAGTGTGTGAAAAATTTTAAACTATACAGGGTGTAGAAAGACCAAAGACAAAGTCGAAGACTATGCATTCTGTACATCAAAACAAGAAACATATAAAAATATTATTGCTGGGAAATGATTTTTATTTTTTGGTGTTGAAAAAACTTCGAAAAAATACCGCGAAATGTATACAGCGCGGCGCTTAGCAACTTGAAGACGTGCGCGACGTTCGATCGGCTGACGTGAATGGGCCCGATATCGAGTGGCTACATTGAACGCTGACGTTTTAAAGCCATTTCTTGGTATGAAATACTTAAAATTTTGATAATGTTTCTTTGGACAAAAATTAAGAAATAATGTATTTAATTTGCTTTCATAAAAATCTTGAAAAAAAATTTTTCACTTTGACCTTCAATAACTTCATAACTATTAATTTCCCAGGTGTAGTCTAGAAGAAAAAAATGGTCCTAATGATGAGCGGAATACGTAGGTCTCGGCTTTGTCATGGTTCTTTTACACCAGTTATTTCCTCCGTGCTTCGTCGTCACGTCAAGCTATAGTCCCGCCTGTTTTCAAAGATAGCGGTCGCTCCCAAGGAGGCAGACACGGAACAATCTAATTACAAAACCGAGACCACGTCGATTGTAAGACCACTACACGACAATTTCATTACCAATAGAAATGCTTGACATTCAAGCTAAGTCAGTGCAGTCGACAAAGTTGCCGGTGTTCCATTTAGCAGACGGAATCCTTTAAACGACTGTTCTGGACCAATCCCCGCCTACTATTTACTCCGGCCAATAGAATATTAACATAATAGGCGCAGCCAATAAGGTGTCGCAAGACGCCTCCCCTCCGACCTTGCTCTAGCGTGGCCGACGACAAAGTCTGCTCTGATTGGCTCAGACCGGTATTGGGGTCGGGTCGCCTGCCAATCAGACACGTTGATGCAACTTTGTCGATTGTAAATAAAAACGTTGAAATTTTTTTACATTTTTTTTTGTTGAGTGTTGATGCCTGCAAATGTAAAGGACACGGACATAGCTTTGCCTCGAAATAAGTATTCAGTTTGAAAGTATTCAAAATATACTGGGTGTTAGAAAATTGCGAAATAAATGTCGAAAACTTGGATGTGACAGCCTTAAAATACTAGTAGCGAGTTTATTCGCATGTTAGGTGACCATATGCTATTAAAAACATTTAATACGAAAATAAAGGTGGTGTGAAAGGAGACGAACTTTCATAGATAATAAAATATGTCATCGTGATGATGAAGGTTTGAATGAATGAAAAAATTATCCTTGAAACGGCTTACTTCCTATTTGTCCCTTTCTAACCTCTAGAGCACACGTATTAGACGGTCACGTGACCGTCGCGATCACGTGACGTACGTACGTCATCATATTACTTGTGCGGAGAGTTAGAGACAGGTAGGAAGCGCAAACCTTCAAAGGTTACTACTAGGGGTCAAAAGAGTTGTCTTCAATTTTTTATTGGTAGTCTGGCTTCCATTTTTACCTATAAATTTCTTGGTCATGATTCATCAGTCCTGTGTAGCTCAGAGGATAGAGCATTCGTCCGTATCGCGAAAGGTCGCTGGTTCGGGTCTCGTCTCAGGCTTTATTATCACAGGATTTCTTGTCTTTCGATTTCTATTTAATTTCAAATATTTTAAATCATGCCAAATAAAATAGGAAACACATTTCAATGTTTTCACAGATAACTTTTTTCAAAGAACATAACAACCACACCCTTAATTTTAGGTCGTATTTTTTTAACATCCCGTATAGTAAATAATTCTGTGAGTATCGCGTAAGCCATATTTTATGTATATAAAAGGTATTTTAGATAAACGGTAATCTTAGAAATGAATTGAAGAACAATTTAAAAAACCAGTCGTTTGTATATTAGGTAGATTTTTGGTTGTGTTTGCTTGACTGATTATCAGGTAGCTTCAAATTGGTAGTTTTATTAATATATTCAGTGTTTTCAACCGGCATAATATTAGTTTTAAAATAATTTAACTTAAAAACACATCACACAATGCGGCCCTGTACTCATGCTTGGCGCACACTCGTCACAATACTTTTATTTTTGTTATTACTTGTCTCCTATTGGTCCATACCAAAGAACCGACAGGGCCGTACTTAGATGTACTTGTAATTTGAATAGTTTTATATACTGAATGTATGTACGTTATTTTTAATTTAATCGGTTTTTAAAATGAGTGTGTGTTTTAGAGGCTATGTGATTGTTAATAGAGCATTTTTTTTTTGTAAATTGGATGCCTGGTAAAAGTATTTCTTGTCCCGTGGTTAAACTGGAACATACGTGTGGGTTTTGAGTTAAGCTGAAAACTTGTCTCTCCTATAATACCCTAACACAGTTGCGGACCTGGCTGCGAAGTAGCGAGCTACATTCTACATTAAGCCTTATAGCTTCAAAGCTAAATTTTTTTTTTTTAAATGTTCATAACGTAACTTTTTATACTTTAAAACTAAGTGTGTATAGGGTTAAATAATAAATAAGCCAGTTTTCCCTTTTGGCGGGTCTTGCAAATAAAAAATTCAGATTACCTCAAGGATAATTTTTGCAAAAAAACAATGCTAATTTGGGTGAATAAAGGTTGACGTACCTCCACTACTTCCCAGCCAGGTCTGGGTTAAGGTGTTATAGAAGAGGTATTATATGACAGCTTGCCTCAAACACCTCAAATTTAAATTTTTACCGGCTCTTGTCTTGAACTATCTTAAGTAACCAAAAAAAATTTTACTTTGTAGAGTTTTTCTGTGAATACTTTTAACAGGTAACCAATTGAAAGCCAAGTATTTTAACTTGAAGTATTGTTTTACAATTAATTTGTTTTTGTTTCTTCAAAATGAGTGTTATTGGTGTATATTGCTGAATACCGTGCGAATAGAGAAAGGGACCATACAGCCTACTCTGTTAATCGATACCCGTGTATTCGGCTCAGGATTGCCAGGTGTTCGGTTCTGATTATTTTTCTCCCTGATAAACGACTCGTGGCCTCGTCATCAGGGCCCTAGCCATGCCGTTCTCTGGGCAAAAGTGAGCTTTTTTTTTGCTCACTTTTCGGTATTTTTTTGGAAAAGACCTGGCAACCCTGCGGCTATATCTATCTCTCTCACTCACTCTGAAATTAAGTTATGATTGAAAGAGACAGCACCGAAAATACGAACGTGGCATTACAGAGTATTGCTTCAGTTTTGACATAGGTAACATTTTGTTACACATAAGGCCACATCTGGCAGTGTGGCCCCAAAAAGTGACAATGACAAATACAAGTGACTTTCCGTAAAAGTGGTTTAATTTGACGAAGGCTTCTTGTCTCAATGGCGGCATCTGGTTTCTTAAGCATTAATTACGCACACTTTTTATTTTGTTTTTTTTTTATGTAGATAATTAATGGTCCCTTTCTTTATGAGTGCGTCGTATTATTATTATTTATTTTTAGTAGTAACACGTTTATTAAGCGGATCTCAACATCACAAGATGGCCCCCGTTATGTTTTGTAACCCGTCAAATATAGGTAATATACATACTAACTTATTTACCGCTGTTGTCGGATTTATCAGACAAATATTTTCGTGTCCGTGCTGCCAGTCGTGTTTTTACGACAAAGTCATGTATAATGTATTCGCATTTTTTTTTTGTTCTTTGAGTTGCGAGGTACTTTAAAAATTAAAATAAAGATATCACACACGAAAATTGCTTTCAGTACTAAGGCGGTCTTTAGTGCAAATAAAAGAGTTTTTTTTTCAAAAACAGTTTTTCACGCGTAACGTCGACTCGACACTGATTGAATATAGTATTTTACTGCGACCAATAAAAATAAATAGATAGCATATACAGATGAACGATTTTTTAAATATTATACAGGGTGAATTTTTCAAGTACGTGTGGATGGCCAAATCTGGAGCTATGAGGAATAGCGAAAAGCAATCAAAGGAGTCTCGAGCCCGATTTTGATGATAACTAATACTGCATCATTGCATTTCTGAAAAATCAACAACTAATTAGTTAATGTATACCTAGAGGTATACCTCGTAACGTAAGAAAAATAAAAAAGTATTTTGTTAAAAACGAGCCCTTTCCTTAAGTTTGTCGTATATCATTACTTTCCAGAATTTGTTCCTTATTAGCGACACTATTGAATGGTGTAATAATACAGTTTGTGTTTTTTTTTGTCTAAATCAACGGGTTCGATTCCTGGCTAGGAATATTGATTTTGGAATATTTTTTTGCGTTTACAAAGGCGTAAGTATTTTTAATACACTGAAAAAAATCGACCTGCCCCAGGCAGGAATCGAACCCAGCATCTTCCACAATCTGTTATTGATTTTTCTAAAATCCAATGATGCAGTTTTAGTTTTCATCAAAATTGGACCCAAGACTCCTTTGAGTACTTTTCGCTATTTCTCATAGCTTCGGATTTGGATATACATGCCCATTGAAAAATTCAATATACGTGTTTGTGTGAAAAATGTGCGCAAACGATTTTGCCTTATGGTTGCTCAAACACTCGAGACCGCGATAGTACATTAACATGATTTATAATTTTAACTGTTGTTTTGTTGTTAATTGTTTTAAAGGTTGATAGTCGGACATCGCACAATTGTATTATTATAACAGTATTGTCGCGCCTTAAATAAAGAGTGGCATTATCGAAAAAAATAAAATGTTCATTTAACTAATAACGTCGCAGTTTAGTTAAATACGTTAAAACAATTTTAGTCAGATGTACAATATATATTTTATACAAATAGTTAAGCTTTACTACGAGAAAGGAACAAATAGTAATTATTATTGTGTTAACTATACCAGGTAAGTTAATTCGATTTAGTTAAAAAGCGATAACGCTACAGTATGCTTGGACAAGTGGCGAACGCGCCTAAGCGTTTCTGCGATTATAACCGCTATCATTTGACACAATCAATCAATTGTCAATAATATGTCAGTTTCATACATTATATTCTATTCGTAAATGTGATATCCTGACAATGATATTATATTTATTAAATATAATATCATTGTATCCTGAGGTGATATCAGACGATTCACTCGAATAAATGTTCACTCAAGTGAATGCTTCATTTTTATTTCATTCAATGTTCACATGGCATACATGAAAAAGAACATTCACCTGTTCTTCTCTGGGAATTAAAATTTATGATCATTTAATCAAGGACTTAATAAAAAAGGAGGTCGGTGCAACCATGGATTGCAAGAAGTTTATTGGGAGCTTCACTCCCAATGAAATACTTTTATTGGAAATATTCTATTTTTCATTTTCTCAATAGTTTATTTTGATAGTTCCACTTGACATACAGTCATATTTTGGCGTTCGTCTTCTACAAAACTCGATACATAATGGCCGAATTCGAGTGAATCTTTTTTTGTTCAGTCAGTCGGGCTAATTTTTTCGTTCATTCGGAGTGGGAATGAATGATGTCGAATGCCAATATCCAAAACTGTTGGAATGGTTCATTCATTGCAATTCATTCGGCACTTTGTGTTTCATTTTGTGAAACATACCGAATGAAAGGTCAAAATGAACAAAAAATTAACTGTGTGATTTCACCTTATAGCGTTAAATGGAATAGATTGCCCACTTGTCCAGCCACTCTGGGTACCTACAGCAAATTTTATTGTGATTTGATTACCGTGACCTTTAATTAACTCCCCAGATAACTAAATACAGATTCCCGTATTGTAATAGTAATTAAATAGAACTATTTACTTTATTGTTGAAGAAATAAATGTTGTTTTAGTTTGCATAAATGTTGATAATATAACTATGTTGCATGTTGAAATATGGGTGTCACACGTTTTATTGTAAGGCAGTATTTTGGCGTGGAATTCCTGGCGACAGACTTATGGCGTCTGATGAAAAACCATTAAAAAATTTCATCTATTATTTTACAATTTCAAAGTCATTTTTATCAGAGTCAGAGATAGTGATACTTATTATGTTTTATTTAAAAAAAAACTTCTTGTGACTGTCACAAACACAGTGTGTGTGAGTTTTTTTACGCAATTTAAATCTTTATTTCAATGATTCCTTGTAATTCATTGTCAAAATGTAGTGCAATAAAATATCACTACTTTTACTGCAAAAAATCAGCCACTAATGTTGAATTATTGAAATAAGAATCTGGCTGACGTCATGAAAGCCCGCCAAACACTGTTTTTTTTTAAATAGATAGCGAGGACGACATATTTGTTAATAAGATTGCAAAATGATTGCAATTTGTCATAAAATAAATGTAATTAAAATTTATATGTATAATGTATTGTATGTATAATGTATTATCTACAAATCAAAGGGTCCGTTATTTTTGTTAAGAGTCATTATTTATGTAAACATCTAATTTATTATCTATATTTGTCAGTTAAAGTATCCTTAATCACAAGTTCTTAATGATACTTAATTTGGACTAGATTGGTGTGAGTGTGGATTTAATTGTATAGTATTATTTTCGCAAACGTCCGAACGTCAAATTGACGGGTTTCTTATCTGTGACTAAACCAGGCCATAATTTTGTTAAAATGAAAATAAAAACATTATTAAAATAAAAGTTTGTTTAATTTTACAAATAATGTGTACAGAGTGACTATATAGACAGAGATAAATACAGACAGTACCTCTCATATTCCCAAAGGTTGGGTAGTGTCTTAAGCCACTGATACACTAACGGAAACATCGCCGTGAAGTGGTGCGATGTTGCCGGACTTCGGTCGACCGTCAGCTTAGACCATTTATCACGGGACGTGGCAAGCGGACGCGTTCCCCTCTGCCAAAGTACATGAACAAACGTTCATGTCAGTTTATAAAAACTAGTTCGCCGCGACGACCGACCGCCATTTTGAATTCGTATCTCTCGCTAAGCGGACCTCATAAAAATTATTAGTTGCAGTGTTTTCTTGTAAACGACGACCAGAAACATTAAAGTTATCCTAAAACGGAGTTGCTTATCACACGGAAGTAATTTTCTATTCAAATAAACTACTGTTTCACATAATAATAAAATTTTTCATCTACAAATTTTGCGACAGAAACAACGATATAACAACATTAGGCGATATGGTGGTACGCGGGTTAGCCGAGCGCGCGCTCATAATGGCGATTAAAATTTTTGCAAGTGTGCACGAGTGCGTAAATGTGTGCTATGCGTGTTTGCCTCACCCCCCGCGAAAACGGCAGAATGTTTTCAGTACTAAATTTGCGCTATGCCACGTCCCGTGTTACATTGTCTAAGACCGTCAGCGTCGCTATCGACATGATTCGCGCGATGTCGCCAGATAGATTTGTCAAGCGAAATCGCTCGACTTCACTTGACATGTTGCCGACACGTAGCGCGGTACATTTGTCCACAGCGTATCCTTGGCTTCTTGGTGCATCCATACCGTAATTATTTTTTGAAGAGCAACATGATAGATAACATTGGGTTGTCTGAAATTCTTTTATTATCTACAGTTTAGATTAATCTATGGTGTAGATAAAGTAGTGTATATAATTGCACATAACTTTGTAAAACAGTCGCGTGATACTATTAAAAAAACTCGCTAATTAATAACTTTTATTATGTGACAGTTCCATATATAAACTACTGTTTTACAATATTTATTTTGTAGAAATAAATATTAGAGATAGATATGCCTTTTTTTGTAGGGGAGGTCAAATGCATTTAGGTATTGTCTCTTCGGGGTGAAGCCAACCGCAGAGGATATGTGGAATTCGAGGTTCGTGCGTTCCTCCATACCCACTAAACATCCTCCCCGGCCTGACCTCCAGTGCGCTATTGCGGGACGGCTCGGGATCTGCTCACGTGAGCGCAACTACACAGGTGGTCCCAACGCTGCCAGTCCTTGCACCAATTGAGTATACTGAGTATATAAACTACAAACTGGGTTTAGTAAACTTTTCAAAAAGCATGGCTACAAGACGCACACAAACTATACATATGTATGTCTGTGTATGTCTTTACCTTTGCCTGTAATGTCTACCGGATATGACGACGAAATTAGAGTGGCCCTTCATCGTCGTTATACCCGAAATCCGCTGTAGACGATAAATATTCATTCACAGCTACGGTTATAAATATATGTATTTATTTGGATTGGCCCACAGATTCAAACAGCCCTGGCAACAAGTATACAACACAGGCAATCCAGGTACAGGGGACATAGTTCCCTGTGTCCCATTTAGCAAACAGAATGAATGAATAAGCTTTATTGTACACCAAGAAAAATAATAACAAAATACAGATATATCTATTACTAGGTCATTGTACAGTCAACAGCACGTCAGGCTATACAAAACTGTCAAATTTCTCCAAACGATTTTCAACCTAATTCTATTCAATATAAAGTGCATAATCGATTGGGAAAATTTGACAGTTTGTGGTAACCCAACGTGCTGTTGTCTGTAAAATGGGCAGCCTAATCACTAAAAGCGATTTATTCCAGGCAACCTTTGGATGGAAAGAAATAAAAAGACAAAAACTGGGGTCAATGGTATGACAATTAACTAAACACGTTTATGAACAAAAAAAAATAACATAAATGATTAACATAATTACAAATAATCTTTTAAATGAATTGCTTTAGGTATATACTATTGGCCGGCATTTAAATGCTACTGCACGAAGTTCAAGCGTCGGTGGCGTAGTGCGTAAGAGCGTCTTATCCCACCCGGGGGGCACTGGTTCGATCCCCGCCACGTACCAATGTGTTTTCAAATTTTGAATTCATATGTTTAATCGATGCTTTTACGGTGAAGGAAAACATCGTAAGGAAACCTGCACACACCTATGAAGAAATTGTTAGGTTGTGTGTGAAGTGGACCAACCTGCACTTGGCCAGCGTGGTTGACTAAGGCCTATTCGCCCCTAATGTGGGGTAGGCTCGAGCCCCTCGGTGGGGACATTATATGAGCTGTTGATGTGATGTGTGCACGAAGTTCTGCCTACTTTTGTCTCTGGCCAATAGAATATTAACATAATATGACGGGTGGGCGGAAACAGGATGAAATAAAATGCAAATATAAAAAATATAAATGTTTTATTTACACCACACCACCAATTAATCTTCTAGAAATTTCCTATTATATCCTCTCTTTTCACTCATAGTAGTTTCCCATTTCTTCGCCACGGAGCAATACAGTTGCATGGCTGCCTTCGCATCTTCGATTGAATTGTGCTCGCCGTGTTGAATTTCAATTCCTAGCACCTCTTTGGCTAACCTTTTTAGTGATGGAGTACTGCCTTTGGTGATCTGAAAATATTTTTTTGAAATGAATCAAAAAATAGAAGTAACAGGCTTCTGCCTGCGACTTTGTTTGGTATAAATTAAAGCCTATATGTTTTTCCGGTGTATGAGCTATATATTGTAAAATTTCATTTAAATCCATTCAATTGTTTTTGTGTGAAAAAGTAACAATCACACATCCATCCAAATATCTATAAAAACGTTTATCATATTAATATAGATAATAATATAGCTAATATTTGTTTCTGCAGGAAAAACTAGGTGTTTTGTTTTGTTACATTTAACATTGAGTTATACAGTGTGTAAAAAAACCTAAGATAAAGCCGAAGTCAACACATCCTGATGTATAATCAATACAAGAAACATGTAAAAAATATTGCTGGCAAAAGATTTTTTTGACGTGACAACGTCTTATAATTCGATAGAGCCGGCTGCACACACGAAAAAACATGACGTCATGCGGCGTTACCTCGCTCTGAATCTAATTCTCTAATTTGAATTTGGAATTATGTTCTTTAAAATTTAAGAAGCCAGATACAAATAGTATAGCCAAAGAGATTTTATTACAAGTTTATTCATACTATAATGCGAAATCTATTAAACAAATGAAATTTAATTTTTCTTTTGAAAAATGCTACCATTCCATCAGTATTTTCTTAAGACGTTGTCACGTTCAACTATCGTCAGTAAACCGACTTTACAGACAACCAAGTTTTTTCTTGGTTTTAAAAAAACTACAAAAAATACCACGCAATGTATAAAGCGCACAAGTCGCACAGCGCTTAGCAACTTGGGAGATGTGTTGATGATGTTTTTTAGTATGAAATACTTAAAATTTTGATAATATATCTTTGGACAAGAATTTAAAAATAATGTTTTCAATTTGCGTTCATGAAAATCTTGAAAATAATTCTAAGTAAGACCTTTAATAACTTCATAACTATTAATTTCCCAGGTATAGTCTAGACAAAAAAATGTTCCTAATGATGAGCGGAATACATAGTTCTCGACTTTGTCATAGGTCTGTTTACACCCATTATGTAAATCGTTAACGAGATATGTATCAAAACTTCAGTAGCAAACAGTACTAAAGTAATTAAATAATCTACTAATCAGTGGTGTAGCTAAATAGGGGCAAGACAGGGCAGTGCACCAGAATCCTTGTACCCTTGCCAGCAAACTTCGTATTGAAAATAAAATAAAAAATTGCAAATTTTGCATATTAATTTTAGGGCCCTAGGGTCTTTGGTTACCTAGCTACGTCTCTGCTACTAATGAAAAAGAAATGGAATTATTAATTACTTATTAATTTGTATGTCACCCATATAATAATACCACCAGTAGTGCCTTGGGGAATCCACTGGCAACTTATAAAAAACATTTATTACTAACCTTTCTAAATGGTTTATATTTGGAAGTGTCTCGTATATTTCGTTTTGGATGCGACAAAAACAGGACAGCTAAATCGTTCTTCAAAGAGTGCCCCACCAGCACACGGCCTCTAAGAATCTCCGCTACCTCTTTCTGCACTACAGAAAAGTCCTCGCCGTTCATTATGTCCTCTTTCCTAACACCACTAACTTCAGTTCTGTAATCTATAACTTCCTCGCGGGCTTTTACAAATTTATCGTAAATGCAGTCGCCGAATTTGTTTACAAGAGATATCCTAGCCAGCATATGGTCATTCCCATCGTAACCTATGCCAACCATCTCACAATCCATAGCAATAAATTTAGTTAGTTTATTCCTATTATTGTTTTTAACATCACTTTTATCCTTTTGCTGTTCCGCAGGCGCTTCTGCCACTGTTTGTTGTTTATTGTTTAAATCCAACGTTTTTAGGTTATTTTCTACAGTTTCGGAATTTTGTGGCTTTTTCTTCCGCGCCCTCCTGAATGTGCCCGTGTAATGGTTCGTTTTCACTTCCTCCTTCGGTTTTTCGGATTTTTGGTCTGTTATCAAGTTACTATTGAGAAACTTTTGCCAATTTGCGCTTATTAGACCTCTAACAGCTACAGTGTTGTTGCGTTTCTCTTCCATACTACGTTTTCGTTTTTTAGACGTCTCGGTCATAATTAAATTAAGGAACAGTTGAAATAACTGTTTTAGTAAAAACGCAACATAAGATGTAAAAAAATAGACGATATTCAGTAAAAATTCAACAACAACGAGCTGTATATAAAGTGCTTTTCTGACAATTGCTGCCATTTGCTTGACAATGACAGTCACAGACTAGTTAGGAGTTAGAGATACTATGACAGTTAATAAAGTTCTAATGTTACCACATTAGAGGAAGTTTCTCCCGAGCTCTTGTGCAAAAACACGTATTGAGAGACTTTGTCGGTTACTTTATGTAATATCAAGGAAAATGTATGTTGTATATACATTTTAACTTGATATTGGCACAATGCGTAATCTATATGTGTCGCGAGCGCCAAGAAAGAAAGAAGAAAAGAAGAAGAAGTAACACATTAGATAAAAAATTGTTTCTATGTTTTTTTTTCTCTTTCTTTGATTCCTTAGTCAAATTGTATGTTCCATTTCCTACTCGTTTATCTGGCTTATTAATGTATCTGGTCATTTATTTTAGTATATTATCTGCTTTTATTCAACATAATGATCTTAAGATTTAGTTAAATAATATTTTATACTCTTGTATTCGCATTCCCTGATCCTTTATTCTATATTCCTCTATCACCTTTTGGTAAATAGTTAAAACTCTGCTGCCAAAAGGGGGAAAAAGTGTTTCTTCAAAAAGTGTGTAGCATTTTGTAATGTTGGCTGACGCTAAGATAGTAAAATTCAAGCTACTTGGTGCCTGGCATGTTCAATTACATGTTGTGGTAGTTTCTATCTGTTATTATATAAATGTTTAGGAGTATTCAAACTAAATACATGATTGTGTGCATTACAATCCTTTGACAAGAATAAAAAAAATGTGTTAGTTTGTTATTAAATTAAATCTTCCTTTGTTTACAAAATAATCTCAGCCTGTTTAATTTAGTCACTTTTTATATTGGACTATTTGTATGAATTTGTGTTAATTTATTGTCAATTGAACATTCAATTATCGAAACATTCATACATATTAGTCACATCACTGATGTAAATAAACGGAAATGTCACCGCTGCCTTAAATGTCAAGGCGGTAATTCGCCGACATTTACGTGTCTACGTGTTTATTTTCCTTTCGCATAATTATTATAATGTGGTGGGAGACTATTACGGCGCGGCGAGCGTGCCGTGCACTAGTCTACGCTTTCTAATCGCGCTGTCCACACAAGATAACAACAATGTCTTTCGAGACACTCCAAAAAGTTTTGGCTCCATACAACCAGGAACATCTAATAAGATTTTGGTCGGATCTCGCCGAGAATGAGAGGGAACAACTGGCGAATGAAATTCTGAAGTTAGATTTTTGTGAAGTGAATGAAATATTTCGTCGGGCGACAGAAACAACGAAAACTATTCTCGAAAAAGTTGACGACGATTTGAAACCGATACCACAAACTCATTATGAATCTGTACCAGGTTTGACTTCTGAGAAATTGATGGAATACGAGAGCCTAGGTTTGAAGGAGATTTCTGAAGGACGCGTCGGTGTTCTCTTACTGGCTGGTGGACAGGCAACACGACTGGGTTTCGGTCATCCTAAAGGCATGTACAATGTTGGCTTACCATCAAGAAAAACCCTGTTCCAAATACAAGCGGAACGCATAGTGAGAGTGCAACAAATGGCAGCTGAAAAACATGGAAGGGAAGGCAAAATAACATGGTATATCATGACCTCGGAACATACTAAAATACCTACAGCAGAATTCTTTAAAAAACATCACTATTTTGGTTTGAATGAGGATGATATTGTCTTCTTTGAGCAGGGAAGACTGCCGTGCTTCGATTTCGAAGGGAAAGTTCTTCTGGATGAGAAATACCATTTAGCATCAGCTCCAGACGGCAATGGTGGTTTGTACAGGGCTCTGAAATCACAGGGAGTGCTAGACGATATTGTAAAGAGAGGAGTGCACCATTTACATGCACATTCTGTTGACAATATTCTCATTAAGGTTGCCGATCCTGTATTTATTGGATACTGTAAAATCAAAAACGCAGACTGCGCCGCCAAAGTTGTACAGAAGTCTACTCCGGGTGAAGCTGTTGGTGTTGTGTGTAGAGTGAACGGTCACTACAAAGTGGTGGAGTACTCTGAAATGACCGAAGAAGCTACGAACCGAAGAAATCCCGATGGCCGCCTCACCTTCTCTGCTGGTAACATTTGCAACCATTACTTCTCGTCAGAATTCTTAACAAAAATATGTGATTACGAAACGAAATTAAAACTGCATGTTGCCAAAAAGAAGATTCCGTATGTAGACGATAGCGGTGTCCGTCAGAAGCCATCAGAACCAAACGGAATAAAGATGGAGAAATTCATTTTCGATGTGTTTGAGTTTGCAGAGAACTTTATCTGCTTAGAAGTGGCTAGGGACGTTGAGTTTTCTGCGTTGAAGAATGCTGACTCCGCTAAGAAAGATTGCCCGTCTACTGCTCGGGAAGACTTATTGCAGCTGCACCGTAAGTACATAAGAGAGGCTGGCGGAGAGATAGCTGACGATATTGATGTGGAAATCTCTCCGCTCGTGTCTTATGGCGGGGAGAATTTAGAAGATCTTGTTCAAGGTGAAGCATTCACTGTAACTTCATTCCATTTACGTAGCAGTGCTGAGTCTGCTACATGTGTTGTGAACGGAAAGCACTGAACATTCGTGTGCTATATGTGATAAATGAATGACTATATGTTGCTTTGGTTCCAAATTGTAAATAGATGTTGGCATTAGAAAATTATTTTAGAGGGTATGAAAAAGCAATATTTTTAAAAAGTACGTTTTATAATTTTACAATATTGAATTTTATTTCGCATAATTTGAAATTTGTACCAAATTAAATAGAAAACAAACAACAAGAAATATACATATGTTACTGTACAATTATGTTATTATTAATAGCACAAATTCTTAATGGTACATAATTTGAGCTGTATTGAGATGGTATGAATGTATGAAATGTATAATTATGTATATAGCTGTATTTCTATGGCCTTGTTTTATAAAATTTTCCTGTATTATATTGCAATCATCACAATTTGAAATTAATTAACTTTAAACACTTTTATTACACATAAATTTTCAAGTTAATTACTTATGCAGTTATTCACAAATCACACAATAAAAAAATCTTACTGCAGAAGGTATATAGAAAAAGTCTTTCAAAACTAGTTTGTAAATTGTTGAAGATAATGTAAAGATAATCAGTATACTTAATGATAATGTAATTGGTAATTAGTAAGTATTCGCATTCTTTCAACTAAATTAAAATAAGGGTGGGGCCAACCGAGTGTAATTTTGTGAATTGTGAGTAGCGAATTTTCTTTCGCGGTATTTCTGCTGCATTCGGTTTCATGCAAAAGTCCTGTTTGTGACATATGGTGTCTTAAAAATGAGTTGTTTTCTTAGATTAAAGCAAAAGAAAGATGCGATAAGGATGCCGTATCTTCCAGAAAGCAGGCATCGTCAACTAAATAGACAAAATATTAGTCTTAAGATCCCGATATAAGACGACCTTCACCGAGATGTTCATTTGATGAAACATATGTTATTTTTATTTATTTTATCATAGCCTTTTTCGGCAATATTGTTCAGTAAAGTTTTAGTTATGAGTTGAGTTATTTTCCGTGTGCCACAAGGCAAAGGCCTCCTCCAACCCTTTCCACTGTTTTCTCTCTCGTGTCAGTCTTTTCCTGCCAGCTTCTCAATCTCATCCTCCTATCTCTTGAGCGGCTTTCCCTTCTTTTTCCCTCTCTAGGGTACCAATCAGTTAACAGCCTGCTCCATTTCTCATCGCCTCTTATTGTGTGACCGGCCCATTTCCATTTAAGGCTTCTCAATTTTAGCACAACATCTTGGGCTCTAGTTGTTTTCCTGATGGTGGTGTGTCTGATTTATCTATTTTCTTTGACCCAACATGCTTCGTTCCATGACGTAAACGTATCTTATATTTAATTTAATATGTCAATAAATATATTGCACGTGGGTTGCGTAACATGCTGCCTATATGCTGAACGTGTCCTCTCGCACGACTTGCATTTTTAATCTCTCATTTTTAGTCTCGACGTAGTAGGTCCATTGGTCTCAGGTAACGTATCTTCCCTTTTTTGCTTTAATCTAAGGTTGGTTGACTCTAAATTGCTCGACTGACAATACGCGACTCGCTAAAATTACGATCTTTTGGTCTCACGATAAAGTAAGGAATTTTCACTAATGATCCAGCTAATAATGGTTATTAAGACATTTATCAATATTATTATCTAATAACGTGTTCAAACAAAAACTATAATAGCTTGACTTGCTAATTAGGAAACTTTCGATTGAAAATGTGCTCTTATGGTCTCGTCAAACATCGAGACTATTAGTCTATTCCAGAGATTATCAAACTTAATTATTTTACCGCCCCCTTTAAAAATCAATTACTTTTCATCGCCCCCAATTTTTTTACACTCTTAAAACTTATTAACTTAAATCCGGATTGCACCAATAGCGCCATTTAAACTGTACGCTGATTGCGTACGGCGTACGGGCTATCCTACGAAATCTATGTTAAGTGTTTTAATACCATCATACAGGGCAGAAATATAATTCTAATAATTCGATATTGAGTAGTAGGGTTTTAATTTTAGTGAATTTTAAAATATAAAATAAATGAAATTACAAATCAACCATCGCCCCCCCCCCCCCTAAACTACGCCAACGCCCCCCATGGGCCCTTAACGCCCCCCTCTAGGTCTCCAATGCCCACAAGGGGGCGTTATCGCCCACTTTGAGAAAGACTGGTCTATTCTCACGCGCCGTTTTATAAAGAGATGTGCGTTGAGCTGAAACACATAACTACATTGCGGCGCCACACCGCCGAAATCTGCGGTGGGACAAGCCACCTTAATTACTTCGGAATAACACCGGCCGATTTCAGTATAAAATAGTTAGTGGTTCAAGGTGTGAGAAACGCTCGCTTCCAGATTCGGTTAAGCTGCAAAAAATTGCATTAAGTATTGCTTGTGCAATTAGAATTGAGCGTACAGCCACATATAAGAAACATATCTCATTTGATAATAGTATATTTTTATTACATTTTAAATGGGCCTGGCCCTTATAAAGCTTAAGGTCACTCAAAGGGCAATGGACCTCGCTGTGTTCGCAATTTCACTGCGTGATCATATCGGAAATGATGAGATCTGCAGGAGAAACAAATTCACCGACATAGCCCAAAGAATTGCTCGCCCTTAGTGGCAATGCGAGGAGTACTGACGGCCGTTGGAGCGTAAGAGTCCTCGAGTGGCGACCACGTACCGGGAAACGCAGCGTTGGTAGGCCCCCCACAAGGTGGACTGACGATCTAGTAAAGGTCCTGAGAAGCCGCTGGATGCAAGCAACGCAGGACCGACCGGTTTGGAGAACTGGAGATGCTTGTCCTTGGGAGAGACCTATGTCCAACAGTCGGCACACATAAATCATCGATTGATTTATCGCACAATCACAATTTTTGTTATGTATATTTAATCGCGTTTCGGCATCTTAAAACATTGCGGTATTTAATTGAGTAGGTATAAGATTGTGCGTCGCATCGCAAATACCAAATTAAATTTTATATAGATAAAGGATGGCAAAGCTTTTGTGCAAACTTTTTGCGACGTGATTTTTCGTTATCCTGACCCTTCTTTATCTAGTCTGTTTCTCGGGTAAAACAAGATTTCTTTTTTCTTCTCTCCGATCTTCAGTTGATTTGTATACCTACCTCACATCATTTATATGATCTGAGATACCTACTAATAAAAAGAAAAGATTTTATTGCATTGAACAGGCTCTGATACTACTGGACCGATTTTGATGAAAGGTATAGATAGATGTATTTTGAGACCCTGTGAAGTCGACCTATGCGCTTATGCTGTGTATGCTCGCGACCGCTGGTCTATACCTAATTTCCGTGTCACGATGGTTATCCGGGATAAACACTGAACACTGAAAAAAAATCGACCTGCCCCAGGCGGGAATCGAACCCAGCATCCTCCGCAATCCGGGCGGCTGCGTTGACCATTACGCCACCGAGACACTGCTTTCGCTGTCGAAATATGTCAGTGCTTGGTGCTTATGTTTTTATGGTAAACATTGTTCAGTGTATTTTCTGGTTTTAAAAATATTGACGCGTTTGTAAACGCAAAAATTATTCTATAAAATAAGGTAAGTAGTTTCATCTAACTGGGCGTCAAATATTTGTAAAAATATTTCGTTCGGATCTTAGAAGTGCAAATGTCTTTTTTTCTTCATATGATTTTATGAAGCTATGTTCACCATAAAAACGATAGGAGCATCAAGCACTGCCAAAGGATGCTGGGTTTGACTCCCGCCTGGGGCATGTCGATTTTATTCAGTGTATTCTTCTAGTTGGAGTTTACTCCTTAAGAATCGATTTGCATATATAAGGGGCCCGGTATGAGAAAAATGTGAGGAGTAAAATCTATCGATGAATGACCTCGTTACGTTTTTGAAGGTCAAAGTCATAAATGGTGCGCATCCTATGTCGCGCAACTTTCTAATTGTCAAAACACGGATGACAGCAGGTGCGCCATCTCACCTGTCTCGGAGTAAACTCCAGTCGTGCGTCGAGCTGACACACACAATTTTTTTTTTTTTAATTTACGCGTTTGTAAACGCCTAAATTATTCCTTAATCTGATTTTAACTTTTCTTTTTAATGCGTGTTTTGTTCCAACTTGAGAGATAGGATATCTAGGTAGGTATACCTATCAAGTTAAAAACTATCCTATCTCTCAAGTTGGAACAAAATACGCATTAAAAAGTGAAAGTTAAAATCAGATTATGGAATATTATTTGCGTCCTAATTTTTTTTAACTGCAAATTCAATGTTATAGGACAGTAGTATATTACTGTAATTTTTTCGTCGTACTGTCAATATTCTTTGTCTTTTTGGGCTTTTGCTTTTTAGTGTTTTAAGTATAGAAATTTCCTTAAACTATTTATAGACACACAAGTGATAAGATTACGATATCATCGATGTCAACTAAATAGGCATTATTAGGGATAACTCAAAAACTACTCGTCAGATGTCGATAAAATTTAAATGGGACCAAATGACAAGCACCGGCTTCCAAAGGTAGTTTTTAGCTTTCGAACAAAAAAGTTACATCAAAATCGGTCCATTCGTTTAGGAGCTACAATGCCACAGACAGACATGCAGACATACAGACACGTCACACTTATAACACACCTTTTTTGCGTCAGGGGTTAAAAAGGATGGGAATATAATATATTCTAGATATAAAACGGATACTTGTTTGGCCGGATACCAGAAATCCGGCAAGCTGCTGGGCCGGATATCCGGCGGCCGTATATTCGGCCCATTGTCTCTGCATGTCGTCACGAGTTTAGCGCCGCACAGGTGCAGCAAACGCAATCAGATTAATTTGGGCGGCTTCGCTAAGTTATTACTAAAAGTGTTCCGTTTAGATATTTACTATTTATGTATTTATCATTAGAGTGAATACATCAAAAGAAAATTAATAAATATCAAAAGAAAATTTTAGTTATTTGGAAGTCTTTGTTGTAACTTTTTCGACTTTAAATAAAAGCCGCCATAATTATAAGCCATTTTATTGATACTCACAAAGATTAATGTATTGCATTTTATTATAGGAAATTGACGTAATTATGAATATCCGGTATCTGGCCGGATATTTAGTAACTAACCGGTATCCGGCCGGATAGTAAATTTAGGCTGGATACCGGATAGTTACCGGATATCCGCGTCATCTCTATATTCCTATTCTTTATTCACACTGTATAAGGAATAACTGACAAAAGGTGATGCATTTCTCAGGAACAATGTATAGATGGATCTTTGCCTATTTTTTAGTTTGTATGAAACCTGTAAAAATATGTAAATATTCATAATTTTAGCAATAAAATGTGTACTTAATTAAAATAATGAGATTTTATCATACGTTCCATAATGAATAAACGAGTTATTTTTAATACTTTGTTGTTTTTTTATTATTATTATTCATCATCATTAGCATTATAATGTCCCCACCTCGGGCCTACCCCACATTAGGAGCGATTAGGCCTTAGTCAACCACGCTGGACAAGTGCGGGTTGGTCGACTTCACACACAACCTAACTTCATAGGGGTGTGCAGGTTTCCTCACGATGTATTCCTTCACCGTAAAAGCGGCGATTAAACGTACAATGAATTAATTAATTTGAAAACACATTGGTACGTGGCGGGGTTCGAACCGGTTCACCCCGGGTGGGAGACTACGCACTACGCTACCGACGCTTTAACACGCTTAAATATATTATATAGTTTCACCTGTGTGTATGTATGTAACTGACTCGTTTGGGCTCGATTTTGACCCACTTTAAACGGTCAGATTTCATTTAAACTATAAAGACTTATCAAAGACCGATGACTTTACAATAATTCGATAAGAATGTCCCATTAGATTAGAATCGCCAGGACTAATAAATTAAACGTTTGGAATGTTAGTTCAGTTATACGTCACTAGATGGCGTTGTCATTGTTAAGTTGGCGGTGTTAAGGATTTTTTTTATTAATTTAAGGGCTTAAGGACTTCCATCGGCGGTTATAATTCGCACTAAAAAGTGGTTAATAAATAATAGTTTAAAAAAACAGTTATAGAAACTAAATGATGAAGGAAAAGTATAATTATCATTTAGGGGTGCTCAATTTAATTGTACCGATCGTATATTTTCAAGAACTAATGTTATTGAGCTATTGAGCACACCACGGTTTTCTCTAAATTATACTTTTCGTTCATCATTAAGTTTCTATACTAAAAAGTTATTTTTCACTTTTTAGTCCGATTTAATATAAAAAAGTGTTTTTTAGTTTTTTTCAAACTATTATTTTTGTTATTAAATTCTGTGTTGCTTAAGTAACGACGACTTCGTAAAATAGTCCCGTCACCTATAGTTACTGTTCAGTCAACAAAATCATTCACAACACACCATACCTCACGAAAAACCAGAAAAATCATGGTATGATAGGGCTGGCTGCGATGGGACTCAAATCCTCGACTTTTCAGTATCCGGAGTCCGGTGCACCCGGGCGGTGCTCTACTAAGCTATTTATTAAGGATTGTTAGCAATTGTAAACCATTTAGTTTTTGTACCTACATGTTGCTTTGCTGATCCATTAGTCGCCTTCTACGACACCTCTTGGAGGATATGGGGTGATGCTATTCTACTCTGCCAGCATCACGTAACTATACCTAGTAATCTACAAATATGTAGGTACACTACTCAAACAGTTAAAATAGCTAGCACTAGTTGGTAGTTTAGCGATATTAAAATGCTTTATTGTGTCACTAATCGGTTGTGCAGGCTTACCAGTTCAACCGGTTCGCGGTTCCGCGCTTACGAAATTGGTTGTGAGTTGTGACTGTTAGGCGCTTTGCAAACGGGCGACGGGCCGGCCGGCCTATTCGGTAACTTTTTTTGACAGTTGAAAGTGGTAATCACCGACTGAATTACTTATCCATTGCCGTTTTTACACGACAAGTAACATAATAGCGTGTCATGTAAAACAGCAAAGATATGTAGGTAATTAAAAATAAATAATAATAAATATACTTCCACGCTCACACCAATTATCTAGCCCTAAGTAAGCATCATTAAGAACTTGTGTTACGGATACTAGATAACGGACATTTTTTTTAGTATAGGTACATAATAATTTTAAATATTTTTATAAATAAACTTAAATAAACATATAAAGAACCATGACTCGCAAACAAATATTCGTGTCGTCACACAAAAATTTGCCGCTACCAGGATTCGAACCCGGACCGCTTGATGTGTATAGGCAGCTATACTAAACCACTCCACCACGACGGCGTCAAATTCACTCAGTGATATACTTTTTGACCGCGAAGTAGGCGTTTTGCACTGTCTAATCTGGTTTACTGCCTGGGTCCAAAATATACTCTGGTACTAGTTGTAATGATTTTTAAATGTATCAACGCATGAGTAAACTTGCCACGGTCTTCCAAACGGAGATCTATGAAATGAGCCCTTGTTCAATGAGAATTATAGAACGTGTTAAAAACAAGGTTGTCTATATCCTGAGCGAGAGCCAAGCAGCGCTCAAATCCCTCTTGAAATTTCGTGTCGACTCGGATCTAGCATACCTACCTACTTAATGCTGTCAAGACCTTAATAGGGTTGGGAAGCACAATAAAGTCGAGCTGATCTGGGTCCCGGTGCACGAGGATATTAGAGGCAATGAGAATGCTGACGAACTGGCAAAGAAAGGATCAGAAAACCCATCCTTTTATTCCAATTTCTAAAAGCTACATCGGCATAGTCATCGAAGAATAGGTAATATGTCCATGAAACACGCCACATCCTTCATAGGAGACTGTCCTAGATGATGGAGTAAATTAATACCACGGGGTAGCCGACAACAGGCCCACCTAATATTGGGTGGGCTTACAGGGCACTATGCCACAAATCACATGCTCAACAAAATGCAACTCTCAACAACAGCGAATTGCAGAGCATGTGGACATGTTTGACTGCGGTTCCCAGAATTAGGCCTGCGAGATGACAGACTAAAGGTCAAAATTCCCCATCAAGATATAAAAAAACAAAACCTTTTAAAGTCATAACAATAAAACTTAACATATTCAATTTTAAGTTACGAAATTAGTTTCCTAAGTTATTTTGTGTTTGAAACTATTTGACCTTTATAACTTTATTACATTTCAGTGGGCACCTTTCACTTTGTCTGGCTTATTGTAATGTAAGGACTAGCGCATACTGCGAGAACAGCCGCTGCGGGAATTTTTATTTTCTGTGATGGACAGGACAGCATGGTATAATTTATTTTAACAGCTTTTGCTGTTTTCACAAAGGATTGCGAACCTTGCAGGCTAATGTTTGATTTGTGTTTGTTTGTATCAGGACAAGCGTGTTCAGGAGAAGCGTTGGTGGCGTAGTGCGTAAGAGCGTTGTCTCCCACCCGGGAGGCATCGGTTCGAACCCCGCCACGAACCAATGTGTTTTCAAATTTTGAATTCATATACATATACGTTTATTCGACGCTTTTACCGTGAAGGAAAAGATCATGAGAAAACCTGCACACACCTATGAAGAAATTCTTAGGTTGTGTGTGAAGTGGATCAATCCGCACTTGGCCAGCGTGGTGGACTAAGGCCTAATCGCCCCTAATGTGGGGTAGGCTCATATAATGTCCCCACCGAGGGGCTCGCCCATATGGCGTAGGGGACCCGTCAGGACAAGGTTTGTATAAAATATTATTTTCAGAAATTGTACGGAAAGATACAAAAAAACACATTTTTTTTCTTTTCCATAATTTTAAATCGCAATGTATATTTAAGATGGCGCCACATTTACTATGATTAACAAAAGTTGGAGGAGAACGATGAAATAACACAAAATAAATTTCAGTAGGTTAATTACAAAATTTGTAATTTAATTTGACAAACAGATTTTTATATGTGATTCTAATGTAAAATGATATGCTGTTAAGTTTGTTTATAAATAAATAAATTAAATTATTAATAACTAACTAGCTAAGTAACCAACTAGGTAATAACTTGAAAGAAATTACCTTCTCACAAAACGAGCTACTACTAAACAAAAGTTTTTTTTACAAGTTGCTTTTTTCAAGCTTCTTTTCGATGACGCAGAATATAAAGAGTAGGTACCTACTTTGTGCATGTAAGATGCTCAGACAAAGGATGTTTTTAGGGTTTTTTTATAATACCTACTTATTTAATTTTGCGCTAATGCAACAAGGCAGTGTTATTTTTACACGTAGTTGTTGCCTATACCAACTTCGTACTCTAAAACGTTTTCAAAGCATGCAAAAGCAGTGATAAATGCTAGCATTTTGTAGACTCTATGTAATTAATATAATCTATAGTTATAGACATAATTAGTGTAAATAAATATTTAAGTTATAGTGTCGTTTTTTAAGTTTGATTAAAACGTTTTAATTTTCTAATTAAGTGTCCTATGAATTCGCTGAATTTTTCGCCACATCCTATGGAAAAAATTCGTTTAGTTAGATCATAGGGGTCGCTTAAATGTCGACATGTAGGTAGGTATACCATTTCATATTCCTTCCTTCTCTGTTCGAATCTGCAGTAATCTCTATGAGGTGGTCCAGCCCCCCTAGCACGGGACGTGGACAAAATCTCTCTCCACCACTTGACACTATTTCTTCTCAGGATTTAGTGAGAGTTAGAGCGAGAGGAAAATATTTTGTTTTCCCCGAGGAGAATTTGTCCACGGCCCGTGCTAGGGGGGCAGGGATTGAGTCATGACATCATCGCAAGGACAGAACTCATTGATCTCATTACTTGTTTTGACGAATCGGAACAGGAATTGTTTGTAGGAAGTAAGTAGTTTCATTAATGGCAAAGGTTTTTAAAAACATTTTGCCAGCGTCACGTCAGCTATAGATACAGAATAAATAAACGGTTCATGAGGTTCATGATATAAGGGAAGGAATTTTATTTCTTGATGGTGGGACATAAAAATGAGTTGCTAAATTAAAAACAAAAATAATAAGAAAGAAGGTTGGTTTGTAACATGCTGAGATCATCTGCGCACGTTACTCCATCCAACGCAAGTAATTGTCATTCAACTCACGAAAGTACATCGAACTCCGAGAGGGAAATAATGCTACGTTCATAGTTTTCACTTTATTTTAATACGTAGTGCTTACATACCTACCTATATTAGTTTATAAGGTAAGGAATTAATTAAGTTCTTAATGATAACTATGTAAATTGGAGTAGATAATGGCGCAGCGTAAAACCAGTGTTTGCCGTCTTCAAAGTTGAGGAAAATGCCGCTTAAGTCTGGACAGCGTGTGCATAGATTATCTCCTAAGGTATTATAAAGTGCAGTGGACATACCGAATGAGTGTATGGCAGTTTGGTCACAGTGTGGTTTGATTGGTGGTGCCACCGCGCCCCTCTCGTCCCGCGATCAACTCACGACCCGTAATAACATTAGTTCTTGAACATATTCGATCTCAGAGTAATATTCGATCGGTACAATTAAATCGAGCACCCCACGATTTTCTTTATATAATAATTGTAAGTACTTTTCGTTCATTATTTAGTTTATAATCTACTAGCGACCCGCCCCGGCTTCGCACGGGTCCAATGCTTAAGTAAATATGCATGTATTATACATATAAACCTTCCTTAAGAATCACTCTATATATTAAAAAAACCGCATCAAAATCAGTTGCGTAGTTTTAAAGATGTAAGTATACATAGGGACAGACAGACAGCGGATAGCGACTTTGTTTTATACTATGTAGTGATACTAAAAAGTTTTTTTTCACTTTTTATTCCGATTTAATATAAAAGCGTGTTTCTTAAAACTATTATTTTATTATCCACTTTTTAGTGCGAATTATAACCGCCAATGAAAGTAAGTAGGTACTTATATTATTTAAAAAATTGTGTAGTTCAGTTATACGTCACTAAATGGCGTTGTCATTGTTAAGTTAACAGCGTTTCTATGACGCTAAGTCACAGAAAGTTATGCTGAGGCAGTACCTTTTGGCCATGCACAAAACATTTTTTCTTTTCACCTTTTTCTTATCAATTTAGTACTGTTTTTTTTTATTTTTTATTGTAAATTGTTTCTTTTTTTTTTGTTATCTGTGTTGTGTTTTTGCTGGTCAATAAATGTTTTTCTTTCTTTCTAATATAAGAGTGTTAATAATAATAAAAATAGTAATGCAATCTGACAGCTACTGTATTTTCTACGTGACTGACAGGCTGACTAAGGCCGCCTGCGTCTACGTGTAATGGTCTCATCTATCTATCTCGCTCTAATATACGCGTTAGTATGCTCTTTCTCTTTCACATTGCCGATCTACAGTTTCCTATTCTATGAACGTGGCACTCTAGTAATCCTAGTAATCCCTACTCTACCCCGTGTGGGGCTACCATCCGTCCGGATTAGTCCGGAATTGTCCGGACTTCTATAGTTCCTGTCCGGCCTTATACTTTGTCCGGATTTTTTATTTTAAATACCACGTCAGAGTACCCAAACTGTAAAATTTCTCTAATCGACTTTCAATCTGAAACGTGTGTATTATATTAGAATAACAAACATAAGAAATATACTGAAAACAAATTCAGGACGACCGGAAATATATCTTAATAATTCCTCCCGTGTGAACTCACAGTCCTTATTTGTAATTCGTTAATCGGGTAGGACGAATAAAATTATAGGCGAACAATATTAGTCACGTAAACAAAAGTGTCTAGTTTTTAATAGTTTTATTTTGTATGTTATGTTAAATAATGAGGATCCGTAACGATTTTAACTATGAATGTAGCTTTGTAGACAGTTAAAAAACAAAATAAATGGTACCAAATTTTTTTTTCTCCGATGAAAATTGACGAAGTTATGACGAAAAAACGGATCGTTCCGCCAAGCGGCCGCCTGGCAGGCGTGTGACGTCACTCGGCACTACATCACAGCCGACTGTACCCGCGCGCAGAGTTTCTTGCGAACATATCGTATTAAATACTATACATATTGTTTTTTCAATGTTATAGTGGTGGACAAAGCCTATTCAAGAGGTTTAGTGCCAATTTAGTGTAGTTTGAGCAATCCTACTAATTTATAAACACGAAAGTTTGTATGGATCGGATGGTGAAAGAAGTATGCGAGCGTATATACGTCTCTATGTCTTTAACGCAAAACCTACGGAATTGATTTTAATTAAAATTTGTAATAATATAGCTCATACATCAGAATAACATTATAGATAGGCTACCCTTTATTGCGAAAAAGGGCTCGAAGGGGTTAAAATAATTGATGAAATTTTGTATGGAAATTCTTAATTTTTAAAGAAAAGCCATGAAACTTGAATTAAGGCACTTGATAAAAAAGAAATAAATATTTGTTTTACCATTTTTGAAAAATTTTGATTCCAGTGGGGATGAAATAGGGAATGAAAGTTCGTATCGAAGTCCAAAAGTCTCTCCTTCGATTTTATTAAAATTAGGTATTAGGTAAAAATATACTAGACCTTAGGTCTAGTATATTTTTGTAGGATATAAGCTACCTTTATTTGTAAAAAAAGGGCACGAAGGGGTTGAAATAAGAGTCGAAAGTTTGTATGGCAGTTTGTCATTATTGATGATTAAAACACGAAACTTTGAATTTAGGCTCTTGACAAGTAATAAATAAATATTTTGTTCATGTTTTTTAAAGTTTGACTTGTTTAGGGATGAAAGGTTGTATGTAAGACTAAGCAAAGTCACGCTTTCGCGGCTTCGATTTTGATGAAATTTGGTACAAATATTGACTAGACGCTGGGAAAGGACATAGGTTACCTTTTATTTCGAAAAAAGGCCTGAAAAGGTTGATATGAGAGATGAAAGTTTGCATGGACGTTCGTCAAAATTATAATTTAGGCACTGTTTTTTTCCCTAATAGGTGAAATCTTGACCTATTATCATCACAAGGATGAAATGGGTGATGAAAGGTCGTATGGAAATCCAAAGTCCCAAAAATGCAGCCCAAAATAACTCTTCCACGCGGACGAAGTCGCGGTAAAAAGCTAGTACTACAGCTAGATATAGATAGTAGATAATAGATAGTAGCTTACTAAAATAATTAGGTGTAATTTCGATTATATGATGGCGATTGTATGATGTATGATTTTATATTATCAAAACTATACATACAATTTTCAAACTCTTGCAATGTGTAGGTACAGTCGACCAAATTGAATCATGACCCACCTTAAGATCATTTTCCTACAGTCACTCAATACAAAGTAGGTTGAAATTCGCTTGAACATACATTTCTTAAGTAACGAACCTGTTATCAATTTATTAGACACTGACAGTGTCTAATAAATATTGCCTTTTAAATTTTTTTCAATTACTACTTGACATATGACACATAACGTAATTTTATATTTAAAAATATAATAGTTATACGTTTTTCTCAGTAGTGAAAAGAGTTTAGATTATGAACGGCATCTTATTTGAAATTCCAATTGAGACTTTAGTGCAGTGATAACAAAGAGTAAAATTGCATAGATCTCTGACCCGTAATGACACATTTTTATTCACATTTAAAACGTACTAAGTGCAACACGCATGATAGCGAAGAAAACCTAACTAAATTTATGATTGTAAAGGAATGATCGGCCAAGTGGGTCATGATTCAGTTGGTTCGACTGTACATTGCTAAACAAAAATAAAATTTTTTACTCAGTTTAGTTTTGTTTAGTTTACAATGTTTATATTACTTACCCAAATATACATAATAATTTGCAATCATAATGTATACCTACTATTTTATTTTCTCAAATTTTCTGTTAGAAATTTTGCCGACGTTTGCTGAATTTCTGGTTATAGTTTTATTTATTAGGAAATAACAATATAATTTGACGAATTTTTGAAATATGTTTTTTGGGGTTTCACTGCGTAACACATTTAAATATATTATGTCAAAGTGAGAAAAAATGTCCAGGCCTATGTCCAACAGTGGGTGTCTCTCGGCAGAAATGATAAAAAAAAAATCTAAGTATTCCTCGATTTTTGTAACTATTTAAAATAAAATTTTACTCACGAACTATACATTATTTAAAAGTATATAATATATTTAAGATTATCAGGAAAAAATCATGTAAATATCTTTATTAACACGGAAGTTATAACTTTATTTGATGTTGATGAGTAAAGTTTTGTCAAGTTAAAAAAAAAATATTATTTTAAGTATCTACCTACTTATTCCTCTATTTTTATAACTATTAGAAATAAACTATTACTCACGGAATATACATTATTTAAAAGCATTATCAAGTAAAAAAAATCATGTAAATATCTTTATTAACACGGAAGTTATAGTTATATGAGATGAAAATGAGTCGAAGTTACTAGTGTGCGGCGACGCGGAGCGGGCGGGTAGTGCCGGGTGACGTCACAGCCATGCCGTAGAGCGCAGCAGATTAAATAAAATCAGCTGACGCAAATTGCTTTATAACTTTGCAACCGATGGACCGATTTTGATGATTTAAAAAACATCTTTATTGTGGTGCAAAAAGGAATGTTACTATGTATGTTGTATTATGAAAAGCCATACCATTACGGGACCTCATTATAAGAGTAGCATAGCAAAGGTGAATTCTAGTGCCCGGGAAAACCTAAATTGGTTTATGTGGCACTAGTATAGTATATAGCTTTTTATTGATGTTTAAATGATAATAAATAAAAAATATTAAAAAAAAATTAAAAGTTCAAAATAGATTGAGAAAATTCGACAGTTTATGGTAACCTGATGTGCTGTTGCCTGTACATAAGTAAGTTATATTAATCTTTATTTATTTCCCACTCAACCTAAAAATTCTTCTCGACCCGAGCGACCGTTTGCTACCATGTCCATACCACTTAAAAAGAGCGTACCTGATGTTTGCATTTTGTGATTAAAATATCTAGACTTTTTGAACTATCAGGCTTTTTGTCAGGACTTTTCAATCGCTATATGGTACCCTTACCTCGTGGAGATCTGGCAATCCTCACCAACAGAAACGCAACACTAAAAAAAATGTGTTATTTGACTGTGATGGCGCTGTCGTGGTGGAGTGGTCAGTATAGCTGCCTTGCCTACACATTAAGCGATCCGGGTTCGAATCGTGGTAGCGGCAAATATTTGTGTGACGAACACGAATATTTGTTTGCGAGTCACGGTTGTTTATATAAATGTTTAAACGACAAAGTAGTAGGAAGTCGCTTAGGTAAGCCTTCTTATTTTAGAAAAGTGCCAATTGTTCGCAAACATACCAGTCTTACTTATTACTCGTTGCGAAATAGAAAGAAGACAGGGAAGTTGACCTGTCAAGTCTGTTGAGATTATTTTTATGAGCACATCATCATCATAATATTAGCCTCATACGCCCACTGTTGGACACAAGCCTCCCCAAGGATCTGAAACCCGATCGGTCTGGCGCTGCCTGCGTCTAGAGGCTTCCCGCGACCTTTACCAGATCGTCGGTCTGCCTTCTGGGGAACCTGCCAACGATGCGTGTTCCGATACTCGAGGCTTCTTTTAAGAGAGTTGTGAAAATATAATTGGTTTTGTAATTGATTTGTTAATTGGAGCATTAAGAAGTCGACACGTTGTACATTCCAATAAGTAGTCAGCTGAGACGAAAATTCTTAGCATTCCATGGATTCCGGTTCTATCGCGTTGCAGAGAGGGGAGCCAGGAAGTCCCTGGGACTTGTGACCGCAAGGTGTCGGTCTATATAATATCTTGCTTGGCTTCTCTATTTTCCAGCCATTTCGATATGATTCCTTCTCGTTACTGAACTTGCGGAAGTTCTAGGGAAACTGAGGACTTTTTAAATTAAACAATTAAAAGTAATACGCATATTAATTAAATTCTAAAGATAACTGGCTGGAATTCACCAACATTTAAATAGATTTTGATGCGGTTTTTTTGTATGAAAGCTGACGAGATTGAAATGGTTCTTAGAGATTTTTTTTGGGGTAAATAGTTGGCAGACAAGCATACAGCCTGCCTAGTTTAACCAGCCACCGTAGCCTATAGATGCTCGCAGCTAGGGTTGCCAATTTTTTTACAAGAAATAAATAGGTCATAGATAGGAAATAGGTCTGAGAACTCCCAATTCGAGTGGTTATAAGTCCGCTGTGCCTGTGACTTTATTTATATGGAACATGCATTTTTTTAAAAACTTTAAACAAACCCGCAATTTCGTAAAGACCTAATATTTATTGCTACAACTCAATCAGATTTATATGCGTAACAAAACTCGTTTGCAGACACAGACAAGTTTGTGGTAAAAGGGAAAGTGACTGTTAATAACGACCTTGACATTTCAAGGCAGATGAGGAGCCATTTTAGTGTTGACATTCAAAAGAGCGCGAAAGTGTTTTTTTAAGTTACCACTGTTTGGGATAAATAGACTTTTGACATAGACTGATGCGTAATAAAATAAGAATAGAACAGAATTTATATTACGTTTATTGAAATGTTTGATAATAGGTACTAAATTTATTAATTAGGAACAAAATTCAAATAAAACAATTTTGACGAATTTAACTCGCGTGTAATTAGATTTTACATGTTGTTATTATTGCCCGACGTTTCGTAAAGTGACGGTAGATTTAATTATTTATATATGACAACCTACATCTTTAGTCATCCTGTGACCACAAATGCGGCAAAGTGTAGGTACACTCGAGGTAAATCCGTAAAAGTTGTTTTATTTACAAGGTGTAGTACTCGCGCAAATCTAAGAGAAAATTAAACAAAATGCAATGTCTTTATTGTATAGTCGAGACGCCCTGTCTCGACTATAGACAGTAGTCGAGACAATCCAAAGCAAACTAGCCACTTGAATTTCAAAGCGTCTGAACTAGGGGTTATAGTACCTCCACCTTACAGAAGACCACAGTCAAATAACACTACATTTTTGTGGTATTGTTTCCGTTGGTGAGTAAGGTCGCCTTAGTATGAGTTTTGATAGTTTTCGAGCTCGATCAAACGTATCGTCTTTCTTCATACATTGGCCACTGTTTCTGATAGTTTACGCTAGGGGCGCTAGTGGGCAATGTATGAAAAGAGACGATACGTTTGATCGAGCTCGAAAACTAACAAACTCGTACTAAGGCCTCAGAGCTCCACTTGGGAAGGGTAGTAGAGTTGGCAGCGCATGAATGTCACGTTAGTGTTGCGAACATCTATAAGCTAAGGGTAGGGCGTATTCTTGTACAAATAACTAAATAACGGATGTTTTGATTATATTTCAACGACTAGCGAAAAAGCAGTGAATGAAGCTTCGCATTCTACATAATGTAAATTTAACATTTTAAATTATTTTAATGAATGATAATGACATTAGAACGTCCTTGGCAAATGGCGTAATACTGGTACACTTTATATCTAGTTTCGGCAAAACTTGACGTAATGTAGTTATCAAGAAAGATTAGGCACCAAATATTTTCATTAAAATACCATTATTGGTAGTTATACCTACTTAAAATATTTTATCGATCGATAAGAAAATATGTACCTACAATTAGCTGCAAGTTGTGGAATCAGCTTTTATCAATACCAACAGTCTTTTCGAGGGGAACGATTTAGGGACATTCAAGAAAAAGCCGCAATTGGTAACCTGGAACTTCATCTTCATCCATTTGGCAAAAAAATATATATATACTTAACAGTAGGATTCTACTACTCAAAAATACATTAAAATTTTTATAAACAATTTTTTTATTTCTCTGTTTTTCGTTTTGAAGGCGGTTTTATCTTTATTTAAAAAATAATTTATTTTTAGCTTTCTAGTATTTTAAGTTATAATAATTGGTTCACAACTCAAAATTAAAGTTAAAATATGATTTTTGCCGTTATTTTTCAGAATAACAAAAAACCTCAAGGTTAAGTCGCTATGACATTTTCAGGAAACTATTTTGAGACTTTGATCTTTAAGACAAAAAAGAATCATTGATATTGGTTAACAACTTTCAAAGATATCGACGCATAAATTTGAAACAGTTGGGAAAAAATCATATTGTGACTGACTGAACCCATTCATGAAATTTTTTTTTCGAACTCAATGACAGCTATTTGAATGAATGAATAAACCTTTATTTGGCACAAAAAATACAATTAAAAAAGTAACAAAAAATACTTAGGTAGGTACACGAAAAGTTTATAAGCCAAAAAATAAGCGAAATAGTTTGTAAGCCACTTTTTATTTCACATCGAACAAAAAAAGAATTACTTAAATCGGATCCGTAATCTTGGCGTAATCAGCATACATAAAAAAACATACCAACCGTATTGAGAACCTCCTCCTTTTTGAAGTCGGTTAAAATGAATAACAAAAACCTTCAATACAAACGTCAATTTCATAAGTAAATAACAAAGAGAAGTATTAACAATAATACAATAATAATTTCACAATTGATACGCGACGAAAACACTTGAAATTCCAGGTTGTGTTATCAATAAAGATTGTTTTGATATTGATGTTGCACTTAATAGATAGGTAATGGTACTTATACTAATAAGTTAGGTAATCAATAGGGAATATGTATATTTTTTTTAAATATTTTATTTAGTAGTTTACATCCTCGTATAAAAATATTCAACGTCGAAAAAATAGTATAACTTGTCTAAAAAATATCTAAAATATAGCCACTCTGCAATAGACATTTTACACCATACACCTATAAACTATAACACGTCACGCTCGTGACGTCATAGTCTAATGGCTTATAATTCTATACCAATAAATCAAGCAATACTATTGTTTTAGATTTTGTTGCTTTATATGTGATATTTTCAGAAAATTAATTAGCTATGTAAGATTAAATGTTAAGAGAGTTTTGTAAAACATTACCTAAAAGCTTTCACGCCTTTGATTTCTACAGAAATAAAATCAGGATTTGATGATGATGATTCGGTCATCATGACATTGATCTGTTCATAGATTTTTACGGCACGCCCGCTCTCATCGCATTTCCCATACAAATTGAGCTATTAACGCAACTATAATAGTAACGTTTTTAAACTTACTAAAAAACTTACACTACGGGTACAGGATTCGAACGCGAACCGCCCGATGTGTAGGCAGCGTTACTGACCACTCTACCACGACGGCCGTAGGTACTTTATTAGTAGTGTAAGTTAATTAGTAAAAAAAAGGAAACGTAACTATTTTTGTTGCGAGAGTACAATTTGTATGTGAAATATGATGTGCACTTCTTTCCGCTAGGGGCGCTATTCGCGTTTCCTATACTAATTGAGCTCATAACGCAACTAAAATACATTCTAATTATTCTTATTCTTAAATAAGGGGCTGAGGCCGTATCTCAGAGCACTTCGACCCTATGGGATCTTTTGTGCTTCCCCTTTCCTTGTCACCCATCCCCGCCAACATCGAAAACATTTTGTATGAGTTTCACGATGTTGGCGGGAATAAGGTCTATAAAGTCCTCTGGTTTAGGGTAAGCTAAACCTAGGACCCTTAGTAGCCTGTTGGCTAGTGCATCGCAGTCACATATTATGTGCTCCATGCTTTCTTCCTCCTTACCACACATTCTACAGATGGGGTCATCAGCTTTGGCTATTGTGCACAGGTGTCTTCTAGTGGCAAAGTGGCCAGTGAGACGCCTATGAGGCAGAGGATTTGGGTTCTGACTAAAATACATACTTAGTTACGTTTTTTTAAACGAAAAAAAAACTGCAGTAGTTTTCTTGCAGCTACAACAAGGCTTTAACGCCTGTCTATTGAAACAATTCGAACTCGAAAGTAGCTAACCTTCGATGGCTAGGACATAGTGCAGCCACAAGGAAAGGTATTTTACTAAAGCTAAAGTCACACTAGTGTAGATGTCGGTATTTATCAAAGCATTCTCTCCGAACCATTGTCAGACGCGGCGAGAATGATATACTTATTAATTAATAGTTTACAATAATTTAGCTCTGTTAAATGTGTGGTTAGGTTACGATAGGACTGACATGTCTACATAATAGACAAAAGTCCTTAAATTAAAATAGAATAAAAAAAAAAAAAAGTCAAACTAAACGAGTACCTATTTATTTTTTGCGAATGCAATAGTCATATTTAACCGACTTCAAAAAAAGACGAGGTTCTCAATTCGAATGTATTGTTTTGTGTGTTACCTCGTATCATAACTATTAACAGGGTCTACCGATTTCGGAGATTCTTTTAAAGTTTGGAAGCTGGTGCTGGTCATGTGGTCCCATTTAAATTTGATCGACATCTGACGAGTAGTTTTTGAGTTTGTTAAAGCAAACAAGCAAAGAGTCTCCCTATTGTCTGTCATGTAATCTCTTTCTACTAAAAAGTAAATAGGTGTCAGAAAACAATTGAGATTGTCTTCTGTCTTCGGTGTCAAGTGCGTAAAATATGGAAATTTGTGTTTTTATAAATATTGTGTTATTGCGTTTTTGCTATTTGATATTATACTTATAACTAAAGTATTCGTGTCTATCATTACGTAGAACGGTGGGCAATACAATCCCGTTCAGGTTATGGGCCCAGTAACGGTTATTGCGGCGACAACGTAGTGATAAACCAGCTTCAAATATTATGGCGACGCAAGGTAATATTGTTAACACAACATCGAGAGGCGAACGATCAGAGAGATCAGAGCCCGGACACGATACGAGTATGAGCTTAACGTCGATTGAGAAACTCGATGGAAACTCGAACTATAGCACTTGGAAGTTCATGGTGGAACTGTATCTCATCCACGACGACCTGTGGGAGTACACACAGATGACACCGGTTAGTACTGATGTAGCAGGCTTGAAGAGAGATCAAAAAGCGAGAGCCAGGATATGTTTGATGGTGAAGCCACATTGCCTGGTCCATGTTCGTCACGCGAGAACGGCGAAAGAGGCTTGGGACGCTTTAAGGTCAGCTTTTGAAGATAAGGGTTTGAATAATCGATGCAGACTATTATCAAAGCTAGTAAGCCTGAAACTAGAGCAGTTTACATCACTAAGAAATTACGTCACAGAGATGATGTCAGTAGCACAGCATCTGAGAGACATCGGCAAAGAAGTAGACGACGAGTTGCTTGCTGCCCTGATGTTGCAAGGGTTAACAGAAACTTTTCACCCTATGAGACTAGCCATAGAAAACTCAGGAGTAGAGTTAACGACAGATTACGTGAAGACCAAGCTATTACAGATGGAGGATTCGTATAGCTCAGGACCAAGTACCAGTACCAGTAATAATTCTGCACTGCTAACAGATAAACATAGCAAAGCAAAGAGATCTCTACAGAGGAAATCAAACGCGATCAAATGTTTTATTTGTGACGGACCACATAGAGCTAGAGTTTGTCCTGAGAACCCTAAAAATAAGAAGAAAGCTTCTATAGCCTTAGGACTTGCGACCTCAGGAGCTTCAGAAGAATGGATTCTCGATTCTGGAGCCACGGGTCACATGACTAACAATAGGGAATGGTTGATGGACTACAAAGCGTGTGACAGGAAAGTAGAGATAGGATGTGCAAATGGAGGTAAGGTGTATGGTATAGGAATAGGATCTGTGAAATGTGAAAAGCAAAATGCAAGCGTGAGTGATGTGATGTATGTACCTGACTTGGCAACTAACTTGCTGAGTGTAAGCACTATTGTAAAGAGAGGCTTTGTGGTAGTGTTCTCAAAGAAAGGATATCAGTTACTGCGAGCTGATGGATGTAAGGTATCGGGTGATATCGCACATACAGGTGTTGAGGAGAATGGTGTTTATAAACTTAAACTCTGTTCACAGAAGGTTGCACTAGCCTCGACTGTCAGTGGAGATATGGAGTTGTGGCATAGGCGTATGGGACACCTCGGCGTGCGTAACCTTACATTACTTCGAGATAAGTTGGCGATTGGGGTAAGTTTTCCTAACACTTCTGTTAACTTAGAATGTGTAGCATGCTTAAAAGGAAAGCAAACTAAACAGCCATTCAAGAAAGGATGTGCGACTAGGTCTAAAGAGATACTTGGCTTAGTTCACTCTGATGTTTGTGGACCGATGGGTGAAGAGTCACTTAGTGGTTATAAATACTTTCTTACGTTTATAGATGATTTTACAAGAAAAACTTTTGTATATTTTCTTAAAGGTAAACATGAAGTATATGAGAAGTTTGTAGAGTTTAAAGCCCTTACCGAAAAACAAACGGGTAAGAAACTTAAAATCCTGCGTTCGGACAATGGCAAAGAGTATGTCAACCGACAAATGGGTAAGTTGATGAAGGACTGCGGAATCCAGCATCAACTGACAGTAGAGTATACGCCAGAGCAAAACGGGGTTGCGGAGCGTGCAAACCGTACTATTGTAGAGAAAGCTAGGAGTATGCTTCAAGAGGCAGGATTAGAGACAAAATTTTGGGCAGAGGCCGTAAATTTTGCTGTCTATTTGAAAAATAGATCACCGACGATCGCAATAAAGGGAAAGACGCCAGAGGAAGCGTGGACGGGGAAAAAGCAAGACTTGAGTTCGATCAGAGTTTTTGGATGTAAGGCATTTGCACACATCCCGAATGCCAAAAGAAGAAAATGGGATCCGAAGTCAAAAGAGCTTATCCACGTCGGAGTCTGCGATGAGTCGAAGGCTTACCGCTTGATTGATCCTGTAACCGGACAACTAAGCAAAGCGAGAGACGTTGTATTTTTTGAAAACTTTAAATTCAATGATGGAGTACAACCAACAGAGAATAAGGTTGAAGAGCGTGTAGTTGTGAATTTAGAAGGCAACAATACTGAGAATGAGACGGAAAATCTACCTTTAGCTCAAGCTGATTCTCAAGAAAGTTTAGAAGCTCAAGACGAGACTGAGCAATCGCTTATGCAAGAGTGCATTAGAGCGGAAGAGAGAGCTGTTGATAGTTATGAAGACTGGATGACTTTTGAGGAGAGAGAAGTGGAAGAAGACCATCTCGCGGAAAGAAGGTATCCTTTGAGAGAAAGGAAGAAGAGAAACTTTCCTGATTTTGTCACTTATAAAGCTACAATAGAAGATGATGATCCACAGAGTGTAGAAGAAGCATTGTCTAGAAGCGACAATAAATTGTGGAGAATCGCAATTGAGGAGGAGCTAGCAGCGCTAAAGAAGAACAAGACTTGGACGTTGGTGGAGCCACCACGTTCTTGCAACCTTGTTGATTCTAAATGGGTATTTAGAATAAAAGAAGAGGCGGGGGGAAAGAAACGCTACAAGGCGCGCTTGGTTGCAAGAGGTTTCAGCCAAAGGCGAGGTATCGATTACTTCGAAACCTTCTCTCCCGTCGTTAGGCACAGTTCACTAAGGACATTGATGGCGCTTGCGGTTCAAATGAATCTAAATATAGATCAGATGGACGTGAAGACAGCATTCCTCAACGGAAATCTAGACGAGGTAGTCTATATGAAGCAGCCGGAGTTCTTTGAAGAGAAAGGCAAAGAGAACCATGTGTGCCTGTTACGAAGATCACTGTACGGACTTAAGCAAGCCCCAAGAGCGTGGAATAAGAAGCTTCATACCGAGCTTATAGGGCTTCGGTTCAAGAGATCAGATAACGAGCCCTGTGTTTACACAAGATCAAAGGACGGAAAGATCATCATAATCGCAGTGTATGTTGATGACATTCTGATTTTTTGGAATGATGCCGAAGAGTTGCGCAAGGTTAAAGCAGAGCTTACGAATAAATTTGAAATGAAGGACCTTGGCAGAGCGGAGTTAATGTTGGGCGTGCATATAACTCAGAACGAAGGTATTAAGTTGGACCAAGAGCGGTACATAGAGAAGATCCTTCGCACTTTTGGGATGGAGGACTGCAAACCAGTCACCACACCAGCAGTAGCAGGACAACGGCTAGAGAGGCCGCAACCTAAAACGAACTGGATGAAAGTGTGCCTTATCGATCACTAATTGGTTCACTGATGTATTTAGCCGTGTGCACGAGACCGGACATTGCACATACGGTAAGCCAATTAAGCCAGTTCAATAGTTGTTATGGAGATGAGCACTGGATAGCAGCAAAAAGAGTGCTTCGCTATTTAAAAGGAACAAAGAGTTTTTGCTTGAGGTATACAAAAGAGATGCAACGGGATTTAATTGTTGGCTATGCAGATGCAGATCATGCAGGAGATTTGGATCGCAAGTCTAACTCTGGGTGGTTGTTTTTATCTCAAGGAGGAGCAATTTCTTGGGAAAGTAAGAAACAACGTACAATCGCGTTATCGACTGCTGAGGCAGAGTACGTCTCGCTTTCAGAGGCTGCGAAGGAAGCGGTATTCCTCCGCAGATTTGTAGCTGAGGTGAGGCAAGAGTCGGGTATGTCACCATGCATACCTATCTTCAGTGACAGTCAGTCGGCTATAGCGATAGCAAAGAACCCTGTACATCACCAACGTACCAAGCACGTGGATGTGCGGTATCACTTTGTGCGAGAGGCAATTGAGAATGGTGATATTTCTTTGAGATACAAGGAGACAGCACGGATGGTAGCGGATGCTTTGACCAAGACGCTGTTAAAAGGGAAGTATGAGTGGTGTGTGAGAAATATGGGTTTATCTTGAGAGCTGAGAGTAATTGAGTGAAAGTAGATATGAGATTAAGGAGGAGTGTTAAAGCAAACAAGCAAAGAGTCTCCCTATTGTCTGTCATGTAATCTCTTTCTACTAAAAAGTAAATAGGTGTCAGAAAACAATTGAGATTGTCTTCTGTCTTCGGTGTCAAGTGCGTAAAATATGGAAATTTGTGTTTTTATAAATATTGTGTTATTGCGTTTTTGCTATTTGATATTATACTTATAACTAAAGTATTCGTGTCTATCATTACGTAGAACGGTGGGCAATACAATCCCGTTCAGAGTTATCCCTAATAATGCCTATTTAATTGACATAGATGATATCGTTATCATTTTGTTACTTCTTTGTTTAGAAGACATCGAGATAGTTTCTTAAAAAATTCTATACTTACAAGACTCAAAAGCACAACATAAATTAGTTTTGATAAAAAAAAAACGCCTCCTAAACCAAAAATGACGGGATTAAAAATTTTATGTTTAAAAAAATCTCAATGTTTTTTGAGGTCGGTGCCAACCTCAGTACCTATTTGGAATAAATGTAGTCACTTGTATTTAAGACCGGCTTCAAAATTACATTTATATTTTTTAAAAATTAATATTATTTCTTCTCTGGTTTTAGTTTTGAAGGCGGTTTTTTATACTATTTTAAAAACGATTTATGATCGTCGCTTCTTCCTAAACTGATATTACTTATGCAAGTTTTATTACTCATAGTCCGTCTAAACAAAATATTCTGGACAAATCAATGGACCGGAAATAGTCCGAACAAAGGGCTAAGTCCGGACATATCCGGACTAATCCGGACGGATGGTAACCCTAACCAGGCCCGTCTCTTCCCAATGTTTTGCCTCGCGGCGCTTCATACGTTTTGTATGAAAGTACATCAAAGTGGCGCCGAATCTGCGCCCCGTTCTCATCTTAGGTACTACGTCTCTTGTTTGGCTTGCGCCGCAAGATTTTTACAAAAGTCGAGTTTTTCGCTAAGAGCGACCTCTTTCAGGTATATTTATACTTAGGTACTAGGAAAGTCACAACATTGTTAATTGCCTGGTTTTGTGATGAAATAAAATACTTACCTACTTAGGTATTTTTAATTTTTTTTTCAGACTTTTTATTCTGTCAATAGGTGTCTTCCTTACGTATGAATTTACTAGATACTTTTAGGAAAACGGACCACTCAGGCGAAGTTAAGAACAAAAATTAGTAGATAGGTACCTACCACAGAAATAATAATAATAAAGAGGGTCATCTTTATTATTATTTCTGTGGTACCTACCTACCTAATTCAGAAGAGAACATTGCTTGCATCGCTTGCTTTGTTCAAGTAGTGTAGAGAAAAAAATGTGTTACACGAGTCAGCACTTATTGGAGACAATTTACGCGCGAATTACGCAATTAATTAACAGACAAGTGACCGACAACATGTTAAAGCCGGAAGTATCTACATCATTAGGCGGACGAAAATGGCGCGAACTGCGATTATAATATTATCGATAAACAAAACTACGATAAAATTATCAGCTTTTGATACACGTTAATCGAATGAATTTGATTATATCTCGTAATTTTATGTGAGATTTCAATGACAAAAGAGAATGTTCCAGATATCTTTTGTTGCAGACTGGTTTAAAAATATAAAGTTCTTCCTGTTTTTATGTTGTTGCATTGAAACAAATAAAAAGTAATTGAGATAAATTCTCTTTGCTAGATGAATCGAATTCAATTCCGAAATGTAGATGTTTTGAAATGTTGGTTAGAGGGTAATAATTAATTACTACCTATCTATTGTCTACATAGGCAAACCAAAACATTATTATATTTTTTATATAGTAAAATTAGATTATAAAGTCCACGGTAGCTTAAAAGCATCGAATAGTAAAAAAACGTAGTATCTCTAAATAGTCTGTATAAAAAAAACATTTTTTAAATTATTTCTTAATTTACTAATTTATAATCTACTAACGCCATCTGTTGGTATAAGTAAGTAACTAAGAATTAAATAAGGAATAATAATAAAGAGCCATAAATTTCAAAGGAATCATTTAATTCATAATTATTTTTTATTAAATCTACTCTAATTAAACATAATTAATGTTGTTTCTTTACATCATCTAAAAATAGCTTTAAAAAAAGTAAGGCGTTCAATAAACTTCTCCAAACACATGCGCCCTCTATGAGACTAATGCTAAAAAATAGAGATGGGAATTGGTCACATAAATGTTATTAGACAAACTCTTACTTTTGAATTTGGCCGCATAAGGTCTCCTTGAGCTTTTGCCTCCCTCGCACAATAGAATAATATAAATTACTATCTCTCTCTTTTCCGATTCAGTTGAAAAAAAAAGGATTAATGGCGAATTGAATTTGACATTTGTATCTACGTTTTAACAAAAATGATAAATTTACGAAATCCGTGGGTTTTAATGGAATACTATGAATAAAACAGGATTGAATTTAAAATTTGCTCCAACTATTACGTCGTTCATGTTTGTTGTGAATTAGTTTGATAGTAAAAAATCGTGAAAAGTGGACTCGTTTCAAGTGCCCAAATTTTTAAATTTTTCGGAAATGTTATGTTAAAAGTCGACGATAAATGAAATTTATGAAACAACTAGTTTGGATCTCGAGATTCTCTACCCAACTTATACTGAGGACGTCTAAATTCGGTTTTACCTTGTAAACCACAATGGTATAGTCTACATTGAAATACATTATTTTGTAAATATAAAAAAAAAATGTTTACTGCGAAACATCAGCAGTCCTTGTGTTAGTGTGTTTTTAATGTAGTGAATATAAAGTGCAAGCTCTGATGGAGAAAGAAAAATCGAAGTTGATTTCATTTAGATTTCTGTGACCTGCTTAGATTACTAAAATGGTTACGATGAACTCTACTGAAAAGGCGGCACAGAAGGCCTGTCAGCAAGGACCATCCAGGTTTGTTATCTCTTATTCAGTTATATACTTACTAGTTTTTCTCTAATACCATGTTCCAGAAAACACATATGCAATAATTTTTCGCCTGTTATCCAATTGTTCATTACTTACACACTACTCCCAAATGAGTTTGAGCACTTTATCCATTATTACATCTGGCCTGGCAGTAAGCACCATGTAGCTCTATAGCAGTACTCCTGTGAAGTTTTGAATAAAATAGTCTAACTAACCTTGTTTCCCCATAAAATTGTTCATTTTATCCCCTTAGGGGTTAATTTTAGAAAAATCCGGCCTTATCCCTTGGCTACATCATAAAAGGAACCTCTGTGCAAAATTTCAACTATTTAGGTCCAAGGGTATGTGCTGGGTGTTGGTCGGTCACTCAGTCAGGACTGTTCTTTTTATATATTAACCCTTTACCTACGGGCTGCTGGAAACCAATGTCATCTCGCAATATGGGTACTTTTTTACATGGGTACACTATACCTGACTCCACTTTACTTGACAATATTTCTAAATCTACCAGTGATAAGTTATTGAAATCTTGAATATGTATTGATTCACTAATCTATTATATTCTTAATTAATGGTGTCGCGTCGCATTAAGCGTACGCATTTTGCCAATGTCAAGTGAAAATGTACAATAAAATGTAACAAAAATTGTACGGTTGATTGAGGTAAAAATGGAGTCTCTCAACACGTGTTTTAACAACAAGAACTCGGGAGAAACTCCTGATTAACTAATATTTAATTATATATGTTACATAGTACAAATAATAAACATTGACTTCAAATGGAATTTTCGTTTTTGTTTATGGTTTTATGAATTAAATTATAAAAACTAGAATATGCTATAAATAATATGATAATGGGCAGTATTCAGTAGAAAAAAATCTATCTTTGACCTTCATTACTGGTATAATCTAGAAAAAAATGTTCCTAATGATGAGTGAAATACGTAGTACTCGGCTTTGTCATAGGTATTGTTACAGCCATTGTGTAGAGACCATCACAGACTTTATGTATTTATAACATTTTCAATAAGCTAAGTAGTTAATAAATATATATTTTAGTTAAGCGATTCTCTTGTCCGGTGCTGTAACTTTAAGCACAGATAATATAATACTGTTTAAGGTAGATAGGAAGTTGAATTAGGGTTTGATGGGGCTGACATATCTTTTAAGATAAAAGCCTCTAAAAATAAAACATTAAAAAAAATAATTCAATAATTATTATGGAATAATTTTATTTTTGCGTTTACAAACGCGTAAATATAATACTAGAAAAATGCACTGAAAAAAATCGACTTGCCTCAGGCGGGACTCGAACCCGCACCTTCCACAATCCGGGTGGAAGGTGCGGGTTCGAGTCGCGGAGTCGATTTTTTTCAGTGCATTTTTCTAGTTCAATAATTATGTCGTTAGTCTTCCTTAAATAAATAAATTACAATATAGAAAGTTTCTTGTCACAGGGACAACTCCAAGTACGTAAAGGAAGACAAAGAAAAGGACAAAAACAAGAAGGATAATGCAGTGTCCAGTCTACCGCCCAGCGTGCAGGCGCTGATGTCCACAATACCTTCACCGGAGGAGTCTCCTAACTATCTCATTTATAAGAAGGTAAGTTTATTCTTCTGTTTTTTTTTAATACCACAGATTTAATAAACGAAGGAGATATTTTAGAAATAAGGTCCAGTTTTCAGTTGAAAGAGTATAGAGGATGGGTTAAAATCATCATCATCATAACAGCCTTTATTCGACACGAGGGCTCTCCTTGTCTTCGAAGGAGGGTTACCCCATAGTCCACTATATATGTAGGTATCTGTAATATATATATATATAGGTAATGTGTATATGTATGTAAGTATTTTATATAAGTATGTGTTTTTTACTTTCGTCTTCGTCAAAAAATTCGACCTTTTCTCTTTCTATTTTTTCCATTCTATTCTAAAATAATGGCCTTGCGTCGCATTCAGCGTACGCATTTTGCCAATGTCAAGTGAAAATGTTACTAAAGTAACAAAAATAATTGTTCGGTTGATTGAGGTTAAAAATGGAGTCTCTCAACACGTGTTTTTACGACAAGAACTCGGGAGAAACTAAAAGGAGATAGGCCGAGCCGGTGTTTACCTTTTTTTTTTTTTACTCACAAATAAAACACCAAAATGGCGTTGAGTGGCGGGGCCCCTCTGAGGGTACTATAAAAATGCAATTAACAGGTAGACATAATAATATGTCTGCGTGCCACACGCGCGATATAAACTGTCAGACATTATTATGTCTGCCTGCCACTTCAGGGGTTAAGTTTTCCAGTATATATATGTATTTGTATGATCTCCTTGAACTTTTCTCTGAGGGAGTCACGCGGGCCCAGTCGAAAAATTGCTCTAACAGCCCGTTTTTGCAGAACAAAGGTGGTATTAATATCTGCACCACTCCGCAGCGATGCAACTCCGGTATATATCAGCCCTAAGGGTAGGAACATGCCGAAGCTGCTCGCGGTCGCGGGCGATATCTCGATACCCCGATGTATCGACATCGCTGTTTCTACATGGATGGCGGTGCCAACATGCCGATTCAGTCGCGCCTGACAGCTCAGTTGCTCAGTGTTATATTTGTTGTAAAAATTATATCAATCAACACCTACTTATCCATAATTCAATTCACCAAAAAACAACCAAACAGCTAGCCGATCAATTATCGCGACGATAGAAGCGGCACGAGAGTGAAATAGATACTTACAACTTGAGGCGAACCGATTTGACCAATCACGAGCCAGATCACATCGATGCCGTCGACCGCGATGTAAAAACAATAGTTATTTATTATACAAGAGTGGAAAGTTCCTTTTTAACCGCGTGCTCGATTTGGATGACCGAGTAAGCGAAGGATTCTAAAGTTGAATCACGAGCGCAGCGAGTGATTCTAAATTAGAATCCTGAGCGTCAGCGAGGGAAACAAACGAGCACAAGGTGAAAAATCTTTCCACTCGAGTGCAATACGTAACTTTTCATCCCACCTCAGCGAGGAAATGACAAAATGAAAAAGAATTTTTTCACAATTTAAAAAGTTCTAATCATAAATTTGGCACCATAGAGGTTACATTAAATAGGTTTAATGACGTTTTGAATTTACAATTATATTGAGTACTCATTATATGTGATGTTCTAAATTCAAATCTACTTTGCCACTCAAGCGAATAAAATAGAATTTTCCAGCCAGATTTCGAAGCGCAAAATTACACTTTCCGAGGTGGTGGGATGAAAAATATTTTGTTTGCACGTAGGCATCGAGCTAAGCCGCGAAGCTGACCGCGATGTATCGCAGTGAGGTATCCTTCGGCATGTGCGTGCGTGTTTATTAGCATGCATTTGTTTTACATGGAGGTGACATCGATGTAGCGAGCTAAACAGTGACCGCGAGGTATCGCAGTGAGGCATCTTTGGCATGTTCCTACCCTAAGAATTAGTAAGCAAAGTAAAATAACCGGTAACAAGCATAATTATGCCTGTTGGCAGTGATGCGCAATTCATAGGCGATGTAGGGTGACAAAAAAATAGCCTATACAATTAGACACTAGTTATTAACAAAACTGTTTAAATTACAGATGGAGGCAATCATCGAGCGAATGCAAGATGAGAACACCGGTGTACCCGTCCGTACGGTGAAGAGTTTCATGTCGAAGATACCTTCGGTAAGGGATTTGTAATTGATATTTAATGGCGACAAATCCATTGCTTAATGAACCCGCCTATTTAGCTTACAAAATAAGTATACTGCGTTTGGAACGAAAAACACAACCTGCGCGGCACAACGTTGAAACACGAATGAGCGCGCTCGAGTTCGTCGCGAGGGCCTTTGACTCGTGCCCAAAAAACCGCTCCGGACGCGAGTCGCGAGACGAGGTGCGAGGCGAGCCGCGATGCTTCATAGTTCATTTAACTTTCCATTAAAACTATACCATTAATTCTGAATGAATGGTAGGCATTTGTAATGAGCTATAGGTCTGAGACGTGATATTATTTGTTAACCGACTTTAAAAAAGAGGAAGTTCTCTATCCGACTGTTTTTTGTGTTTGTTACCTGTTTACTCCGTCAATTCACACTCTCGCCTCGTACCTCGCCTCGTACCTCGCCTCGCGCCTCGTCTCGCATCTCGTACGCGAGTGTAAATGCGGTATAAGTAGGTTGACGAAAAGGCTATATGAATCTGAAGTGAACGGAGATTGAAGCGAAGACCTAGGCGATTGTTTATCGATCAAATCGAAGATGTCTTTAAAAAGGGCCGCGCAACGTGTGTGAGGGCTGTAATAAAAGTACACATACCAGCAAAATTAGGGGAACAAAGAAAGGTTGATTTATGTAATACATGTATTTTTGGAGTTTACTCCTTAAGAATCGATTTGCATATATTATAAGGGGCCCGGTATGAGAAAAATGTGAGGAGTAAAATCTATCGATGAATGACCTCGTTACGTTTTTGAAGGTCAAAGTCATAATTGGTGCGCATCCTATGTCGCGCAACTTTCTAACTGTCAAAACACGGATGACAGCAGGTGCGCCATCTCACCTGTCTCGGAGTAAACTCTAGTCGTGCGTCGGAGCTGACACACACAATTTTTTTTTTTGTTTTTTTTCTTTCTTGTATACTCAGTATATCCCGACCTCGGGATTTTGACGGATTTACACGTTTTGGACCTGCCTGAGTCCAAAAAGCCCGTTTTGGAATTATGTCTGTGTTGCGTTAGGACGATATCTCGAGTATGCTTTAACTTATTGCAACCAAATTTAACATGCGTGTATGAGATCAAAATATAAGGTTTCTATCAACTTTTGAGCCGTCGATCACGAAAGTTAAGCAACCAAGTGCGCGGTCGGTACTCGGATGGGTCACCAAAATTTAACACGCATATGGGAAAAAGGCGTGACTACATGTATGTATGTATTCCCAGGTATTCACTGGCGCTGACCTGGTGTCCTGGTTGACCCGGGAGCTTCACCTCGACGAGTCCTGGGAGGCTCTGCATTTAGCCCATCTCTTGGCCGCCCACGGCTACCTGTTCCCTATAGATGACCATAATTTGACGGTCAAGAATGACAATACTTATTACAGGTACGTATAGAGAGTGGAGATGAAACGTATAGTTGATTGGCCGGATACCGGATATCCGGGAGCTGCGAGGCCGGATATCCGGCGGCCGGATATTCGATCCATTGTCTCGTTGCATGTCGTGACGAGTTTAGCGCTGCACAGGTGCGGCGAACGCGATCAGGGGCCTTAGTATGAGTTTTGATAGTTTTCGAACTCGATCAAACGTATCGTCTCTTCTCATACATTGCTCACTGTTTCTGATAGTTTACGCTAGAGGCGCTAGTGGGCAATGTATGAAAATAAACGATACGTTTGATCGAGCTCGAAAACTAACAATCTCATACATACTGGGTGTAAAAGACATGAGCAGTCAAATGAAAACCACGTATTCTATACATCAATATAAGACATATTTCAAAAAAAATATTGCTGGGAAATGATTTTTATTTTTTGGTGTTACAAAAAATTGCAAATTGTACCGCGCAATGTAAAGGGCTCAACTCGCACGCAACTCGCAAAACCGCGATAATTTTGCTTGACGGCGGCCCCGTTCGTTAGTGTCCGTGCGCATCGAGTGAGCTACATTGAACGCTAACGTTTTGAAGCCATTTTTTGTTATAAAATACTAAAAAAAATGATAATGTTTCTTTGGACAATAATTAAGAAATAACGTATACAATACGTTTTCATAAAAAAAAGAAAAAAAAAATATGACTTTGACCTTCAATAAAATCGTAACTATCAATTTCCCAGGTATAGTCTATAGGAAGAAAAATGTTATGACGGTGAGCAGAATACATGGTTTTCGTTTGACTGCTCATGTCTTTTACACCCTGTATACCTATCAGCCTTTATAATTCGACTCACAGCTGGAACACAATTCCTCTCTTTGTCATCGAAGGATGTTTAGGCAGTAGTCGCCTTCTACGGTTTACCCTTGTTTGGTATAACAACGTTTGCTCGAAAATCGTTTCGTCTAATTTTAGTTGCAATAAAGTCATTTCGCATAATTATTCATTTGACCGAATATTTAATTGGTAGAATTTTATTTAGCATAATTATTTATTTGACATAATGTCATTTCACCGAATTTTCATTTGCACTAATTTTATTTAACCTAATGTTTAATTGGTAGAATTTTATTTAGCATAATTATTTATTTGACATAATGTCATTTCACCGAATTTTCAAATGCACTAATTTTATTTAACCTAATGTTTAACTAGACTAATAATGATTTGGTCGAAAGATCGTATCGAATATTCAGTTCAGTAATAATTCAGTGAAAACGCCCTAAAGTCGCTTCTGGCACTCGCCGGCCGCTGCCGAGGCACGGCGGCTCGTGCGCTGTGTTCATGTCAACCTAACTCGCTCCTCGCTAACCTATTGTTCAATTGAACATTCGATGAAATGAAAATTATACCACCTGAATAATACATCAAATGAACATTATACTTTTTGATCAATAGCGCAAATGTTGTTATCGCAAATGAACATTCGATGAAATGAAAATTATACCACCTGAACAATACATCAAATGAACATTATACTTTTTGATCAATAGCGCAAATGTTGTTATCGCAAATGAACATTCGATGAAATGAAAATTATGTCAATCGATATTATACAAAGTGATTATTTTCTTAAACGTTGTTCGAAGAAATGATTTTCGACTAAACGTTGTTATACCAAACAAGGGTGAACCGCCTTCTACGACACCCATCGGAGGATATGGGGTGATGCTATTCTACTCTGCTGGGGTACCTATCAAAACACAGATTTTTTTGTTATCGAATTTCATTTCACCGAAAACTATTCCACGATTTTCAATATCTATTTTTCTTGATTGATCGACTAGCTAATGATCACCGTTTCATATTATCGAATAAACTTTCATAACAAAAATGTTTCAAAGTTGTGTTGGTTACCAGAATAACGGTCTATCGAACTAACCTTTCATGTAAACTATTAAGTTATCGATAACACTATTTACAAAAACATGTTTTAATATTAAAGGTTACACATTATAATGTTTCGTTTAATAACTTTCCATCGCAGTAACGTTTCATCGAACGATGCATTCGACTGTTGACGTTTGACGATAAAAACTGTTGAGGTCAGTTCTTAATTTAAAAATCAATTCTTAATTTGCAAGTAGGTACACCATGCAAGCAAGCATACAGCATGCAAGCAATCAAGCATACAGCATGCAAGCAAGCACCAAGCAAGCACCAAGCAAGCATGCAGCATGCAAGCAAGCATGCAGAATGCAAGCAAGCATGCAGCATGCAAACAAGCATGCAACTTGCAAGCAAACATGCAGCAAGCAATATAATGCTCCGCTCGCTTCGCTCGCTCCGCTATGCGTGGTCACAAGTCTAACCTAACCTAACCTAGGTTTATTTTCGTATTAATGGTTTTTCTTTATAGCGGGGGGCCTCAGGCCCCCCGACCCCCCCGAGCAGGGGGGCCAGCCCCCCTGCACCCCCCGGCAAGCATCTTGCAGGCATGCATACAGCATGCAATGCAAGCATGCATACATCATGCAATGCAAGCATGCATACATCATGCAATGCAAGCATGCATACATCATGCAATGCAAGCATGCATACATCATGCAATGCAAACATGCAGACAGCATGCAATCTTCGTTAGCTACGGTTGCACCGCTGCTTACTGCCTGTGGTTCTAAATCCAACCTAACTTAATCCATAGGTTTTCTTTACAGGGAAACAAAAATGATTACGAGTAATAACATAAAAAAAGTATTTTCGATGTACACTAACTGTAGTGTAGTAAAAATTGATGTTTCAACTATTCTGCAAACTGAAACTTACGTGGAAACAAAATTATGGGTAACAAAACATCGATTTAACATTATTTCGATAAAATAAATAAAATAGGAAAAGAATTTACGATGGAATGAGCTTGTAGATAACAACTATTCGAGGAAATGAAATTGCGATGTAACCTGATTCTAGGAGTTGTTAAGTATTGTATTAAAAGATCTGCGAATAGTTTTATGGGGAATGAAAATCGTTGAAGTTAATTGCGATAAAGTGATGGGTTCCCACTCTGCTGACATCACATGGCTGTTCACACGACATTTTCTATGTTATTATAGGCCTAAATCTAGGTTTTATGAGCTCTCTACTATGTAGAAATATCAGTAGGCCTATTCGCTAACTTTTTATGACAGTTGAAAGTTATGATCACCGAGTGATTTACATATCCATTGCCGTTTTACACCACACGCTATTATGGCACGTGTCTTGTGAAAACCGCAATGGATTTGTAATTCACTTAGTGATCATCACTTTCAACTGTCAAAAAAAGTTAGCGAATAGCCCCCCTGAAGAGATTCACGGCATAGACTGATGCTATTTTTTCTTTTACAGATTCCAAACACCATACTTTTGGCCGTCCAACCAGTGGGAACCGGAGAACACCGATTATGGTAAATATTTATATTCCAGCCCGCCTAGCATGACCACCGAAATACGATGTGATATAGCCATTTATCGCTTTGAACTTTCATAAATCATTGGATTTTTATCCAATGATTTTATCGAAACTGCGAACATGTATAAGCCTTAGGGTTGTTGAGGAAGTGATTATGAGGAAGAGGAGGAGGAAGAGGAAGTATGAAGCACAAATTTAGAGGATGCGGATGAGGATGAGGATATTTTTTGAGGAAGAGGATGCGGATGAGGAAGCGGAAGAGGATGATATGAAATATATAATATATATGGTCCACTGGAAAATGTTCTTCTAATTAATTTTTGAGTGTGTACAGGACAACGTCTGTCGGGTCCGCTAGTATTTATTTTACATTGTGAAGCTAAACCATTCACGAATCTCCTGGAACACATACAAAACATTTCATCAAAATCGGTCCTGTCCTAAATAACCAACATCCTGCATACAGGTGGTTTGTGATCGGCTTCTGAGTTGATTTCAAAAATTTAAAGAAAAAAACTTTTTTTTTTAAATAAATAAAGTACCCAGAAAATGTTTTACTTACAATATTTTCTGGGTACATTTTTTTTCTTTTTTTGTTTTTTTTAAACTTTTTTTTTAAATATTGACTCAGAAGACGATCCCCAACCACCTGTATTCAGGGTGTTGATTATTTAATTTACTTCGTATACGAGAAAGTAAAAATCGGGAGTGGTCTTCCCTTGACTTTCTCGTATACCGGAAACGACTCAAAGGTTGATAGAAATCTTATATTAGGTTGGGGAAAAAGTCTTTTCGCATTATAGTATGTATAAACTTGTAATAAAATCTCTTCGGCTATACTATTTGTATCTGGCTGGTTTTGGTATCATTGAAAGTTTAAATTTTAAAGAACATAATTCCAAATTCAAATTAGGAAAATGTGTGACTTTCATTTGTTTTTCGTACCGCCAAGATGAGTGAATCTAATGAAGAAATTCGATACATTTTAAAATTTTACTACAAAAAAGGTAAAAATGCAACGCAAGCCGCGAAAAAAATTTGCGATGTTTATGGACCTAGTGCAGTGTCTGTGAGAGAAGCACAAATTTGGTTTAAGCGTTTTCAATCCGGAAATTTTGATGTCAAAGATGCACGTCGCTCTGGTCGCCCTATTACAGATAAAATCGATGCCATTTTTGAAAAAGTGGAGCAAGATCGGCATGTCAGTAGTTACGACGTAGCTGAAGAACTGGGAATTGACCACAAAACGGTTTTGGTGCATTTGAAAAAAACTGGATACACAAAAAAGCTCGACATTTGGGTACCTCACGAGCTCACTGAAAGAAACCTAATGAACCGTGTACTCATTTGTGATTCTTTATTACGACGTAATGAAACCGAACCATTTTTGAAGAAGCTGATAACTGGTGATGAAAAGTGGATCACGTACGACAAGAACGTGCGAAAAAGGTCGTGGTCAAAGGCCTGTCAGGCTTCACAGACTGTGGCGAAACCCGGGTTAACTCACAACAAGGTGATGCTGTGTGTGTGGTGGGATTGGAAGGGCATTATTCATTATGAGCTGTTACCACCAGGCAGGACCATCGATTCTGAACTCTACTGCGAACAACTGATGAGATTAAAGCAAGAAGTTGAGAGAAAGCGGCCGGAATTAATCAACAGAAGGGGTGTGGTTTTTCATCATGATAACGCTAGACCTCACACATCTTTAGCCACTCAGCAAAAATTAAGAGAGTTTGGCTGGGAGGTGTTAATGCATCCGCCGTATAGTCCTGACCTTGCACCTTCAGATTTCCACCTGTTTCGGTCTCTTCAGAATTCTTTAGGCAGTGTCAGGTTAACATCACGAGAGGACTGCCAAAACCACTTGTCGCGGTATTTTGACCAGAAGTCCCAAAATTTCTATAGCAATGGGATCATGTCCCTACCTACAAGATGGCAAAAAGTTATCGAACAAAATGGTACCTACATACTTTAGTTAAATGTAAATAAACTATATTAAAAAATGTTTTGAATTTTCTTAAAAAATGCGAAGAAACTTTTTCCCCAACCTATTATTTTGATGTCATATATGCGTGTAAAATTTTGGTCACCCGAGTACCGACCGCGCACTTGGTTGCTTAACTTTAATGATCGAGGGCTCAAAAGTTCTTTGTAAAACAAAACTTCGTAGCCCAGAAGTCCCGCGCCCTTTCCTTGAATAAGTTTGACTGAACAACTTACAACTCACAGTCTCTTCATCTACTTCAATAAAGTACGTCCATATAGCACTACACTTCGGTCTCATTTCGATTTTCGATAAAACAATGTTTTTGAATGGGTTAGAGACAAATTATTACGTTTGCGATGCGTACGCGCGCAAAACAACGCTATATCAAGTCCAACCAAGGAAAAGCGAGCGTTCGGCCCGGCACGGCATCGTTCGTGCTGCGGCGTGTGCGTTGCCATGGATACGCGCATGCGCAGTGTAATTCCTCTTAAATTCCTTCTAAATTTTGAGGAAGCGATAGCGGAAGAGGATTTTTTTATGTTTATTGCATAGGATGCGGTAACGGTTGAGGAACTCAAAATATTGCGGAACTTCCGCATTATGTGGAAGCGGAAGAGGAATCCTCAGCAACCCTTAAGCCTTATACATGTTCGCAGTTTCGATAAAATTTCAAGTTGGCGGTTGTATCCAATGATTTTTAATATTGGATATAGTACTAATATTTTATGCACTGGAACTTATAAATCAAATCATTATTACGTAATTCTTGTAATCTTAAAAAGTATCGTCGTCGCTTCCTCCTCATGAACTTTCTGCAGACACGTGAATAATAAACTCCTCTAACATATTTTCTACAATATTGTTGACGTACATTTTTGTTTCCATCTTTGTTATCACATGATATCGGATGCATATTTACCTAAAGTTGTGCTGTTCGCAGTTATGGAAAGCACTTTTGTATCGGAAAAATCCCGGGATTCCGGAATCTACAAAATTTTGTGTTTGGCTAATATGAAATGCATTGTTGTATCGATTGTAAAAATCTCGCAATTTCGATCAAATGCTTTTTGACTATGGAATCGCATGTCAGCTAATTTTGTAAAACAGGTTGCCAAACTAGCATAGCAAAGGTCACGATGAGTAATTTTCTTTCTTCTCTCCACACAACAAACAACTCGGTGTCTTGAGTCTGATAAGCATTTCGTAATGAGTGCGAGTGAGACAGCAAATTATATACCTGCTTGGGTACAGGTAGTGAGCCGAAAATAGTTCCTTTTGTTCATTTAATGACATATGCTAAACAAGTCGTTTCCATACCATGTTACCGATTAGTTTCTGTAATCCCTGGATTTGTTATTTTAAAAAGTATGTTTTAAGAAGCCGCTTCCATAATTTCCCAGCCAAAAATTAACTTTAGGTAAATATGCATCCGATTAGATCGACATTCCCGATTTTTTTTTGGAATCCCGGAATTTGTATTTAAAAAATATGTTCTAAGAAGCCGCTTCCATAATTTCTCAGCCAAAAATTCACTTTAGGTAAATATGCATCCGAATATCCGACCACTACACATGATTGACACAAGACGACCACTGTTGACTATCCACTTTAGTTACTCCTTGTAACAAAAGAGTTCGAACTTCATCAATTTTATTACTTTTGTTATTTGCTGCTTGATAAAAGAGAGCGCGTGGCGTCACAATATTTGTTCGTACAAGCCGGCCTTTTGTGGCGTTTGTGTGAAACGGACTTTATGTTGATTACGTGGACCAATGACTTTTATAGATTTGCAATGAATCGACTAGAGGAGACAAAAAAAAAATTCACCAATGTGTGAGTAATGCGCATGTGTGCGTGAAAAATGGTACTGCAGTCTGACAGTTGCTGTCTTTTCTACGTGACTGACAGGCCTCCTTAGGCCGCCTGCGTGTACGTGAAATGGTCTCGTCTATCTATCTCGCTCTAATATACGCGTTAGTATGCTCTTTCTCTTTCACATCGCCGCTTGACTTTGTCGTATTCCGGAAACGACTCAGAAGTTGATAGAACCTTATACTGGGTGGCCCATAAGTCCTTTGAAATTTAAATTTCGAATAAAATTCAAACGGTGCGCAAGAATGGCGCGCGGGGTACGGGGGAAGCACCAACGGTCTTTCGGAATTCAGTCGCCATGGAGCGTTTCACTGGTGCGGACCGTGCTTTTTGTGTGCGCGAGTTTTATCGCAACAATAATTCTGCTACCGTTGCGCGGCGTAAATTTCGAGAACATCACAATTTACGCAACTGTAACGACACTCCAAGTATTCAAACGATTAAGAACTGGGTTACTAAGTTCGAGGAGAGTGGTTCTACGTTGGATAAAAAACGGTCAGGTCGACCAAGGACATCACGCACAGAAGAAAACATCGACGTAGTGAAACAGTCGTGAAAATCCTACCCAGTCTACTCGTAAGCGTTCCAGTGCATTAAACTTATCCAGAACTTCATTACAGCGGATTTTAAAGAAAGATTTACTTCTTCACCCTTACAAGATTCAATTAGTACAGGAATTAAAAGATACTGACCCTATGCACAGACTAAATTTTGCAAATGAAATGTTCGACCGCTTTACATCGTTTAATAACGTGTTATTCTCTGATGAGGCTCACTTCCACATCAACGGCCATGTCAACAAGCAGAATTGTTGCTACTGGAGTTGCGAAAATCCAAATCGCAAACATGAAAGGCCCTTACATAGCCCTAAAGTGACAGTTTGGGCGGCTATGTCAGCGCATGGCATCATAGGCCCTTACTTTTTTGAGGACAGCAGAGGTCGCGCGGTTACTGTTAATTCGCAGCGCTATGTGGCAATGATCGAAAACTTTTTTGCACCAGAGTTGCAGAATTTTCCAGGCTTCAATACGCGGACCTGGTTTCAACAGGATGGAGCAACTGCCCATACCTCTAATACCGCTATGCCCGTCGTTCGTCAACTTTTCCCTAGTAAAGTTATCTCTCGAAGAGGAAATATTGCCTGGCCACCACGTAGTCCGGATCTGACCCCAATGGACGTTTTCTTATGGGGTTATCTTAAGAGTAAAGTGTATGAAACCAACCCGCGGTCAATCGATGTCTTGAAAGAAAATATTCGACGAGAAATGGCAAGCATTACAGAAGTTACTTGCCGCGCAGTGATGGACAATTTTAGACGTCGCTTACAGGAGTGCCGCGATCGTAACGGATTACAATTAGACGATGTAATTTTCAAAAAATAATTCCCATTTTATTAAGATTACTTGAAAATAAAAACCTTTTTCATATTGTAATTAGTTTTTTTTAATGATTGTTAAGAACCCTTAATACCACAATATTTACGCACGGCAACACTGACGGCGGATGGCGCGCGCAGTAAAAACAACAACATGACTTAGCTACGATCTTCGCGCCAAAGAGAACAATTCATTTTTCATATAAATAATTTCTCAAGCAGTTTGCATCACAAATACTTGTATTTTATATTGTTTTAAACAATTATATAATTTTATAACTACGAATACGCTGAAGTCTTATTTTATCTACAACAAAGAAGACCTCTCAATAACATTTTGGTGACCCCGACGTGATACAAGGGAGCAGACTGACAATCACAACGTAAAGCAGAAAATCGGCAGTAGAACAATTGAAGAAACACAGAGGGCATGGTACTGTTGATTAAGGTGACGCCATAAAAAAGTAAGGCCATAATTTCCAATACTATTTTACAAACAATAATTTAAAGCGGAAAACAAATTGCCTTAATTTGTGCATCATTTCATCCGATCTGTTTCTGATTTCACCCGACCTGCAATCTTTCTACGTGTGTATGCGTTTGTTTCCAGCATCAATTATTATATTTTATTAGTATTTGTGTGCATCTGCCAATTGCAAGTGTAATTAAGCTTCCTTGCAACCTAATTACATAATTTGTTGCTAAAAGAAGTGCTAAGGTTTGTTGTAAGCCCTAGGTTACCTATTATTTTGGCTAATGTTAGCTAGTAACCTACTTCACTTCATTATTTTGTCCTACAAATTGTTATCATAAAACTATTTTTGCGTGTCTACGCCAACAAATTATAATAAAAGAAGTGCTAAGGTTTGTTGTAAACCCTAGGTTACCTACTATTTTGGCTAATGTTAGCTAGTAACCTACTTCACTTCATTAATTTGTCATAATTACAATTGTTAATTTCTTGTAAACTATTTTTTATTTACGCTTATCAAACTATAATAAAATAAGTCCCACATCTATCGCTTGTAAAAATCTATATTATCAGATAAAGCTAAAATAATAATTTAACATTCCATATTGAATTAATTTCACATCAATTCAATTAATTTTTTTGTCAATAACTTTGTTTGCTTTTTCCGTATAACCCTACAAAATTAAAAAGTCGTTCGTGTAAAATTCCAGATTCGCTGCTAACAACCGACTCCTACATTCCGCCGGGTTATAACCAGCGACGAGTTTCGTGTTTTTGAATTTGGAATACGAGCCAGCTCCTTTGCAGTTGCGCGTACATTGCTGTATCACGTACATTACGTGTTTTGTATACGGTTTGATTTTACACTTACTTATTTGTTTAAATTTTCCGATTTCATTGCTTACTTCCATTTATTATCACGTTAATGCCGTGTCTTTGTTTTAATACATAAAAATGGCGCAACCGAATAATAGTAATAAAACTACGCTGCCTTGTACTAAAGATACGTTAAAGGATTTTATTCATCAAAGGGGTATTATAAAAGCTAGACTAACAGTTTTTCAAAAATATGTTAATACTTTAATGCAGATGGAAACAAAAAATTTAGATAGCATTACTATTAGAGAATTACAATTAAAATTATCTCGCGTGCAGGAATTAATGCCTGCCTTTGATGAAATACAAATTAATATCGAATATTCTGTGTCGGATTCTCAGATAGATTCTCAAATAGAAGAACGCGATTTTATTGAGACTATCTACTGCAAAAATATTTCTATTGCTCAAAACATCATTAAAAATTATAACAAGTCACACGTTTCACATTGTCACTTAGGTTCATGTAATACCTGCAAAAGAAAACACAATTATTAGTAAATGAACAGTCTGATTACAATATCAAAGAGAATAATAATAATACTTTTATTAACTTACCAGTCACTGATGCTGTGGCAGCTTCTCAGTTACCATCGACTAATATGGCGTTGCCTGTGGTAGTGCCGAGCCAAATATTGTTGAGCACAGCAGAAGTTGACTAGGTTGACGTAAACACAAATAAAATATCCTCTGCTAAGGCTTTGCTCGACAGTGGCAGCCAGTCTTCGTTTTTAACTAATAAAATGCAAAACAATACGAATATTTCCTATACTACAATTAACTCAATATTATTTTACGGTAATGTCACTAATACATTTAAAAGTCGTGAGTTACAAGTTAGGTCTAGAGTTGACAATTTTCATTTAAATGTTTCATGTTTTCTAATTGACCCACTAACTGTCTTATCCAAGTCCCGTTCCAAAGTTCAGTGTAACTTTTCTCAAGGGATTCATGAATCTCTTGCTAAGTTCTTTCTTCTTAAAAAGCTTCCATCATCCTCCAAATTATTGTCCAAAAAGGAAGAGGTATGTGAAGCTCATTTGATTAACAATCGGAAGCGTCTTCTATACGGAAGGGTTTATGTCAAGATAAAATGTAAAAAAAAATGGATATAATTAAAAAGTGCACAGACAATTCAATTAAACTAAAAGGTGTACTTACCGCATTTGAGTTAGAACAATAATTGATAGTGTTAGTAAAATAGTAAAAAAGATTCATTTTCTTATGATTTTCATTTATTTCATTTATTTATTCCGAAGCCGATTGATTTGAAATTTAATATTTTATTTTATTAAACTAACTTTTGCTATCATCATAGAGTACTTCAAGCAATGAACTTGGAATATTACTTTAAATCTGCGATCAAGGTATCGGTAATTACGCGTCAACTTAAGTTAAACATTTTAATTTCTCTTCATCAAACTCGCCTATCTTTGGTGGAATTTGGGAGACGGCTGCTGTAACACAGCTTAGTTTCATGTAAAACCGATTGCAGGTACCTAATTCTAGCCTCACTGTTGAGAGTTGACAACACTTTTCGCACAGATTGAGGCAATTTTAAATTCGCGTCCGTTGACATCCATGTCCGCTGATCCTTCCGATCTAGCGCCGTTGACTCCAGGCCACTTTTTGATTGGCCGAACCTTATCAGCTTTACCTTCGCCCGTCTCCGAGCGGATCAACATCTAACACTATCAGTTCGTCGTGAAGCTACGTTACTATTTTGAAGTCGCTGATCAAACGAGTACCGTCAGATCTGCAGCAGCGAGGTGGCGGACGAACTGCAACGGAAGTCAAAGTTGGGGAGCTCGTCATTGTGAAAGATGAGCAGCTACCGCCACTGAAATGGCTCAATAGCCACAATGTGCGGATCAATGTGCGGATCACTAAACTCCATTCTAGTCAAGATGGTGTAGATGGTGTAATAATCGTGTAGTCTTCGACGTCTTTACCAAGAAGGGCGTCATAAGAAGAGCACATTCCAAATTGTGCCCGATGGAAACAGATGCTCAAGAAGGTCTTAAAAGCCACCCTTTTAAGGGGGGGAGGATGTTAAGAACCCTTAATACCACAATATTTACGCACGGCAACACTGACGGCGGATGGCGCGCGCAGTAAAAACAACAACATGACTTAGCTACGATCTTCGCGCCAAAGAGAACAATTCATTTTTCATATAAATAATTTCTCAAGCAGTTTGCATCACAAATACTTGTATTTTATATTGTTTTAAACAATTATATAATTTTATAACTACGAATACGCTGAAGTCTTATTTTATCTACAACAAAGAAGACCTCTCAATAACAATGATTTTTGTTTCATTTCAAGGGACTTATGGGCCACCTTGTATTTTGATGCCATACATGCATGTTAAATTTTGGTCATCCATCCGAGTGCCGACCGCGCACTTGGTTGCTTAACTTTAGTGATCGACGGCTCAAAAGTTGATAGAAACCTTATATTGTGATGCCATACATGCATGTTAAATTTGGTTGCAATAAATTAAAGCATACTCGAGTTATCGTGCTAACGCACAGACACAAAGACATACAGACACACAGACAGACATACACACAGACATAAATCCAATACCGGTGTTTTTGTACTCAGGAAGGTCCGAAATGTGTAAATTCGTCAAAATCTCGAGGTCGAATTTTTTGACGATTAAAATCAGTGATTTTTTTTTACGATTACAAGAATTACGTATACTAGAAAGTAAAATATTTTTGTATTGGATAGACCATTTATCGAGGAAGCTATAGATATAATAACCGACATTATCGCGAGCGGAGCCGCGGGCCCTCACTAGTACAATAAGAAGCTGAATGAAAACATTCAGTTTTCCAACATTTCTGACGCCGTGGTGGTGGTGTGATTAGTACAGCTGGCTACACATCAAGCGGTCCGGGTTCGAATCCTGGTAGCGGCTAATGTTTGTGTGACGAACACGAATGTTTGTTTGCGAGTCATGGTTGTTTATATATTTATTTAAGTTTACTTATAAAAATATCTAAAATTATTATGTATATTAAAAAAAAAATGTCCGTTATCTAGTATCCGTAACACAAGTTCTTAAAGATACTTACTTTCGGCTAGATAATTGGTGTGAAAAAAACTCTTCCTTCGCTAAAATGGCGGAACGTCAAATGTTTGACAGGAAAGTAGGCAGAACAGTTTATATGGGAAAATTAAATTTATTTATTTTATTTATTTATTTATTTATAAGGTACAATTACAGACAACAGACAGAAAACAAATATCATTTACAAAATACTTAATTAACACTGCGTGTCTGCGTCCAATTAAAATTGTACACAACACTTATATAAAACATCTATATAACTTTAAAATATAAAACTCTAAAATATGAAAACAAAAAAGATACAGTATACTTATTAGAATCATATATTCATGCATTGTATAACGACATGAGTGCGTTTTTGTAACCACGAATGCTACAGTTAAACATATCTATGTCTGAGCAAAGTTCATTGTAACATAAACACATTCGGTTCAAGGGGCTATTTTTTGCAACATTATTTCTAGATAAGGGAACACTAAACAACTGCTGGTTACGCACAGATCGAGTAGGCACCCTAAATTTCAATGACCCCAGTAAGTTGCTGTCAGAGAGACCGTTGGCAATCGAGTGAAGAGCGCACAGATCACTCATCAATCTTCTACGTTCAAGGCTCATCATATTGAAATAATGCAAACGATCGGCATATTCAGATATTTTTTTACGCAAACCACACTTAATACACATCGCTCTCACAAATCTACGTTGAACGGCCTCCAGTCTGTCCACATGGATGTTATAAACAGGGAACCATACAGAGGAACAATACTCTAATTGTTGTTTTTACTATCTTCCTCGCAATTTTTCCATATTTTCTCACCTTTTAAACCTTCCCTGGACTACGACAAACATTTCAAGACCAAGATAAGATAAATCAGTTCAGCCGTTCTCGAGTTTTAGTGAGACTAACGAACAGCAATTCATTTTTATATATATAGATTATAGATTATTATATTATATTATTTCTTTTCAGCGGTGTACTTATGCAAAAGAACGATGCAGAACAAAGCCAGGCTGGAACTGGCTGACTACGAGGCGGAATCATTGGCGCGACTCCAGAAGATGTTCAGCCGGAAGTGGGAGTTCATCTTCATGCAAGCGGAGGCCCAGAGCAAGGTTAGCTGTAGTTTAAATGATTAATTTTAATTTGACTAGAGATTCGCTGCATTTTAAAACTTTGTTTACCTAATATTGAATTTTAAATCGTACCTATATTCATCATTTTTCTCACATATTACATTGAACTAACTTTTTTACTTTCTCGTAAGTATACGTAGTACAGAGGAAGTCTTGTAATCGTCAAAAAATTCGACCTAGAGATTTTGACGGATTTACACGTTTTGGACCGCCCTCAGTCCAAAAATATTTCTTTTGGAATTATGTCTGTGTGTCTGTGCGTTAGCACGATAACTTGAGCATGCTTTAACTTATTGCAACGAAATAAGGTTTCTATCAATTTTTGAGCCGTCGACCACGAAAGTTAAGCAACCAAGTGCGCGGTCGGTACTCGGATGTGTGACCAAAATTCAACATGCATGTATGACATCAAAATATAAGGTTTCTATCAACTTTTGAGTCGTTTCCGGTATACTAGAAAGTCAAGGGGAGACCACTCCCGATTTTTTTATTTAAAAAGGTAGCCACCTACAATAGGAGATTTCGAAAGAGATTTCTTTTAGAAATAAGTCACACCTTTTGTAAATTTTTATCATTGTGTTTTCCGTGTGCAATAAATTATTAAATAAGTAAAGATTCGGAAGAGATTGAGAACAACATTTATTTGAGTACGGTTTTAAGGGAGTGCTAATTTGTAATTGTGATTGTTAAGTGTCGGGTGGGAGCGTGAAAGTGCATAAAAGAGTGTGTCCGAGTGCGCGTGTCTCCGAGTGCGCCAAAAGTATGTCTCCGAGTGTCAGAGTGCGTGTGTCTCCGAGTGCGCCAAGAGTGTGTCCGAGTGCGCCAAAAGTGTGTCTGAGTACGTGTGTCTCCGAGTGTGTCAGAGTGCGTGTGTCTCCGAGTGCGCCAAGAGTGTGTCAGAGTGCGTGTGTCTCAGAGTGCGCCAAGAGTGTGTCCGAGTGCGTGTGTCTCCGGGTGCGCCAAAAGTGTATCTGAGTGCGTGTGTCTCCGAGTGTGTCAGAGTGCGTGTGTCTCCGAGTGCACCAAGAGTGTGTCCGAGTGCGTGTGTCTCCGAGTGTCGCCAAAAGTGTGTCTGAGTACGTGTATCTCCGAGTGCGCCAAGAGTGTGTCCGAGTGCGTGTCTCCGAGTGTCGCCAAAAGTGTGTCTGAGTACGTGTGTCTCCGAGTGTATCAGAGTGCGTGTGTCTCCGAGTGCGCCAAGAGTGTGTCCGAGTGCGTGTGTCTCCGAGTGTCGCCAAAAGTGTGTCTGAGTACGTGTGTCTCCGAGTGTATCAGAGTGCGTGTGTCTCCGAGTGCGCCAAGAGTGTGTCCGAGTGCGTGTGTCTCCGAGTGTCGCCAAAAGTGTGTCTGAGTACGTGTGTCTCCGAGTGTTTCAGAGTGCGCGTGTCTCCGAGTGCGCCAAGAGTGTGTCCGAGTGCGTGTGTCTCCGAGTGTCGCCAAAAGTGTGTCTGAGTACGTGTGTCTTGCTTGATTTTCCGTCAATACCTTCCTTTTTCTGTTACAGGTGGATAAAAAACGCGATAAACTTGAACGGAAAGTCCTGGACAGCCAGGAGCGAGCTTTTTGGGATGTTCATCGACCCATGGTGAGTAAGCTTTTGGACCAGGCCCTTGTTCCTCGTGGAAATCCAGGTTTGTTTGAGCGTCGTCTCCCACCCGGGAGGCACTGGTTCGATCCCCGCCACGTACCAATGTGTTTTACAATTTTGAATTCATATGTACGTTTAAACGACACTTTTACGGTGAAGGAAAACATCGTGAGGAAACCTGCACACACCTATGAAGAAATTGTTAGGTTGTGTGTGAAGTGGACCAACCCGCACTTGGCCAGCGTGGTTGACTAAGGCCTAATTGCCCTTAATGTGGGGTAGGCTCGAGCCCGAGGTGGGGACATTGTATGAGCTGTTGATGATGATGTGCAATAAAGTTATATTCTATTCTGACAAATAATCTATTGATGTTCTCAGCCTGGCTGCGTGAACACCACAGAATTGGATCCGAGGAAGCTGTCTCGTATCAACGCCTTGAAAGCCAAGCGGCATAAGCAAGTACAGGAATTGACACTACAAAACAATCTTAAGGTAATATTTTTTCATCCTTTCTATTCGAGAAGTGTCGCTTTGTTCTATAATTTCATTAAAACTGCCATCTCGTGTGTGCCGTAATAATACTTATAAACTACTTAGCATACCTCTAGTACACACCAACTATAGACGCAATAGCTTCCTTATTAGGGCAAGAGAAGCAGTGAATAACGCAAGTGTATTCATTGATATCTTCCACGATAGCTTAAGTGGCATAAGAGAGACGCTATCGAGGCTTAATTAGTGTGGGTATAATGTATGTTTATATGTATGTTTTTGTAATTGTCTAATGGTTAATTGGGTATTAGTTCCGAGTATTAAGTGTTAAAATTGTAGTTTATATGCTTCGATCATCTACAACCGTGGATACAGCACGTCATACAATAACAAAGCTGAAACTTGGCACATGTGAAAAATTCACCATATTATGCTTCTACTGGCTTTGTCCATACATTGCCGCAGACACCTCAGTCCTTTAAAATGTCTTCAGTCATTACACAGTAATGTAAAAAAACAGTCACTTGAAGCTAACTAAGGTAATTTTTGAAGCTGAAACGAACAAAAAGTGCAGAGGAGTAGCAACGAGCTGTTATTTTTTATTTATCTAAAAAATATATTTAGTTTTCTGCGTATTTATTTTCTACTCTTTAGATATTATGCATTCTAATAAAATTCATTATTATTAGTAGATAAAAGTCGATGACTTTTAATCAAGCCGAGTCGTCATGTGAACGACGTATAGTTTTGAATACTTTATAAAGATAATTTATTTAAATAAAACTTGAAAAAATATTAAGTTGAATAAGTATCTGTGTGTATAAAGTATTTTTACCGAGGTCTGCGGTATTTATTTCAGGCTTAATTACTTGCCCTGAAATAAATTTATCTTGTTCCAAACTTGTCTTTTAGATTTACGTTTTTTTTCTAAATTTTCTTGCCTGGAAATATAGTGAAGTCTTAAATCGACATATTTTTCGATAATGGCCTTCGTCAGATGATAGACATGATGAAATTGATTGAAAGCTGAAAATAGATCATTTTAATTTACTACACTAATTTAAAAATATATATGAATGGCTATACGAATATATAGGAACTCCATTCCTAAAAACTTGACTATGTTCCGATTTTATTATGTATTTTGTCTCACTTTGGCTATGAGTGTGAAAGGGATGGCTAAGGGCCGTTGTTTTATGAAATTATTTTATAATTTTCAATAACCAAAGCGTATTTCAAGCTAGTTTTAGCATAAGTTCAGTCTCAAATTTTATTAAAAATACTAACTTACTGGTGGTAAGTCACACCATGTTTTTTAACTAGAATTTAGGAGTGATTTTTACAATCTTTTACGGAGCACTTTGACATGTTTACCGTTTGACAAATCATGCATCACTGAATGCGAAGTCCGCTACGGCTGCGTTTTAGCGGAGTTTGAAGTGTGCCACCGACGCTATTGCCGTGCATTATCCACGGTTGTAGATGATCGAAGTTTATATGTGGTAGCTTGTCAATAGCTCTTAGAATATCACTATTGTTTTTTTAACATTGTTAGTAAGTAAGCTGTAAGCTATCCGAATAAAATAAAATAAATAAGTGGCAGCGAAATAGCTCTATTCCTATAGGAACTCTTTAGCGGGCGGAAATGGGATTTCAATGTGGAACAAATATCATTCATAGACTATTTCGCTGGTTCGTGATTTAATATCGGCACTCGCAGCAAAAAGTAACTTTGCACACTGGTTGAACAAATAACTATTGCTCCCTTGTCATACAATCTACTATGATAAATTAAAAGCGATACAAATATTTAAAAATAAAAAAAATGCGAATACAAAAAATAACGACCTACAGGTAAGAAATGTGAAAAGTTGGTATCACCCGTCTGTCTTTTACGGTTTAAAACGAAGTAGGCGTAAATCTTCAGACCACTTTTTGACCCGGATTATGGAAGGTGCGGGTTCGAGTCCCGCCTGAGGCAAGTCGATTTTTTTTTCAGTGCATTTTTCTAGTATTATATTTACGCGTTTGTAAACGCAAAAATAAAATTATTCCATAATGTAAGGTAGTTTCATCTTAGCTGGGCGTCAAATATTTGCAAAAATATTTCGTCTGGGTCTTGGAAGTGCAAATTTCAAAGATTTGATGAAACGATGTTTACCATAAAAACATAAGCACCAAGCACTGACAAATTTCGACAGCGAAAAGCAGTGCCTCGGTGGCGAAATTGGTCAACGCGTCCACCCGGATTGTGGAAGGTGCGGGTTCGAGTCCCGCCTGAGGCAAGTCGATTTTTTTCAGTGCATTTTTCTAGTATTATATTTACGCGTTTGTAAACGCAAAAATAAAATTATTCCACTTTTTTAATGTCCGTTTTCATGTCAACTCTCAATTCCTAAAAATATATTGTTTTGGTCCAAATAGAGCAATGAACGCCCAGAAATGTTTCACTTGGTTCTGTAAATTAAAAGGCTTAATACGCTTTACAGAGCCACGACTGTGTGTAGATATACAGTGAGCCATGACTGTGTGTAGATATACAGTGAGCCATTACTGTGTGTAGAATGAGTCATGACTGTGTGTAGATATACAGTGAGCCACGACTGTGTGTAGATATACAGTGAGCTATTACTGTGTGATATACAATGAGTCACGACTGTGAGTAGATATACAATGAGCTATTACTGTGTGTAGAGTGAGTCATGACTGTATGTAGATATACAATGAGTCACGACTGTGTGTAGATATACAGTGAGCCATTACTGTGTGTAGAGTGAGTTATGACTGTGTGTAGATATACAGTGAGCCATTACTGTGTGTAGATATACAATCTGCCACGAGTCACCCGAGTCATATCTATTTAGATATCTGTATAAAAAATCCTTGTTCACAGAATAACCCAATAGTGACCATAACAAACGCACAGGAGAGCGAGGAGAGATATACAGTGAGCTATTACTGTGTGATATACAATGAGTCACGACTGTGTGTAGATATACAATGAGCTATTACTGTGTGTAGAGTGAGTCATGACTGTATGTAGATATACAATGAGTCACGACTGTGTGTAGATATACAGTGAGCCATTACTGTGTGTAGAGTGAGTTATGACTGTGTGTAGATATACAGTGAGCCATTACTGTGTGTAGATATACAATCTGCCACGAGTCACCCGAGTCATATCTATTTAGATATCTGTATAAAAAATCCTTGTTCACAGAATAACCCAATAGTGACCATAACAAACGCACAGGAGAGCGAGGAGAGATATACAGTGAGCTATTACTGTGTGATATACAATGAGTCACGACTGTGTGTAGATATACAATGAGCTATTACTGTGTGTAGAGTGAGTCATGACTGTATGTAGATATACAATGAGTCACGACTGTGTGTAGATATACAGTGAGCCATTACTGTGTGTAGAGTGAGTTATGACTGTGTGTAGATATACAGTGAGCCATTACTGTGTGTAGATATACAATCTGCCATGAGTCACCCGAGTCATATCTATTTAGATATCTGTATAAAAAATCCTTGTTCACAGAATAACCCAATAGTGACCATAACAAACGCACAGGAGAGCGAGGAGCAGATCATCAAGAAAACTGGAGACAACCCGTCCAAGGAGAACGGTAAGACATTATGTTAAAGTTGGTTAAAATTATAGGCAGGTTAAAGTAGTAATATTTTTCTTACTATAAGTGAATTGTAAATTCTTAGCAAAGAATAAATGTCTTCAACCTTAAAATAGTTTGGGAATCCCTATGCTTAAGGAATGAATTAGAAAATTGATGAATGTTTTCGAAACCGAATGTACGAACCTTTGTTCGCAGGCGAGTATTCCCAAACGGTGACAACCGCAGAAGCAAAGGAGAAGGAAGCTCCTCCAGACATCAACGCCCAGATAGAAGCAGCTAGAAGACAACTGGCCAGCCTTAAGGCGAGGCTGGAGAGGAGGAACGTGCGGGTCAGCAAAGTTGCCGATATGTAAGTTAAACCCTGATATTTAATTTGTTCATACCGGTTTTATTAGATCCTGTTTGGTGGAGAAATATTAGGTGAGTTATTGGTATTATTAAAATGATGAATGGTATAATAATGTTACGAGCTAGGGGTTCGTTAATTTGGATAGAAACACCTGGAGACTTTATTCCGTACACCACTCTAGAGTTTACAATAACCAAGCAACAAAGTCCAATCACAATGCTAACTTATTCCGTAGTATTCGCCTTAGTCGGTATATCACACTAGATCACTTAGAGAGTATCGCTTTGATCCGCACTTGCTCGCTTCTAAACTTAGAATGTCCATACACTGCAATCAACAGCCCTTTTATACTGCGCAAAACGAAATCGCGCAAACACTAGGATGTTCGACTATTATCTTGGACAAACCACTATGGTCATCTGACGAATATAAACCTTATGTCATAGAACTGTAGGTTCAATATTGCTCGAACGTTCCCATCGTTCTTAGAATGTGACTGAATGGTTGAGAAATGAGAAACAAAACAAAGAATACATTTCATATAAGTTTAATTTTTCAATACTTTGATTGACGTTGATGGCGGTTGCCTAGTTACGGTTGTTATTTTTTCATTACTATTGCGGTTGTCAGCGAGTGTTTTCCTCGCTTCTGGCAGATGGCGCGGTCACTGGTACACAGCTGATCGTTAAAAAAACTGTTTTCTCGCGGTCGCAGATATGTGACTGATGCAAAAAATAGTTAAAAGCAATCCTTGATGCGGATTTTATATCATGTTAAAATTTCAACTCAATCGGTGCAGAACTTTTTGAGTTTTTGAAGCAAACACAAACCAACATAACATTTTTATATATATAGATTAATGCTAGACATAATAATGATATAAAATTGTTACTTAAATGCCATCAGATATTTTTAATAATTATTTGAAAACTGGATTATTTCTGACGAATTTGCAAATTTCTAATATTATAATGAAGTTAATGTGAGAATCTTTAGACTTGCAAAGTGAACTAATACATTTGGTCAATATTATTTCGTCAATGATATCATTCAAGTTGTATCTTCAAAAAAATCTGTTTTTTTTGACGTCGATGCCTACCGTAATATTTGTAATAAACGTAGTCACATGTATTTGGGACCGACCTCATAAAAACATTTAATAAACATATTTTTTTTATTTCTTCATCTTTAAGTTCTGAAGGCGGTTTAAAAGAGTAGGTAAGTAAAATCTGTTATGTTTGCAGGTTCATAGCGTACTGCGAGCAATACTGCGAGTACGACGCGTTTCTTACCGCGCCTGAATGGCCCAACCCTTGGATTAGTGACACCACGGAGCTGTGGGATCAGGAGAAACAGAGGTATAGTAAAGACATGAACAGTCAAACTTTTTTCTTCGTAGTGTGGCTTCCAGCTTAACCTATAAATTTCTTGCTCATTCTGGATTATTTCTCACAAATAACTATTGTTTCCCCCAGCAAAGACCCGTTGCCTCTTCGTCGCGTCCGTCGCTGGGCGTTCGGTCTCCGGGAGCTGCTGCAGGATCCCGCGGGAAGGGAACACTTCGCCAGGTTCCTAGCGAAAGAGTTCAGTGGCGAGAACCTTAAGTAAGTATCCTACTAATATTATAAACGCGACAGTTTGTATGGACGTGTAGATGTGTAGATGTTCATATTCATATTCATATTATCTTTATTGCAAGTCACTACATGTTCAAATTTTAACATAAGATTTATAGCACTATAGGTACATGTAAGTGACACCCTGTAAGGGTGTAGCAATTTATTATTACAATTTTCTTATTAAATCCTTAAATAGTAATAATGAATTTTATAATATAGCAATACATATAATAATCAATTTGTTAGGTATATATTAGTATTATCTTAATTATGTAATTTCAACTTATCATATTAAAGCAGAATAAATATTATTATTACAATTTTCTTATTAAATCCTTAAATAGTGATAATGAATTTCATAACATAGCAATATAATAATCAATTTGTTAGGTATATATTGGTATTATCTTAATATTTATTATCTTAATAATCATCCGTACATTAAATTTCAAAACATTACATTATATTATATATTATTCCGCATTAAATCATTACGCCAGCAATTCACACCAAAACCTCATCACTACCTAATATATTTTATTATCTTGGAAAAACTCGGCCATATTAAAATAACTTTTATTGATGAGATATTCTTTTAACTGTTTTACAAAGTTTTTATTTTTTTCACGTTTTTGATGTTATTGAGGATATGGTTGTATATTTTAATTAACATGTAGTGTAAAGAGTCTGTTAACAATGTACGTTTGTTACTCTTTCACGCAAAAACTGTTGTATGGATTTTTATGAAACTTATAACGTGGGTCCTGATATTGTCCAACACCATGAGTATGGGTCCCAAAAACGAGGCACTGATTACGTCAGTGGTTTCCAAACTTGATGTTATCTACGCTTCCCTTAAAAATATTTAATCATTTGGCGCCCCTATCCCGATCGACGCTCTGAATAAATTTCTCAATTTTGCCGCACTGGACGCATGTCCGGCTGTGCCCCCCCCCCCCTGGGCGCCCTCCCTTTCATAAAATGTATGATAATATTTTTTTTAACGTGTCACAATTTTCGCGGCGCCCTTTAGACTAGTTCGCGCCTCACAGTTTGGAAAACGCTGGATTACGTCATATATTTTTATTATTGCCATAGGTGGTAACAAAGTAATAATTAGAATATCATCAAATGATGTTTCTCCCGAGTTCTTGATGTAAAAACACGTGTTGAGAGACTCTTTTAACCTCAATTTACTATACAATTGTCTGTTACTTCATATGTGCATTTTCACTTAACAGTGGCGAAATGTGTAATCTTTATATGTCACGAACGCTTTTTTACCCTTTGTCTGATAGTGGCAGATATATTGCCACCATATTTTTAACGACTTCCGTTTCCGGTGTCAAGCAGTAAACAACCGAAAACACTGTGTTCTAAATTTTAATTGGAAAAAATACTCATTAAGTCCTTTTCAATAATTATAATAGTCAATAGTGATCGACATAACCTCACCTCTAATGAAGAACAAGAAAATTGATGTGATTTTTTGTGCATTCGGCAAGATATAATCCAAAGGTGAGAAACATTTTATCCGTTGAGATTCAAATTACTCACAAAATAACACTTTATCTATTAACAAACACCTATAATTAGCTAAAGATTAGCAATTCCAAAAGTGACGTATTGGCGATGTTGTCATCGGATTGGCTTTAAAACACAGACTAGTTAAAGATACTACGTACTTACAAACACAGACTACAGAATTTACAGAGAATATGCTTGAGGCAGTGCTGCCAACATAATCTAACTTACAAATTACAAACAAACAATTTTTATGGTTCTATTTGTTATCAGACAAAGGAATCTGTACTCTTACAGCCATAAATACTATAAGACAAGTTTATTTTTTTGTTTGTTCTCACGGATCCTATTCTGAATCCGGATAAATCAATAAAATATAAATACATTATAATTAATACTTCAAGAGCTTATTCAATATGGAAAATATTACGTACCGACGACCAATAATGAGAACAAAATCAGATCAGAACTTATCAATCTTAAACTGTGCTGCAAGTTCAACGATGAATTCATCTATCCTAGACGAAACTGTGAAAAGCTTACCAATGACCTTAGACGTTGACTCCTCAGAAATCATGGAGTTGAAACAAGGAATTAGAGCATTTGCAAATGGAACTTGACATTGCTCACACAGAAATAGATAATCTAAATGGTGAAAATTATGATCTTCAAAAATCACTTCAGGATAAAGACCGACAAATTTTTGTATTAACGAAACTAATCAAAGAATCGTTTACTACTAGGATTTCTACAAATACAGCTAACTCAGGCCTATCGATCACTCCTGGTGGTAAACCAATGAATAAACTGAAGGGATATTTTGACCATGTAACACCTCTTAAGCACATATACGGTACTGAAACACAAATTAAAGCAAGAATCTTACCTTATATGCCTAAGCAACCCTCATCGGAGCCGCGACGCAAGGTTTATGAACGGTTATCTCTTCCTTTCATAGCAATTCCGAAATCTACACCAACGCAACGAGATCCTACACCAAATAATATTGCTCAAATGGAACCTACTTATGAAAATAATTTATCAAGTGAACATAATAATATGGAGGGAAGCACAGCCCGGGAGAATTTACAAACCAAAGCAAGAATAATTATACTTGGTGATGAGCAGCTACGTGATCTCTCTGCTGAAATGTTAAGCACAATCGCAAAACGGAGACTTTGTGATTACAACATTTCTGCAATTATTAAATCAAATGCTACATGCTCTCAAATTATGACTGACTGCAAGCTGGTAACCAACTCTCTGGACCAAGATGACGTTTTAATTTTAGGAGTAGGTTCGCATGATAGGCATCCATACAAACTTTTGTCAGACCTATGCTTTTATTTAGATAAAATAAAGTTTTGTAAAGTAGTCGTTGTCAGCATTAACAATAATGCTTATATAAATACGTCCATGATCAATGAACAAATTAAACAACTGGTTAACAATTACCGAAACTGTAATTTCTTAGATTTAAGACATAAGGGACAATATTATAAGTCTCACACACATTACATTAAAAAATTATCTTTTAAGTTAATTGTAGAGCTGGCTTTCATACGTTGTCGCAAATTGTTTCTATCAACTAAAAACAAAAAATTGGACAAAGTAAGCAGTTGTACGCGGAAACTAAAGTTTGCTGGTGGGGGTACGAAATTCAAAGAACAATGTTTTCTAATATCGGATGATTTGAATCTGGAAACTTGTACTAATGACAACTATTGCAGTTCAAATACAAAAAAATTTTTTCGTTCCTAGAAGGATCTATTTAAGCATATTGCATCAAAATATTGCTGGCGTTTTGAGCAAAAGAGATGCGCTGCTAATCAGCTTGCAAAATCTAGAGAGTACCATTGGCCCTATAAATGTAGTATGTCTGACGGAGACTTTTATGAAGCGAGGCTCGGAATGCAACCTCAAACTTCCTAATTATAATTTAATAACCCAGTATTGTAGAGAGCACCAACGCCGAGGAGGATCATGTATATTGGTTAAGAACAATATTGAATCAGAACCTTTGATATTATCTGACATTAACCCAATTCCCCGACATTTTGTATATTGTGCTGCTAAATTATTAACACATAATGTAGTGGTGATTTGTATTTATAGGACACCAGATTCTGACGTGAAATTGTTTTTTGAAATGCTTAATAAACTTTTAACTAAAATAAAAATTAACACTAATAAGACAGTCGTATTATGCGGTGATTGGAATATTGACATCCTTAAAAATAATAAAATTGCCCAAGAACTTGAATCAATTTTAGCAAATTACAACTTAACTAATCATATTTTAAAACCAACTCGTCGTAATTCGTGTATTGATCTTATTTCTAGCAATATACAGAATGTTAAAAGTGAAACCCATTATTTAGCGTTATCTGATCACGAAACGGCGCAAACCATTACTTTTGAAACGACGAATAAACGAAGTCCAATGCGACCAAAAATGTGGTTTGAAATGAGAAGGGACTTTAGTGACGATAATATGAAGAAATTTAAAGAATGCATATTATCTCTCTCTTTCTCAGAAGTATTATCAGAAATTAACCTTAACTCTGCTTTTAATAATTTTCACGACTTAATAGTACTCTTTTTTAATTTATGCTTCCCTTTACTCAAAGTAAAAATTTACAATAAATACATTAAAAGCAAATGGATATCTAAGGGCTTAAGACGATGCTGCATACGCAAACGGTCTTACTATCTTGGTTATCTTTTGTCACGTGACAACAAGAAAATTAACTATAATAGGTATATGAAATATTCAAAAATCCTAAGGAAATGTATTCTATCCTCACAGCGAATTAATAGTACTAAATATATTGATAAGTCTACCAACCGGTGCAAAGCAGCATGGAAAATAATAAACGATAACATCGGCAATAGAAATCGCTGCCCAGAAATAAGCGAAATATTAATGAATAACAAAAAATATACACATCCTAAAGAAATTACAGAACTATTTAATAATTATTATACTTCACTGAACAGTACATATGATATCACTAATAAATTCACTGATCGGTTACCATCACTGCATAAAACAATATATCTATCTCCAGTAGATCCCACAGATGTTTTAACAGTAATAAAATCTCTTAAACAGTCTGGTTCCACCGGATATGATCATTTAAATACAAAAGTAATCAAGCATTGCGCTTACCAACTATGTGAGCCTTTATGTCACATAATCAATTTATCGTTTACGGAAGGAGTATTTCCTGATCGACTAAAATACTCGTTAGTTAAGCCTATTTTTAAGAAAGGCAGCAAAAACGAAATGAGCAATTATAGACCAATAACATTAGTCCCTATACTATCAAAAGTTATAGAAAAAATTATGTTCACTAAATTCATTGATTTTGTTGACACAAATAAAATTTTAAGTTCTGAACAATTCGGTTTTAGGAAAAACAGTTCCACGGTTCATGCCTGCTTTTCACTTATAAAAAATATAATAGATTCTCTGGATAAGAAAATACCTATTGCTACTATATTCCTAGATATGAGTAAAGCTTTTGATTGTATCCCACATGAAATGTTACTGCATAAAATTGAGAACTATGGCATTAGGGGCAAGGCTCATGACTGGATCAAGAGTTACTTAAGTAATAGGTTCCAAAGTGTGGAAATTAATAAAATCATAGGCTCTTTAAAAAGAACGTATAGGTCTCATTTCTGCATCAATAAATTTGGAGTTCCTCAGGGTAGCGTTTTGGGCCCGCTACTCTTTCTCCTTTACATTAATGATTTACCCAATGCCACAAAACACCAATGTTTATTATTCGCAGACGATACTACAATAGTTGTCAAAAGTGAAAATAGGACAAAATTTGAAAGCGAGGCGAACTCGGCTTTAAATGATATCATCGTTTGGTTGAATAAAAATAATTTGACAGTAAATTTAAATAAGACAAACTTTGTTGAATTTCGAACTTACAATAGTAAACCTTCAAATATAAAAATACAGCATGAAAGTAATGTAATTGCAAATGTCAATGACACAATGTTTCTTGGACTTACTTTTGATAATTTTTGCAACTGGAAGTCACATATTAACAAACTATGCACAAAGCTAGATAGGTTTGTATATGTCCTATATCGCCTGAGACAGACGACAACAATTCAGACGGCTCTTTCAGCATACCATGGATATGTTTCGTCATGTCTCAGGTACGGTATTATATTATGGGGCTTTTCGGTGGACGTTGAAAGAGCATTCATTTTGCAGAAGAAATGCATAAGAGCAATGTGTAGTTTACAGTATCATGAAAGTTGTTCACCATATTTTAAAGAGCTGAATATTTTGCCTTTGCCTTGCTTATACATTTATGAAATTTGTGTATTTGTAAAAAAGAACCCATACCTATTTAAAAAACAAAGTGATGTTGTGAAAAGACCATGTAGGAATTTATTTAAACTTTATGTCCCACCAAGACGATTGCATCTTAGTAACCAAAATGTGAATTGTATGGCTATTCGAGTTTATAATAAATTACCAGATAAATTTAAAGACCTCAATATAAATTTATTTAAAAGACAGATTTTCAAATTTCTAATCAGTAAATGTTATTACTCAGTTAAAGAATATCTTGACGATCGTAATGTGAATGATGTGTAACTATTTGACTTTTTTTTTTCCTTCTCTCCTTTGTTGATCTTAATTTAACTTAATTTACATTTATTAATTGACATGATAATAATATAATCTCCAAATTGACAATTATTAACATTTCTATTTTTAATTCAATAATTTAGTAAAATCTAGGTAATCATCACATCAACATTGTATATATAAAAAAGAAAATATTATTTATGTAATATTTGTACGCCAATTGAGGCAGAATTTTGATTGGTCTCTATAGCTGTAACAACTTTGCATCAATGTACTCAAAATTCTTACAAATAAATAATTTCATTTCATTTCATAAAGATAGTAATTTATGGCATTTTGATAATAATACTGGGTGTAAAAGACACGAACAGTCAAACGAGAACCATGTATTCTGTACATCAAAATAAGACATATTTAAAAAAAAAAAAAATGCTGGGAAATGATTTTTATTTTTTGGTGTTAAAAAAAATTGCAAATTGTACCGCGCGATGTAAAGCGCTCACCTCGCACGCAACTCGCAAAACCGCGATAATTTTGCGGACGGCGGCCCCGCTCGTTTATGTCCGTGCGCATCGAGTGAGCTACATTGAACGATAACGTTTTGAAGACATTTTTGTTATGAAATACTAAAAAAAATTATAATGTTTCTTTGGATAATAATTAAGAAATAACGTATAGAATACGTTTTCATAAAAAAATGAAAACAAAAATTATGACTTTGACCTTCAATAAAATCGTAACTATCAATTTCCCAGGTATAGTCTAAAGGAAAAAAAATGTTATGATGGTGAGCAGAACACATAGTTTTCGTTTGACTGTTCATGTCTTTTACACCCTGTATAAAAACAATGTAAAACTGAACTCTAAACACTTAAAATACATATACAAGTATAAAAATCGGTAGTGGTCTCCCCTTAACTTTCTCGTATACCGGAAACGACTCAAAACAGTTGATAGAAACCTTATATTTTGATGTCATACATGCATGTTAAATTTTGGTCACCCATCCGAGTACCGACCACGCACTTGGTTGCTTAACTTTCGTGATCGACGACTCAAAGGTTGATAGAAACCTTATATTTTGTTGTCATACATGCATGTTAAATTTTGGTCACCCATCCGAGTACCGACCACGCACTTGGTTGCTTAACTTTCGTGATCGACGACTCAAAAGTTGATAGAAACCTTATATTTTGATGTTACACATGCATGTTAAATTTGGTTGCAATAAGTTAAAGCATACTCGAGTTATAGCGCGTCCGATTAGGGCCGCTGAATTTTATCAATTAACGACCTTATTGCCGTGTGTTTAGTACGGTATTTGAATGATGTCCGCGCCGCGTCCTTGCCCGACGCCAAATCGGCGTGCTTCACGCCCAAAACGTCGCACGTAATAAATGTATGGCACCAATGTTTGATTCAGATTCAGATTCTTTATTTGCTTAGATACACGGTTTACAAAGGTAGTAATACAGTACAGGCATTATTGAGCAAGCGTGTTCTACCAAAATGTTGGCATGCAAAAATTATAACAATTTAAATAATTCAAGATATATAAAATCTTAATTAAAGTACACATACATTGAATAAATAATTGTCAAGTTAAAATATGTCAGATAAAATATGTCAAATTAATTAATTGTATGACAATCTCAGACCACCTCCAGTCACCGAAAATAAAATTTTCATACTAAGTACTTCTTAATATTTGAATGTTAAAGTAATCTTTTAACTCATAAAAACAGTTCTCAATTAAGTATTTTTTTAATTTGCGTAAAAATAATGTCGTTGGCAGCTGTCTAATGTCAACAGGAATTTGATTATAAATGCGTATAGGCATTACAAAACAGTTCTTCTGATGCAGTGCACTATTACATTGCGGAACAACAAGTTTATGGGGATCTCTCGGTCTAAGTTGTTCATATGTTATGTGAAAAATATTCCTGTTCAGATTCTGGTTGGCCGTGCAGGAGTTGAAAACGTTGCCAGTTAGACGAGTGGCAGGTCGCGCCAAAGAGATATGGAAGGAGTTCCTCGCTTCCGATGCCCCGTCTCCTGTCAACGTGGATGCTGCCAGCAGGTAAATATATTTGATTTTATCACATCGGCAGATTGAATTGACGCGTGTGCGTTACTCCAGCAAAATGTTAGCTCTTTTCAAAGATTGAATAATGCAGATAATTAGAGCCCTATCTGGTGTAAATGAGCCCGAAATTTTAAATTTGAGCCCTCAGCCGTTTTGGCAGTATTTAAGAAAAACTGATTCTGCTGGAGTAACGTTACTCCAGCAAAAAAATTTTTAATTTTTAGGTCTATCTGAAAAAAAAGTATGCAGTAAAGTGGCTCGAATTCGAGCATAAATGAGCCCTATAAAATAAAATTTGAGCCCCTCGTGATTCCATAGTTATTTCAGTTTTTGCTGGAGTAACGTTTGGCCGATTGCTGGATATCGGAAACTGTTGGACATACAATCACGATTTTTTGTATATATGCAGGAGTGAATTCGAGCCCTCTGTGCCCGAAATTTAGTTAAAATAACTAGAATGGTTTCGGAGCTATAAAATATTTTCTAAAAAACAAAAATATGCTCTAGCTCTTGAACGAAGACACCTAGAAACTTCGCAACAGTACCAGCTTGTACCTCATGTCTAACCACATAATCAAGTAAAATTTCGATATCCTACTGTAAGTGATTGGCGAGTAGTTACGAAATTTTGATTTCTTGAAGATGAATTATTTCCAGCACCGAAAAAACTACTTTCTCGAAGAGCTGGCTTACAACAATGTTTTAACAATAATTAGAGCCCTATATCAAAAAGTACGTATACAAAATCACAGCTAGGTACATCGACTAATTTATATAATATTTATAAAAAACCATTCCGACAATTTTTGGTCAATTACCCGACCAAATTCGAATGTATATTATAAGGCGGCCGCACCGTACTTCGAGTCATACTTTATCACTTGGCGGTGTTATAATTTAGTTTGGTTAGTACAGACGCGTAAAAAAATAAAAAAAAATAAAAATCCTTTATTATCGGGCTACATAGACCCATAGAAATACAATAATTATACATTCAACATTTAAAAACATCATTAATTAATTATTAATTATTATTAAATTTTAAAATATAAATACAGGGTGTAAAAGACATGAGCAGTCAAACGAAAACCATGTATTCTGCTCACCGTCATAACATTTTTCTTCCTTCAGACTATACCTGGGAAATTGATAGTTACGATTTTATTGAAGGTCAAAGTCATAATTTTTTTTTTAATTTTTTTATGAAAACGTATTCTATACGTTATTTCTTAATTATTGTCCAATGAAACATTATCATTTTTTTTAGTATTTCATAACAAAAAATGGCTTCAAAACGTTAGCGTTCAATGTACCTCACTCGATGCGCACGGACACTAACGAACGGGGCCGCCGTCAAGCAAAATTATCGCGGTTTTGCGAGTTGCGTGCGAGTTGAGCCCTTTACATAGCGCGGTACAATTTGCAATTTTTTGTAACACCAAAAAATAAAAATCATTTCCCAGCAATATTTTTTTTGAAATATGTCTTATTTTGATGTATAGAATACGTGGTTTTCGTTTGACTGCTCATGTCTTTTACACCCAGTATAAAATCATCATTAACATTAAATAATATTTAAATTAAAATTTTAAATCAAAAATCAAATCAAAATCCAAATTAAAAATTTTAAATCTAAAATTTCAACATTTTTTTTTTAAATTCAATATCAAAATTAAAACTTAACCATTACATTATATTATATGTATTATATTACAATAATCACATCATCACTACCCATATTATTATATTTATCTATAGTCATGTTTTAAAATCTTAAAGGTGAACATGCATTGACATAACTTTAAACTATAAACATTTACAACTCAAAAGAAACTTACTTAAAGAAAACTAAAAAGACAAATTATATACCTTGATGTGCCCGCAGCGTTAACACAGTGAAATTGAATGTTGATTACAAATGAAAAATTTACTCTCTGATTTTACCTCCCTGACTGAGTTACCAGATGTGGAGTTTGAGAAACCGGCCAAGTAAACTTGAGTCTACTCTCTCTCCTATCATATTGAGGACTCTGTTCGGGCTTCCCCGCACTCTATAAACTAGTGATACTATATTTTTGCGAATTATTGCATAGAAATCATCTGTGCTTGCAACCGCAAACATACCAGATGCACTACAGAAGCGTGGCAACCTAAACAGGGCCCTGAACATATTATTATACAAGATTCTTAAGGCACTGTATGCACTCTGGGTAAAGCTTGACCACAGACTGCAAGTGTAAAAATTTTGGCAGTATGCTCTGAACAGTGTTAGTTTAACTGGTGCTGTACACCGTGCAAATCTATGCACCAACATATTCCCCCTCACTGACAATGCCCTGCGTTCTCTTTCTATGTCTAAGTCGTCATTTAGGTTATCCCTCACAATATGTCCCAGATATTTGAAATTTGTAACTTGTTTTAGAGGAACCTCATTCAACACAACAGGTGGAATGATTTTAGGCCCCTTCATTTTTCCCTTAAACAACATAAATTCACTTTTTATAGGATTGTATCTTAGACCATGTTGCATAGAATATGTTTCACAAATTTTGAGCAGTTTCCTTAGGCCACCAATTGAAGGGCTCAGCAGTACCATGTCATCGGCATAGCTAATATTATTTACACAAATCCCGTCAACATAGCAACCCACATGTGTACTGCTGAGCTCCTCAATGAGTTGGTTCACATAAATATTAAACATACATGGAGAGGAAAGCCCCCCTTGTCTCACTCCACATTGAAGAGAATATTCATCAGAGTAATCATTTCCCCACCGAACCACATTCATCTGATTTCTGTACCAAAAGGAAAAAATATTTCTTATTTCAGGTGGTATGCCAGCCTTATCAAGCTTTACCCACAATTTCTCATAAACTACCAAATCAAATGCCTTGGACAAATCTAAAAAACATGCATATACAGGTGTTTTTCTTTCAACATAGTATTGTACAGTATGTTTTAGTGTGAGTATAGCACTCTCAGTAGATAGTCCCTTCCTAAAGCCAAACTGTGTATCACTGAGATGAACATTGTTACTAAGATGTTCAGTGAGTAATTTATCTAACACTTTTGCAGTCACAGTGGCCAGTGAGATGGGCCTATAATTAGTCTTATCAGATCTATCTCCAGTTTTATTTTTTACTAGGGGCACAACTATTGTTCTCATTAAGTCTGAAGGCAAGTATGTGTGCCGCACACAAAAAGTAAATAACATAGCAAGTACTCTACACAAATGAGGTCCAGCATGCTGCAGGTGCTCAATGCTTAACCCATCATGCCCCGGCGACTTACCCCTTTTCATTGTTTTTATGGCACATGCGATTTCTTCACTAGAGAAACAAATTGGTTGTGTCACCGAGTCAGATAGGCTATGCACATCCACCGCAGGCAAGGCTGGTTTTACTGTAAAATAAATTTGCAATTTTATCTGGTTGACTTGTACCTTCGACACTCACAGGCAAGCTTATCTTTCCATTTAGCGATTTTGTACCTTTCCAAAATTTACAAAAATCTTTAGATGAATGCTGTGTTGCTAGCTTATCCATTTTAATCTGTTCTTGTTTTTTTTGACAATATTTCAAACGCGATTTAAATATTTTACGGCTTTCACACATTCTATCAAAAATTGGTCCCGAAAGGGGTTTCCCACTTTCAACATAAGTTTGATAGTCTAACCTTGCTTTCCTGTGAGCCTCTTTAACATATTTATTCCACCCATAAATACATTGCCCCTTGTAGGGTTTTTTACATAACCTCTTACTTTTAACAGATGCCCTGCATAATACATGCACTATTTCTTTATACATTTTGTCAATTACAACTCTATGATTCAAATCTTTGCACATACCATCAGCACAACTATGAAAAATTTCAGGGAAATCAATATTCTTCAATAATTTCTGACATATTTCTTGATATTTTACTATTTGGGGAGTGTCCTTTATACCCCAATAGATATTATTATTGTTAACATTATTTTTAAAATCTAGTTTTGTCTTAATTACTCCTAAGTTACATGTTATTTCTAGGGGAAAATGATCTGACCAATATACATTGTTTACCACTCTAACATTAACTACTGTTTCCCATGCTGCTTTGGTTACCACACAATGGTCAAGCCATCGCTTACTGCCATGAGATTCACTCTGATATGTGTATGTATTGGAGGAGACGCCCAACTTCACCATATCCGCACAGACCCAATCATATTCAGAGCTAAAGTCTAGCAGTTCTCTACAAAAAGGTGCATCTGGGTGAGCGTTAAAATCACCCAATATGTAAGCTGAATCAACGTTATTGTTTTGTATAATTGCACTCAACTCACCCAGGCATTGCGTAAAGGTTGGTAAATTATCTACACAGTCCGTGGGCATGTATACACAGATAACTAATATTTCACGGTTTTTACTTATAGTCGCTTTAATAGCGACAATTCGATCACTGTTACACTTCACCACTGACACATTTTGTAAGACACTTTTTCGCCACAGCAGAGCAACGCCCCCATAGGGCCTGCCCCGCAGAACACCCGTCGTCAGGTCCACTGCTGATTTTGCTGTATAACTGAAGTCCTTGCTAATGTTGTTGAGAACCTCCAGATCATGGGGTAGCAACCATGTTTCTTGTAAAGCGACCACATCAGCACTTTCACACAGGGCCTGTATACACGCTATGCTACGCTTCACATTTTTACAGTTGTAGGATATAAAAGTACTATGTTCCATGTAATTATGGATTATTCTCGATCTTCCTAAAAGGTTGTGTTGTACTTCTAGGTCTAAACTGAATGTATCGTCTAAAAGTAATTCCCGCCGGCCACAGGTTATCACTCAGAAAGACATCTACTTTGTTCGCCGCCACATAGCACTTATACGAGTCATATGACCGGTCTACCTTCATATTTATCTTTTCCAATCTTATGGTTTCTTTAGTAAAAAAGAGTTTGATATGAAAATATTTATTATTGTGGAAGTAAAATAAAAAAAGGAAATAACATTTTATATACTTTTATTATTGATATTCTAGTAATAAAAATAATAAATAATCTCACAAAATTAAATCAAACGCAATATAACACTTAAATTTAAAAACATGGCTTAATAATCACAGCTTGTGTTTCAATTTTTATGATAAAGTTAAATTACACACTTTGCGATGTAGTAGGTATCTACTTGCATAAATTAATTCTCGTTTCGTAATGATTCAAATAATCAGTATTGTTAAAAGACTGCTCTTAAAAATAGTTATTATGAGCTGGCTTATAACAAATAATTGTTAATAACAATGCTTTTACAAAATTAGGGGCTACATACATATAAAATTTAAGTACCTAAATTTTAAAATTCTCTTTTTGTTACATAAAAAGAGAATTTTACACATACCTACTTTACACTACTAATATTAACAAGGGTAAATTGTCTACATAAAATTAGAATAGGTTACAACAAATCGTATAAAATTAAAATACAGTCAGTCTTTTAACACATAATCTAAAAACCTCAGTTAATAATCACATACAATTATTAGCAATATATATTATTTGTTTATTGGTAACGTATAATCACACACTTTAAAATGGGTGATTCCCTGAGTACCCCGATCCCCGAGGCCGAGGTCGTCCCGGAGGACTCCGATTTATATTTATTTTGACAAACACAATTAAACATAAATCAGGGTCCTCCGAGGTCGGGATCTCGGTGATCGTGTAAGTACTAAGGAAATAACCCTTCAAAAGTAGAAGGTACATTTAAACTTTTTTTGTTTAAAAATATAGGTACTACTTAAAAAAACATACAACTAATGAATCACAGTTGTATTTATAACTATGTGCCAGATGAATGGAGCATTTTTGCGACATTAAAATGAAAAGGAAATAACCCTTCAAAAGTAGAAGGTACATTTAAACTTTTTTTTGTTTAAAAATATAGGTACTACTTAAAAAAACATACAACTAATGAATCACAGTTGTATTTATAACTATCTGCCAGATGAATGGAGCATTTTTGCGACATTAAAATGAAAATAATGAAGTTTCTAAGACAATTCCCACATTCTTATATTTAACCCCATTTCTACAATATTTTCAAAATTATTTTTCGTTACAGTTATTAAACTACTTATACAAAATTTGTAGTTTTTCTATATTTATCAGCTAAATAATCACAGATTGTTGATATCAGTCCTAATAATAATGAATAATCAAACATACATAATATTGTAGAACAGATGACAACAGATGAGGTTACTCAAATCTGCTAAACTTCAATTAGTAATCGCCTTGCCGACCTGCAAGGTGCTTCTTCACGCCTCTTTTGAATGCCCCAGGATTGTAACAAGGAGGGAATACTTATGCTGGCAGTAAATTCCATTTTATGATTGTGATACGTGAGTTGCCAAATTTCTTAGTTCGCGTTAGAATGGTAGCCACAATTTGTTAGTGATACCGTAAGCCAGCACGCGTAGTCCTTAAAAAGAAGGGAAATAGTGGGAAGGATTAGCAAAAAAGCTCCTCAGAGCATTTTCCTTCAAAGCAAATTTCTTCCAAAATGTTTAATTATCGATGGTTTAATTCAAAATCTTTTGAAGAAAGACTGTTTATGGTAGCCTGATATGCCGTCGTCTGTATTACCTTTACATTTACCTGCGAAATAAAGGCTTTTATTCCTTACTAGCGTTCCACCCGTGACTTTGCCTGCGTGTTTTTTTTAACAGCTATAGCTTAGACTTCCTTGATCAAAAAATATTTTTCAATTTCAATCAGTATTTCCTGAGATTAACGCGTTCAATCAAACAAACAAACTCTTCAGCTTTATAATATTATAGTACCTATAGATAGCAATAATTAAAAGAAAATATATTTTCTTTTAATTGTTGCAATTTATACTTGCGAATAATAATATTCGGGGCTACATACATATAAATTTTATATGTATGTAGCCCCTAATTTTGTAAAAGCATTGTTATTAACAATTATTTGTTATAAGCCAGCTCATAATAACTATTTTTAAGAGCAGTCCTTTAACAATACTGATTATTTGAATCATTACGAAACGAGAATTTATTTATGCAAGTAGGTACCTACTACATCGCAAAGTGTGTAATTTAACTTTATCATAAAAATTGAAACATAAGCTGTGATTATTAAGCCATGTTTTTAAATTTAAGTGTTATATTGCGTTTGATTTAATTTTGTGAGATTATTTATTATTTTTATTACTAGAATATCAATAATAAAAGTATATAAAATGTTATTTCCTTTTTTTATTTTACTTCCACAATAATAAATATTTTCATATCAAACTCTTTTTTACGCGTCTGTACTAACCAAACTAAATTATAACACCGCCAAGTGATAAAGTATGACTCGAAGTACGGTGCGGCCGCCTTATAATATACATTCGAATTTGGTCGGGTAATTGACCAAAAATTGTCGGAATGGTTTTTTATAAATATTATATAAATTAGTCGATGTACCTAGCTGTGATTTTGTATACGTACTTTTGATATAGGGCTCTAATTATTGTTAAAACATTGTTGTAAGCCAGCTCTTCGAGAAAGTAGTTTTTTCGGTGCTGGAAATAATTCATCTTCAAGAAATCAAAATTTCGTAACTACTCGCCAATCACTTACAGTAGGATATCGAAATTTTACTTGATTATGTGGTTAGACATGAGGTACAAGCTGGTACTGTTGCGAAGTTTCTAGGTGTCTTCGTTCAAGAGCTAGAGCATATTTTTGTTTTTTAGAAAATATTTTATAGCTCCGAAACCATTCTAGTTATTTTAACAAAATTTCGGGCACAGAGGGCTCGAATTCACTCCTGCATATATACAAAAAATCGTGATTGTATGTCCAACAGTTTCCGATATCCAGCAATCGGCCAAACGTTACTCCAGCAAAAACTGAAATAACTATGGAATCACGAGGGGCTCAAATTTTATTTTATAGGGCTCATTTATGCTCGAATTCGAGCCACTTTACTGCATACTTTTTTTTCAGATAGACCTAAAAATTAAAAATTTTTTTGCTGGAGTAACGTTACTCCAGCAGAATCAGTTTTTCTTAAATACTGCCAAAACGGCTGAGGGCTCAAATTTAAAATTTCGGGCTCATTTACACCAGATAGGGCTCTAATTATCTGCATTATTCAATCTTTGAAAAGAGCTAAAATTTTGCTGGAGTAATGCACACAATTGACGCCGTCTTGCTGTAGTGGTCAGTACAGCTGCCTACACATCGTTCGGTAGAATCGACCTGCAGAAGTAAAATAAAAAAAACTCCCTTTTTATCTGATTTAAAAAAAATCTTTCACCAATAGAAAGCTACATTATCAGCGAGTAACATGGGCCATTTATTCAATTGGAGATCAACGCGAGCGAAACCGCGGCTAAAATACATAGTGTTGTCTTTGTCTTTTATAAAAACAGACTTACTGTACTTTATGGTAAGAAGTCTAGGTTGTCTATGACGTGGAGACAAGATGGAGAATGTCTCCACGTCATAGACAACCTAGACTTCTTACCATAAAGTACATAAGTCTAGGTTGTCTATGACGTGGAGACAAGATGGAGAATGTCTTCACGCCGTAGACAACCTAGACTTCTTACCATAAAGTACAGTAAGTCTGTTTTTATAATAGACAATCACTATGATACAGATAGTATTACAACCTAGACTTCTTACCATAAAATACATAAGTCTAGGTTGTCTATGACGTGGAGACAAGATGGAGAATGTCTTCACGCCATAGACAACCTAGACTTCTTACCATAAAGTACAGTAAGTCTGTTTTTATAATAGACAATCACTATGATACAGATAGTATTACAACCTAGACTTCTTACCATAAAGTACATAAGTCTAGGTTGTCTATGACGTGGAGACAAGATGGAGAATGTCTTCACGCCATAGACAACCTAGACTTCTTACCATAAAGTACAGTAAGTCTGTTTTTATAATAGACAATCACTATGATACAGATAGTATTACAACCTAGACTTCTTACCATAAAGTACATAAGTCTAGGTTGTCTATGACGTGGAGACAAGATGGAGAATGTCTTCACGCCATACACAACCTAGACTTCTTACCATAAAGTACAGTAAGTCTGTTTTTATAATAGACAAAGACATCACTATGATACAGATAGTATGGTATAATTTTGAAAGTTATGTTATATTTTATTTTTACAGAGAACAAACTCGTGTCAAAGTTGAATCTGGGACAGCGGATAGATACTGCTTCGATCAAGCTCAGGTAGATATACAACAGTAATTTAAATAACAAACATCATGAATACAGGTCATGTCAATTATCGACATCAAAAAAGACATGTGACGATTTTAACCGACTTCAAAAAAAGGGAGGAGGCTCTCAATTCGTCTGAATGCTTTTTTTTTGCGTGTGTGTGGCTTTCTGACAGCTGGTTAAAAAACTAAATCGTTCAATACATGGTGATAATCATCATACCTACGTAGGTACAAGGATTTTTAAATTGTAACATTCGATTAACTAATATTCGTAAGACTGAGCTCTTTTTAAAAGGACTCAGTCGCTAGTTCTTTTAGGAAAACTAAGATTTTATTTAAAGGGCTTAGTCTTGGGTCCTTTTTGTAAAGAGTGAGCTCTTTTAAAAGACTCAGTCCATTTTAATAAGACTGAAAACTCAGAGAGGCTTGAACTTTTACTTATTCTTTTTTGACTTGAGTCTTCAAAAAAAGTCTGGAGTTTCAATATTAGGACTAAAAGACTCAGTTCTTTTACAACACTACTTCAGGGCCCAGTCCTAAACTATAAGGAATATCGAAAAATGCTCAAAGCAGTCGCGAGCACGATTATGATGAAAACAAAAACTGCATCATTGGATTGATTGATAAAATAATGATCATCGCTTTGATTATCGCTTCAACCAAGGTGGAACAAGAAATATTTTATTAAAATTTAACATTTTCCATTAGTTTCCCGTATATCATTACTTCCCAGAAATCAATCCTTATTAACAACACTATCGAATGGTGTAATAATACAAGCCGTGTTTTTTTTTTCAAAATCATTGGGGTCGATTCTTGACTAGAATTTTTGATTTTTCAAAAATTCAATGATGCAGTTTTTGTTTTCATCAAAATCGGGCTCGCGTCTCGTTTGAGCATTTCTCGATATTCCTTATAGTTTAGGATTTGGCCCTATTTACTCTTGTGTACGTGTGTTGCTACATTGAAAAAGCATTTGATAGTTTTTTAAGGCTGGCAACATTGAAAAGCAAAATTTTATTTTTATCTGCCCTCACAGGCGCACGTGTATCACCTCATGAAATCTGACAGCTATTCAAGATACCTTCGCTCGGAGATGTATAAGGAATACCTCAATGGATCTAAGAAAAAGGTAAATATTATTATTGCAAAAAAATGTTTTTATCTTGTCATAAATATTAATTGTCAAAATTGTAAAATTGACATATTTTTTTAGTTTTATCTATTGCTGTGCCCTGACAGGGTGCATGTGTTGATCCTAATTTATTTATAACATCTTGTAAACCACAGTACAGTGTAAACCACGCAATAAAGAATTTGAATTTGAATTAAACATACAATACATTAGTAGTAAAAAAAGGTTTTTCACCTTTTAGTCGATATTAGATGCAGCTACAGCTGCTTATAACACTGAAAACATTTCATTGGAAACTAAACAGAATATCGCTTATACAGGGTATGGTCATGAGTTAGCGAAAATAAGGACTTAATACCTAATTTTAACGATAAAAGGGTTAGTGTTACTCCTTTTGGATCAGCCGCCTTTTAAATACTTTATTATTTAAATATCTCTTTCAGACTTCCGTCAAAGGAATCCGCTCCATAGTCTCCTTCACCGGCAGAAAGGAAACTTCTACCAATTAAAAGCTGTTGTGTAATGGCAACACTGAAAAAAATGTCTCCGGCAAGTATTATATCGCTTTAGCTCCAACCAAAGACAAGAAAAGGCATATTTAAGACGCCGTTAGTTTAGTTATTCATATTTTTGTTTCGCTTAGGACGTAAGATGAGAAATAATTAAAAAAAAACTACCATTGTGGTAGGTATGGTAGGTTTGTTAGATTTCGTCTCGGAGAAATGTATGTACTCCACTAAAAAGATAATTGACGATCTCTTTATCGGGTATGATATAATGTAAAAAAACTACCAAAACGGTAGCTTTGGTAGAAATGTATGTACGCTACTAAAAACATAGTTGTAACCTTTGAATTGTAAATACTACCAAATTTTTAGATTTTAGTAGCTTTTCTCCTAACCCAAATCTCTATTAGATGTAAATATTACTGAGTTTTTACTTTAATTAGGGGATCTTCAATATTTCTGTCAGCATCATATCCATAATTATCTACGTATATCTATAAATATATTATTTATAAGAAAATATTATCTGAAACACAGAAAAGAGGCCCATACGATTTTTGATCGTATTTAAACCTCATTTATCATCAAAGTCGTTTCCACAAAGAAAAAAAACTGAAGAGTTCTTAGCGCGCTTTCATGGTGTCAGAAAGATTTTTAATTCGGGAATTCAAAATTTCTTTCACAGTGTATTTTGTGTAGTTAAACGGTTATTTTGATGCACAAGCATTCATGTTGACGATTAGTTATGAGGAATCATTGAAATAAAGGTATTTCAATGATTCCTCATAACATTTTTGGGATGTCCACTTCATCAGTCGCCATCATGAGGTCTGTTGCCATGCATTTCTCGCTAAGCACTCTCTAGATGCATTAAAACGTGGGTCACTTATATTTTAATGCAAGAAAGACGAATATCTAGTTTTTGTCTCTTTATAATTAGGCCTTATAAATACTTATTCGATTTTTTTTAATCAGTATCTCTCTGTTTATTATATCTGTTACAGTGAAAGACTTACGCGGGCATATTAATGAACGGATACGAAATATGCATCTTGACGAAAGATAACTAGAGATTGTGTTATATTTGTGTGGTGTCTCAAAATTAAGATTAACAACCCAAGACGCACACATCAAATACACACTTAATATGGCCATAATACTAAAACTCCACGTTACCTAAATTGCCTGTACTAATTTTTTTACTTAGGCAATTTGTAAATTTTTTAGGCAATCTGCGAAATATATGTACAAACCTTAAGGTAATCCACTCAGATAAATATTAGTGTATTTTTTATTATTTCGGATTGCTTTAACATCCAGTATAAAAATGATTTCTTGTTACAATACGTCTTTCCAAATATCAATAGATGGCAGAAATCGTTTTTTTTTGTAATATTTGTAGTTAGTACTTATCGAGTAATACAGGAAAGGTCGTGAATAAGCGTAAGCAGCAACATACATATGATCACGCCTCGTATTGATGTCTGCGATACAGGCTTGCCTAGTGTGGATCTTACAAGAAATATACATATTGTGTTTTAATGAGTTCTGCCAATAAAGTATTTTTCAATTTTAATACAGATTTCAGCTTTTATAAAGTGCAAATTTGGCAAACAATTTCGCGTTAGTCATTCACGAAACCACTAGGATGTACGTGAATTCACGACCTTTTCTTTGCGTAAATTAATTATTGGCAACTTACCTCTCTATTCATGATATTATTCGTTTAGCAAATTAAGTTACTCTTCGCACAATGGTACAAAGAATTCGCCCCAGCCAAATTATTGAGACTGTTTTTTCTTAGTTTATAAGTTTTTATATTCTTTTTTTTGTTTTTCCTGATCTGAGTACGTAAAAAATAAAATGAACAATAATACTAGACTACATGATCGGTAAATGTATGCTACTAATATCACATGAATAAAGAAAGGGACAGAGATAAATAGATATCTCGCAGCCATATCGTTATCGCTTTCAGCGCCATATCTAGCGCTTTTGTTTGGCCTGAAGAGAAGTACGATAGCGTAAAACAGAACATGTCACCACCTTTTATACTGGGTGTAAAAGACATGAACAGTCAAACGAAAACCACGTATTCTATACATCAAAATAAGACATATTTCAAAAAAAATATTGCTGGGAAATGATTTTTATTTTTTGGTGTTACACAAAATTGCAAATTGTAACGCGCAATGTAAAGGGCTCAACTCGCACGCAACTCGCAAAACCGCGATAATTTTGCTTGACGGCGGCCCCGTTCGTTAGTGTGCGTGCGCATCGAGTGAGGTACATTGAACGCTAACGTTTTGAAGCCATGTTTTGTTACGAAATACTAAAAAAAATGATAACGTTTCTTTGGACAATAATTAAGACATAACGTATAGAATACGTTTTCATAAAAAAATGAAAAAAAAAATTATGACTTTGACCTTCAATAAAATCGTAACTATCAATTTCCCAGGTATAGTCTCAAGGAAGAAAAATGTTATGACGGTGAGCAGAATACATGATTCTCGTTTGACTGCTCATGTCTTTTACACCCTGTATACTATCAACACTGTAATGCTCATTGGTGATTTTACCCTGATTAGTTATTAAGTATTTAAAATCCACACCACTCACACACACTACAAGCCGTCGCGCCGTTGTAATACGGCATTTTATAAGTTGGCAACGCTTATGGTTCGTCACTTTAAAGTCTATGCTCTCTTTCTTTCATAGATACAGGAAACTGTAGATCGGCAATGTAAAAGAGAAAGACCGTACTGAGTATATTAGAGCGAGATAGACGAGACCATTTCACGTACACGCAGGCGGCTTAGGTCGGCCTGTCAGTCACGTAGAAAAGACAGCAACTGTCAGACTGCAGTACTATTTTTCACGCACACATGCGCATTACTCACACACTGGTACATTTATTGGTCTCGCCCTAGTTGATTCATTGTCTATCTCAATAGTCAATTATAAATCTATGCTTTCTTTATCGTCTTCTTTAAATAAATGGCGTTCGCGATTTATAACGCATTTCGCTCATGTCAAGTATGAAATTACTTATAGTAACAGACAATTGTACGGTAGATTGAGGTTAAAATGGAGACTCTCAACACGTGTTTTTACAACAAGAATTCGGCAGAAACTCTATTGCTTTCTTTATTCATGTGCTAATAATTTGACAAGACAATGCCGTCGTCATTTCTCTATACATTTAGGTGAAATTTGTATGCTTATCAATGTAAACAAACCGCTGTCATTGTTGTATGAGTGATGAGCAAGAAAGGTAGCGAGTGAAAGGGACAAACCTATATACAATGACATTTGGTCGGCTTACATTTATTCGTTCTCGTATTTCGAAAATGTAATGGCAGAGATAACTCGCAAGCGTGCAGTCGTGACTTGAAGTTTTTGTAATCAATTTAACTAGCTTTAATTTTTATTTTTTATATTTCTATTTTTTTTTGTACTTCATTCTTCCTGTATTATCGAAAGAAACGTTAGGTAGACTTTGATATCTAATGACGCTAACTCTGTCTTTCATTTAGCAGATAAAAGTGACACCATCAGTTTTAAATCATGACTAACATTAGTTCACGTTTTGTAATAAGGGGAAAAAGTTTGATGAAAAACCTATGGTTCCAACCATATTTTACACCTTGTGCACTTCAGCATAAGATTGAAAGTTAATAGATTATCAAAACTACTTATGACTTATAAAAGGTTTACGATCGCGAGTGAATCGGCGGGCAAACGTCACTTACTTTAAATTGTTTTTCTAAGTAAATTACTTTCCAGTGACTTTTGATAATACAGGGATAAATGAAAAGATATTTACTTAACTAGTCGATAAAGTTATGATACCGAACCAAAATTAAATAAAGGTTTTTTCTTAATCCTTTTATAAAAGTATTAGTATCGAACGCGCTAGTCCCAATATTGTTAAATTGCACTCAATTTTCAAAGATTTACTTCTTAAAAACTCTTCAGTCTTGAGTTTCTCCAGAGCTTTTGCTATTGATCGAGCTAGTTAGCTCTTGTGAGTCCCATAAAACTAGATAATACCTGCCAATACGGGACTAGAAAAACCAATTGAATTTCTTCTAGTCACTGCTAGTAAATTGTCTTATAATACCGGAACAGGTTCCAAATATTTAAAAGAAAGCAAAAGTCCTCGTCGATCCTCGGCCAATATCCGTGTATATGGATTACAATGTTATATTGTTTGATACAGAAAACGGATACGGATACGATATCTTAGGAAAGCTCCAGTTAAAATTAACTGTATGGGACAAAGTTTATATTTAAATATCATCTCAGAATTACATAAAATAACTCACTTCATATAATTTTCTACATAAGTAGAATCGTTTATTCCAAATATATTTATTTAATATAGTGCATTTATTATTGCGTATCTTTGAATTATGACAGAAATGTATTTTTTTTGGGTAACTTTAAATTTGTGTTCCAACAGAAATTGCTAACCCAATACGCATATGCATGCATTAATACAAATACGCACTTGTTTTAGTAATTATACCAATTTATTATATTGATAGGCAGAGAGAAGACAGTAGAGAAGGTATGCATTGATGCATTATAAGGTGCACCAATAAACCTACACTGAGTCACAAGTCCTCATTTATCGAGGAAGGCTAAAATACAACGCGAGCGAAGCCGTGTGCGTCCACTAGTCCATGATAAATATACTACAAAAACTTATGTTGCAGATTATAACCTAGAAGATACTGATAAGATATCAGATCTTCCAGGCTACAACCAAACTACTTTATTCAAGAAAAATGCACTGAAAAATATCGACTTGCCTCAGGCGGGTAGTCGATTTTTTTCAGTGCATTTTTCTTTTATTAATATTTACGCGTTTGTAAACGAAAAATAAAATTATTCCATACTTTATTCAATTTGTGTACGAGTTATTATTGTTGACACAAATATATTTTTTATTATACTAATAATTCTGCTAGTTGTTTTTTAAATTTACTTACAGGGTTGGAGAAAATATCAATTGAATTAAAGTAATTGTTTTATGAGTTGGTAATTCTGTATATTTGGACACCACTAAACCATCCATTGAATGGAGTAATTTGCTAGACTTTTTTTTAATAAAAAAATCCCAGGCCTGGCTCCTCTCTGCAACACTATGGACCCGGCACCTGACGGTTGAACCATGGAATAAGTTATCATCTCAAATTCAAAGTTACCCAAATCGACTGTACTAATTTTGTAACTTAGGCAATTTGTAAATTTTTTAGGCAAACTGTGAAATACATGTATAAATCTTTAGGCAATTCAAGATAATTATTAGTGCATAAAACGATAATTTTAATTCTATATGTTATATTTTATTGAATAGGTGTCTCCTTTACCTTGCTTAGTAATATCTACTGTTACATTGAAATCCAAAACTTACATAGGCTGTTGTCATTTTATAACTTAGGCGATTTGTAAAATTTCTAGGCAAACTGTGAAATGTATGTAAAAACCTATAGACAATCCACTCTGATAATTATTAGGAAATTAAGTAATAATTCTTAATACTTATATTGTATGTTAATAGTTTCATTTCGAGTAATAATTTTATGATATTTACTATGAATGTTAGTTTCCAATACTTATCATAGTATCTAGTAATAATAAAAAATGTGATTTCTGTATAATATAATCGCTTATAAATAGTCGTTATCAAAAGTTCTTCCCAAAACAGTTTGGGAAGATATTTTTTTTAAAGATATTTTTCATTTCCAAGCGGTATCATCGGCAGGTTTTGACCAGTCAATAGCAGTAACCGGTTCTGAGTTTTGACTGTGACATTTTCATAGGAGAATATAGCTATTCCCTCATAGTGGTAAAGGAACCTAGCACAAGATGTCGTATTTAAAATATACAACATGTAAATTAAATAACCAACACCCCGAATACAGGTGGTTTGGGATCGGCTTCTGAGTTGATTTAAAAAGAAAAAAAAAACAAAAAAAAAAAAAAACAATTTTTTTTTGAAAAACAAACAAAAAAAAACAAAAGTACCCAGAAAATGTTGTACAATATTTTCTAAGTACTTTTTGTGTTTTTTTTTTAAAAAAATATTGAAATCAACTCACAAGCGGATCCCAAACCACCTGTATTCAGGGTGTTGGTTATTTAATTTACATGTTGTATAAAAAAATGTCCACGAAACCTAAATGCACTGTATAAATATGTTTTTTGATTTTATATGAGTAAATGACAGACTAGAGGTGACGCTTCTTACAAATTCGCTCACTAATATTGGAAGCCATATGATGCCGGCAGAGTAGAATAGCATCACCCCATATCCTCCAATGAGTGTCGTAGGAGACTAATGTATCAGCAAAGGGGTATTGATCACCTTATACTCCGTCCACCAATCCGCATTGGGCAAGCGTGATGGACTACTGCCTCAACCTCCTTAGATGACAAGGAGAGGCCTTGTGTCCCAGCAGTGGGTCGAATTATGAAGGCTGTTTTGATGAATTTAATATTGTCACGCTTATGCTGGGTGTAAAAGACATGAACAGTCAAACGAGAACCATGTATTTTATACATCAAAATATGACATATTTCAAAAAAATTATTGCTAGGAAATGATTTTTATTTTTTGGTGTTAAAAAAAATTGCAAATTGTACCGCGCAATGTAAAGGGCTCAACTCGCACGCATCTTTCAAAACCGCGATAATTTTGACAGACGGCGGCCCCGTTCGTTTGTGTCCGTGTACATTGAGTGAGCTACATTGAACGATAACGTTTTGAAGCCATTTTTTGTTATGAAATACTAAAAAAAATGATAATGTTTCTTTCAACAATAATTAAGAAATAATGTATAGAATACGTTTTCATAAAAAAAAAAATATGACTTTGACCTTCAATAAAGTCGTAACTCTCAATTTCCCAGGTATAGGTTAAAGGAAAAAAAAATGTTATGATGGTGAGCAGAATACATGGTTCCCGTTTGACTGTTCATGTCTTTTACACCCTGTATGATAATCGCAAAAAGAGTTAACATCTTCTTTTAAATTAATGGCAATCGCTACACAAAGATTACGCATTGCGCCAATGTCAAGTGAAAATGTAATTAAATTATCCGACAATTGTACGGTAGATTGAGTTTGAAATGGTCTCAACACTGTTCTTGCAACAAGAATTCGAGAGTAGGGTTACCATCCGTCCGGATTAGTCCGGACATGTCCGGACTTCTAGGGCCCTGTCCAGACTTTGTCCGGCCTTCTAGTTTGTCCGGATTTTTTGTTTTAGATGGAATACAAGTAATAAAACTTACATAAGTAAGTATTTTACAGATTCTTTATTATTGTCCTACTCATCTAAAATTAATGTGACTGTTAGCTACCATGTCCATACTACTTTTACGATTGTTTGCATTTTGTGATTAAAATGTCAGGACTTTTCAAATTTCTAAATGGGGAGAAACTCCTACTCGGGAGAAACTCCTTAGTACAGTCGCCGTCAGATATATTGGAGCGGTCAGTGACCAAATACTTTTGAACAGATTAAAATGTCAATAAGTTCCATACGCTACAAGTTACCGATAATATCTGTACATTCATTAATTCAATAATATCTGAGCAGATCATCATCATCAACCCGTGTTCGTCCACTGCTGGACATAGGTCTCCCCTAATGCACGCCACTGCTCCCGATTTTCGGCCACTCTCATCCAGCCCACTCCAGCCAGCCTACGCATATCATCATCCCATCTTGTCGCAGGTCGTCCTACACCACGTTTACCGAGTCGCGGTCTCCACTCAAGAACTTTACGGCTCCAACGGCCGTCAGTTCTGCGGCTAATGTGACCAGCCCACTGCCACTTCAGTTTGCTAATTCGGTGGGCTATGTCGGTGACTCTGGTTCTCTGTTGGATTACATCATTTCTGATGCGGTCCTTCAGAGATACTCCGAGCATAGCCCTTTCCATAGCTCTCTGAGCGACTTTAAACTGGTGGACTAGTCCAGCCGTGAGTGTCCACGTCTCGGCACCGTATGTCATAACTGGGAGGACGCACGGCTCAATAACTTCTATACTCACAACTAACCAATAATATCTGAACATTCATAACGTTAAGTGGGTCTACGCAGCTGAGGAAAAGAGAACGTTTTCATAAATATGATGGATTTGATGATGTTTTTGTTGACACATGACGTGCGTTGTGTGAGCTCACTCTGTAACACCGCGGTCCAAATTGCGCATATGTGCGCTCTCGGCACCGATAGCGCGCACACGGAATGAATCAAATTGATCGTATTCGCACCAACGAAAATATGTGACGTCATTAAGCAGTGCTAACGGTGCACACGAAAAAGAGATAGTGCAGTGTGTGCGCAAATGTCAAACTCGAATTTGACGTTTAAGTGTATGAATTATTAGAGTAAACATTTGAGTTTTGAATTAATAGACTCGTTATAGCTACTTTATTTGCTACAATAATTTTATTTTACTCTATTAATAATCCTAGAGTGCTATTTTAGTGTTTAAATGGTTTTTACATAACCTCTTCTTAGACGTTTGACATTTACACACAAAGCGTGGATCAAATTGATTGCACGCAAATAGTGCACATAGCACTGTATTCAATTCGGTCCAAGGCGTTAGCACTGTTGGTAACGTTCGTAGTGTTTGCGCAATTTGGACCGCAGGGTCAGTGTGTGTGTGTATGTGTGTGTGTCACGCACGTTGACGTTATGAATGTGTTCACATATTATTGGTTAGTTGTGTATATAGAAGTTATTGTGCCGCATCTGCTCAGATATTATTGAAGTAATGAATGTTCAGATATTATTGGTAACTTGTAGTGTATGGAACTTATTGACATTTTAAACTGTACAGAAGTATTTGGTCACTTTGACTGCTCATACAGACTGTACATCTTTAGTTGACATTTGTTTACACAATAAGTTGCAGTTGAGTTCAATGCCAAGAAAACTCAGGTGTTTGCGGCTAATAAATCTATGTCTAAAGCACACTCGTTTTATTATTATTATCTCCTTTATTTCATTTAAAATACATACAAAATTATATTTCTAAATATTAGACTTTTACAATGTAAAAACACTAAAAAATATAACATTTAAAAATACAAAACTGCAGTTCCCCATCGGTAGCAAGATCAGGGTCCCGGCTACCAGTGGTTAAGGATCCAGAGACAGGAACCTCCTCACTATACGGGCCGTGTCCAGAAGTACTGCCTTCTGCATCTGACTCTTGATCCAACCACCTAACGCGAGCCTCTTAAGGTGTTTATCGAGGCTCTTGGCTATCAGTCCATGTGCACTGTGCAGATATGACTATTGGAACAATAATTGCTGAATCGATGTCTCACATGTCGACAATCTCTTGAGCTAAATCAAGATATTTGTTTTCTTTATCTTTTTCAGCTATTTATTATTATTATTATTAATTTTAGTAGCTTAGGTACTCGGACATTGTGAATTATGGCTCTTTCGTAATCAATACTATGGAAACTGTATAGGTAGGAACAAACTTGTTGAGTTTCTTGCCGGTTTTTAGAACAAGGCCTCCTGGTAGACTCTTGAACCGATGGCATCAAAATTGACTTTCATAAGTGTTCATATTGTAGATAAATGTATAAAGTTTCTAAGTTGACTTTATTTACTATACTTCCTCTGTACTTTCTTTGGAGACGTTAGCTAAACGTCGAAGGCGATTGACCTGTACTCTGTTCATTTACTCATGTTAATCTCGTAAATTAAAATTTTCGGAGGAGTCGTTTTTTTGGACTATGCAGTAGTGACTGCAGTGCAAGCACTACGGCATTAAAATTGCACAGTTCGACTGATCAAAGGTTGAACTTATAGTCTGAAGAAACTGCGTCACGGCATGACTGTTCACTGTGCGTTTCTATAATGAATATTATTAAGTTTCCAATCGTCCATGACGTATGTTTGTAATGTTGTTTTAGCAAATCTAGCGAATGTATTAGTGTTAATTTGATTGTACAACCGTCATATAATTAGTGGCAGTTAAGATCCTTTAATACTTAGTTCAAAAGTATTCAGGTGTTCAACCATTTCTCGGTTACATAATTCATGTAATGTCAACCGTATACCGAATAGATACGATTGACTTTGCATGTACTACAATATTGAATACTTTAGACTAGTATTTAAGAGTCTTAATCCTATGATGCAACTATATTTTGCATCCCAAAACCTTTGACATTACACGTTGAAATAATTAGTCATATGTGGGTATTATGGAATAATTTTATTTTTGCGTTTACAAACGCGTAAATATTAAAACTAGAAAAATGCAGTGAAAAAATTATTCCATAATGTAAGGTAGTTTCATCTTAACTGGGCGTCAAATATTTGCAAAAATAGGGTCTTAGAAGTGCAAATTTCAAAGATTTGATGAAACAATGTTTACCATAAAAACATAAGCACCAAGCACTGGACAGATTTCGACAGCAAAAATCAGTGTCTCGGTGGCGTAATTGGTCAACGCAGCCGCCCGGATTGCGAAGATGCGGTTTCGAGTCCCGCCTGAGGCAAGTCGATTTTTTTCAGTGTATTTTTCTAGTATATGTGGGTATGTTAACGAGAGTACACGGCGTATTTTAAACGCGCAGAAGACCCGCTGATTAGACGCGTATACGCGCTTCGAACGCAACCTTTTAACTAAGCACACGGCGATCGTGAAACGCTTGTCTACTGCCCGTATTCCCGGTTATAGGTTCTCCTCCGCCACTTTGTATTCGGGTTTGCTTTGCTTCGTCTGCGCACTTTATACCTTGCCCAGAAGAGCGAATTCGCCGCGAATCTTTACGCGTGAACACTATTAAAGTCTTTGTGAACACAATGCCAAAGAAACAAAGAGTATTATTTAATTAAAATAGGTCTCTCATAATACACTTAATTACAAGCTTTGTAAATGCTCCTAGCAAATTGGGTCTAATATAATGACATCCGTTTCCTGTTCTGTTCGGTCGCCATTGCTTCTTTACGTACTGTAACTGTGTTCAAATGTATAACTAAATAACTCCAGTTTAATCTATTTGTTAATTCATTTCTCGTCCATATCACATCAAACACATGCAGTACCCGTAGGAAGTTTTTTAGTATAGAAAACGCAACTACTTTAGTTGCGTTAAGAGCTCAATTTGTATAGGAAACGTGAACAGCGCCCCTAGCGGAGAGAAGTGTAAATCATGTTTCCCATACAAATTGAGCTGTTAACGCAACTACAATCGTGGCATTTTGTATACTAAAAAACTTACGCTACGGGTGCTGAAGTTCTACGGGCGAATTTGAAACTCGCGCGATGCTTGAGGACGCAATGTATTGAGCCATAGTAACTCGCCAACGTTCTTGTCTGTTCGCGCGTAGAGATTCGCGGCGAATTCGCTCTTCTTGACAAGGTAAGCACACGCGGCGATCGTAAAACGCCCGTCTACTGCGCGTAGGGTTACCATCCGTCCGGTTTAATCCGGACATGTCCGGTCTTCTAGAGTTCTGTCCGGACTTTGTCCGGCTTTTTTGTTTTAGTTGGAATACGAGTAATAAAACTTACTTATTTTATCTTTAGTATAATGTCCCACGCATCTAAAAGCGATTGTTAGCTACCATATCCATACTACTGTTACGAAGTGCGTACTTGGGCCCCGATCGCCGTAAATCATTTCAAGATGAAGCGCAAATGGAACGCAGACAAAAGGCAACATTATAAGATATAGGCTATCGAAGGACTTGGCTCGTGAGTTAATAGTGGAATTCGATAGCCTATATCTTATAATGAACATTTTCTCATTTTTAAAATAAAATTTTAAGTAAAGCACCAAAAATCCTCTAACATTCGTGTTAAGTTTGAGAAAAAGTAGCGTCATTTGAAATGTAACTTTGACAGCGTGTGTTTCATCTGCGTTCGACATGCGTTCGCTCCTACGTCATTGGTTCGCAGCAGGCTAAGGTTCGCAGCATCTGTCAAATCAACGTCGCGATACGAAAACATCGGAAAGTTGCATGCCTCTCATTGGTCTGAGTTGCCATTTGCGCTTCATCTTGAAATGATTTACCGCGATCGAGGCCCTGATGTTTGCATTTTGTGCGGATTAAAGTGTCCGGACTTTTTTGAACTGTCAGTCTTTTTGTCCGGACTTTTCAAATTTCCAAATGGTAACCCTATCTGCGCGTATACCCGCAGATGGGGCGCAACAGACGCGCTGTATTGCGTATTATCATTATGACGCCGATACCTAAAACGCGCGTCGTCAGCGGATACGCTGTGTCCTGTCGCTCTTAGGGAGCTCGCCCACGTACTACCTTTTGTAGGTCCGATAATCGCAGCCAGTTTTTTTGCGCTTTTCGACAAATGCTTCGCCCGGGATGCAGCGATTTTGGTTATGAACGACTTTGGACCTTTGTACCTCGATAACCAAGTCTGATAACTGGTTTTATGCAAGGATTTTTTCCTAGCCAACGCGGTTATCAATTCTTGGCTCGGCAGACTAAAGCACATAACTCAATATGGGCATAATGATTTTGTGCTTTAGTCGGCCGACCAAACAATTATCAAATAGGTTTATATTTTTCCTCGTAGAAAACCGGTATTTTACTTGGCTTTTAATGCGGAAGTATTAAAAGCCATCGTTTATCAATCATCTAACCCGTTTATCAAACGGGACTTTGTTTAACGAGTTATCAGCGAGGAACAATTTCAAACGAGGAATTTTATGGTGTTTTGTTTGAGTTGGTATTACTCACCAACTGAGCCAGACCTCCACGAGGTTAGTTTGTTGTCAGCGCGAAATTTACGTTTTTTAAAAATTCTGAATGTTTTTCTATTCGGCGACAAAATAATAGCTCAGCGATTGTCGCTCGTGGGCGAACTCCCTTAAGGTGATAAATATGGTTTATGTTTAAACTGTTGAACAAATTGATTGAATTCATTTAAAATATTTTAGGGTCGTGTTTACCGAAACAGTCGTGGGTTAGAAGGTCTTATATCTATATGTGTTATTTATTTACTAGGCGGATCGTATAACTCGCCGTCTTACAAAACGGCGCGGCGGATTGTAGTCAGTGAGAATAGTAAACCAAATAAAACCGTTTGTTGATAAATCCGTCGCAGTTTCTATCAATATTAGTCTGTTTAATCGAATGGAGATCGCTTATTATTGGTAGGTTCCGGTTTTTTTTGTGACCAAGCAGAGGTGAATTATTGTCACTCATCACCAGTGATCGGAAGTTGGTGAGTAGGTACCTATCTTCTTCGTCGTAAAAGTTAAAAAGTTTATTGTTCTCAAATAAGTAAAAATTATGTTTGATTTTTGAGAAGTCTAAAGTTTTGTTAATATATTAAGTTTAAAAAAGAAAATATACCTATATTTTTTTATTTCAGATTACTTATAAATGTGTTTTATTCAAAAATTTAACGATTATCTTTCAACATATTTCAATTTGAAATGGGCTACAAGTGAAGCCCACGCGAGCACTCATGAACGTTTTAGAGGCGCCTGTACCGTAGTGTTTAAAGTTAATTTGATTTGTGAATTTACGCAGTTGAAATTCAAGTAAATTACCGGTAAGATAAAAAAATAGTTTTAGAGAAGTCTCCGAATTTTCTTTGTTCTGCAAACTGTAGGTAAATATAGGTACTCGCTCAATTCCGATTAGAATAGAATAGAATAGATTTATTGGCACACCATGGAAAAAATGCAGTTAAAAATACCCAATTTAAAAATATATATACACAACTTACAAAATTAACAAAAAGAAAATTTAATTAAACAAAAGGTACGTCCCACGGTTGCACCAAAAGGTTGCTACTTCAGCTTCAGGTTTTGAGGCCTGACGCTGGTTTTCAATTAGCACCTTTTTATCCTTTTTTTGACACATGGATTGCCAAAAAAAAACTGCTCATCACTTTCACTCACTACAATCCACCGCGCCGTTTTGTAATACGGCGTGCTATACGATCCGCCTGCGACTTATACAGGGTGTTGGTACATGGGGTATGAAGCCGTAACTACCCATGCTAACATAGTCATTATATAAATACTATGGTCATATGGTAATATCAAAATTGTTAAATTGTAAAAAAAAATTTTTGATTTCCCCATACAAATAGTTCGGTCACAAAAACAAAATGTATGAGAAATGAAAAAAAAAATTACAATTTTGAATTTTTAATATCACCCTAGTATTTATATGACTATGTTAGCATGGGTAGGTGCCGGATTCATACCCCATGTACCAAACACCCTGTAGATAATGTTGATTATAGTTTGTAATAATGTGCGACCCTGTCAACTTGTTAATAGAAAATATATGTAATAGAAAATGTACCAAAGCATGGAATAAGCGATATTAATAAAATATTTTAAATTTATTGTTGTTTTATTTTGCTAATTATTCCTTTACTAATAAAATAGGAACAAAAACAAAATGCTCCTGGCCTCCTCCTTTTTTTGTTGACGGGTAGGTCAAATGCATTTACGCATCGTCCCTGCGGGGTGGTGCCAACCGCAGGGGATATGTGGGACTCTAGGTAAAGGCGTTCCCTCCGTACCTACCGTCCTACCCGTCTAGGCACTCCTTGCAGCAATTGGTTGCCAGCAGCCACTCCTCCTCCGACAGCTGCTCGACTTGGCGCGTCCTGACGAGCGCTTGTTCCCAACGAGTGACACTGTAACCTGTAACACTGGGACAATTCATATAAGAGGTTACTTATCATTATAAAAGATTATTTATCTCAATTATGTATTATGATTATGATTAAATAGTATGCTAAACATCTCCTGCATAGTCATGGTAGCCTGGTACTTCATTAAAAAAGATGTCCCAACGTGTTCGAATGCCAAGTGGACACACATAGTGACAGCTTTGGTGTACCTATCCCACAATTTTTACTAGGTGGTAGACCCATATGTAGGGTCGTCTGTGTAGGTACCACCGCCTTTCTTATTTCTGCCGTGAACCAGTTCGCTGTGTCTCGGATTGAATGGAAAGGTAGCCAGTGTAATTACTGGGCATGGAAGAAATGTCCCGCCTAGCATGACCACCGAAACAAAATCCGTCAAAATCTCGAGGTCGCATTTTTTGACGATTACAAGACTTCCTCTATACTACGTATACGAGAAAGTAAGAAGGCCAAGAAAATGACTCCGTCCATCGGATGGTAAGCAGGAGTGGGGTTCAAACACGAAGAGCTAGTCCAAGAGATAATGTAGATACCTATATTACTATTATATATACTTATAGTAGATACCTACCTAAGCGTAGGTAAGAGATGCTTCTTCACGCGCCTTTTGAATGACCCAGCCCGCCTAGCGTGACCACCGAAACATGATATGATATAGCCAAATATCGCGTTGAACTGTCCAAAATTATTGGAAATAACCGTCAACTTGAAAATCGAAACTGCGAATGTGTGTAAGGCTTATGCATGTTCGCAGTTTCGATAAATTTTCAAGATTGCGGTTATATCCAATAATTTTTGACAGTTCAACGCGATAAATGGCTATATCATATCATGTTATATCGTGTTTCGGTGGTCATGCTAGGCGGGGGATTGTAAGGTAGGAACACTGAACTACTTTTACTAGGTGGTAGACCCATATGTTGGGTCGTCTGGGTAGGTACCACCGCCTTTCTTATTTCTGCCGTGAAGCAGTTCGCTGTGTTTCGGATTGAAGGGAAAGGTAGCCAGTATAATTACTGGGCATGGAGGGCATGTCATCTAAGTTCCCAGGATGGCAAACGCACTTGCGGTGTTAAGTGATTTACACTTAATATTGCAAGTGTCTATAGGCGGCGGTGACCACTTAACACCAGGTGGGCCGAAAGCTTGATTGTCATCTCGTCACATAAAAAAAAAACTACCTTTCCTCAGTGTGCGTCGTAGAAATGAGCCATGCCAATCAGTTCGCGTTGAAACAGCTTTTTTTGTACACCAAAAGCCAGCACGCGTAGTCCTTAAAAGGAAGGGAGATGGTGGGATAAGGGATAAAAGTCCCTCACCCTCAGAGAAACTGTTATTTTGAGGATCTGGTATTCTGCGAATAAACCCACAGAGCCTACCTCGCTGGTGTGTACAGACTGTAAAACGCGCTCACCTCTTCGTCATCGATGATGACCGACGCTGCAATATCCAGAGCATCGATTAAGTAAGTAGGTAAATGATACTAGAAAAATGCACTGAAAAAAATCGACTTGCCTCAGGCGGGACTCGAACCCGCACCTTCCACAATCCGGGTGGACGCGTTGACCAATTTCGCCACCGAGGCACTGCTTTTCGCTGTCGAAATTTGTCAGTGCTTGGTGCTTATGTTTTTATGGTAAACATCGTTTCATCAAATCTTTGAAATTTGCGTCAAATATTTGCAAAAATATTTCGTTCGGGTCTTGGAAGTGCAAATTTCAAAGATTTGATGAAACGATGTTTACCATAAAAACATAAGCACCAAGCACTGACAAATTTCGACAGCGAAAAGCAGTGCCTCGGTGGCGAAATTGGTCAACGCGTCCACCCGGATTGTGGAAGGTGCGGGTTCGAGTCCCGCCTGAGGCAAGTCGATTTTTTTCAGTGCATTTTTCTAGTATTATATTTACGCGTTTGTAAACGCAAAAATAAAATTATTCCATAGTGTAAGGTAGTTTCATCTTTACTGGGCGTCAAATATTTGCAAAAATATTTCGTTCGGGTCTTGGAAGTGCAAATTTCAAAGATTTGATGAAACGATGTTTACCATAAAAACATAAGCACCAAGCACTGACAAATTTCGACAGCGAAAAGCAGTGCCTCGGTGGCGAAATTGGTCAACGCGTCCACCCGGATTGTGGAAGGTGCGGGTTCGAGTCCCGCCTGAGGCAAGTCGATTTTTTCAGTGCATTTTTATAGTATTATATTTACGCGTTTGTAAACGCAAAAATAAAATTATTCCATAATGTAAGGTAGTTTCATCTTAGCTGGGCGTCAAATATTTGCAAAAATATTTCGTTCGGGTCTTGGAAGTGCAAATTTCAAAGATTTGATGAAACGATGTTTACCATAAAAACATAAGCACCAAGCACTGACAAATTTTGACAGCGAAAAGCAGTGCCTCGGTGGCGAAATTGGTCAACGCGTCCACCCGGATTGTGGAAGGTGCGGGTTCGAGTCCCGCCTGAGGCAAGTCGATTTTTTTCAGTGCATTTTTCTAGTATTATATTTACGCGTTTGTAAACGCAAAAATAAAATTATTCCATAGGTAAATAATGTTAAACTGTGTTAAGAAGCCATGGGATGCCAGAGTAGAATAGCATCACCCCATTACTCCAATAGGTGTCGTAGAAGGCGACTAATGGATCAGCAAAGGGGTTTTGATCACTTTATACCCCGTCCACCAATCCGCATTGGGCAAGCGTGGTGGACTACTGCCTCAACCTCCTTCGATGACAAGGAGAGGCCTTGTATCCCAGCAGTGGGGCGAGTTATAAAGACTTGTGATGATGATGATGTAGTCTAAGAACCAATGACCATGTGATATTTTATTCCGGTATTCTTTAAACTTAAAAGTTACATTTCATACGTTCTACAAATACCTATTGTTGAAACGGAAATTTAATTAATTTTCTATTTGATCAATAATTCTATTAAACGGAATGTGTGTATTAATTTTACTATTATTGCTGTATACAGCTTGAAGTTTTCAAGTAGGCGTGTTTCAGGTTCCTAAGAACAGGATCTTTGTATGTCTTATTTACAGAGTGGTTACCACAGATTTAATAATACAAGGAGATAGGCCAAGCTGGCGTTTAACTTGTGACAACTGTATGCTCAGTGGGCATACAATACCGCCAGCTCACCTTCCGATAAAGTCGAGTGGATACGTAACTCAGCGATTTGACCGATCTCCTTTGCGGCTGTGCCTAACTTTCATTGCTTCGCAGTCCTTATGACGCGCGCAATCAATAGTGTATATTACGGCATGCTCAACTAGAACCATGTTATGTAGTACGGCCGCTGATCGCGACACTCGGTCTTCCTATGAACTCGGCGATTCGACCGATCTCCTTGGATTGATATATCTGTGGTGGTTACAGATGTGCCAGCCTGTATATAGGTAAGGACGTATGTATACAATACAAATTAAAATACGTCGCTCAAAAATACACGGTTGTATTTAAATCAATAATGTCTTTATTATATTTGAATTGGTAATTAATAGCCAATGTTTTCAGCTGAACAAACTACCCATGCGGATAATTGGTATTATTATCCGAAACATTCTGTCAATTTGTGTAAGATGTCTGACAATGGTTTTATTTTAAAATGTATGTAGGTAGGTGTTACGTAGGTACCCGCCGCGTTTTTGCAAGGTTATGTAAGGTTTCCAATCTAGATATGCAAGCCACTCTGGACTCTGTAAGAAATGGACACATTTAATTCTGTTTAGTTATTTAACAATTTATGTGTAGGTAGGTACACCCAAAGACAATTACAAAAGAACACAAAATTAGAAAGATAATTTGGACAAATGTCTATTATACTAGGTAGGTACCTAGGTACTGTATATTCTTTTAACAAATCTGCAAGTAAGTAGGTAAGCATGGAATAATTTTAAACGCGTAAATAGTTTTAAAATTAGAAAATATACATTGAAAATGAACCTGCCCCAGGCGGGAATCGAACCCAGCATTCCGCAATCCGGTTGGCTGCGTTAATCACTACGCCACCGGGGCTATTCGCTATCTTCTTTTGACAGTTGAAAGTGACGATCACTGAGCGATTTACGTATGCATTACTGTTTTACGCGACAAGTGCCATTATAGCGTGTCGTGTAAAACAGCGATGGATGTGTTCACTTGGTGATCATCACTTTCAACAGTCAAAAAAAGTTAGGGAATAGGCCTACATGGCATTGCTTTCGCTGTCGAAATTTGTCAGTGGTTGGTGCTTAAGTATGCTTATGCCATATACTGGGTGTAAAAGACATGAGCAGTCAAACGAAAACCACGTATTCTATACATCAAAATAAGACATATTTCAAAAAAAATATTGCTGGGAAATGATTTTTATTTTTTGGTGTTACAAAAAATTGCAAATTGTACCGCGCAATGTAATGGGCTCAACTCGCACGCAACTCGCAAAACCGCGATATTTTTGCTTGACGGCGGCCCCGTTCGTTAGTGTCCGTGCGCATCGAGTGAGCTACATTGAACGGTAACGTTTTGAAGCCATTTTTTGTTATGAAATACTAAAAAAATGATAATGTTTCTTTGGACAATAATTAAGAAATAACTTATAGAATACGTTTTCATAAAGAAATGAAAAAAAAAATTATGACTTTGACCTTCAATAAAATCGTAACTATCAATTTCCCAGGTATAGTCTAAAGGAAGAAAAATGTTATGACGGTGAGCAGAATACATGGTTCTCGTTTGACTGCTCATGTCTTTTACACCCTGTAGGTATCTAGTTTTAAAACTGTTTATGAGTTTATAAACGCAAAAATTATTCCTTAATAATAGGGGTTAAATAATGAAATTGCCGATTTTCTCCTCATTATTCATAAGTGTATAATTCCTTTAATACAATAGCTATGTCCATTATTCCTTTTTTATTTAAAACTTCATTAAAATGACTTATATTTATCTATAAAATTTTATTCTCATTTTTATTTTTTTCACTAGAAACACATCTTCAAAAGCAGCCCGTCCTAAGAGGTGTCCGTCTACGTAATAAAAAAAATAATATTTTTTTACAGATATCAATTCTCAATTTTTTTCTCTCTGTATCCTATAGCTTAATGTTGTCTTAATACATCCACAAAATAACACAAAACTTAGATTTGTGGTTCCTTAAAAAATCGCAAATATATTTGTATTGAAAAATGAATTTTCGTTAAATTCTCCATACAAAACGGCAATTTCATACTTAAACCCCTAATATTAAGACTGCTAAAAATATATATTTTTTTAAAAATAAGTTAAAAACCACATTTTAATTATTTTTGATATTTACAAATGCAAACCGATCAATGTGTTTGTTGTTCTTGCTCGCCGCAACATCGAAATTAGTTCAAGTGCATGCTTTAGGTCAGGTCAGTAAGTGAAATGTAACACTTATTATGAGTTACATGAAAATCTCTTTAAACCGAAAAGAGGAGGTGATTTTTTTTTTAACACACTTATATTATAGTTTCACCTGTATGTTTGTATGTAACTGACTCGTTTGGGCTCGATTTTGACCCACTTTAAACGGTCAGATTTCATTTAAACTTTATAGAGTTATGGAATAATTTTTATTGTAGCGTTTACAAACGCGCAAATATTAATACTAGAAAAATGCACTGAAAAAAATCGACTTGCCTCAGGCGGGACTCGAACCCGCATCCTCCGCAATCCGGGCGGCTGCGTTGACCAATTACGCCACCGAGACACTGTTTTTCGCTGTCGAAATCTGTCAGTGCTTGGTGCTTATGTTTTTATGGTAAACATCGTTTCATCAAATCTTTGAAATTTGCACTTCTTTTACTGAACGTGCTGAACTAGGATTAATATCAAATATTAAAGGATTTTATAATTTAAACCACCATATGTTTTCAGTTTAGTCAGGAGACTGTCATTTTATTCTCTATTTTTGACAAGGTAAAAAAACATAATTAATAAAAAAGAGTTTCGATTCTTAACATTCTCCCACGCCTAAGAAAATCGTTATTACTTAAGATATTTAATTGCCAACAAATTCATACCGTTAAATAACAAAAATGAAAACAAAGAGTTAACAAAATAACATTCATCTCATATGACATTAACGGACATGGGTTAAACAGAAAAGAATACTCTATTTTAAGAAAGGAAAAAAATTATAATCAATGTTGTAGCTGTACGGGACCGACCCGACAGGCTGTTGTCTGGTGTCTGTGTCCCTTGTACGTAGACTATGACGGTGGGGTCTTACAGAAATAAGAAGGCCGATTTTCTTGCTGTAGTACTGTTGGTTTGAGCAGGGAGAGGTGGAGACGGCGGTGGCTGGTTTCTTCGGTGCAGAGAGAGAGTCCGATATGAGTGAAGTGGAGTGCGATAAGTGCTCGACTAAAATCTGCGCTGTATATAAGTGAAACCAGCGTATCGCAACTTGTGCCTGGTAGTACAAGTTGTGCCCACCTATTCCTGCTCAATAAAAACAACTCTTATCTATTTATTTATTCATAATTATACAATAAAACACACGTAAAACACTTATAACTAACACGATAATAATTAAGTAATTAAACACACAACATTAAAATTATAAAATTAAACAATATAAAGGAATTATAAATTGATCGTGAACATTTCTCCCGCCGTGTGGGGTTGACGAAGTCTGCGCCGCACATCTCTCCGGTGAGCGATCACTGCTGCAGGATGACCAGCTTCTTGGTAGGTCTCTTCAGGGTACCGCCGCTTGCTGTCTGTATGAGCACCGATCTGACGACGCCGTCTTTGCCTGGGTAGGTTTCTATGACTCGTCCTCTTGGCCAGGTATTTCTCGGCAGTTGACTGTCGGCCACCAGTACCAAGTCCCCGATGTGTATGGTGGGACCTTGGCCGTGGGGCTCCCGCCGGTTTTGGAGGTCGGGCAGGTACTCTCTGACCCATCGCTGCCAGAATTGGTCCGCCAGGAGTTGTGCTCGTCGCCAGTGCTGTCGGTGGTTTTCATCGCGTTCGTCGAAGCTACCCGGGGTAGGTACCCGAGCGGAGCCCCCAAGTATGACGTCATCTTTCATATACACGGCGAGGCTTCGCAGGCGACTATCGGGTGCGACACCTTGTTGTTTTTGTAGATTGATGATCTCGGAGGCGAACGATTTCTGTTGGCTCGCTTTCATGAGTAGGTCTTCCGCCTGTTTGATGTGTTCGGCGCTCGGTGCTATTATTTTGGTTTCGTTGAAGGCGCGCCGTTTCGTTCTTGATGTCGGCGTAGGCGTCGGCGTAGGTGTCGGCGTAGGCTTCCAAGCGGGGTCGGCTTCCGCGGTGTGTTTCGTTCTCTTGTAGGCGACGGTTTCTGTGCGACGTCGGCATAGAGTGATGAACTGGAGTACTCGCGCCGTGGCGCGAACAAGTCTTTCCCACTTGGAGAACCGCTCTGGCTGCGGTATGCTCTCGCTAAGTCTCGGTGACGGCGCCTTGGTGGTTACGTGTGTGACGCGCTCTTCTCCGGTATTTTCGTACGGCGTCGCTTGCTCTGTGGGCCATGTCGATGGTTCGCCTCGTAGGTAGTCGGGGCCGGTGAACCATCTATGTAGCGCGTCGAAATTTGTGGGCGCTCCTCTTGTGGCTTCATCGGCGACGTTCTGTTTGGTAGGTACCCAGCGCCACTCGTCGACGGTGGTGTCTTCTTGGATTTCGGCCACTCGATGTGCGACGAACGGTTTGAAGACTCGCGGCCCTGCGCGCAACCATGCGAGCACTGTCTTCGAGTCAGACCAAAAGTAGCGTCGGTCTGGCTTGTAGTCGTATTCTTCTGTAGTTGACTTGGCCAGGCGACAGCCCAGTAGCGCAGCTTGTAGTTCTAGCCGCGGTATTGACGTTATCTTGAGAGGTGCGACGCGGGCCTTCGCGGTTGCTAGCGATGTGTGGGGCCGCCCGTTGCCGTCGATGACGCGCCAGTATACTGCTGCGACATATGCTTGTTCGCTGGCGTCTACGAAGGTGTGCAGCTCTCTTCTTTCGGTGTGCGTGTAAGACGGATGACATCTTGGTATGTTGACGTCTCGAAGTGTAACGATGTCTTGCAGCCAGCTGTGCCATTTTCTTCGTAGATGAGTAGGTATTTCGTCGTCCCACCCGGTGCCTGTTCGCCATGTTTCTTGCAGTATTTGTTTGGCTTGTATGACGATCGGTGTTGCAAGCCCTAGCGGGTCAAATATCGACATCGCTATGCGCAGGGCTTCTCTCTTGGTGGGGGTGCGCGAGCCGTCTATGAGGTCGGTAGGCACGCGCGCGAAGCTGAGGTTGAAGCCGAGGGTGTCGGTGGGCGGCCGCCAGGTGAGGCCGAGGATCTTCTCTTCCTTGTCGTCGTTGAGGTTTCGATCTTCGTCTGCGCCGCCCAGTAGTGCGCGAAGCTCGGGTGCGTTGGATGTCCACTTTCGAAGGTTGAAGTTCGCCTGTCTATGTACGTGTGCAACTTCGCTTGCTGTTCTGTGTGCTTCTTCGATCGTGGGAAAACTCTGTAGGTAGTCATCCATGTAGTGGTTGGTGACTATGGCGTCGGCGGCGGCTGGGTGCGACGAACGATGTTTCTCGGCGTTGTGATTCTTGACGTATAGAGCGATGCACGGAGAACACGCTGCGCCGAACAGGACTGTCTTCATTCTGTATTCTGCGGGGGGCCCCTCCCGCCGGTCACCTCTCCAGAGGAAACGTAGCATATCTCTGTCTTCGTTTCGCAGACCGATTCTCAGGAACATCTCTTCGATGTCGGCAGCTACGGCGATCTCGTGCTGGCGAAAACGCATCAGGACGCCGGGCAAGGATTGTAGTAGGTCTGGCCCCGTCAGTAGGTGGTCGTTGAGAGACGTCCCATGACATCTTGCGGCTGCGTCGAACACGACGCGAAGTTTGTTCGGCTTGGCTGGGTGAAGCACGGCGAAGTGAGGTAGGTACCAAGTTCTACCGGGCGTAGGCGGTGCGCAGACTTCTTCAGCGTAACCCTTCTTCAATAGGTTTTCTATCTATTCGGTGTACTTCTTGTGTTGAAGTGGTTCTTTTTCTATCTTCTTTTCGATGCTGTGAAGTCTTCTTAGCGCGTAATCGTAGTTATTCGGTAAAGTAGTGCTGTCTCGCTTCCACAGTAGTGCTGTCTCGTAGCCACCGCCGTCTCTCTCTCTTGTCTCTCTCTTGAGTATTTGAAGCGCACGTTGTTCTGGGTCGGACTGTGTTGTTCTTGGTTGTACGCCAATCGATTCTAGCGTAAAATATCGTTTCATCTCTTCGTCGAGCGCTTCGATGGTTAGGTGGTGGGTGCGATGTACTATGCGACGGCGTTCGGCTGCTTGCCCGTTGCCGTGCAGTACCCAGCCGAGCGCTGTGAGCGCGGCAGCTGGTTGTTGTGGTGGTCCGCTTCGGTAGTTGTGCGTTAGCAGCAGGCCCCAGTTATCTTGGCCGATCAAAAGGGTAGGTGTAGCGCCGACGTACTTGAGATGATCTTCTATATCTTTTAAATGTTTGCAGCCTCTGATGTCTTCTTCTAGTATCTCTTGCGGTGCGAGCTTCAACTTCGGTAAGGTGTGCGCTGTTATTCGGTGAGCGTCGAACTGTCCTTGAATTTCGATGGTAACGGCGTGTGACGTGGCGGCGTTGATTTGTGCGCCGGCTACAGCTTCGAGTCGCAACGGAGAATATTGCCCTCTTGCTCCAATCTTCTTGGCGATATCGGCGTCTATGAGCGTGACTGTCGACCCGTCGTCCAGTAGTGCATAGGTGTCGACGTAATTCTTCGGCCCGGTGACGCGTACAGGTGCAATCTTCAAAAAGGTTTTCTCTGATCGTACGAAAGTCGAAGTAACTGTTTCTTTCTTCTCTGTTTGGCGCTCGAAGTGTAGTAGTGGATGGTGAGTTCTTTCGCAGCCGTTTGTTTCGCATCTCTTCTGTTGGCATTTGTGGTTCTGGTTTCGACGTTGTAGACAGCGGAAGCACAGCTTGGCTTGGCGCGCTAGCTCCCATCGTTCGTTGTTGTCGGCTGCAGTAAACTTCGCACATTTTTGTTCGATGTGTGTTGACTCGTTGCAAAAGGCACAAGTTCGGATACCCCTCTCGGATGTGGCGAATGCTCGTTGCGGCCGTGGTCTGCTGTGACGTTCTTCGGTGTGGATGAGTTCGGGCGGTGCGTACTTGCTGCAGCGGTCGGCTTCTGCTGTGATGAATCGGTCGAACTTCACCAGATCGGCCTCTTCTTGTGGTTGTGCGCTGTCGTAGTCGAACCATCGGTACCGAAGTGTCGGTGTGAGCTTCTCTGTTATTAGCTTCGCCACTTCTGGGTTGTAGAGGTAGTGCTTCTTGTTGAGTGCTTGAATTGTAGCGATGCTGTTTCTTATGCGGCTTGCGAATAGGCACACATCTTTCGGTGCGTCGGTCGGACGGGTGATGCTGCGAAGACGTTCGAGTTCTGCTATGGCGATTGCTTCGGGGCGTCCGAAGCGGTTCTCGAGCATGGCCATGATGTCGGCCGGGCTTGAGTTGGCTATGAGTAGGCAGTTGACGGCTTCTTTGGCGTTGCCCTTGAGACATCTTCTTAGTCTTGCTGTATTTTCGTTTTCTGTGTAGCGATGTGTCGATTCTGTATAGGCTGCTTTGAAGGCCAGCCATTCTTGGTGGTTGCCGTTGAAGCTGGGCAGCTCTTCGTAGCGATGTGGCGTAGAGCGTGAAGCAGCGATGATAGCGGCGGTAAGATCGGAGAGGCTTAGCTTGTCCGTCTTCTGTTCTTTGTTTTCTGTCTGTGGTTGCGGTGGTGACTCATCGACGCATGCGGTGTTCTTCACCCACTCATCGGTTCGGCGGCGAAGTATCGGAGCTTCTTCTATTGCTTCGCTGTCTTCTGTATCGTACTCTTCCTCTGCTTCTAGGGCTTCTAGGCGTGCTTCGGCTAGTTCGAGCTTGCGTAGTGCCACTTCTTTCTTCGCTTCGGCGATCTGTTGTGTTCGTTGGGACTTCGTAGTGCTGGCACGTGACGTTCTGCGGGTTATGGTTTCGATTTGCGGTGCCGCAGACGCTTCTGTAGGTATTGGTGCCGGTGCCGGTGAAGATTCTTGCACCGCTGGTTGCCGTTCTTCTGTCTCCATTCTCCCTGTCCTCGATCTGGTTACCGGCATTCTTCGGTTTTTCTGTAAGATCCGGCTCGAAGGACCAAAATGTACGGGACCGACCCGACAGGCTGTTGTCTGGTGTCTGTGTCCCTTGTACGTAGACTATGACGGTGGGGTCTTACAGAAATAAGAAGGCCGATTTTCTTGCTGTAGTACTGTTGGTTTGAGCAGGGAGAGGTGGAGACGGCGGTGGCTGGTTTCTTCGGTGCAGAGAGAGAGTCCGATATGAGTGAAGTGGAGTGCGATAAGTGCTCGACTAAAATCTGCGCTGTATATAAGTGAAACCAGCGTATCGCAACTTGTGCCTGGTAGTACAAGTTGTGCCCACCTATTCCTGCTCAATAAAAACAACTCTTATCTATTTATTTATTCATAATTATACAATAAAACACACGTAAAACACTTATAACTAACACGATAATAATTAAGTAATTAAACACACAACATTAAAATTATAAAATTAAACAATATAAAGGAATTATAAATTGATCGTGAACAGTAGCGTACCGTGCACTAATAATTTAATTGAAATTTACTAGGGAAGGTGACTTTCCTTCCACTTCTAGTAACATAAGGTACGGCAACTGGTACGTTACTAACTCTAGGCTCATCTGTTTTAGTAACCCCAGAAGAGAGAGTATAAGGAACCTTGTTACCTTGTATCTCCAATTTATAGAGTCGTTGCACTGGCCTATCGTAGCCTTTGATGGATATCTTTTACAAATAACGCAAGCTGACATTACCGACTTTACAAGTCTCCGTATACCAACAATCCAAAACCTTATCCGCAAGTCCGATATCAATTGATTGGCACAAACATGCTGCAATTGTTCATGTCTTTGTCTAACTAACATCTTTACAATTATGTCTTTAGAAGAAATCAAATAAGGAGACTTGACAGTATCAGGAAACTCTGATAGTAAAAGTTTCGTTCTTACTCTTATTAATCCATCTTCGTCTGAAAACTTCGTCAAGCTACTATCACTTATTAATTCCTTTTCTTTCAGTTGTATTATCTTAATTACTAATTTTTCCGCTTTCTCATACTCTTCATAGCTTAGCTCTCCTTTGTTCCTATTACTATTTCTAACATTATTTACAAATCTGAGCATCCATGCTACCATTCTTATAATCTTCGAGTATTTCGAAAAGTATGTACACAGTCTTCGTAAAAAATCATCGTAAAACGTCATATTTACATTACTTACAGTTATTTTCGTCTCTAAACTAACTTCTTTTTCATCATGTACAAACTCAGAACGTGGCCATTTGTTTTGCGACAATCTTAACCATGGAGGTCCTTCCCACCATCGAGATTCGAAGAGTACTTTTGCATTACACCCTCTAGAAGCTAAATCTGCCCAATTATCTCCACCTTGAATGTGGTGCCAATCGTTTAAGTTGGTGTTTTCTCTTATTTCTGCTACTCTATTTTTCACAAATGTCTTCAATGGCAACTCGTTTTTTATCCAGCATAACGTGACACTAGAATCTGTCCAGCAGTATTCCGTACAATTTCCAAGATCGAGATTCTGTCTGATACTCTTCATAAGCCTTGACCCTATCAATGCAGCTGTGAGCTCTAACCTAGGTATGGTAATCCTTTGTGTTGGTGTAACTCTTGACTTAGCCGCAACCATTTGCACCGATACAAAATTATCCTTCTCAGCTCTTAGCAATACGCATGCACCATAACCATCCTTACTTGCATCGACGAATAGATGAAAGCTTATTACCATTTCCTTCAAGATCTTGGTCGGTACAAGCCTACGCGGAATCCTGCACTCCTTAAGGTAAGTAATGTATTTAAACCAATCATGAAACTTAGCTAGTAAATCGGTAGGTAAAACATCATCCCAACCGAGTTGAAGCTGCCACGTCTTTTGTAGAATTCGCTTTGGAACCAACGAGACTGGGCCTGTGTAACCTATTGGGTCAAACGTGCTCTGCGCTAGTGATAACAGCTTTCTCTTAGTAATATTTTCTAAGCTTTCGACACAAGGTAAGTTGTCACAGTTACAGCATAACTCATCGGACACTGTATTCCAGTTCAATCCCAGCACTGATATCGTCTCTTTGCCTGCTTCATTTACACCATGAGATGTTACCCACATTCTGAGATTAAATTTTGCTGCCAACATAATCTCTTTTGACTCTCGAATGAATTTGTCAGCCTCGTCAACAGTATCAACACTCAGAATGGAATTGTCAACATAAAAGGAATTATTTAGCATTTTCGCTGTCGCACCTAACGTACTGTTTGCTTCGTAAATATTTAAGTGATATCTTAATGTTGCTGCAAGCAAGAAAGGACTGCAAGTTAAGCCAAAGACTACCCTACAATGTCTGTAAGTTATTAAGTCTTGCAGACTTTCATCCTTGTACCACAAGAATTTCAGGTAATCCCTGTCATTCTCTACCAAACTTATTTGCAAAAACGCCTTTTCAACGTCGGATGTGATACCGATAACGCCTTTTCGGAAATCATTCAGTAGATTAGGAATTAACTCAATAAAATTCATACCCTTTTCAAGACATGCATTCAAACACCGACCATTTTTATCTTTAGCCGAAGCATCGAAAACCGGCCTGATACTGGTCGTTAATCTCTGTTCTTTAATCACAGGTTTGTGGGGTAAAAAATGGCCAGTCTCTGAATTTGTATCAGCCAACTCAATAATCCCCAAATCTAACCAAGTTTTAAAAACACTATCATAATCTCTAAATTTTCCTACATTCACTAATTTCTTTACCATCAGTTCTAATCTCTGCTTGGCTCTATCGAAATTAGGAAGTAACTCGTCGTACTCAAGTTTAAAAGGTAAATTAACTTCGTACCGGTTATCATCTGTCCTCTTGACATTCTCTTTAAAATTCAGCCAAGCTGAAAAAAGCGAGACCGTAAAGGAGGCGTCCGCCTCCTTTTCGGTCTCGCTTTTTTCTTCTACTGGATCTCGAATGCCCAATGTCTCCAACGCCCAGTAACCTGTCAAATCATTGTCACATGTACAAAACATTATTGCAGTAAGATTACTATTTACATAAGAACTTACCTGATTCCCTTGCAACGTCCACCCAAGCTTGGTATTTATGGCCGTCAGACTATCCTCCAAATGAATAACTGAACCTGTTAAAAATAGACCGAGAACATCTGCCCCAATTAATAAACCAATATCTTTACAAGTATGACCCATGTCTGTCAATGTAATATTATGTTTACGTAACAACTTAGTAATATGGATGTCATCATCACGAATTTTTGGTATATTGGTACATATGTTGTTTTGACCTAGAGCTGACAAACGAAAACTAAACTTCTTATCTAGAGAATTAATTACAAAACTATATACATTAAATTCTTTAGACTTCGTTTGCACTCCACCAAACAAACAGAGCGTCAGTTGCTCCTTGGCAGATATGGGGATACTAAGCTTCTCAACAATATCGTTCTTTACATATGTGCGCTGGGAACCAGAATCTAACAATGATCGAACCAGCATTTTCCTGCCTTCATATTCGACCTCTATCACTATTGTCTGCAATAAAGTCTGTCTTGACGCATTAACTGTGGACAATGACGTAGATTCTTCTGATCTCTGTTTGTCAACGACCTTACTTTCTCTAGTTTTCTGGTCAGGACATAAAACAGTTTGGAGCAAATAAAACATTTGACGGCTGCTCTGCACGTTTTCGGGTGGTGCCCTATTCTGAGACAAATCGGACAAGCTCTCTTTTCTTTTAGGCATTGTTTTCGCTGTTCTATAGTCAGTCTATTCAGCTTGTAGCATTCTATACTCGCATGGGAGTCTTTGTCACACCAGATGCATACGCTGGATCTCTGTTTCGTGTTGGTCAATAGACACTCTGCTGTTGCGGGCTTGCTCTCTGCTTCCTCGTGATCACGACTGCTATTTCCTTTGAAGGTACTCTTAGTGATGGCAATTCTTTGCTCCGACTCCACTTCCTTTCTTATAAAAGCCATTAGTTTGCTGAGCTCATCTGAACCGTCGCTCGGCGGTTTATTCCTCTCCCAGCACCTAAGGAGTTCACTAGGAAGAGCGGACTCTACCAATGGTAGCAGAAAGGCAGTGTACGTGTCCTTAGTAACCTTTAAAGTCTCTATCGCACGCAACTGAGCATTCAGTTGATCGTACAATTGCGTGATAGAACCTTTTTTGCCCGACAGTACGAGCGCGAGAATTTCTCGGATGTATATCTGCGCCAGCAAATCGTTTCGGGCATATCTGGCTTTGAGCTGACTTATGCAATCAGAATAAGCAGTAGCAGGAAAACTTTCGACTACCTTTTTTACTTCAGTATCTTCCTTCATGCATTGTAAAAGATACTGATATTTGTCTATACCATCAATATTCGGGTCGTCGTTTATTTTTGAAAATTAACCCCAAAATGAAAGCCAACTGCGTATATTACCATCAAATTTCGGCAGTTGCAATTTTGGTAACTTTATATTTTTGGGTGCTGTGTTATCAACAACGGAAGTTTCTGAAGCAGCTAATTTTTTATATCTCGCCTCTAATCTCAACATCCGAGTCTTATAATCCATGACCCCTTCTAATTCATTCTCCAACATTACTTCGTCAACATCAATCAAAAGCATATCTAGTATTGTTTTGTCAAGTCGAAGTAAATGTTCATATTTTTCTCTAAGTTTTTCGTAAATAATATGAGCCTCTACATCTGATTCTTGGCGGTCTATCGCGGCTTCTAATTCATTACAACATTTAGTAAAAATGCGTCTCACCACGGTTCTCTCCTTTTTTGTATTCTCCAAGTCCAACATTTTCGCTGTCACGGTCGCCACAATTTTACTGAACGTGCTGAACTAGGATTAATATTAAATATTAAAGGATTTTATAATTTAAACCACCATATGTTTTCAGTTTAGTCAGGAGACTGTCATTTTATTCTCTATTTTTGACAAGGTAAAAAAACATAATTAATAAAAAAGAGTTTCGATTCTTAACAATCTTCTTCTAAGATCCGAACGAAATATTTTTGCAAATATTTGACGCCCAGTTAAGAAGAAACTACCTTACATTTTGGAATAATTTTTATTTTTACGTTTGCAAACGCACAAATATTAATACTAGAAAAATGCACTGAAAAAAATCGACTTTATAGAGTTATCAAAGACCGATGACATTACAGTAATTCAATAATAATAATAATAATAATAATAATAATAATCTTTATTGGCACAACAAGCATATTAAATACAATTGTTTTTGTACAATGAGCTTATTTTATATAAATGTTCAACAGCTTGTAGTCAAACAAGATGCACATCGAAAATACGTTAACATCCGAACTAGAGAATAAGAATTCACTGTATTTCGGATGTCAGCGCTCACACCTCAAGTACTAGTCTTAACTACTATTTACCAGATATTCTAACCCCAATGAATAAAATAAAAATAAAGTAAAAAAAAAAAATATATTATGTAATTTAACTTCAGAGCTAATCACATTGGTCTTTGAAAATAGGTTATTTATATTTACAAAATCTTTCCTGATATAAAGTCCTCTGTTTCATAGTAATCTAGTTTCTGAAGCCAACTGAACACTGTTTTCTTACAAGTGATTCTACACAACGGATAGATGTTTAACAATTTATTGATTCTATTGTATATAAAGGAACCAGTAATATAATAAAATCCTTTACTAAATTGAGTTTTAGAGCTGGGAACTTCGTGGATCACATGTTTTCTCCTTTTTGAAGAGAACAAGTCGGGGTTGAATGTGGTCTCGGTATGCTTCTTGAGAACGCAATTGTGTATAAAAAGTTGTCTAACACTTAGCACCCCCGTGGACTTATACAGTTCATAAGTGGGGAATCTAATAGGTCGGAAAGTGGCAACTTTCAGTAAAGCGCGTTGAGCCCTTTCTAGTTGCAGCATGTGAGTTTTACTCGTACCACCCCATACTGTGATGCAATAAGACAGTATTGACTGACAGAGGGCATAGTACAATAAGAATGTCCCATCTTGATTAGAATCGCCAGAACTAATAAATTCGTTTGGAATGTTAGTTCAGCTATACGTCACTAGATGGCGTTGTCATTGTTAAGTTGACAGGCGTTGGGTGTTAAAAATAACTTTTTAGTATAGAAACCTTAAACATTTGGAATGTTAGTTCAGCTATACGTCACTAGATGGCGTTGTCATTGTTAAGTTGGCAGGCGTTGGGTGTTAAAAATAACTTTTTAGTATAGAAACAGTATAGTATTATATTATCTGTGATAGAAACGAACGAAAAGTATACCTAACTAGCTGATCCGGAGAACTTCGTTCCGCCTATTTTCTTTTCTGTTGAAATTTTTCCTGAATTTTCTTTGCTATAAACCTCACGGAGCCCGAGACCTTTCCAACGAATGCAAAACCGTGGAAATCGGTTCGTGCGTTCTGGAGTTATAGCGTCAGGAAGGAAAGCCCGACTTATTTTTATATAGTAGGTAGATTATTATTTAGAGAAAAGCGTGTAGTGCTCAATTTAATTGAATTGTCACGGTCTAAACCGTCTTCCAATATACTTACGTTGATTTTTAATAAAAAATCCATACAAAACAAAGCATCACATAACTATCAACTATAATAATTAAATATTTTATACTAATGTTAACTTTTACTTGTTTTTAAAACAAATATAAACACAGCAATTGTTATTTCATAAACTTATTTTGATCTGTCTACTAATGACAGTTCTCATGTCGGCTGACGCCGATACCCGCTTCTAAATTCTATTATTTATAATAATGATTCTGACTACCCTCCATTTTAAAAATATCTCGAACTTTGTATACAAGCCTTTTGGCCCATATAATTTGTGCCATAAATTAATTAAATAACTAATATATTTTAACTTGTATTTTCTGCCTGTAGAATATTTCGATAAACAATTTAAATTATTTTGTTCACATAATTTACTGCTACTTCAACCATAGATTCACTTACTCTGTATAAACTATCCTTTGGTTATGGTTGAATTATTCATTAAACGGAACTCCCACTACAAATTTTTGGGAAGGTTCCAGATCAATCCTAGTATTTAAGGCGTAGCTCGGAGAAACTGGGCCTCTTCTTCAATTTTCTCCAGCTATAGTTCTTATCTTTCTTGACGTCATTCAGTAGTAATCTTTCTGTGCGAGATCCCCGAACTAGGGGATCCTATCTACGGGCAGCCGCCTACCCTGCTGCTCCGCTGCTGTGCTTCGTGCCACCCTACCGGCCGAAGCTGAACCCACGCCGACCACGCTGGTAGTCGACGTGCCTGGTTCCTGCCGCTTCCTGCGCTAACCGCTGAAGCTAAGTCTCGTTATCTTAAATACGAGTATCACAGAGCAGCCCACTACCCGCGCCCTGAGCTAATAAACAGTGATTAAGTTTATCTAATCTTTTATTTCTCTCTTTCCTGCACATCTGGCCGTGCTTCCCACGGTCAGAGCGTGTCAGAACCGATCGCATATTTTCAAGAACTAATGTTTTTGAGCACACCACGCTTTTCTCTAAATAATAATTATACTTTTTGTTCGTTTCTATACCTACTAAAAGTTATTTTTCACTTTTTAGTCCGATTTATTAATTAAGTGTATAATTCCTTTATTACAATAGCTATGTCCATTATACTTTTATTTTAAACTTCATTACAAGGACTTATATTTATGTATAAAATATTATTCTTATTTTTATTTTTTGTCACTAGAAATACATCTTCAAAAACAGCTCGTCCTAAGAGGTGCCTGCCTCTGTTATAAAAATATGAATATTTTTTTACAGATATCAATCCACATTTTTTTTTCTTTATGTATAATAAAGCTTAATGTTGTCAATATATGGAAAAAATAATTTTCGTTAAATTCTCCATACAAAACGGCAATTTCATACTTAAACCCCTAATATAAAAGGTTTTTTTTTATTTTCATTCTAGTTCAACCTTGTAACCATGGAATGAAATATAAATGAAGCATTCACTGGAGTGAACATTCATTCTAGTGAACCGTCTGATATCACCTTAACCGTATAGTTCCTTTTCTAGGCGAGGCGATATCATTATACTGCCGATTAGTGTGAGTTTACAAGTTGATATGTGTTGGATATTAAATTAGTTTCTAGTCTGTGGGATCATAGTATCTTATTACTCTATGTCAAATGTCAAAAAAATTTCTCTCCCTCCAAAATGTTATCACGATAGGATGTGTGTCTGATTCTAATTAATATAATAAACAGTTTAATAGTAAAATTATGTATTTCAATACAACAAAATCAACAATATGTACCTACCTATGCTGTGACCTTCCTTAACTTTCAATACTCCCATACCAATGAACCCAAACGACACATCTCCAGTAATTTGGTGAGAAGTTGTGAATTCTGCAGAATCCAGGTGATGCAGTAGCATCAGAAATATCAATAAGGTTACAGCATACCATATTAGAACATCTTGGGGGGCGTCCATAAATTACGTGAGGTGTTTAAGGGGGGAGGGGGTCGAGTCAAATCTTATCTAATCTTACGTTGGGAGTCTCGGCAAATATCATGCAATTAAAAAAAAAAATTTGGTCCTATTAATTCAGATTGTACAGTCAACAGCACGTCGGGCTATACAAAACTGTCAAATTTCTCCAAACGATTTTCGACCTAAGGCTTTTCAATATAAAGTGCATAATCGATTGGGAAAATTTGACAGATTGTGGTAACCCAACGTGCGGTTGTCTGTACATGCTTAAGATTTAATCTTAATCGTAATCGTAATACGATTAAGATCATTCACTAATTCGTTCGAAAGAAAATAATTTCATTCATACTTCGACGTTATACATCTACTGACTGTCAAATCACCATATTTGTTGGTGTTACCAACGAAGTTGAAGGAGCACATGATTTTACTGAAAATCATATGGACATGTTGGTTCCAATAGTCTTTCTTGAGACCGCGCATGATTCTCCATGGACTAAATTAGAGTACATATTTTTTGACGTGACAACGTCTTATAATTCGATAGAGCCGGCTGCACGCACGAAAAAACATGACGTCATGCGGCGTTACCTCGCTCTGAATCTAATTCTCTAATTTGAATTTGGAATTATGTTCTTTAAAATTTAAACTTTCAATGATACCAAAACCAGCCAGATACAAATAGTATAGCCAAAGAGATTTTATTACAAGTTTATTCATACTATAATGCGAAATCTATTAAACAAATGAAATTAAATTTTTCTTTTGAAAAATGCTACCATTCCATCAGTATTTTCTTAAGACGTTGTCACGTTCAACTATCGTCAGTAAACCGACTTTACAGACAACCAATTTTTTTTTATGAACGCGCCAGTGTGTAAACGCGTCTCAAGTGCTGATGCAATCTTCAAGATTTTGACATCTCTAATATATAAAATTCTCGTGTCGCGGTGTTTGTGGTTAAACTCCTCCGAAACGGCTTTCCCGATTCTCGTGAAATTTTGTGTGCATATTGGGTAGGTCTGAGAATCGGACAACATCTATTTTTTATCCCCCTAAATCTTAAGGGTAATCCACTCCTTTTATTTAATTTTTGGACGAAATTTTTTGTTTTTATTTTTTTTATTACTTATTAGGCATTAAAAATATATACAACCCTAAATTTTTACTTTTTTTTTATCACCAACTCCTATTTTTTTATAGCCATTTTAGTAATTTAATCATTTTGTAAGGCAAAATAACGTTTGCCGGGTCAGCTAGTATCCTATAAAAAATTGTCAAAAAAATAGACGTGTGGCACTCGGGGACTGCCGCGGTAAAGCTATTGCATAGCATTTTGTATCAACTTATGCAATTATAATTTTATTTTATTCATGCAGTATTTCTTTTTCTTTGATATTAATTTTATAATTGAAATAATTAACTGAAATAATTAACATTCATATTCAAAACACTTTATACACAAATTTTACAAGTACCTACAGCTATTCACTGTTGTACATAAATACCTATACACCTATATACTTTCTCATAAACAGCTGCTTATGTATTCGTCCGATTTCGGAGCAGCTCGTCTCGATTCGTGCGAGTTTCGTAGAGTCGTACAATACGTCTAATCGCACGCACACAACGCCGTGTCGAAGACTGCCGAACTGAAACGACGTTAGACGATGCACGGCCTCAAGCCACACCTCCTTGCCCATCGGAGTGGGGAGCGTGAGGTTTTTTCGTTACGGAATTTCTGGATTCGGTCCCCGCGCTCAAGGCCCGCGATAGAAGCTATGCAATAGCTTAAAAATCTGTCGAAATACTACCGTTACCAGGAGAAACTGTGAGTTTCTCAAGAGTTCTCTTTGTAAAAACACGTGTTGAGAGACTCCATTTTTAACTAGATCTACCGTACAACTGACCGTTACTATTACCTACATTTTCACTTGACAATGCGTTACATATCGCGAACGCCATTTAATTACAGAAGAAGAAACACAATATTCGCTATCTTCTGCGATTTCGTGGTATCCATAGGGATTTCGCCAAATCCCTGGATTTCCAATTTACCTACTACATAATATGCTGGCTTTTTAAATATTTTTAATGTACCTACCTACCTACATGTGGGCGATATTAAAATACTTACATAGTTCTGGAAGTTTTACGGAAACGTTCAGCTGAATAAATAAAATAACTAAGTACTAGAAATGAGTTAAAGCCCAATTTTCGGTCTAAGCTAATATTAATTTAACAATTTGCTAGTAGGTAATGATCGTGTTTAATTTTTTTCATTATATGCTGCGAACATGTGTTCGCAGATTATATGTGGTTTTCAAATAAGCATACGTTATTATTATTTAGAAAATACGGGGCTTTATGCGACACTGCGACCTATAAAGATCTATTGTGACTAGCCTCCAAGTAAGTCCTATTGAGGCCTTACATGTACTCCTTTAGCTGGGCACTATCTAAGAATGATAAGATATTCTTAGCTTGGATTGTTTTGATATCGTCTGGGTCGAGAATGTGTCTTCCCAAATGTCGGCTTCTTTTGTGAATGAGACATTCACAAGAGCACAGGAGGTGCATTGGTGTTTCACGCTCCTGTTCACAGAATCTGCAAGCATCAGTATCTTTTCATCTCATATTGTAGAGATGTCTGTTCAGCTTGCAGTGGCCAGTCAGAGCCCTAATCAACACGCTCAGGTTGCCCCTGTTGAGCTTCAGTAGCTCGTCAGTGCGCTTACGAGAGTATGGTTCGATTAGTGCTTTTGAGTGTGTTAACCCAAGTGTTCTTTGCCAGTCCACTTGTCACGCTCGGCGTGTGCCCCAACTCAGGGCTCGCGTACTCCTCATTCGTTGCACGTCGCATTTGATATTATTTATTTCAAAGGGTGTAAGTACTACTAATAAGGGCGTAGTAGCTTTTGAGGACACCGGAAGCAGCCATCGGACCGCACCCAGGGGACCCAAGGCGCCTGTCCGGAACTAGCCGTGGTGAACAACTCGACGATGGCATGTAACTTCGAATGCCAAGCGGACACACTTGACATCAAAATCCACACACCCCCCGAGAAAGTTTCCCCACCACGTTACCAGGGTCCGCCACGAGGAGGCTTCCGGACGTGGACCCTAGTATGGTATCTAGAGTTAGGAGAAGTGAGGACTTGTAGAGTTAGAAGCTTGACTTTACATGAGATCTGAAAACTTTTTGAAGTAAAACTTCTTGACGCACTTACTTACGACTCTAATTATGGTCGAATTTCGACCACTAGTAAACTATAAATATGTTACGTTCATAGTCATTTGCGTCGTAATCTGTGACACCACGAAGATAGATTAAGTAAAGTATATAGGTCACAATAAAAGTTTCCGTAACTGGCCACTTACATAAACAATATTTAAAAAGTAATTACAACATTTGAAAATGGAACTCTTTGGCTGTAGACTGTTTGAATGTCAATTGTTTTTACATCGTGGTGCCATTTTAAAAATGGCGTGTCTACATTGACATGGATTAAACTCGGCAAAATTTTCGTAGTATGATTTTCTACGATTTTAAGTGTAATTTGACAGGTCAACAGTACATCGCTCGGCTTCAATCTGCTATGAAGCACCATGCAAGACGACTATTTATAGCTGGTTTGCAGAATTCAAGCGCGGTCGTGTCAATCTTTTGTCCAGAGCGGCGAAATGGCTAGATCGTCAAACAAAATCATTCCTACACAAACATTTGGGTGTGAGAAAGCTGTGCTTGTGGATCCCACACAATTTGACCGAGGCTTAAAAAAGTGCCATGCTTACCAGATTCAGCGAGGTGCGTCAAATTTGGAGTGGGACATAGTAACAGGTGACGAAACATGGATTTATTTCTACGATCCCAGAACAAGAGCAGCAATCGAGCGTATGGGTCTTTCAAGATGAGCCGAAACCAACCAAAGTGCATCTAAGCGGATCGTTGCTTCTTTTTTTAAAACTGGACACGTGACTACTGTTGCTTTAGAGAACCTTCGTACCGTGAATAGTGACTGGCACACGACCATTTGTTTGCCGGAAATTATTTGCGAACTCCGTAAAATTACCTTAAAAGCCGTCTTCATCTTGGCCACGACAATGCTAGTTCCCACACGGCCAGACAGACAAACGATTTTTTGAAGGTGAAAAACGTAGAAGTTATGAGCCATTCTGCATACAGTCCCGACCAGGCACCTTGTGAGTATTTTCTGTTCCCAAAAATTAAGAACCAATTAGGCGGTCAACGATTATCATCACCAGAAGAGGCTATCGAAGAGTATGAAAAATACGTTTCTGAGGTCACCACGGAGGAGTGGCACAAAAGTTTTTTAAAAAAAGTGCATTTACGCAAATGGAAAGAGGAATATTTTGAGAAACAATAAATGAATTTTTGATGAATGAAATTTATTTCTTATTCATTGGGGAAACTTTTAGTACGCCCCACGTATAAGCTCTCAGTATTAAGCTTCTTTTTTGACACATACTGATAGTAAGAAGGACGTTACAATTACGTTAGTACTTATATTATGGGTTTAAGTATGAAATTGCCGTTTTGTATGGAGAATTTAACGAAAAATCATTTTTGCATACAAATATATTTGCGAGTTTTTAAGGAACCACAAATCTAAATTTAGCGTAAATTTGTGGATATATTTAGACAACATTAAGCTATAGGATAGTTAGAGAAAAAAAAATGTGAATTGATATATGTAAAAAATATTCATATTTTTATAACGGAGTCGGGCACCTCTTGACGAGCTGTTCTTAAAGACGTATTTCCAGTGAAAAAATAAAAAATAAGAATAAACTTTTATACATAAATGTAAGTCCTTGTAATGAAGTTTAAAATAAAAAAAGAAAAATGGACATAGCTATTATATTAAAGAAATTATACACTAATGAATAATGAGGAAAAAATCGGCTATTTCATACTTTAACCCCTATTATTAATCTAGGATGTTTTAGAGGATCACGACGGGCGCACTTATGACATACGTGTTTCTAAAATCTTCCGCCTGTAATTAAAGTATGACTAATTGCTTTATTTGCTTTTTCAGTTACTATACATTTAATAAAGTAATTTTTATTGTAAGACACACAACGACGTCAAGTAATTACGTCTATAACTCATTGTCAATATTTGTGACAGGTTGTAGCGACTCTCATTGTAAAATTAGGCGCTGCGCAAACTTGGACACTTTTAACCGACTTAAAAAAGGAGGAAGTGCGCAATTAGTATCCATTTATTTATTTACACTTTATTGTACACCAAAAAATTGAATACAATATACAAAAGAAAAAATTTAAATATGATCATGGTACAATGGGCGGCCTTATCGCAAAGTGCGGTCTCTTCCGGGCAACCTTAGGATGGACAGGATTTGCAGGAACAACAACTCAGAGGGAAGTTGGCAACTAATCGTAGATAATTATTGTTAATTTATTAAATAACTTTTAGGGATAAATTATAAATAGTTTATAATATATGCTTATATAATATACAACACAACAAATAAATACATACACTTATCAATAATATATAATATAAATAATACAATATAATAAAATATGTATAAGATATATACTTATATAGGTATAAATATAAATAAATATATATGTCAAATAAAACAGGAAAAGGTAGTTAAGTTGCAAGTTATAAGGAAATAGTGTTAGGCACTAAAGTGACAGATAATAATCCTTCATTATTCTCTTAAAAATGTTGAGAGATTTGGCATGCCTTATTTCGACTGGCAATGCATTCCACAAAAGAACGACTTGCTGCAAAATTTATTTTTTTATTTATTTAACAATTTCTTTAACATCGTATTCTTCTTCTTATAGATATATTTATCAACCAGAGGATCATAAATGTATGCTTAGCACATAAATTGAGCGAAATCTATCTAACATTAACACAAAATGGTGGTGGGTATCAAGAGTTAAATTAATTAGTTCATTAATGTGATGAATTGAATTATACAGAAAAGCTTTTACAACATAAATTAATATTATAAATGAACCAAATGCGTGGGAGTAATAACTGCCCAATATTTACGCATGTAAAACTGTAATTTTAATAATATTGTTATTATCTATTGACCTGTAATGATGTTTTGAAATCATTACCAAATTGTAAGCTGTGGAGTTTCTTTCGCCATCTCAGCATAATAATAAATATTCGTCCCGAAATGGTGGTAGGGTTTTGACGATTTAAAAGTACCTACTTAGCAAAGTCCATTTAAATAAAGATATTTTTCATTTCATTTCATATCTATATGTTACTGTAAATGTGATACTTACCTCATGTGATTAATACTTACCTCGTGATTTGGTAAATGTGATGATAACTTTGGTGTGGTGTGGTAGGTGCATAAAACACTACTTATACTCTCCCAAAAACATTGCACTCCACCTGGTCATAAAAAAATAGCCCTAACCTACCCAACACTCAGCCACAGGGTTCGAAAGGATAATAGAAAATCTCTAACACACAAAAAAAAATTACAAATTTGTAATTAAATGGATTCTAATTGAGCAATTCCTCCTTTCTTAAATCGGTTGAAAAGTGTCTAAGTTTGTGCAACGTATTGATTATATCCTCTTTGTGCAGCGCCTTACTTAACAATGAAATTCGCTACATGAGAGAGATAGTTTTGATCAGAGATATATCAATCTAAGGAGATCAGTCGAATCGCCGAGTTCAAAGGAAGACCGAGTGTCGCGATCAGCGGCCGTACTAACATGGTTTTAGTTGAGCATGCCGTAATATACACTATTCATTGCGCGAGTCTTATTAAGGACTGCGAAGCGATGAAAGTTAAGCACATCCGCAAAGGAGATCGGTCGAATCGCTGAGTTACGTATTCACTTGACTTTATCGGAAGGCGAAGTGACGGAAATGTATGTCCACAGGGCATACACTTGTCACAAGTTAAGCGCCGGCTTGGCCTATCTCCTTGTATTATTAAATCTGTGGTTTTGATGGTAGATAAGTGCGTACCTACAAAATAAAGCATCGTTATAAAATAAACATAAATATACATTATTATTATTATTATTTAGAAAATTCGGGGCTTTTTGCGTCACTGCGACCTATAAAGATCTATTGTGACTAGCCTCCAAGTAAGTCCTATTGAGGCCTTACATGTACTCCTTTAGCTGGGCACTTTCTAAAAATGATAAGATATTCCTAGCTCGGATTGTTTTGATATCGTCTGGGTCGAGAATGTGTCTTCCCAAATGTCGGCTTCTTTTGTGAATGAGGCATTCACAGGAGCAAAGGAGGTGTACTGGTGTTTCACGCTCCTGTTCACAGAATCTGCAAGCATCAGTATCTTTTAGTCTCATATTGTAGATGTGTCTGTTTAGCTTGCAGTGGCCAGTCAAAGCCCTAATCAACACGCTCAGGTTGCCCCTGTTAAGCTTCAGTAGCTCGTCAGTGCGCTTGCGAGAGTATGGTTCGATTAGTGCTTTTGAGTGTGTTAACCCAGGCGTTCTTTGCCAGTCCGCTTTTGCCTCTTGGAGAAGGTGGATTTTTAAGTATTGCATGGCTTGGTTCTTTGAGATACCACAGAAAGGTTCTGGGCCAAACTGTAGACCTTGAGCCCCAGCCCTTGCTAGCTCATCGGCCTTTTCGTTACCGATGATTCCAGAATGACCCGGCACCCATTTGAGGGTGATCTTGTTTTGTTGTCCCAGGTCATTTAGTTTTTCCACGCAGTCTTTTACTAGCTTTGACTTTAAAACGTTGCCGTTTAGTGTTAATAAATATACATATTAAAACAATAATAATGAGATAAGGAAATTGAAATACCCACAGAAGAAGATAGAAAAGCCACGGTAAAGATAATATTACCGTGGAAATGCTTTGGTTCGCATTTACTACCGGAACCAGTGTCGTCGCTTTATCCCCTCTACTTACTATTAATGCACGCACTCAAAACAACGAAACCGTACTACGCAATCACGTCCACAATTTACAATTATGAACCTTACGTTTAAGAGACAGCGTTGAGTAACACTCACCATAAGTCACACTCACACTTACACAACGTCGCTCTTCATTGGTCGCGTCAGCATTATGGCTGTGCTGTGCAAGTACCTATGTCCGTCCGTATCGTGTCCGTACCATGAACTTTTGTGCGAGAGAGAAGGGATATCGAAAATTACATTACATTGCTGCCATACGTTAAAACGCTCTGCGTTTTCAAAGGCATGATCAGCAATGAATATGAAGTTTTATGTTAATTACGTACGAACCAATATTTCATAATGAAAGTTTTTCTCAAGATGTATGATTATTAAAAACAGCATTAACATTAAAAGAACATATTCCAATGAAATGTGATATCCTAGTGTAATTACACAACTTGGATGATTTTCCGCAATTAGGGTGCGTTCCAAAACGATCTCAATTTACTCGGGGTAGAGTAAATGGTAGCTCACTATTGGTCGTTATTAAGAAGCGCTTTCACCATTGGTTAGTATTGTTAAACTATAGTTAATTTACACCAATGAGAAAGCTATCTTACGCTGTCTACTTAGGCTGGTTTTGGAACGCACTCTTAGTTACTAATTAATAGTTACTCATTACCATCCTCGATTCGCGAATCTCAAACAATATCGCAGTTTAAGGCGCGAGCAAGAGCGCATTATTTTTCTTTAAATTCTTCTTAAATATGTTTATTATTTAATTTACTATTGTTGATATGTATTTTATTATCGTATTTGTTTCTTGATGTCATATTGTTTCTTTATAATGTATTTATGTGTATTTAAATATAGGAATGTATTTTTGTAATAGGTATGTATTTTATAATATTTTATGAAACGGGTACACAAGTCTACCTATTAAAATCTCTCTCCCATATATGGGGCTGCTGGAAGAGATTTCTTTTAGAAATAAGCAGTACCTTTGTACAATTCTCTGTGTTATATAATGTCTTCTTTTGTAACTGTCTTTGTGTGTACATTAAATGTTAAATAAAAATAAATAAATAATGCTGCAAAACACCATTTTAAGGCAGTTATATCACACCAACGGTTCGAGCAGCACTAGACCACAAGTCGCTTTTTTTCGCCCCCGACTCTTTTCGCCGCTTTCCCTTTTCTTCCCCCTCCGGGGGGAGAAAGACAGAGCAGCAAAAAGAGTCAGAAGAACTTTCCGGACAAACGAGGGAAGGAGGGGGTGGATCCTCATGGATACCCTAAGAGCCGGCCCCTAGGCCGCAGAAATATATCGGAGTATGAATTATAAATAAAGAATTATAAATGTGTATCAATACTTTCCTTGGTTTTCTATGACGCTCTTTTCAACTACTTCATAAAAATATTATTTATTTCTTACTTTTTAGTTTAAATTTGTACGCATTGAAGTCGGTTGTCCTATTTTTTTGCTAAAAATATTTTATTAGATGTTATATTTTATTTTTAGATTTTTTAGCACACATAATATTGTTGATTTGTATGTATTGCGATACCCTTACAGGGTCATGTTTATGGGACATTGCTTTTTTGTAACATCTGTTATACCCACATGTGGTGATTCGTGGTTTCAATTATTGGTATTAAATATAACAGTCGGACGGACTCTCTTGGATAACAGTAGGGAGGCTGTTCCACAGCAGAGCAGCACGAAACGAAAATGAGTGGAGGAGGAAGTTTTATACCGCTAAAAAGAAAAAAAAACATGGGAGAACAACGTTTGCGGTGTCCTCTAGTAATAACAAATAAATACAATCTAAATAATCTCAGTTGTCCGGGTGACAAAGCAATCCTTTTGAATAGTTGATAATATGTACACGCAATGAAATATTGACGTCAATTATTACGACTACATCATTAATAATTTTAGGTCATTGCAACAGTTGGCGAAATACAAATAGCTGTTTAGCCTTGGTCAATATTTTGCGGGATCTTGTACAGGCAACAGCACAAATAGAATATCATTAAAATTTAAATAAAAAAATTACGGTAGGTAGATAAAAAAACCGGACAAATCGGACTCGCCACCGAGGGTTCCGTAGAAAGGAGATGTTTCATACTGGTACTTGATCAGAGGATCATGAATATATTTTGCATGCAGTTTCGAGTAATTTTACAAAGTGTATTCAAGAAATCTAACCTTTACTTCAAATTTTCTCTGATTAGATAATGGTTAAAAATATTAATATCCCTATTGTTAGTCAGGCACAAGAGCTAAAACTAACTTGCCATGTTCTTATAATATTTTTTATGAAAAAAATTGCAAAATAATTGTAGGCTGAAAAAAACTAACCCCATGCCTAGTTATAAAACTTTTTTTTGACGAGACATAACAGGTCAGACGTCATTACTGACCGACCGACCTGACAGGCCTTCCTTTTTTTTTCTTTTTTTTGGCTAAATTTTCCCTGTTACACGACGGCAAAGGGATCTAGCCCATACAGCCAAGTCTTCAGTTTCATCTTTTTTCTTGATTTTTGCATTAAAATGTGGGTGCCTCACTTTTTAATGCATATAGGGAGTGCTTGCCGAGAAATTCATGGTACAGACCTCATGATCGTGACTGATGAGAATTGTATAGTGGGATTTCCAACCACTATACAATTCTCAACGCCACATACACACAACCTTTATTTTAATGATTCCTCATAACTATTCGTCAACACGGATGCTTATGCAACAAAACGACACCACTTTCACTGCACAAAATCCACTCCGAAACAATTTTGAATTATCGAAATAAAGACCGACATCCAGACGCCATGATTACCCGCCAAACACTCTATAAAACTTTTTTTGACGAGACTAAACAGGTCAGACGTCATTACTGACCATTACTGACACGCCTTAATTTTTTTTTTGGTAAAATTTTCCCTGTTACGGGACGGCAAAGGGATCTAGCCCATACAGCCAAGTCTTCAGTTTCATCTTCTTTCTTGATTTTTGCATTAAAATGTGGGTGCCACACTTTTTAATGCATCTAGGGAGTGCTTGGAAAGAAATGCATGGCAACAGACCTCATGACTGTGACTGATGAGAATTGTTTAGTGGGATTTCCAACCACTATACAATTCTCAACGCCACATACACAAAACCTTTATTTCAATGATTCTTCATAACTGTTCGTCAACACGAATGCTTATGCAACAAAACGACACCACTTTCACTGCACAAAATCCACTCCGAAGCAATTTTGAATTATCGAAATAAAGATCGACATTTGTAGTTACAACATGTCTATATATATATAAAAATGTTATGTTGGTTTGTGTAAGCTTCAAAAACTCAAAAAGTTCTGCACCGATTGAGTTGAAATTTTAACAATATATAAAATCCGTATCAAGGATTGTTTTTATCTATTTTTTGCATCAGTCACATATCTGCGACCGCGAGAAAACAGTTTTTTTAACGATCAGCAGTGAAACACACACGTAGCCGACCTCCGTAAGTAGCCATATAGTTTATGGTGTTTTGAAATTTGAATTATGACAACTGTCAAAAAAATAATAAATTGAGATTGAGATTGATTGATTGTGACAAGCGGTTTTATTTACCAAGAAAATATAAAGTTGAGCATCAATGAAAACTGTTGCAAAAACGGGAAATCCACGCGGACGAAGTCGCGCGGGCACAGCTAGTTATAAATAGTTCCAGAATCGAGTCTCGCAGTTTTTTTCCGAGCTTTTCCCAAGATTTAGTTTCCAAAACCTTATTGTGTTTTATAATTGAGGTTATACTAACAGTTCATACCTTTAGTTAGGTGAGATAATTAAAGTTGTTTTTTACTTAAATCTCAATTTTAATCCAGATTTGCAAGTGGTGACTGAAAAAAGAATGAATAGTAATCTCATTGTACATCAAAGTGCCATGTAGAATTGTCGGGTTCGGTTCAGCGCCATCTATTAGTGACGTTGCGAACCTAACAACTTGTGTCGAAATTATAAGCTTTTTGCGGCATAAACGGCCGTATTTTTTTTGAGTTAACCTAGAAGTTTGATTTTTTCACATTTTCAAGTAACTGTAGACTTAAGTATACGGTTTTAATTTCAACTCGATACCTTCACTCCTTCATGAGATAAGCGCATACCTTGATGATTGGTTACGTACTTTTAAATAAAGACTACATTTTATATGATTTAATTACAAGTGGAAAATTTTTTAGAGTTTTTCCTGTATTTGTAGCATATGACAATATTACTTGCCAAATTTCATAGTTCTAGGTCAACGGGAAGTACCCTATGAATTTTGATTCCCTTGACAATGTTGAAATATACGTTTTTTGCGATATAAACGGCCGTATCTTGTTTTTGCCGCAACTTAGAAGTTTAATTTTTCACAGCTTCAAGAGACCGTAGACTTGAATATGTGGTTTAAATTTCAACTCGATACCTCCACTCGTTCTCGAGATCAAGGGACTTGACAGACAGACGGACAGGCGGATAACAAAGTGATCCTTTAAGGGTTCCGTTTTTTCCTTTTGAGGTACGGAACCCTAAAAAACAAGCTTTAAAAATGCTTGTTTACGGTAATTTTATTATTTTTAGTCGTTGCTAACCCAGAAGTTAATTTATTTCTACTTATACACCGATAAGAAACTAAATGATGAATGAAAAGTATAATTATTATTTATAGAAAAGCGTGAAGTGCTCAATAACATTAGTTCTTGATAATATTCGATCGGTACAATAAAATTGAGCATTTTTTTTTTAAAAAACCCATTATTTTATTACTTACTGCTTAGTACAAATTATGACCGCCGATAAAAGTACTTATATTATTAAAAAATTGTTAACACCGCCAACTTAACAATGACAACGCCATCTAGTGACGAATAGCTGAACTAACATTCCAAACGTTTAATTTATGGTTGGCTGGCGATTCTAATCAGGACAATGGGATATTCTTATTGAATTATTGTAATGTCATCGGTCTTTGATAATTCTATAAAGTTTAAATGAAATCTGACCGCTTAAAGTGGGTCAAAATCGAGCCCAAACGCGTCAGTTGCATACAGACATAGGTACTAGAGTTAATAATATGTTATAAACGTGTTAAGAAAAATGAATGGCCGTGTGATGCCGGCAGAGTCGAAACCATCACCCCATATCCTCCAATGAGTGTCGTAGAAGGCGACTAATGGATCCGCAAAGGGGTATTGATCAAATTATACTCCGTCCACCAATCCGCATTGGGCAAGCGTGGTGGACTACTGCCTAACCCTCCTTCGATAACAAGGTGAGGTCTTGTGTCCCAGCAGTGGGTCGAATTATAAAGCCTGTTGTGATGAAGAAAAGTGAAGGCTGCCCTACGACTAACACATAATGAAAATACGAATTTTGACAAAAATATAGGTACACGGGTTACGCGTCACGCGCACACGGCAGAATAACGCTGACTCCAGGAGTGTTCCGTCTCTCAACTTTCAACGCAAATTGTGGAAGCTCGTAATTATCTCATAGTAAACCATCAGCACTGGTTCGATCCCCGCCATGTACCAATGTGTTTTCAAATTTTGAATTCATATGTACGTTTAATCGACGCTTTACGGTGAAGGAAAACATCGTGAGGAAACCTGCACACACCTATGAAGAAATTCTTAGGTTGTGTGTGAAGTGGACCAACCCGCACTTGGCCAGCTTGGTTGACTACAGGCCTAATCGCCACTAATGTGGGGTAGGCTCGAGCCCCTCGGTGGGGACAATTATATGAGCTGTTGATGATGATGATGATAAAACCATCATTTGTATTTACATTGTAAATAATGGTGTAAGCTTTCCAAATAAAAAAACCAGACGCAACAGGCGTCGAATTGCGGAAACGCTCGTACTTAGAAGCTCGTCCTTCAGTGGTTAAGTTTCAGGTGAAGTTCAGTTTTGTCCATATCATTACTTAGGTGAGGGGCGATCTACTTCTTCCAGGCCCGTGACCCAACAAACATTTATTGGCTGAATATTTTAAAGCTTTAAATTGCTTGTTACCTATACTAGATGCTGTTATGTGATTTAAATGTTTGTTGGCAAGTCTCTTCACAGTGCATTTCGTCCCATCGAGCCTTTTGTATCTCCATTTCCCTTTGCTCTTGTCGTTCCTTGAATATAAGCCATTTTTTTTATTAAAATACCGACAGGCAGGCCACTCTGCGACGATGAGCCAAACTATGCAGATTAGCATGCACCAGCTTATCGTCATAGTCATCAACCGAGTCAAGAGCGGTAAGTTGATATTTTACTGAACCGTCCTAAAGATGGCAACAATACTCCATGCAGGATCGAACCTGAGCCTTATGTAAGGTCAAAAGTTGTTGCTGCGTGAAGCATCGTTTAACCCATAGGTTTAGCCTTCTTGAGAATACCCAGTTTTTTGGCCGCAGTTTGAGCTTTTGAAAAGATGGTTTCGCCGAAGTTGAGGTTGGCTGTGCACTTCATGCCAAGGAGCTCCAGGTTGTCGGAAACTGGAATAGATGTACCTTGGAGTAGGAGTCACATTAAAAGGACTTTTTTGCGGGGAACAGATACGCCTGTGTTTTAATAAACAGAAGGGAGTAGTCCTAAAAAGAAGGCAGATGGTGATATTAGGGAAAAAAGCTTCTCAGACTCGCCATAACGCAGACAGAAAGAGCTTAATGGTGCTACATCACACTTAGAGAGGCTTAACATGGTTTGTCACCTCTTCGTAGCCGATTATGTAAGTCGCGCGGCGCTGAGACCTATCTAAAGCATCGAGTAAGTACTTGGTGGAGCCATCCCACAGGTACGAGCAATAATCCAAGCAGGGCCGTAGTTATTTCTTGTAGAGCAAGTATAGTGTATCAACTATGTCCATGGGCTTAAAGAGCTTGCAATGTTCTAGGTCTTGGATAGACCATTCCTAGGATTTTCTTGTTAACCCTGGATATAGAATCGCAGTCACATTGCAGGTGTTCCATTGATTACCCGTTGCATCAGCAAAGTTGAGCATGTGATTTATCTCATAGTAAGGCTACGTTACTGATGTGTCTAGTATAATCAAGGTCCAAAGACAGACTTCAATACATTTCGTCTTGGGCTATAAATTTGATACGGTACATTAGCATCAATTAAATAGGTATGACGATAGTTGAAGTGATGGGATTTCGTATGTTACAAGTAATAAGGAGAGATCTCTCACAATTCTCAGGGCTTAAAGGGGTAGGCCCTGAGAAAGTACGACAAAAAGCCCTAGATTGTTCTCCATTTGTTCAACTTCCAAGCATGTTTGTCTAGCTATTACGCATACAGAAGCGAAATGTTAATATTTTAATTATAGTAAACATCTGATACATACGTCAAATTAGCAATTTTGGCCAATCGAGTTACAATAATTAGTTTCAGGTAAACACATGATGTTTGATCAAAAGCTGGTACAATTACAATGTTTATTCAGATGCGATCGTCTTCTGTATATAAAAACGGCTGGCTCCAATCTTCGGTACAGTGGAAAACAGATTCTAATCTGACCACTTCGCCACCATGAAGTTTCGTGGTATACTATTGGTGGCTCTGCTAAGCGTAAGTAGATTTTTCCTACTAATTAGAATTAACGAAAGTCCCGTCTCAGCAGTTATCATCACAGGAGTTACTTCTTGTTTTTTGTTTTATATTCTAACTAGCTTTAGAACTTTTCAAATCCAAATTTTTAATGCCTAACTGATTGACGGTATTCGTAAAAATACCTCATCGGGATGTTAAAGGTGTAAATATTTTCGACATTAGGCTTCCGTCAGCTTGTGACGCATTCAGAGACATCATCATAAACCCTGTGTAGCTCATCCGGATAGAAGGAAGAGGGTTCGTATCCCTCAGCTCCTATCATGACAGGATTTCTTCTTGGTTCTCTTTTTCTAATAAATTTGTTATAAATGTCAAACACTGAGAAAGTTAATTAGTTACATTGGACCGGACATAATTTTTACTTGCCCCAATAGTCGATTATCAAGTAGTATCTTCACAATATCCCATAAAAAGCTCGGTAAAATTTCCTTTAAATTATTCATTTTGTGCATTTTCTATTCTGATAATAGCTAATGTAAATATAAATCTGTCACTGAAGAACTTTATGTAAAAAACTTTAACAATTTGAGTCCGGGGTTAGGGGTGTTGGATACCGTAATACAGGTTTTATAACCTAGCTCGATGACAGATGGTACATTATTATTTAATGTGTTACTTTTAAATATAATAGGCTAATTGTCAAATATATCATAGTGCTGAAACTCTTCTTTTATTATTATTTTCATTAAATTGCATTGATTAGTATTAATCATTTCTTTCGCTGGCTTTGGTTTAAAGAAAGCCGTTATTTTTTTCATTATTAGTATATTCGTACACGGCCGTTTGAAATTTTCAAACCAAGGGGAACTCTTGCAAAATTTGCATTAAAATAAAGATTTTCTAGAAATCTGCCAAATTCCGACCAAATTCTGTATTTTTTTAGAATTGTCACAGTGTTCTGTCGGATTTAAAATTTGGAGCCAAATCTGCCCAATTGGTATAAATCTGCCACAAATAGTGAAACTGCAGCACATAGAGACAATTTAGAGATACGTATCAGCGCACGTACAAACATTATTCTCCGATAGCCTACCAACATATCTTTCAGTCCGATGGTGCTGCCAAGATAATATGTGAAGAAGCCATTTTAAAATTTTACTTTTAATCATTTCAGGGGTAAAGTTTTTGTTATCTTCTGGTATTTCATTAAAAATTATGCTAGATCATAAAAAAAATAGCCCACGGATAACAATATAATTTCATGCAAAGTCCAGAAATCTAAGTTCTGTTTCGTTAGTCCAAATGTCCGAATGAAAAGAGAGGAACATGTAAGGCTTGAAGCTGGTGGATGCTACGGCGACTATGTGTTTCCACAAGAAATGGAATGCCGTCACAGCGTTCCCTTCCTCATACTTGGTCATTCAAAAAGACGCGACAAGACACCATGTAGCTCAAGCCGAGGGTGGCAATGCGGTATTATCTCTCTCACTAGCATCTTTGGATTTCTATCTGCTGCTTACCATTAGATAGATAGATATATTCTTTAATGTACACCAAAAACATAGAAATACAATTAACAATAATACACAATTGTACAATTGGCGGTCTTATCGCTAATAGCGACCTCTTCCAGACAACCTTTTGACAGGACCGAACAAGTAGTAAACGCGATAACGTCATTTGCTGGAGTTTTATAAAAAACTAGCCTTTGCTCGCAATTTCGTCCCTGTGGGATTAAAATTCGAAAAATCCTTATATACTTATGTCGTCCTTAATTTTTTACCGAAAAGTCATATACCAATTGTTATGTATTTTACTATAATAATGACGGATTTCCCATACAAACTTTCATCCCCTATTTCATCCCCTTAGAGGTTGAATTTCAGAAATCCTAAAATAAGTCATTCTTATTTTTTAACGGAAAGGCCATATACCAATTTGTGTGGATTTCACTACAAAAATTACGGACTTCACATACAAACTTTCATCCCCTATTTCATACCCTTAGAGGTTAAATTTTGAGAGATTCTAAAATACCCCTTTCTTAGTTAAAGATGATGAAAATTATATGTAAAATATTATATTGCTTGTTACAGGTGGTAGTGGCGCTTGCAGAGTCCGACAGTAAGTATTGTTTCTACCACAAATAGACGAGCCAATTGGTCATTAAACAGATAACTCTGAACCTGCTGATCACACAGGTGGTCGATCTGATCATTATTTTTAGAAAATAGGTTTCTTGACCAGTGATCGAGGCTTTTGTGGTCCTGTAGCCTAGGTAGGACCGATAGGAGCCAAAGTCTGAACAGGACGTCTATCGGATCCTCTAGTATATAAATCTAAATATCAACTATTTAAGTCAGAGAGTATTTTTCTTGTTTGTAGGACGACCGCCCAAAATCCGTATACTGAAACGGTACAAAAGTCAAAAATACGAAAGTCCCAAAGGTAAATAATTTCGGGTAATAACTAACTCATCTTAATGCAAAATGGTGAAATAATTTTCATGGTGCATTCGATCAAATTACGTGCTAAAGATGGCGTATCATTAAATGCTATCGTGGAACATTCTATAAAGTCTATATGTAGTAGCTTCTAGATTTCATTTATTATTAATTGGTTTGAGTTAATATGAATTTCAAAGTTCTTTCTCAATTCGGTGTGCCTCCTGGCAAAGACCTATGGCTGCTTCCATTATATTTTATCGCGTGCCACTCTCCTCCAGTTAAGCCGCACTGTAAATTTTATCTCGTCTTTTCACCTTCTTTATTGTCCCCTACCCCACTCAATATTTCTGGGACACCAGTCGGTTATTATTCAACTCCATTTCTTAAATTAAACGCTTCTAGATTATTCTGTTGTTTTAAATCATTAATTAATATGCGGTTAGCCATCTTAAGAAAACAGAATAAATTGACATTGTTATTGGCAACATAAAAATTATCATTAAGAGTACCAATAAACGAATCAATAAACGTGCCTATAAATAATCGATTGTTCGTTGTAACATTAGTTAGAGAAGTTGAAAGTTTTACAAATAATTATCTTTCTGAATGCTTATCATATGTAAGCGTAGTAGACGTAAAAAGTGCCAGCTCGCTACGGAAATATATATATTAGCACACTATATATAAATTAAACTTGTTCATAAAGCAATAACAAGACTAAAAAAAGCGTAAATTTTAGGCTATGCAACTGAATAACGTAGGTATTAGGACCATGTCCAGAAGAGCGAATTCGCCGCGAATCTCTACGCGCGAACACACAACGCGTGTTGGCGAGGTACTAGGATAGTGCGTCCACAAGCTTCGCGCGAGCTTAAATTCGCGGGCAGAGCCTCAGTGTGTTCGCGCGTAAAGATTCGCGAAAAATTCGCTTTTCAGGACAAGGTCTAAAAAATTCTCATTGCAATGGCGATGAGATTTTTTTGTAAGGTTGGGGAGCGCCATCTTACACAGTGAATTGATAACTAATCATTCTCTAATTATCCTACCTCATTGTGATCGTTAATCATTATTCCATATCCGCTCAATCTCACACAGTGAATTTATAGACCAATCATTAGCTAATTATTTTATCTTAGTTTTCGTTAATCATTAATCAATAACTATAACTGCGTTATTTAAAGACAATTTAATATTTAGGTATTAATACTAACTGCTAGACGCATCTTAACCACGCATCGCTAAACCACCCATCTTCTTTCCAGATGACGCTACTGTAGAAGTTCAAGAAGTGAGACATGAACGCATCGTGAAGGTACCAGTCAAAAGGAAAATCCACAAGAAGAGGATTGAGACTACTTACGAGCAATCGCAGTCAGCTCAACAGTCTTCGGAAGCAAGCAGTTATGATAGCGGAACGGAATTCAATTCGCATTCTGCGCAATCTTCGAAATCGAAGGCGCAACAATCGTCATCCTACAATGACGGGCAAGTGTCGAGCTACCAAGCCTCGCAAGCTGCGAACGCGCAGTCCTCAGAGGTGAATACGCACCAGGACGCGCATTCCTCTAGCTACCAGGCCGCTCAAGCCTCCAGCTCAGACGCTGCATCCCAATCCAGCTACAAAGACGCTAACACTTCAATCAATCAATCCTCTCAAGAATCTACTTCGCAATCCTCATCGCAAGCCAGCTATGTGGATGAGAACTCATCCAGATACTCTGCTTCTGAGCAGTCTAGCTCGCAGTCTTCTTCTCAGTCCAGCATCTCCACCACTGAGGTGAAGAGCATCGATAAAGGAGACGAAGTAGAAGAAGAGGAAGTGACTAAAGTTGTGTCAAAGAAGAAGGGCAAACGCGTTAAGCACGTCAAATCTACTTCTGTCAGCGATACCATCGTTGAGTCCAGCTCGAGTAGCTCCAGCGATTCCGCCACTGAATCCAGCAGCAGCTCATCTAGCTCATCTAGCTCTCAAAGCGAATCTAGCTCCACTGTAAGCCAGAACGGACAAGTGGTGACTTCTGAATCTGATGAAGAAGATGACCACGAGGCCTGGAAAGATGGAGAAGAGGTTGAAAGTGACTCATCATCCACACGGAGACGCAGAAAGAAGAAGATCAGTAAGTGTAATCTTTACATACTATGAGTTATTACCGGCGTAATACCCGGTGACCAATGACTACTTTTTTCACCTAGTGTGTGCAGACCTTTGCACTAAGGGATCACTGGCGTGGTGGCGAGTAACAACCTACACAAGGAGGGTAGATTGCTGAATTGGTCGGAAACCAGCCGCAAATTTATGCTATTACCAATACTAGATACTAGTATGGTGACATATTGCATCAGCGCCAAATACCAAAATCGGAGCCTTTCCTTGTCGATTTAGGTGGGTTTCGGCTACCAATGGCAGCCTTTTGAAATGAAATGAAAAAGCGCACAAGGTGGACCGCCGATCTTGTAAAGGTCGCGGGAAGCCGCTGGATGCGATCCGATAGGGTTGGAGATCCTTGGGGGAGGCCTATGTCCAACAGTAGAATATTGGAATAGACCGACCTCTGATTATCGTTATTGTTTTCTATTGCATTTTAAACTCTATCATTTGTGACATAAAACCTTTTTCCTTTACAGTCAAGAAGGTCGTGTCTGAAAAGCTCAGGAAGCTGTTCGGAAATAAATTCGGTAAGTATTAAGAAAAGGATACAATAATTATTTTCTAATGTTTTTTATTTTGAGAAATTTTTACCCATAAGATTCCCTCAAGAGACAGATATTATTTTCTGAACCAGCATCTGTCCTGCTCTTTATTCTCAAGATAGTGCTCATTAATTTGAGTTGTACAAAATCAAATTCAAAAATTGTCTTACTAAAGGCAATTTTTGAATTATTTCGGATAAAATACAACAGTTTTTCAATTTTATTACCATCATTACAGGAAATGATGAGTGCTTCGGACTCCTCTTCAAGCTGACCGGATTCCGCAACGGTATGTTTTAACTAATTATAAACGAAAAACTAATTGAAACGAAAGATTTGAATTGATATGTAACCGCCTTCATACGGCGTCAATCAGTTTTTTACTTCAATAATTAAAAGATGTTCGGTGGATTTTTGCAGAAAGTGTAATTTGGAGGGACAAGGGTCTGTGTTGATCAATTATGAGGAGTCATTGAATTTAGGTTTTTTGATGTGTTACATGCACTCCAAAATTTTTTCAATTTTTTTATATATTTCAATATTTCATCTTCCGCTCAATGTCGATTATTTGTCATCTTTTGTCGAGAAATGCAAAGCCACTTTGTCCCGAGTTCTTGTTGTAATAACACGTGTTGAGAGATTCCATTTTTAATTCTACCTACCGTGTAACTTATCAACTTATAACTTATAGATACATTCTCACTTGATATTGGCAAAATGCGTATTATTTATTTGTCTCGAAGCTATTAATTAGGAATAGAATAGACACATTCTATCAGATGCGGCTTTATGTGTAATCTAATGTTATTTATTGCCCTGCTACGCCTTTAAAGTTTAAAAGCGTGATACGTTTAATAAGATACGCAGTTTAAGATTGAAACCACAATATCGTATATCGTAAGACGCAAAATCGTTTGCAGAACTCAAACATAAAATAGGTACAATATATTGTATTATAACAGATGTTATTATCATGAAACTAAAATTTACTTTAATAATTAATAATGAGGCATTAAATGTAATTATGATGTTTATTCTATCTGTGTTTGCAGACCTCGTCTTAACACTTGTCCAAATTTAAGTTAATTACTTTGTTCGAATGACAAATTGAGATGTTATTGAAGTCAAAGTAAATTCCGTTTCAATTGGTAGACTTATTATTATTGAAGATTAAATACCTACTGGCTTAATTATCAATGCTTTAGGTTATATTTTATTTAATTTGGTTCTTTTATCTTCTGTTCTCATTGCCTGTACTATTTCCAAATTTTATTTATGGTCTCTCATATTAATGGATCTAGGGAGTGCTGGCGAGAAATTTAACAGCAATAGACTTATGATGGCGATTGATGAAGCAAACCGCTAGCAATTTTCAAAGTGATTTACATTAAATCCTTTATTTTATTTATTCTCATGATAATCTATCGTCAAATGGGATGAATTAGACACAAATTTTGAATTAATAATCAATCTTTTATGAGTGTAAATATAAAGTTTTTATGATTTTTACGTCGTTGTAAATAAAAAATGGATAGAAAATTTGATAATTTGTATTTGATTTTTTTCATTCATTCACGAAGCATCGGTAATCGAGCGCCCAGGCAGGTAGACTGGGTTTCGTGAACCCACTGCTAGCACAAGCTCATTAGCTTATTTGGAGGGGTTAACAGGATTAATATTATACATAATGCATTAGCAGCACATGAATACTTTTAAAAAATATATATCATTTCCCGCAAAAATGTATATATATATTTCTTATGCGCTCTTTCTATGAACTTCCGTCCTCCTCCATTCCAACATTATTACAATACTTTGCAGGGGTCCCAACTATGAATGTATAAGAAATTTTGAAATTACAAGACGTGAAGCTTTACTGTTGAAGTCTATTAAATACTATTTCTTTTTCTTTCAGATGAAGACAGCGCAATCGAATATATCAAGAAAGTGATACACGTCAACAGTAAGTAACTACAGTTTTCTTATGAAATAGTTTTTGAGTTAACAAACGCGTAAATATTTTTAACGCTAGAAAATAATTAAAATAAAAGGAAGAATTTCGACAGCAAAAACAGTGCCCTGGTAGCGTAATGGTTAACGTAGCCGCCAGGATTGCGAGGGATGTTGGGTTCGATGCCCGCCTGGGGCAGGTCGATTTCTTTTCAGTGTATTTTTCTAGTTAATTTACAGTTTTCTTATTTACACAGTAACATCTACAAATGAGTTAGGAGTAACTTTTTTCATGCTGTCGACGGTTTAGCATACGTTATCCACATAGTGTATCAAGAGCCAACATTTAGCAATATTTTCAAGTTTCAAGCATGTGTAATTGAAAATTTTCCGTTTCTCTTTCAGCCGAAGAACAGGTGTTCGACTTCTTGAAACGCATCCGTATTCGCTCTTGGGAGTACACCATCAGACTGCTGACCGAACTCGAGGATTCCGCTGGTGAGTAACAAAGTCAGATTTATCTAGTAAACTTTAAAGTCTAGTTTTTAATGGCAATTAAGATCTGGTCATTCTGAATTTTTCTCTGCATCATTTCTCAGATCAATATTTAAGAAAGCTATTGAAATTTCAAATATTATTATTGTATCCATTTAAATTCACATTGCCAAAGTAATCAGTTCTTAAAATTTTCCAAACAGCCTTTGTCATTAAAGCTGTTTCTTTGATTTCAACATCCAGTCATTCATATTAATTCATTTATTCTTCGTTGCAGATGTCAAGCACATCAGTAAGATTCTGAAAATCTTGACCAACGAGACCGGTGAGTGAACAAATTTTTATATTAAACTATCCATTTATTTATTCAAATACAGTTACTCTTAGAGTTACTTTACAAGAAAAGTCAGTTGGATTTGAAGATTGAAGTATGTTGTAAATATTTCCATCGATTATCATAAACTACATACGATTCAAAACAGTTAATTTATTATCATTTTCAGTTTTGTATTCTTCAATAGAGAATTTACATTTCATATCCTCAGACGAAGCTAAACATATTCATTTTCCTTTCAGACGTGTTCCAAGCCTTCGAGGTTCTGAAGAAATTGACAGGACACGATGACTTCAGTGCTGTATTCGAGATTCTGCAAGCCATCTCAGGAGAGAAAGGTTAGAACTGCTTGATCTCACAAATAATTAATTTTATGTTTATTGTTGTGGCACAAACACACATAAAGTGATTATTGTTTATAAAATTTGTAAGTCAGAAGGTATTTTGTTTGATGGTTAAAACTAATAATCCATTTTTCACAGATCTTCATGGAGTCGCAGACTTCTTCCGTCATGTCGCCAATACCAAGGGTATGTTAATAATGTAAACTAATTTAATATTCCTAAATAATATTGTCTTCATTTAATTATTCTCTTCTTATATTCGTTTAAGGTAACATTTGAATGCGTTTTGTAACGCATACGACGAAAAGATCATTGTAAACATGCATAAGGATGAGAAAGGAGCAAGTAACAATGTTGAGCATTTTCTTTTACAGGAGTCGAGGGTCTTCGCATCCACATCGGTAAACTTACCGCTGGTATCGGCTCTTCTGACTTCCCACGTGTATATGCCAATTTGTTGAGCGAAGTTGGTAAGTACGAAGCTTCTCAAAGCTTAGATAAAAGACTTTGTTAAAGGCGAGCTTAAGGACGAGAAATTAATATAGTCTGTAAGGAAATAATTCCTTGTCCCAGAAGTAGTCTGTATTAAATTATTGTTGATTACGTAGCAAGACTTACCAAAATATGTATTTTAATTTCTTAAATCTTTACTTTACATTCGATGATCCACTCGAGAGTCAAGTGATGGAACAAAAACCTTAGCACTGCACTACAGAAGCCGTATCAGTTCCCTTAAGAATGCAGTAAGTTAATCATTATTATCCTAACGCTCTTGTACTTTCTTTCAGATCTGAAAGCCACTTTCGACACCCTGATCACAGTTACTAGAACCAGTGGTAAGTACTATTTGATGTCATTACTGCAAAATTATTTGTTTTAAAAATTACGGGTAGAATTATCGCAGGTGTAAAGGCTTAGAATTTACGTTTTAGGAGCCAAAGTTAGAATATTACCGGTACAACAAAAAATATTTTCTTCACTTCCTGTTATGTTATTTCCTACTTTAAAAAAATCTGACCTAAAGTCTTTTACACAGACATCGGGGAGGCCGTCAAAGTCTTCATCAAGATCCTCAAGACTAAAAGCTTTGCTGACGCCATCGTCATCATGAAGAAGGTTACCGGAGAGACCCGTAAGTTGTTTATTCATAATACTATATCACGTTTTCCGTTTCATAAACTATTTTGTATTTTTTTTATTCGCAGAGCTTTCCACTTTTTTCGTCTTGCAAAGTTTTAATCAAATAATGTTATTTTGCAGAACTGGGATATGCTTTGGAGGAGCTTACTCAAGAAATCAACAGAACTAGTAAGTGACAAATATATCTTTGCACAAAACAAATCGATTAGTGATTTTTTTTGTTAGACGATAATTATTTTATTTTCAAATTACATTTCCATTGTAATTGAACATGTTAATTATTTAATACTAAATTAGTAATACTCGTCATTTGTGTTAAATGTTACTTTTTTAATTTTATTTTCAGGCCTCAAGGTAATCGTTGAGACGTTGTACACGATCACTGAACGCGTAACTTTGGAACAAGTGCAAGAAGTTATTCGTAGGTTGTTCAAGATTGACAGTAAGTATCCGAACTTATGAACTAAGTTTAGTGAATTGGGTTCCACTATTTTGTTGAAACAAAGTACGATTATTAACTCGTTGATGAAAACCATAACTTTATCATATTTTTCAATGGACATTTCAAAAAAAGTTTTATTAATGACTAATTACTTTTTTTAGACCTCATCCAATTCATCCAAAGGGTCAACAAGGTTACCAAGAGGAAAGATACCCTCGGTATATTGAGTTCTCTGTTGGATGTCACTCAAACTAAGAACCTTGAAGATGCTGATACTATCATCAGGAGCTTGACCAAGAAAACTGGTGAGTTTACGATACAATTTGAGAGAGATAGCAAAATTGCTGCTCAATATAGTAGATTCTTCTCGGATTTCCACCTAAAAGAACACTTAGGCGAAATAATACTGCATCGAGTGGTAGGATTATAAAATTTTCCAGAATACCTGATTTCAGTACAAAACAGCTATTATCAAATTCTTCTTGTAAACGCTTTATATATTGTAAGAAATAAAATGGGTTGTCTAACCCCCTTATTTTTTTCTTTTCAGACCTTACCACTCTCGACATTTTGGAGAGGATCAGGGTCAAATCTGGACACGAGGATGTGATTGATTTCTTCAGGAAGATCATAACTTATACCTCCACCAAATGTAAGCATATTTTCTATATCTTTAAAGTTTAAGTTACATATTTTTATTGCTGGAATCGGAGGTAATAATTTGATTTACTTTTTCTTGCAGCTGTGCAACAGGCTTGGCAAGTGATTTACAAGATCACCAACATAATCGGTAAGTTCACACTTTTCTATTTCTAAAAGCAAAATAGTAACAGTAAAGAGACCCAGATTTTTCTTTTTAAATCAGAATTATAAAGATAGTATTTGATCTCAACTAAAGTTTTCATTTCCTACCATACATTTATTACTATTGCGTTCAATCTTTAGCTATCAACAGTATGAATTATTTTGTTGATATTTTACTAATACTAAAACTCAATATCGTTGGGATAGTTGTAAAAATGTGTTGCAATTTTTAATTTCATTAACAATATACGCTTAACCCCGGTCAATTTATATACGCTCTAGGCATTAATTAAGATTACGGGATTAAGTTCACATATACTCACTACGATGTTATGATTTCAGATATCTTCGAGTTCTTCTCTTCCATGAGCAAGTTTACCAAGTGTGACATCATAATTGCCATTAACACTTTCATCCGTATTACACACACCACCAACTTCCAATCGGCTGTGACCAAGTTCTTGAAGTTCACCAATACCACTCGTAAGTATATTTGTAGTATTAATGCGCTTCACAATTACTTAAGTTCAAAGCGTTTATGAATATTAAAATATTATGTAACATAGATTTGAAAGGTACTAACCAATACATCTTTTTTCAGGTTTCATCAAATCGCTGAAAACTATGTACACTATTGTGCAATATGGTAAGTTTCACCTATACTCCTTAGCATAATACTTTTAAAAGAAGTACTAAGAACAGTCTTGAGATATTTTCTATATTTGCATTTATGATAATATATCTTTCAATCAGTAAATTAAAATGTTGTGTTTCAACTGATTATTTTTGACTTTAATTTGTTTGTTTTCTTCTACAGATATCATCAAATTCTTGGATTTAATCATCACTCTCAGCAAGAGTTACTGTAAGTATTAGAAGAAGTTTATTATTAATTTTTAATTTTCACAATTATACATGTTGTATATGTTAAGCATTTGCTTGTAATTTTTCGCATAAAGCGCATTCTTTTGTGACATTCAAATATTAATTGATTCTAAAGAGCTTGGTATTTTTATTGTTTATTATGTTTCTTTCTGCATTAAAGTAGATTAATAGAGAAATAGAAAATTTATCTTTATTTTGTCTACAGCTTTTAAATTGGAATTTCATTGTACTACAAAACCGATTAACATTATTAATGTTTTTTTTTAGCTTTCAAGGAGGTCACCGAGATCCTTAAGGAGTACACTGAAACGACAAGTGAGTACATTTTCCTATCTCGCTCTGAGTTCATTTGGAGTTGTGCACCCACTTATTGTATGCCTTTGTATCGACAATACTAGTTAAGCATTTGGCATTAGATTTTTACGACCATATGACCCTCCTTGGGAACGACTGCTAACTTTCGACAGCACCAGACCACCCATCCGAGTGTCAACCACGCACTTGATTGCTTAACTTTCGTGAGCGTTACTAAGAACGCAAGACCACGACACCATCGACACAATATACAGACACGACAAAGTATATCTATGTCCATAGACAATCTTTTTTATATTTAGACCTAAAGAAAGAAAAAAGTTCTTTTATACTTAACCACTACGCCACCGAGGCTCTGCTTTCATTGTCGAAATTTGTCAGTCCTCGGTGCTTATGTTTTTATGGTAAACATTGTTTCATCAAATCTTTGAATTCCCGCCTGAGGCACGTCGATTTTATTCAGTGCATTTTTTCAAATGAGTTTGAGTTTTGAGTTATCATTTTATAGCGAATTCAGTGACATTCTCTTGATCTTAATGTAAACTAGTAGCTAGATTTTAAAATTAAATCATGTAATTTGATTTACATCGAGAATACTAAACCAGTATATGTGTTGACTGTGCTTCTAATTTTATTTCGGGTCAATGTATAATGTTTTTGTTTTCCATAGTTGTTGCCATCGTTTCAACAATAATTGTATTTCTATTTCGTACTCCATGTAGTCTTTTTATTTTTTTCGGTCTTCTCCGCTTTCCGTCCTTGTCGAACTTGTACATAATATGTATGAAATATTTTTTCTTTCGCAGCATTCACTGAGGCTTTGAGGAGACTCAAAAAGGTCACTGGACAAAAAGGTTCGTTGATTTTAATGATATTATTTAATTGCTTTTTGGTGTAGCAAAAGCAAACCTATACAATTTTTTTTTGCTGAAAGAGAGCATCAGTTTTAAACCACGACTAAGTTTAGTCCACGTTTTGGAATAAGTAGGATAGAGTATACTTATACACTTACTTTAGAGAATTAAAGAGAATTGGGTACATACAGTGGATTAGTTGCTGGAAGTGATTGTGCACTTTCAGTGGTAGAAAAATGTTCACAGAATAAAGTATTACGAAATTTGAAAATTCTACTCAAAATATTCTTGGAAGAGCTTATAAGGCGTCAGCAAGATTTTTATTTCAACGACTCAGAAATCTGAAAGGATGCAATTGAAAGAATTTTGCAAAATTAAGTTGATAATATTAAAATTCACGCCTAGCATTGAATGCTTTGGAATGTAAATTAATATTATTTTGATAATATTTTTTAAAATAAACTTAAACTACTTTTTCGTTACAGACATCGTCTCTGCCATCAACCACATTAAAGAACACAAGCCGAAAGTACACATCGTGAAACACGAAGGTAATTTTATACTTAATGAAATGTTTGTAGTGGAGTATCCTTTTTGTAGTGTTGTGTCTGATTGTACCTATTGACTAAGGTTTCCAGAAATAAACGACGATGAGATAGGTTAGAGTTAGCGATTTGCGAATAACCTATAAGTGTCTCACAATCAGGCGGCAGTTCGAAAGCATGTTTGAAACATTTAAGACATAAAAGAAATGTAAAGTGTTCTGAGTACGACTTAGTGCAGCATTTTATTCTGAATAAAAATTATCGAAATTAAATTGGAATGATCTATAATTACTATAGAAAGAAAGAAAGAAAGAAAGAAACATTTATTGAGACAATACAACAGAAGAAAAAAAAAATAGAAAAAATAGAAAAGATTTTGAATACCTTACCTGGCGTTTTAGCTCCAATGGTAGGTACTAAGGACTTCGATAAAACAACGATAGGATTATGGAATGGTTTATTAAAATTTCGATTGGTTCTATTAACAGTAAAAGTTGTTTCTAACAGAGTTCCTAAAATAGTTTGAATTATATAATTGATTATGGGCAATCATTTTCGTAAGTATGCTTTGGCCTTTCGTAAGAGATCATCGGTCAGCAACCGACGGTCTGTGTCCTTGGCCTCGTCAACAAGTAACGTGGGGCTCGGAAACAAATATTCTTAGTATTCAATGGATTAACCGTACACCGGTACGGTGAATACATTGCTGGCTCCATAGTGTGGCGGAGAGGGGCTGGGAGCAGTGCTTGGGACTTTTGTTTCGATCCAAGTATAGGACTCTTATATGCATAATCAGCCACATCCCCTACCATGGCTTCCCTCTCTGCGCTTTTCCCAAGAGCTGCTTTAGACAAGCGTGTGTTCCAATACAGAACTCACAAAAGTCCTAAATCGAGGTAGTTAAATAATGTTTAAAGGAAAGCTTCTATCATTAATTTCTGGTATTGACCACGTCTTTCAAACATTTGGTGTAACTTATTTTCTTCTTTCTTTTCAGAAAAATCCGAAGAAGAAGAGGAATGGGAAGAATACGAAGAGATTGACGAGTACGGCAAAGTTGTGCGAAGACGTCGCAGGAAGCATCGTCCAGTGAAACCTACGAAGCCAGTCAAACCTGTGAAACCAGTTAAGCCAGTCAAACCAGTGAAACCGGTGAAACCAGTTAAGCCAGTCAAACCGGTGAAACCAGTTAGGCCGGTGAAACCAGTTAAGCCAGTGAAACCAGTCAAGCCAGTGAAACCAGTGAAACCAGTTAAGCCAGTTAAACCGGTGAAACCAGTTAAGCCAGTGAAACCAGTCAAACCAGTTAAACCAGTTAAACCTGTGAAACCAGTTAAGCCAGTCAAACCAGTGAAACCGGTGAAACCAGTGAAACCAGTGAAACCAGTTAAGCCAGTTAAACCGGTGAAACCAGTTAAGCCAGTCAAACCAGTGAAACCAGTTAAACCTGTGAAACCAGTTAAGCCAGTCAAACCAGTGAAACCGGTGAAACCAGTTAAGCCAGTCAAACCAGTGAAACCAGTCAAGCCAGTGAAACCAGTGAAACCAGTTAAGCCAGTTAAGCCGGTGAAACCAGTTAAGCCAGTCAAACCAGTGAAACCAGTTAAACCTGTGAAACCAGTTAAGCCAGTCAAACCAGTGAAACCGGTGAAACCAGTTAAGCCAGTGAAACCGGTGAAACCAGTTAAGCCAGTCAAACCAGTGAAACCAGTTAAGCCAGTGAAACCAGTTAAGCCAGTCAAGCCAGTGAAACCAGTTAAGCCAGTAAAACCAGTTAAGCCAGTAAAACCAGTGAAACCGGTGAAACCAGTTAAGCCAGTGAAACCAGTTAAACCAGTAAAACCGGTGAAACCAGTTAAGCCAGTCAAGCCAGTGAAACCAGTGAAACCAGTTAAGCCAGTCAAACCGGTGAAACCAGTTAAGCCAGTGAAACCTGTTAAGCCAGTAAAACCAGTTAAGCCAGTGAAGCCAGTCAAACCTGTGAAACCAGTTAAGCCAGTGAAACCAGTAAAGCCAGTGAAACCAGTTAAGCCAGTGAAACCGGTGAAACCAGTCAAGCCAGTTAAGCCGGTGAAACCAGTTAAGCCAGTCAAACCAGTGAAACCAGTTAAACCTGTGAAACCAGTTAAGCCAGTCAAACCAGTGAAACCGGTGAAACCAGTTAAGCCAGTGAAACCGGTGAAACCAGTTAAGCCAGTCAAACCAGTGAAACCAGTTAAGCCAGTCAAGCCAGTGAAACCAGTTAAGCCAGTAAAACCAGTTAAGCCAGTAAAACCAGTGAAACCGGTGAAACCAGTTAAGCCAGTGAAACCAGTTAAACCAGTAAAACCGGTGAAACCAGTTAAGCCAGTCAAGCCAGTGAAACCAGTTAAGCCAGTCAAACCGGTGAAACCAGTTAAGCCAGTCAAACCCGTTAAGCCAGTAAAACCAGTTAAGCCAGTGAAGCCAGTCAAACCTGTGAAACCAGTTAAGCCAGTGAAACCAGTTAAGCCAGTGAAACCGGTGAAACCAGTCAAGCCAGTTAAGCCAGTGAAACCATGCAAACATGGCAAACCAGGCAAACCAGGCACCCCAGGCACACCAGGCAAACCGGGCAAACCAGGCAAACCAGGCACCCCAGGCAAACCAGGCAAACCAGGCAAACCAGGCAAACCAGGCAAACCAGGCAAACCAGGCAAACCTGGCAAACCAGGAAAACCAGGAAAACCAAGCAAACCAGGTAAACCAGGCACCCCAGGCAAACCAAGCAAACCAGGCAAACCAGGAAAACCAGGCAAACCGGGCAAACCAGGCACCCCAGGCAAACCAGGAAAACCAGGCAAACCAGGAAAACCAGGAAAACCAGGCAAACCAGGTACCCCAGGCAAACCAGGCAAACCAGGCAAACCAGGCAAACCAGGCAAACCAAGCAAACCGGGTAAACCAGGCACCCCAGGCAAACCAAGCAAACCAGGCAAACCAGGTAAACCAGGCACACCAGGCAAACCAGGCAAACCAGGAAAACCAGGAAAACCAGGCACCCCAGGCAAACCAGGCAAACCAGGCAAACCAGGCAAACCTGGCAAACCAGGAAAACCAAGCAAACCAGGTAAACCAGGCACCCCAGGCAAACCAAGCAAACCAGGCAAACCAGGCAAACCAGGCAAACCAGGAAAACCAAGCAAACCAGGTAAACCAGGCACCCCAGGCAAACCAAGCAAACCAGGCAAACCAGGAAAACCAGGCAAACCGGGCAAACCAGGCACTCCAGGCAAACCAGGCAAACCAGGCAAACCAGGCAAACCAGGCAAACCAGGCACCCCAGGCAAACCAGGCAAACCAGGCAAACCTAGTAAACCAGGCAAACCAAGCAGACCAGGCAAACCAGGCACCCCAGGTAAACCAGGCAAACCAGGCAAACCAGGCAAACCAGGCAAACCAGGCACCCCAGGCAAACCAGGCAAACCAGGCAAACCAGGCAAACCAGGCAAACCAGGCACCCCAGGCAAACCAGGCAAACCAGGCAAACCTAGTAAACCAGGCAAACCAAGCAGACCAGGCAAACCAGGCACCCCAGGTAAACCAGGCAAACCAGGCAAACCAGGCAAACCAGGCAAACCAGGCAAACCAGGCACCCCAGGCAAACCGGGCAAACCAGGCAAGCCAGGAAAACCAGGCAAACCAGGCAAACCAGGCAAACCAGGCAAACCAAGTAAACCAGGCAAACCAAGCAGACCAGGCAAACCAGGCACCCCAGGCAAACCAGGCAAACCAGGCAAACCAGGCAAACCAGGCAAACCAGGCAAACCAGGCACCCCAGGCAAACCAGGCAAACCTGGCAAACCAGGCAAGCCAAGTAAACCAGGCAAACCAAGCAGACCAGGGAAACCAGGCACCCCAGGCAAACCAGGCAAACCAGGCGGACCAGGCAAACCAGGCAAACCAGGCAAACCAGGCAGACCAGGCACCCCAGGCAAACCAAGCAGACCAGGCAAACCAGGCAAACCAGGCACCCCAGGTAAACCAGGCAAACCAGGCAAGCCAGGAAAACCAGGCAAACCAGGCACCCCAGGCAAACCAGGCAAACCAGGCAAGCCAGGCAAGCCAGGAAAACCAGGCAAACCAAGTAAACCAGGCAAACCAAGCAGACCAGGCAAACCAGGCACCCCAGGCAAACCAGGCAAACCAGGCAAACCAGGCAAACCAGGCACCCCAGGCAGACCAGGCAAACCGGGCAAACCAGGCAAGCCAGGAAAACCAGGCAAACCAGGCAAACCAAGTAAACCAGGCAAACCAAGCAGACCAGGCAAACCAGGCACCCCAGGCAAACCAGGCAAACCAGGCAAACCAGGCAAACCAGGCACCCCAGGCAGACCAGGCAAACCGGGCAAACCAGGCAAGCCAGGAAAACCAGGCAAACCAGGCAAACCAAGTAAACCAGGCAAACCAAGCAGACCAGGCAAACCAGGCACCCCAGGCAAACCAGGCAAACCAGGCAAACCAGGCAGACCAGGCACCCCAGGCAAACCAGGCAAACCAGGCAAACCAGGCACCCCAGGCAGACCAGGCAAACCGGGCAAACCAGGCAAGCCAGGAAAACCAGGCAAACCAGGCACCCCAGGCAGACCAGGCAAACCGGGCAAACCAGGCAAGCCAGGAAAACCAGGCAAACCAGGCAAACCAAGTAAACCAGGCAAACCAAGCAGACCAGGCAAACCAGGCACCCCAGGCAAACCAGGCAAACCAGGCAAACCAGGCAGACCAGGCACCCCAGGCAAACCAGGCAAACCAGGCAAACCAGGCACCCCAGGCAGACCAGGCAAACCGGGCAAACCAGGCAAGCCAGGAAAACCAGGCAAACCAGGCAAACCAAGTAAACCAGGCAAACCAAGCAGACCAGGCAAACCAGGCAAACCAGGCAAACCAGGCAAACCAGGCACCCCAGGCAGACCAGGCAAACCGGGCAAACCAGGCAAGCCAGGAAAACCAGGCAAACCAGGCAAACCAAGTAAACCAGGCAAACCAAGCAGACCAGGCAAACCAGGCAGACCAGGCAGACCAGGCACCCCAGGCAAACCAGGCAAACCTGGCAAACCAGGCAAGCCAGGCAAACCAGGCAAACCAGGCAAACCAAGTAAACCAGGCAAACCAAGCAGACCAGGGAAACCAGGCACCCCAGGCAAACCAGGCAAACCAGGCAAACCAGGCGGACCAGGCAAACCAGGCAAACCAGGCAGACCAGGCACCCCAGGCAAACCAGGCAAACCGGGCAAACCAGGCAAGCCAGGAAAACCAGGCAAACCAGGCAAACCAAGTAAACCAGGCAAACCAAGCAGACCAGGCAAACCAGGCACCCCAGGTAAACCAGGCAAACCAGGCAAACCAGGCAAACCAGGCACCCCAGGCAGACCAGGCAGACCGGGCAAACCAGGCAAACCAGGCAAACCAGGCAAACCAGGCACCCCAGGCAAACCAGGCAAACCGGGCAAGCCAGGAAAACCAAGTAAACCAGGCAAACCAAGCAGACCAGGCAAACCAGGCAAACCAGGCACCCCAGGCAAACCAGGCAAACCAGGCAAACCAGGCACCCCAGGCAAACCAGGCAAACCAGGCAAACCAGGCAAACCAGGCAAACCGGGTAAACCAGTTAAGCCAGTGAAACCGGGTAAACCATGCCGTGGCAAGAAACCAAAGAAACCAAGTAAGTGAAAATTTTATTTATTTTTTATATTTACTTCAAATACGTTCAATAGACAGAAAACGAAAGCTTAATGTTCACCAGAAACCCACAAGACTTTTGGCTTTTTTTTTTCTTCCGTAAACTTATTTCACACTGCTAGACATGTCTCCTCGTTTCAACACCACTTAAATCAACTTGTAACTTCCGCCGCTTTCTTAAAATATCGTCATTATCTCTACTAGTCGGCTGATATCCAACACTCCTCCTCCCAGTCTATGGTCTTCAACACTCTTTTTGTACCGTCCGTACTCCATGTACCGTCTATCCTGCGGCAGAAGTCTAGCGCACTGCCACTTCTCTCTTGTAAGCTGTCAGGTATCCCAGTACGTCTAAGAATTTCGTAATTTCTTACACGGTGTTAAAGTGTATCTCCATTGATGGACAAACCATCATTAACTGTAGACTCCAATAAGAAAGAAAGATAAACTATTATTGGCTCAGAATATATTATTATTGTACCATTCACAATTTTGTACATAAATAATGTCCTGTGCCAAAAACACAGGCTGTCTCGACTGATGTCGTAAGATAGCAGTCATTCCCAAGGAATGGTGTCAGGCAAGGTGCCGGCCGTAACACCAAAGTAAGGAATAAGGGTTAAGGAAACAAGGTACGCCGACTGAAACCCAGCGCAAGCTATAATTGCCTGTTCGTATAGGATTGTGATTAAAACGTATAATAATACAATAACGACCAGTTGCCATAATTAACTTGTTTGCTTACACTATGATAAAACCGAATCCAAATAAATTAGGAGAAGAGTGAGAGAAACAAGAATATCCTGTAACACTATTTTTGCGATTAAGATATAGCTTTTTAGGGATCTGGCTTTGGATCTGAAACCAGAAGGCGAATCGCTACTACGCACAGAAACCGAAAAAGGGTTTAGGAGACGACTTGGCAACTGGCTTCCGATTTATTAGTATCTTGCTATCGAGATACTGCTTCACATTTTTACGGCCCGTCAACTGCCATGGGTAGCTTACTCATTAGTTAACATGAGTCATTTTTTTCTCAGTTTCAGTCCAATCTCAGACATCAATAGTAGAGTTCGTAACTAAAATAAATGTATTTTATTAAATTTCTAAGGCTAAAATTACCAATACTAATTTATACTATTTATTTACAGTTCCAGGTCATCCACATGGTCCAAGACACCCACATGGTCCAGGACACCCACACAGACCAGGTCAACCAGGACAGCCAGGAGAGCCAGGAGAGCCAGGAGAGCCAGGAGAGCCAGGAGAGCCAGGAGAGCCAGGAGAACCAGGACAGCCAGGACGTCCACGTGGCCCACGCGGTCCAAAGGGTCCACGCGGTCCAAAGGGCCCACGTGGTCCAAGACGCCCACATGGTCCAAGACGCCCAGGCCAACCAGGACAACCAGGAGAACCAGGCCAACCAGGTGAACCAGGCCAACCAGGACAGCCAGGAGAACCAGGAGAACCAGGAGAACCAGGACAGCCAGGAGAGCCAGGAACACCAGGACGTCCAAGACGTCCACGTGGTCCAAAGGGCCCACGTGGTCCAAGACGCCCACATGGCCCAAGACGCCCAGGTCAACCAGGACAACCAGGTGAACCAGGCCAACCAGGACAGCCAGGAGAACCAGGAGAACCAGGAGAACCAGGAGAACCAGGACAGCCAGGAGAGCCAGGAACACCAGGACGTCCAAGACGTCCACGTGGTCCAAAGGGCCCACGTGGTCCAAGACGCCCACATGGCCCAAGACGCCCAGGTCAACCAGGACAACCAGGTGAACCAGGCCAACCAGGACAGCCAGGAGAACCAGGAGAACCAGGAGAACCAGGAGAACCAGGACAGCCAGGAGAGCCAGGAACACCAGGACGTCCAAGACGTCCACGTGGTCCAAAGGGCCCACGCGGTCCAAAGGGCCCACGTGGTCCAAGACGCCCACATGGCCCAAGACGCCCAGGTCAACCAGGACAACCAGGTGAACCAGGCCAACCAGGTCAACCAGGAGAACCAGGACAGCCAGGAGAACCAGGACAACCAGGACAGCCAGGAGAACCAGGTGAACCAGGACAGCCAGGAACACCAGGACGCCCAAGACGTCCACGGGGTCCAAAGGGCCCACGTGGTCCAAGACGCCCACATGGCCCAAGACGCCCAGGTCAACCAGGACAACCAGGTGAACCAGGCCAACCAGGTCAACCAGGTCAACCAGGAGAGCCAGGACAGCCAGGAGAACCAGGACAGCCAGGAGAACCAGGAGAACCAGGTGAACCAGGACAGCCAGGAACACCAGGACGTCCAAGACGTCCACGCGGTCCAAAGGGCCCACGCGGTCCAAGACGCCCACATGGCCCAAGACGCCCAGGTCAGCCAGGCCAACCAGGTGAACCAGGACAACCAGGAGAGCCAGGAACACCAGGAGAACCAGGACAGCCAGGAGAACCAGGAGAACCAGGTGAACCAGGACAGCCAGGAACACCAGGACGTCCAAGACGTCCACGCGGTCCAAAGGGCCCACGCCGTCCAAGACGCCCACATGGCCCAAGACGCCCAGGTCAGCCAGGCCAACCAGGAGAACCAGGACAACCTGGAGAACCAGGACAGCCAGGAGAACCAGGAGAACCAGGTGAACCAGGACAGCCAGGAACACCAGGACGCCCAAGACGTCCACGCGGTCCAAAGGGCCCACGCGGTCCAAGACGCCCACATGGCCCAAGACGTCCAGGTCAGCCAGGACAACCAGGTGAACCAGGCCAACCAGGTGAACCAGGACAACCAGGTGAACCAGGAGAACCAGGACAGCCAGGAGAACCAGGACAGCCAGGAACACCAGGACAACCAGGACAGCCAGGAACACCCGGACGTCCAAGACGTCCACATGGTCCAAAGGGTCCACGCGGTCCAAAGGGCCCACGCGGTCCAAAGGGCCCACGTGGTCCAAGACGCCCACATGGCCCAAGACGCCCAGGTCAGCCAGGACAACCAGGTGAACCAGGCCAACCAGGTCAACCAGGACAACCAGGTCAACCGGGAGAACCAGGACAGCCAGGAGAACCAGGAGAACCAGGTGAACCAGGACAGCCAGGAACACCAGGACGTCCAAGACGTCCACATGGTCCAAAGGGTCCACGCGGTCCAAAGGGCCCACGCGGTCCAAAGGGCCCACGTGGTCCAAGACGCCCACATGGCCCAAGACGCCCAGGTCAGCCAGGACAACCAGGTGAACCAGGCCAACCAGGTGAACCAGGACAACCAGGTGAACCAGGACAGCCAGGAGAACCAGGAGAACCAGGAGAACCAGGTGAACCAGGACAGCCAGGAACACCAGGACGTCCAAGACGTCCACGCGGTCCAAAGGGCCCACGCGGTCCAAAGGGCCCACGTGGTCCAAGACGCCCACATGGTCCAAGACGCCCAGGTCAGCCAGGTCAACCAGGTGAACCAGGACAACCAGGACAGCCAGGAGAACCAGGACAGCCAGGAGAACCAGGACAGCCAGGAGAACCAGGACAACCAGGACAGCCAGGAGAACCAGGAGAACCAGGTGAACCAGGACAGCCAGGAACACCAGGACGCCCAAGACGTCCACGCGGTCCAAAGGGCCCACGCGGTCCAAGACGCCCACATGGCCCAAGACGTCCAGGTCAGCCAGGACAACCAGGTGAACCAGGCCAACCAGGTGAACCAGGACAACCAGGTCAACCAGGAGAACCAGGACAGCCAGGAGAACCAGGACAGCCAGGAACACCAGGACAACCAGGACAGCCAGGAACACCCGGACGTCCAGGACGTCCACATGGTCCAAAGGGTCCACGCGGTCCAAAGGGCCCACGCGGTCCAAAGGGCCCACGTGGTCCAAGACGCCCACATGGCCCAAGACGCCCAGGTCAGCCAGGACAACCAGGTGAACCAGGCCAACCAGGTGAACCAGGACAACCAGGTGAACCAGGACAGCCAGGAGAACCAGGACAGCCAGGAGAACCAGGTGAACCAGGAGAGCCAGGAACACCAGGACGTCCAAGACGTCCACGCGGTCCAAAGGGCCCACGCGGTCCAAAGGGCCCACGTGGTCCAAGACGCCCACATGGTCCAAGACGCCCAGGTCAGCCAGGTCAACCAGGTGAACCAGGACAACCAGGACAGCCAGGAGAACCAGGACAGCCCGGAGAACCAGGACAACCAGGACAGCCAGGAGAACCAGGAGAACCAGGTGAACCAGGACAGCCAGGAACACCAGGACGCCCAAGACGTCCACGCGGTCCAAAGGGTCCACGCGGTCCAAGACGCCCACATGGCCCAAGACGTCCAGGTCAGCCAGGACAACCAGGTGAACCAGGCCAACCAGGTGAACCAGGACAGCCAGGTCAACCAGGAGAACCAGGACAGCCAGGAGAACCAGGACAGCCAGGAACACCAGGACAACCAGGACAGCCAGGAACACCCGGACGTCCAAGACGTCCACATGGTCCAAAGGGTCCACGCGGTCCAAAGGGCCCACGCGGTCCAAAGGGCCCACGTGGTCCAAGACGCCCACATGGCCCAAGACGCCCAGGTCAGCCAGGACAACCAGGTGAACCAGGACAACCAGGTGAACCAGGACAGCCAGGAGAACCAGGACAGCCAGGAGAACCAGGTGAACCAGGAGAGCCAGGAACACCAGGACGTCCAAGACGTCCACGCGGTCCAAAGGGCCCACGCGGTCCAAAGGGCCCACGTGGTCCAAGACGCCCACATGGTCCAAGACGCCCAGGTCAGCCAGGTCAACCAGGTGAACCAGGACAACCAGGACAGCCAGGAGAACCAGGACAGCCAGGAGAACCAGGACAACCAGGACAGCCAGGAGAACCAGGAGAACCAGGTGAACCAGGACAGCCAGGAACACCAGGACGCCCAAGACGTCCACGCGGTCCAAAGGGCCCACGAGGTCCAAGACGCCCACATGGCCCAAGACGTCCAGGTCAGCCAGGACAACCAGGTGAACCAGGCCAACCAGGTGAACCAGGACAACCAGGTCAACCAGGAGAACCAGGACAGCCAGGAACACCAGGACAACCAGGACAGCCAGGAACACCCGGACGTCCAAGACGTCCTCATGGTCCAAAGGGTCCACGCGGTCCAAAGGGCCCACGTGGTCCAAGACGCCCACATGGCCCAAGACGCCCAGGTCAGCCAGGCCAACCAGGTGAACCAGGACAACCAGGTGAACCAGGACAACCAGGTGAACCAGGTCAACCAGGACAGCCAGGAGAACCAGGACAACCAGGACAGCCAGGACAACCAGGACAACCAGGTGAACCAGGACAGCCAGGAACACCAGGACGTCCAAGACGTCCACATGGTCCAAAGGGTCCACGCGGTCCAAAGGGTCCACGCGGTCCAAGACGCCCACATGGCCCAAGACGCCCAGGACAACCAGGTGAACCAGGCCAACCAGGACAACCAGGAGAGCCAGGACAGCCAGGAAAACCAGGACAACCAGGACAGCCAGGTCAACCAGGTGAACCAGGACAGCCAGGAACACCGGGACGTCCAAGACGTCCACGTGGTCCAAAGGGCCCACGCGGTCCCAGACGCCCACATGGCCCAAGACGCCCGGGTCAACCAGGACAACCAGGAGAACCAGGCCAACCAGGACAACCAGGAGAACCAGGCCAACCAGGTGAACCAGGGCAACCAGGCCAACCAGGTGAACCAGGACAACCAGGACAGCCAGGAAGTCCGGGACGTCCACGCCACCCATCAAGGAAACACAGGCGCCGTCATTCATCTCATGAAGAAGATTATGAGTATGAAAGCGATGATGAATATGAATACGAAATAAGGAATGGTAGACGCCATAGAAAACCACACAGGCCAGGCCATCACTCACCAAAGGACGGACGACGTGGTAAGTAATACACGAATCAGACTTTTGTTTTTGGACCACTATTGTACCATGCCTCCCCCAAGGATGTCCAACCCGATCGGGCCTATCCTGCCCACATCCAGTGGCTTCTCGTGACCTTTACCAGATTGCAGCGTTTCCCGATACGCGGCCTGTCCGCCCCAACAGCCACCAAGTGCTCCTCGCAATTTTCATTTCAGATGTACACCAGATTGAGTAGTAAAATGGACATTGGGGCTTAAAAACATTTAGAGAAATTTTAGCACTCAGTTCTCAAAACCGCGATCTAAAGGCTTTAGTAGATACTGGAAGCACCGCCACCTTTATAGATGAGAATATAACACTACAATATGGTATGCCTACGCGGCCATGGCGATATAAAGTTTAGTGGACCAAAGCCGCCACTGAGTATAGCTATTTTAAATGTGAAGCTAGGATAGAACCTGTTGACCTCTTCCCTCATTTGAATAGTGATATATATAATATCCTATTATATATAATAATAATCTTAAGCCTATATTCTTAAGGGCGATCTTTTACTACAATCTATCACCTATGGATGACTAAATAGGGAAATACGGTGCTAATTCTATAGAGACACTTCGTGACGACACCGATCTATGAGCTCCTCAACAGATTCATATTTTATCATAATTCTTTTTCCTATCCTCCTTTCCTCCAGTCTTTTCGATTTTTGATGTAAAATAATAATATGTTGTTGTGTTTTTCAGACATATTGCACGCTCTGGAGACAAGCATGAACCTCAAGGTGCTCATCCTGCCAGACGGCAAAAACAAGAAGAATTGCTTCTGCACGTGCGAGAGCGACGCCCCACCCCAAATCATTCCATATTCTGAACTCCCAGACGGACTAACAGCAATTGGGCATTAAGAAACGTTGATTTTTTAGTTTTACGTTGACTTTGTGTGATTTTTTACTTTTATATGTATACGAATTCTAATTCGATTACGATAGAGTTATTAATATAATGAAATAAAATTATTTGCATAATAATTATTCGGTTTGTTTTATATTTCTTTATACCTGTGTCCATATTTAGTCATTTTCTCAAAAACGGTAAAATATGAATGCTGCCAGGAATTGGTTTTAACCTCTTAAGTATCTTCACCCCCCCTCATACACGAAACCAGATACACCAGCGAGAACGAAAATTTTATAACCCTACTTTTTCGATTTATTTTTTACATAGTTTTCTGTTTAATGCCCTTTTACCCTTGTAAGGGAACATCATTTCATCGATACTGAATCTAGTTTCGTGTGGTACTTTCGAAAAGTTTTCACGAACTTATTGTAACAAGGGCCTCACTTTAAAGTAACGGTCACCATCGTCAAACAAGTTATTATTGAAATGAATATCTCCTTATCTTTAGTAATTGAAATTTTTTGAGTGACATAACATCATGTTCTCTTAGATTTGCGCTAGCACTACACATCTATCTATCTATATATATAAAAATGAATTGCTGTTCGTTAGTCTCGCTAAAACTCGAGAACGGCGGGGCCGATTTAGCTGATTATGGTTTTGAAATGTTTGTCGTAGTCCAGGGAAGGTTTAAACGGTGAGAAAATATAGAGAAATTGCGAGGAAGATAGTAAAAACAACATTTTCATTTTACCATATAAACTGTTCTGCCTACTTTCTTGTCAAACATTTGACGTTCGTCGTTTCGATACGGTAGACTCGGGTCCATTCCAATTGAAGTACGTATTAAATTATGGGTTATGAATCGACAACATATATCCACATTACTCAAATTATCGCGTATTTCTTAATTTAAGGCGTATTTAATTTTTAATATTTTGATGGTTGTCATTGTTGATTCGTTCAGAAAATTTTGTCATTGTATTGACATACCTAATTATTTTGATGGTTGTCAATGTTTGGGATGTAAATAGAAAAAAGTCTTTATTGTGCTATTTCACACATACATTTGGCCGAGATTGAAAACTTTTAAAATGGTAATGCCTGATATTACGCATTAAAATTTTCAGCCATTTTAGTGAAGGGAGAGTTTTAATGTTGTTAGGATAGGTGCAAAGAAGTTTAGTAGGTACTCCGTGGGTAGGTGATACGAAGTAAGCCGGGTCATCTAGTCTATATATATATAAATGAATTGCTGTTCGTTAGTCTCACTAAAACTCGAGAACGGCTGGAGCGATTTAGCTGATTATGGTTTTGAAATGTTTGTCGTAGTCCAGGGAAGGTTTAAACGGTGAGAAAATATAGAGAAATTGCGAGGAAGATAGTAAAAACAACATTTTCATTTTCCCATATAAACTGTTCTGCCTACTTTCCTGTCAAACATTTGACGTTCGACCCTTCGGTACGGTCTTAGGGTACGGTAGACTCGGGTCCGTTCGAATTGAAGCACGTATTAAATTAAGAGTTTTGAATTGACAACATACATATATCCACATTACTCAGATTATCGCGTATTTCTTAATCTAAGGCGTATTTAAATTTTAATATGGTTGTCATTGTTGGTTCATTCAGAAAATTTTGTCATTTTAGTAACATACCTAATTATTTTGATGGTTGTCAATGTTTGGGATATAAATAGAAAAAAGTCTTTATTGTGCTATTTCACACATACATTTGGCCGAGATTGAAAACTTTTAAGAAGAGCTTTACGCGACATCATACACACCTGTCTTTCAGGCCACCGATCCAAGAGCCAAATAGACCCGAAATTATACCGAAAATATCCCGAACATCAGACTGTACGAAAATGGTAATGCCTGATATTACGCATTAAAGTTTTCAGCCATTTTAGCGAAGGGAGAATTTTAATTTCGTTAAGATAGGTACAAAGACGTTTAGTAGGTACTCCGTGGGTAGGTGATACGAAGTACACCGGGTCATCTAGTTATAAATAAACCTTTTACGGATTTAACTCGCGTGTAATTAGATTATATGTACTTAGTTACTTAGTTAACTACCGTCACTTTAATTATTAATTTGGAGTGTTTTATTTTACGCAATCGGAGCTCACGGTGTCATAAGTCTTGCTGTGTGGTGGTTTGCTTGAGTTTTAATAATTTTAATTACTGGATCCCAAGCAGGTGGTACGGCCCAACCATCTTCTCTATTGAAATTTGGGTGTTTCTTCATTTCAATAGCCTCGCGCATCATCCTTGGGATGTTTCGACGTTCCTTGCCTGGGTACTTGCAGTTAACGTCAAGTTCTAATTTGCCAGAGTGTTATTTGACAAGATCACTGGTTTTCTTTACTGAATATGAAACTATGGTCAGTTTTGATGTACAGTCCTTGTTTACAAGTTTACCAGTCAAGCAGTGCATTGAAATTGTTAATTATAGGCTATTTGATGCAGAAATTCCAAGTGAATATGCTGACTTACTAGAGCATTGCTTAACATCTGGCTATCTAACCTCTCTTCACCCCCAAGCTGCTAAAGTTCTTCTCGAGGTACCTTAGTGATCGTCGTCAATTTGTTAGATAACATAGTTACGAGTCTAAAGAGTACTACACTAGGTCGGGTATAAGTCAAGGTAGTACACTAGGGCCGACATTATTCTTACTTTTCATAAACGACTTACCCGAGCGGGTCAATTTCACTAAATGTCTTTTATTTGCTGACAATTTGAAGTTATACTTAGGCGTAAGCAATGAATCAGACACTGAGGCTCTACAAAGAGATATTGACGCGGTATCAGAATGGAGTGTTAATAATAGCCTTCCTTTTAACAGCAGTAAATGTAAAGTAATTATTTTTTAACGTAAGAGGAACGCTATAAACACCACATATAATCTATTTGACGCTCCAATGGAAAGAATTAATGAGATTTGTGACCTAGGTTTAACGTTAGATTCCAACTTAAACTTCCATAAGCATGTGACAACAATCTGTAAGAAAGCTAGTAAGGTATTAGGTTTTGTAATGAGGACTGCAGGTCAATTTGACGACGTTAGAGTTGCAAAAGTATTATACAACGCGTATGTCCGTTCTAAACTTGAGTATGGTGCAGTAATATGGGACCCTTATGAGGATAAATATATTTCTATGTTGGAAAAAATCCAACGGAAATTTGCTCGGTGGATGTATAAGAAACTTTATGGTAATCCTTTCTTGTATCCCTCATTATTTGTAACTGGTATGGTGGATATGGACACACTCCAGCTTAGGAGGGTGATACTAGCCCTCACATTCTACTTATCTATAATCCACCACAGGACTGATAGCTCACTGATATTGGAAAGGTTAGGCCTTTTAGTTCCAGCGCATGTACAGTGTGATGAGCAAGGGTCGGTAGCACCTCGCCGTCGGCCACGACTACTGGCCTGGCCGGCGGCGCGCACCAAACGTGGAGCGTATGCGCCCACTACCCGCGCACTCAGATTACTTGGGGACATTCTCACTCGTCACGATGATCTCGATTTATTTGCTGACCGTTTAGAACATCTAGTCAATAGGATTCATTTAATCTTACAGGACATTTTAAAATTTAATTAAGAATTGACATTGTTATATCTACTATATATTATTGACTGATGCTGTATTTTTTTTTCTTTTTGTTTTTGTCGTTCTGTTTTTTTAGACTTGTTGTTATTGACTGCTTTCTTTATAAGAGGCGTAGTAATTAATCTATATAAACGTGTTTGACAATTCATATGTATTAACTTTTGGACTTGGTAATGTTTGACATTGAATTATTATAAATATTGTCTATGTGTTAAAAATGTAAATTTTATTGACTAACTTGCTGGCGCTTTGGAAATATCTGTAAGCTAGCAAGTACTCTGTGATAAATAAATAAATAAATCTAATGTGGAATGATGAATTATATGTACAAGTAGACGGAGTAGCCATGGGTTCTCCCGTGTCCCCCGTTGTTGCTGATATCTTCATGGAAGATTTCGAAGAAAGTGACGGTAGATTTAACTATTTCATAAAATATGGCAACGTACATCTTTAGTCATCCCGTGACAACGAACGCTGAAAAGTGTTACGAAACGTCGGGCAATAATAACATCATGTAAAATCTAATTACACGCGAGTAAACTCCGTAAAAGTTGTTTTATTTATAATGACATAACATCAGCAATAGGACCATTTCGGAATTCACGGGACCTATGTAAATAGTCTATGTATGCTGGCAATTGGACGATTCCTATTAGAAGATTTATAGCTATAAAGTTTGTTATGTCTGTCTTAGTTAGGGTCAAAGATTGACCTGTTTTTTGCATATAATGTCCCTAACGAGGGGCTTCAGCCTACCCCACATTAGGGGCGATTAGGCCTTAGTCAACCACGCTGGCCAAGTGCGGGTTGGTCGACTTCACACACAACCTAAGAATTTCTTCATAGGTGTGTGCAGGTTTCCTCACGATGTTTCCCTTCACCGTAAAAGCGTCGATTAAACGTACATATGAATTCAAAATTTGAAAACACATTGGTACGTGGCGGGGATTGAACCAGTGCCTCCCGGGTGGGAGACGACGCTCTTACGCACTACGCCACCGACGCTTTGCATATAATAAAGAATAAGAAAGTTTGGCCAGTTACAGAATCAAAAATATCGTTGGTAAAAAAATCAGAGAAACATTCCTAATGGAGTTTCGACTGTTTAGGATTGAGGGAGATTTCCATCTGTGATTTCGGCACAATGTTGAAAACTATTTTTAGTCCAGTGAAACTTTAGTGGGTTTTGGTGTATTGGTGGCTGCTGAGTTATGACTATTTTGGGAGTCCTTCCTGACGTAGCTGGTCTTCTCGATCGTTGGTTAGAGGCAACCAAGAGAGGTGGTGTTTGTGGCGACGGCAAAGAAGGTGGTGAAGGACTGCCAGCTTGCGCAGTGGGTGATGCTTGTCGATTTTATTGTGACAGTGGCTGAGGTGATGACAGCAAAGGATATGGTAGCAAAGCAGATTGAGTATCGGCATCATGAACATCGTCTATTTCTTCATCGGACAACAGTTTGGCAAGGATGGCGCAGGTGAAGAATCCTCATTATACTTAAATGTAGTCACTTACATGGCTCGAAACCCTTGGAATCTGTTACAGTTCGCCTTCAGATTCGAATCTATCGTCATCTGGCTTTTTGCTGGGTTTTGGTACAAGAGCTCAAATTCTTTTGGCTCGGTAAAAAGAAGGTTGTGTCCCTCCCTGAAAAAACATACTTATTCCCATGCAAACATGCGTAGCTATATAACAGGTTGATGTAATAATTTACCAGGCTGTGAATTTGATCGAAAATGGAAAGTCTTCTAATAAAGACACAGTGCGCAAAGTAACCAATTAATATTTGTTTCTGCACACATTACCCAGGTATGTAGACCAAAAGTTTACAATGCCAGTTATATTGCCATTTCACCAAGAACCATTATTAAATAAAACTAATAATTTATTTATTTTATTAGGTACATTAACAGCAATGCCAAAACAATGTACACAGCTTAACTAAAATTAATATACAAATTAATATACAACAACATGAACGAACATGAAAGACAAAAATACAAATAATAATTTATTAATCGAAATGAGATTTATATTAGAATTTATCAGCAACAGTATTATGAAATTTAAATGATAAAATATTAGAAAATATAATCATAATAGTATATAGGTAGGTACTAACACAGTATTCAATCGAGAATAAACTCTCGACTTAACACAGTACATTAATTAAGATGATGATGATGGGAGTGACAAAAAAGCTATTGCATAGCATTTTGTATCAACTTATGCAATTATAATTTTATTTATTTATTTTATTCATGCAGTATTTCTTTTTCTTTGATATTAATTTTATAATTGAAATAATTAACTGAAATAATTAACATTCATATTCAAAACACTTTATACACAAATTTTACAAGTACAGCTATGAATACGTCTAATCGCACGCACACAACGCCGTGTCGAAGACTGCCGAACTGAAACGACGTTAGACGATGCACGGCCTTCAAGCCACACCTCCTTGCCCATCGGAGTGGGGAGCGTGAGGTTTTTTCGTTACGGAATTTCTGGATTCGGTCCCCGCGCTCAAGGCCCGCGATAGAAGCTATGCAATAGCTTAAAAACATTCTTTACTTTTGTTTTGAAAGATTTCTTACTTTCCAAAAAGATGTCAATATCTGAGAACCTATCGTTACATAAGCGGGGCAGACGTGTCAGAACCGCATTATTTCCGTACCGTGTGATATGTTGCGGGATATGAAATAGACCAGTGTGACGTGTGCGAGTTATGGGAACGCCAAACGACAGACTAGACAGCAATTCGGGACAGTCAAGGCGACCCCGAATGATATCATAAAAAACATTTCTTAGTGTAATTGACAATGTTTGCCATAAAAACATAAGCACCAAGCACTGTCAAATTTCGACAGAGAAAGCAGTGCCTCGGTGGCGTAGTGGTTAATGCAGCCGCCCGGATTGCGGGAGATGCTGGGTTGATTCCCGCCTGAGGCAGGTCGATTTTTTCAGTGTAATTTTTCTAGTATTAAAAATATTTACGCGTTTGTAAACGCAGAAATTATTCCATAATAAAGTTTATTTCTATTCTATTTTAATGATTAGCCTACCCCATACACACCACAGAATCCTCATAACCTTGTCAACACAGTGGCTTGTGCATCAAATCAACACCACTTGCACTACATAAAATCCACTCCGAAACAATTTTCAACTACTTATCGAAATAAATCCTGACTCTGAAATAAATAAGTTTCACTGATAATAAAAATACATCATCTCCCCTTTATCGCGTTAATTATATTATAATCTGCGAGGCCACCCCAAAATTGCTTTCCCGCCATTAGAAAAATTATTTGCAAATATTTTGACATTCGCGTCATGGGGCGGCACGGCGGCCATTATTTATTTGAGGCACAGCTGATAACTAAATTATTGTCTATATTTTAAAAGGGTTACATTTTATAAGCATTTTATAACAGTAAAGGAAGGGGAATGCCGGGGCACCAACAGGAGAGCTCTACTGTTGATGCACCGCCGGCACCGATCCTACGCCGACCCAACACCGATCCTTTTTTTTTTGTTGACAGGGAGGTCATATACATTTACGCGACGTTGCTGCGGTGTGGTACCAACCGCAGGGGATATGTGGAACTCGAGGTAAAGGCGTTCCCTCCATACCCACTAAACATCCTCCCCGGCCTGACCTCCAGTGCGCTATTGCGGGACGGCTCGGGATCTGCGCATGTGAGCGCAATACGGAGGTGGTCCCAACGCTGCCCGTCTAGGCACTCCTTGTGCACCAATTGGTGGCCAGCTTACAGCTACTTACGTTTTATTTTATATGTAGGTATCCATCGTAGTTATTGACAGGGCGCGATCTACCCATTTCGCCGCTCTGGACAAAAGCCAAAAGCACCCCCACCCCCAAGGATATAAATTTCTAATTTTTGTCATCCTTAATTCTCAAATTTGCCGCCCTGGATAAAAACTCGGAGGAAGGTTAGTCCTTCCTCTGAGGATAAAACAGACGGCATGGTATATAATAAATCATGAACCCTAGAGAACAGCAATTTTTACTTTCTCGTAGTATAGAGCTTAGAGGATATGTAGTATAGAGGAAGGTCTTGTAATCGTCAAAAATTCGACCTCGAGATTTTGACGGATTTACACGTTTTGGACCTCCCTGAGTCCAAAAAAATCATTTTTCGAATCATGTCTGTGTGTGTGTCTGTGCGTTAGCACGATAAAAAGAGTATGCTTTAACTATATGCAACCAAATTTAACATCCGTGTATGACATCAAAATATAAGGTTTGTATAAACTTTTAGTCGTCGATCACGAAATTTAAGCAACCATGTGCGTAGTCAGTACTCGGATGGGTGCCAAAATTTAACATGTATATATATGACATCAAAATATAAGGTTCCTTTCAACTTTTGAGTCGTTTCCGGTGTACGAGAAAGTCAAGGGGAGACCACTCCCGATTTTTATAATTGACCCCGTGAATGCGCGAAATACCGCACTGATATCGTAATTACATTGTAATAAAACAATTTAATAGTGGGGTTGAATTTAATATAATTATGGATGCATTATAATCTGTGGCGATGTGCCACGTGCTACGGAGGGTGACAATGAAGGATGACAATGACAATTGCTTGGTGTCCATTATTGTAATGAAGACAGTGCGAACTTATTGACGCGTTTCGACGAATAAGTAACAACATTTATGGTTAACGTTCTAAACGCAGGTTCTAAAAGTATCATAGAGTACTAGCTTTTGCCCGCGACTTCGTCCGCGTGGAATAGTTACTTTAGGCAGCATTTTTGAAGTAAAACTTCTTTAGGCGCGACTAGGGGGTAACTCAGATTTTTCTAACGGAAGTAACGCTCAGTATTTGATTGACGTTGATGGCGGTTGCCTAGTTACGGTTGTTATTTTTCTATAGTCTGTGTAGTTTCCGCTATTTAAAAATAGTAATTTCGATTGGTCGTAAGTATCTGTCATATTTTTTTTTTTTCAGTTAAAATTTAATCATTTCAGTGATCTACGTCAAAGAAGTTTTACTTCAATCGCGCGTAAAGGTTACACGCACACATTTTTTTTTTGTGTAGGTGCTTATTTTGATAATAATACACATACAAACTGCCGGGCGAAAATCGCTCCCGCACCATAATAACAGTTTTAATACAAACTGTTGTTATGGTGCGGGAGCGATTATCTCCTGGCACAAGTGTTTTTACACTCAAAAGGAGAAATCAACCTCAAATATTGTTAAAACTGTTTGTTTTTGTTGAATAAACCATTTTTCATTTTCAACTTGTTGTGCAACATGTTGCGCGTCAATTGTTGCCTAGTGGATACGCAGCTTTAGTCGCTCTTGAAACAATAGACAGTAATTCGCGTGCCTTTCAGTTCCCGCCAACCGTGTTGTCTATGACATAATTATTATTATTATTTTTTGCTTCTTCTTTGTTTTTTCTCCTTGTCAGTTTTTCCTTAATATTTATTATAATTATATAAATTTAAAATAATACTTTCCAGTGTTTCCTTTCATACAAAATATATTAAAACAATATTATCTTAAACATGGTGCCGAAACCCGGGAAAGTATTATTTTAAATTTATATAAAGCTATCAATTGACATTTAGAGTCTGTAGTTTGTGATTATAAATTGTCTATAATGTTATGTGACATGCGAAAATGCACTAGTTATGTAAGCAAATAATTAATTTAATGTCATAGCAAAGAAAAGGACAAACTATACGTCCTGCTACTTGAATGATAAAGACACAAACGCAATGACGAACACGAGCTGTCGTTTTGTTCCTATTGCATTAATTATGCCAACCTTTTTTACTTTCTCGTACGTAGTATACTGGGTGTAAAAGACATGAGCAGCAGATATTTCAAAAAAAATATTGCTGGGAAATGATTTTTATTTTTTGGTGTTACAAAAAATTGCAAATTGTACCGCGCAATGTAAAGGCCTCAACTCGCACGCAACTCGCAAAACCGCGATAATTTTGCTTGACGGCGGCCCCGTTCGTTAGTGTCCGTGCCCATCGAGTGAGCTACATTGAACGCTAACGTTTTGAAGCCATTTTTTGTTATGAAATACTAAAAAAAATGATAATGTTTCTTTGGACAATAATTAAGAAATAATGTATAGAATACGTTTTCATAAAAAAATGAAAAAAAAAATTATGACTTTGACCTTCAATAAAATCGTAACTATCAATTTCCCAGGTATAGTCTAAAGGAAGAAAAATGTTATGACGGTGAGCAGAATACATGGTTCTCGTTTGACTGCTCGTGTCTTTTACACCCTGTATAGGAAGTCTTGTAATCGTCAAAAAATTCGGCCTCGAGATTTATAAATATTTTAAATTTTTGCTAATGTAGTGAAACGTAAGTAAAATAATAAGTGTATCTACTTGTGTGTTGCTAAATTTTTTTCGGAAGATGTTTTTTCATGTTTTTGTGAGCGTACGTCGTATCGAACTATAATATATCATTGCCTACATGTATATATACAGTACTGTCTAATATGTTAGTGACCTATCGACTTTGTGTGATTTTGTGAGTATCCTCTTTTAGGTGTAGTTTAAAATTAAAGATTTTTAAACAGTTTAAAACAAAGCACAAAACTTATATTTCTACTATGGAGTTATATTTTTGCGTTTACAAACGCGTAAATATTATTACTAGAAAAATGCACTGAAAAAAATCGGCTTGCCTCAGGCGGGACTCGAACCCGCATCTTCCGAAATCTGGGCGGCTGCGTTGACCAATTACGCCACCGAGACACTGATTTTCGCTGTCGAAATTTGTCAGTGCTTGGTGCTTATGTTTTTAAACACCAATGTTTTTAAACACAAATTTGTCAGTGCTTGGTGCTTATGTTTTTAAACACAAAAACATTTTTTTTAAGTGCATTTTTCTATTATTTTTTCTACTGTTGACTATTGTCAAATAAAACACACAAATTTTTGATTGCAACTGTCGTTTATTTGTTTAACGAAACAATATTTTGCAGTAACAAAACTGTAAGTCGGGTGAAACTTAAGCAATCATAATGGTCCTGTGCTGTAAATTATTTATCCATTTAGATTCTGAGAAGGTGACCGAGACCGTGTGCTGGTTTGGCGCAAGGCTTCTTACCGCCACCCAAAAGATTCTTTATTGGTGGTTTACCGACTGGGATTCCACCAGGCTTACCTACTGGTAGAGGCAACACTTTCTTCACAAGACCAAGTTTAGCTTTTACTAACTTTCCTGCTGGCAAACCGCCCTTTAGTGGACCAGGTTTAGCACAAGGCTTGACTAAACCTATAGGCAATATTTTCTTCACTAGCCCAAGTTTAGGCTTAACTACGTCTCCGACTGGCGCACCATCCCTTAGTGGTCCAACGTTAGGTTTACCGCAAGGCACTCCTGGACCAGGCAATATTTTCTTTACTAATCCCAGCTTACCCTTTACAATGTGTCCAACAATCGGAAGTTTCTTGACTGGAAGTCCAATTTTGGGAAGGATCTTAGGTAGACCAGGTTTACCGCAAGGTTTTTTCACGCCATGACTTGAACCAGATGGGCCATCATTGTCGTTGCTGGAGTTGGAATCGCCGGAGTTGGAGTGCTCAGGTTTAGGGGAGTTGGATTCGTCGCCACCCCATTTGTCGATAGGTGCACTGGCGTCTGCAATGCTTTCAGTACCGCTGGATTGGCTGGCGCTATCGCTGGAGCTAGCACTATCGCTGGAGCTGGCGCTATCTACAGCTGTCTGAACTATACTGTCTACAGTGCTTTCGCTATCGCTGCTACTTGAGCTGTCACTGGAGCTGCTAGTGTCGGTTGAGCTAGAATTTTCAACAGTTGACACGACCTCGCTAGCACTTGCGACGGCGTCAGTTGCAGAGCTGGAAACAGTGTCGGCGGAGGAAGTTATGGCCTCGCTGGCACTGCTTGTGTCGGCGGAGCTAGATGAATCATCAGTGGCTGTGCTTGTAGCAGACGCAGACTCAGCAGCACTGTCTTCGGCAGCAACAGCGGGACTTTTTCCGCAAGGTGGAGGTGGGGATAAGCCTGAAAATAAAAATCGTAATTTATAATAGTAATGTCTTCCTTTAGTTTTTTAAAAAACCATCTAAATTAAATGACTAGGTCAAAAGGCCTGGAAATCCCTGAGCATGTAACAAACAAACTAATGAGAATGAATTTGGATGAATATAAAGGGAGCAGAAGACCGAAATCCAATGCAATTAATAACAATATTCTAATCAAATAAATTACATTATTATGATGAGTCACATTACTTTTATTGTACTAATTATTTTAATAGATAAAAGGTTCTTAAATATACTTACATGGTAAGCCATGGACAGCTACCAGCGCCTGTAACAGTGAAAATTTATTTTTAATTCATAACTAAAAAATCGGTAGGTAGTGGTCTCCCCTTGACTTCCTCGTATACCGGAAACGACTTAAAAGTTGATAGAAACCTTATATTTTGATGTCATACATGCATGTTAAATTTGGTTGCAATAAGTTCAAGCATACTCGAGTTATCGTGCTAACGCACAGACACACAGACGTAATTCCAAAAGCGGTACCTTTGGACTTAGGGAGGTGCAAAACGTGTAAATCCGTCAAAATCTCGAGGGTCGATTTTTTTGACGATTACAAGACTTCCTCTATACACGTATACGAGAAAGTAAAAATGTTGAGTGTGGTAAAAATACTAACCTACGACTTTATGATTTGAGTGTCGAATACGAGAGAGTATTGTATTATTTGGGAGTACCTACTGCCGGTTTTAGGCAGCCCATAGACTACGGTTTGCAATGTACTTCCACCTCGTGGGTTACCTCTTAACTGCGTTAATGCGATTCTCTTACTCCACCTCACCATGGGAGTCCGGAACCGTGCTTCACCTGGGTGAAGCACGGGGACTATACTGGGTGTACAAGACATGAACAGTCAAACGAGAACCATGTATTCTATACATCAAAATAAGACATATTTCAAAAAAAATATTGCTGGGAAATGATTTTTATTTTTTGGTGTTAAAATAAATTGTACCGCGCAATGTAAAGGGCTCAACTCGCACCACACTCGCAAAACCGCGATAATTTTGTCAGACGGCGGCCCCGTTCGTTAGTGTCCTTGCGCATCGAGTGAGCTACACTGAACGCTAACGTTTTGAAGCCATTTTTTGTGATGAAATACTAATAAAAATGATGATGTTTCTTTGGAAAATAATTAAGAAATAACGTATAGAATAAGTTTTCATAAAAAATGAAAAAAAAAATTATGACTTTGACCTTCAATAAAATCGTAACTATCAATTTCCCAGGTATAGTCTAAAGGAAGAAAAATGTTATGACGGTGAGCAGAATACATGGTTCTCGTTTGACTGTTCATGTCTTTTACACCCTGTATAGGCTCCAGTGTGGTACTACCATGGTATCCCACTCTTGTAATCTTTTGTTAGATCTTGTTATAGTAAGAGTTAGTAGTTATACCAGTATAACCAGGTTACCAGCGCGTTTCTCTTATCTCCTCTCAACTCAACCCTTTCTTTCAAATTCTTATTTTTTTAAATACTTAATTTCTCTCACTCGGTAGGCACTGGTTCGATCCCCGACACGTACCAATGTGTTTTAAAATTTTGAATTCATATGTAGGTTTAATCGACGCTTTTACCGTGAAGGAAAACATCGTGAGGAAACCTGCACACACCTATGAAGAACTTCTTAGGTTGTGTGTGAAGTCGACCAACCTGCACTTGGCCAGCGTGGTTGACTAAGGCCTAATCGCCCCTTATGTGGGGTAGGCTCGAGCCCGAGGTGGGGAAATTATATGAGCTGTTGATGATGAATTGCTCTCAAGTGCCAAGATAGCTGTAATCTTTATCTAGCTGATCATATTTCTGGTCATTTTCTGGATTAGCTGACATTATATACACATACCCACTTTGTTATTTTTTCATTTACATTTCTATTTCTTAGTAGCTTTTGCCAGCGGCTACGTCCGCGTGGAATAGTTACTTGGAGTAGAATTTTTATTATTTTAGGTTGCCTACTTATTTTGCAAATAATACACATACCAACTGCTGTAGACTATTGTAGGGTACTTAATTTTTTTACTAATAATTGATGATGTTTAAATGATAATAAATAAAAATAAATAAATAAATATGGTTTATTTCATTTATTTCTTATCAAGTGCCTACATTAATAGTTTCATGGTTTTACTTGAAACACTTCTTTACCAATTTATCCATAGGAGTAGTGTACTCCTGTGAAGTTTCGAATAAAATTCAGTTTTCGAACAAAGTTTCACCATTTTAAAAAACCTGGCCTTATCTTGTCTACATCTTAAAAGAAACCTGTTTGCAAAATTTCTGCTAAAAAATGCACCAAGGATACGGTTTGGGCGTTGATCATCAGCCAGTGAGTTCTTTGGAAGCACTTTAGAAAGTAGTACCAAATTTATCGATTTTTTGGGGTGGTGGGGATTTTTTTTATATAAATGGCAAAGATTTAAAAAACTAAATATGAAATTTCAAAATACTATTATATCATCAAGAAACACAGAACTGGTTTAACCTCCCAACATCTGCAAAATTGTCAAAAAATCGCGCTTCGCCGGCTGCTGTCGCGACACGCTCGATAGGTCGCAAGTCTAACCTAAACCAATGTTATACCTACCTAATTATTTCTTGGTTGTGGCTGAATGAAATAATCTCTTAAATACTAGAAAACTGCACTGAAAAAATCGACTTGCCTCAGGCGGGAATCGAACCCGCATCTTCCGCAATCCGGGCGGCTGCGTTGACCATTACGCCAACGAGACACTGCTTTACGCTGTCGAAATTTGTCAGTGCTTGGTGCTTATGTTTTTATGGTAATCATTGTTTCATCAAATCATTGAAATAATCTCCTTTGCTTTACCATTATTACAACAACAACTGTCAAACTATTTGATAAAATATTTCCGAAGTGTATTTGTATGTAATTTTGGAATATTTTATCTGAACATTTATTATGAAATTGCAATTGACGTGTTAGTCTACAGGGCGTCCCACGGCCATGCCACACGGAGGGAAAGTATATTTAATATTGAACGTAGGATATTTTACTAAAAGAAGACATCGTTTTATTTTTAAGAATAAGTAGAACTGCATTCACAGATTTTTTAAAAATCGCCTACCTCAACCGGGAATCGAACCCGCCAAATGTGATAGAAAAATTACATGTATTTTATAATAGCGTTTGAAAGGGCTACTCATAAGCATTATTTTTTCCTAAATAACCTAGCATTTTAAATGAAACTAAGATCATATAATTTTTCATTTTATTTAAAATTTTGTTCAGGGAAATTTCCTCTGACTTGGCCATGCTTCCAACAATTAACATTATCATTTCAAAGACCTACCCACTTGAGATACGAGAATTCCGTGGTGTAAGTACATGATAATAATAAAGCGATACATGAAGTGTAGTAGGTACTTGTATGCATTTCTTCATGAGCTCACAATTACCATGCAACTGGCTGATATTAGTAAAAATAAATTGTTGGAAGCATGGCCAGGCCAAGTCAGAGGAAATTTCCCTGAACAAAATTATAATAAAATTAAAAATTTTATGATCTTAGTTTCATTTAATATGCTAGGTTATTTAGGAAAAAATAATGCTTATGAGTAGCCCTTTCAAACGCTATTATAAAATACATGTAATTTTTCTATCACATTTGGCGGGTTCGATTCCCGGTTGAGGTAGGCGATTTTTAAAAAATCTGAATGCAGTTCTACTTATTATTAAAAATAAAACGAAGTCTTCTTTTAGTAAAGTATCCTACGTTCAATATTTAATATACTTTCCCTCCGTGTGGCATGGCCGTGGGACGCCCTGTATAGTGCGTCTCTCTACACAAAAAGTATGAACCTATTCTTTAGGGTAGCTCTTTCTAAATCTGAGCCATTTGTTTGTATTTACATTATTAAGTATTAATTAACTTACCAGAAGGAAAACAGCTACCACAGAGGACCTCATGTTGCCACACGTCCACTGATTTTGGCATTGAAGTTATAAAATTGAATATTTATACCAACGATCTAATTTGACTAACTAATCAAATAATCGAAAGTGACCATCTGAGTAAATAAAGTTCTTTGAAGCCTAATTATTTTGGTGGCGTCGCAAAGAATAAGCCAAGTGTTACCTAAACTAAATTCAGGTACAGTCCTAATAAAGACAGTAGGCACTTGGCCAGCGTGGTTGACTAAGGTCTAATCGCCCCTAATGTGGGGTAGGCTCGAGCCCCTCGGTGGGGACATTATATGAGCTGTTGATGGTGGGAGAGTAATAAAACTTACATAAGTAAGTTATTTAATCTATATTAATGTCCCACTCATCTAAAAGCGACTGTTAGCTACCATGTACAGTCCATACTACTTACGAAGTGCGTAGGTACTGAAGTGCTGATGTTTGCATTTTGTCATTAAAATGTCCGGAATTTTTTGAACTGTCAGGCATTTTGTCAGGACTTTTCAAATTTCTAAATGGTAACCCTAAATACAGCCTGCCATTGAAATCAGTCTGCGCGCTGCCAACTCTAGTCCATTTCCCTACCCTCTGAAGTTCCTCCGTTATTTCACTGTGGTCTTCTGTAAGGAGGAGGTACTTACTATCCAAGTTCGGGCTGTTCCAAATTCGAGAGCCTGTCTGTACCCTACGTTGGCAATAACTCTACACTTACCAGAGGATTCCGTTTTCCGGTTACTCCCCAAGTAAAAGTTGCTCATCGAACTACAACATGTAATTTAAATAACATCTTTTTTTTTTTAAATCAACTCAGAAGCCGATCCTAATCCACCTGTATTCAGGGTGTTGGTTATTTAAATTACATGTTGTATAAAGAGGGCTTTGCTCGTACCTCATTAGAAGACAAACTTCGCAATTAGCAGTTTCGTTAAAGAACGTCAGTTATCGACATAACCCAAAGAATTTAGTACAGGCCATGTCTGCCGGAGAACTGACAACCATTTAAAAATAATTTATTCAACATAGATTATTGATTACAACATTACAAGCACTTGTTGACGTCATACATTATTAAATTGATTAATGTTTATGCCAAGGCAAAAGCTAGTACTGGCTCTGATAACTGAGAGAGCCCGCTGAGAAGAATTATAAAACAATATTAGATAAATAGCTAAAATCTTAAAAGTATAAAGAAAAACGAAATGAAAAATAAGCCAAAAGTCTTAATTCTTATTCCTTACTAGCTTATGCCCGCGACTTCGTCCGCGTAGTATAGTTACTTCGGGCAGCATTTAAATTTTCTTATTATTTCTTCTAACCCAATCGCCATATACCGATTTACATGGTTTTTACTTTAAAAAATTACGGATATCCATACAATCTTCCATCTCTTATTTTACCCCCTTAGGGATTGAATTTTCAAAAATCCTGAAATACGTCATTCTTTATTTCTAACTAAGTAGCTGTATACCAATTTTTATCGATTTAGCTTCAAAACTGACGGATTTCCATACAAACTTTTCACCACCTTAGAGGGTGAATTTCCAAAATTCCTTTCTTAGTGCACCCCTGGACCTCATAAGGAACCTACGTGCCAAATTTGGTATCTCTTGACCCAACGGTTTGGGCTGTGCGTTGATATGTCAGTCAGTCAGTCATTCATTCATTCAGTCAGTCAGTATTCATTTTTATATAGTTTTTTTTTTGGAATTATGTCTGTGTGTGTATCTGTGCGTTAGCACGATAACTCGAGCATGCTTTAACTTATTGCAACCAAATTTAACATACGTGTATGACATCAAAATATAAGGTTTCTATAAAATTGTGAGCCGTCGATCACGAAAGTTAAACAACCAAGTGCGCGCTCAGTTCGGATGGGTGACCAAAATTTAACATGTATGTATGACATCAAAATATAAGGTTTCTATCAACCTTTGAGTCATTTCCGGTGTACGAGAAAGTCAAGGGGAGACCACTCCCGATTTTTATTCATTAAAGTAATAACCTATTGACGAATAATAGAGTCACCACAGCAACGCATGTAGAAGCGTTGGTATGTGGACGTTCAAACAAAGAAGTTATTAATTGCTCTGTTTATTTACTTCCAATTATCCATTCAACGTTTGAACGTAAATTTTATACGCATTAAACAGAAATGAATAGACTAACGTAATCAAAGGTAAATAATCATTCGAATTGAAATTTTGAAAAACATATTAAGCTAATTATTTTGTGTGCTAGATAAATGTGTTTATACAACATGTAAATTAAATAACCAATACAGGTGGTTTGGGATCGGCATCTGAGTTGATTTCAATAATTTAAAAAAAAAAACAGAAAATATTGTACAACATTTTCTGGGTACTTTTTTTTTGTTTTTAAAAAAATCGTTTTTTTTTTAATATTGAAATCAACTCAGAAGCCGATCTCAAACCACCTGTATTCAGGGTGTTGGTTATTTAGTTTACATGTTGAATAGATGGGAATATAAGTTAGTGTATATCCTAATTGAACAGTATTTGATAGCGCCTTAGTTGAGGCATTAATATATACAAGGCACCGACTCGATCTGTGCGCAAGGCACAATTATTCTGCGTGCCACTTTGTACCAACAATGTATCTTAATAAAATCATTTGAACAGAATGTGTTCATATTATAATAACCATCGAGACCGTCCCAACGTTGCCCGTCTAGGCACTCCTTGTGCACCAATTGGTGGCCAGCAGCCCACAGGGGCTACCGACTAACGCCTGAACTTGTGGGCCGCTGGCCGATGCTGGCCTTATAGGCCGCCTCCTCACCGACGGCTGCTCGACCTGGCGCGTCCTCCTGACGAGGACACCGGGAGCAGCCATCGGACCGCACCCGGGGGACTTCAGGCACGGTCGTGGCCCTGATAAGGGCCGTCTGGAACTAGCCGTGGTGGGAAAACAAAAACAACTCGACGGTGGACGACCAAGGGACACACTTGACATCAAAATCCACACACCCTCCGAAAGTTTCCCCACCACGTTACCAGGGTCCGCCACGAGGAGGCTTCCGGACGTGGAAACCCGAGAACGAGTCAATGCCTACCCAAGATTCATGAAACGCATTATTACTGGCATAGCTGGGCACCGTTAATCAAATAGTTAACTTCGTTAATCGTTAATCCGTTACTAAAAAAAATCACTTCGTTAAACGTTAAATGAATGAAATGAATGAAAATGAAAATGAAAAAGCTCTTTATTTAAATGGACTTTGCTAAGTACTTTTAAATCGTCAAAACCCTACCACCATTTCGGGACGAATAATTATTATTATGCTGATATGGAGAAGAAATGGCGAAAGAAACTCCACAGCTTACAATTTCGTAATGATTTCAAAACATCAATACAAGTCAATAAATAATTATCAATATAATTTAAGTTACATTTTAACATGCGTAAAGTTTGGGTAGTCATTACTCCCACGCATTTGGATTATTATCTTGTGAAAAGCTTTTCTATATAATTTAATTAATCATAATTATTATTGAACTAAGCAATTTAAATTTTGATACCCACCACCATTTTATGTTATTGTTAGTTAGGTACTTACAGATATTCCTTTCAATATAAGTGGTAAGCATACATTTAAGACCCGGTTAACAATGTTATAAGAATACAATGTCCACACATTGTACAAAAAAAAAAACAATTATTACATATTATTATTGCATGTGTCATACAATTGTCCATCTAAAGATAACAACTAATTATAAGACCTACGTTTACATCAATCAAGAAAACATGAGATGACCAGGCCCCGCTGGCGGCACCTGTTCACAGGCATGACGCAAGAATCAGCCATCGCTTCGCTCAACCATATTTTAGGGAACGGAACGACCCGACGCAAGACGACACCGCCACAAGACCTTTTTAGTGAGAATGACATACACATGCTTCTTGATTATTAACTAAAATAAATTTAAACTAAAGTTATGCTTCCGAGTCAACTATAAGACACATTATAGATTATATGCATAATTAATAAACATATTTAAAATGCATGGACCTCGAGCAAATTCACCCCCATGCGTTAGAATCATTTATGTAATCAGACACCTTATAGTATGCTTTAGTATACAGTTTATTTTTAATAGCAGTTTTGAATTTATTAATAGGTAGGCTTCGAATATTATTTGGGAGTTTGTTATAGAAGCGTATACATTGTCCCATAAAAGAATTGCTTATTCTGTGGAGACGAGTAGCATGTACCACAAGATTATGTTTGTTCCTCGTATTAACATTATGAATGTCACACTTTTCAGAAAAATTTGTTATGTTTTTTCGTACGTACATTAAATTTTCAAATATATATTGTGATGCCACTGTTAGAATATTTATTTCTTTGAACTTTTCCCTAAGTGAAACCCGAGGACCTAATTGGTAAATAGCTCGTACTGCTCGTTTTTGCAAAACAAATATGGTGTTAATATCCGCAGCATTACCCCAGAGAAGAATTCCATAAGACATAATACTATGGAAATAACTAAAGTACACAATTCTGGCTGTGTCTACATCGGTAAGTCGTCTGATAGTTTTAACTGCATATGCAGCTGAACTTAACTTACCAGATATTCTCTCAATGTGTGGACCCCATTGCAATTTAGCATCCAACACTATGCCCAAGAAAATAGTAGATTCAACAGGTTCCAATCCAATCCCATTTATTTGTACCATTGTTTCAACCCGTTTGACATTGGGTGTGCAAAACTTAATTAGTTTGGTTTTATTTTCATTTAATAGCAAATTATTAATGTTAAACCAATCTACTACTTTAGATAGTGCATTGTTTACTTCGTCATAATTAGTCATTTGTCTATTTATTTTAAAAATCAGAGATGTATCATCTGCAAACAACACTATGTCATGACTGTCCTTTATACAGTAAGGTAGATCATTAATATATATTAAAAATAGAAAAGGACCAAGGATTGAACCCTGCGGAACCCCTATTGTGACCGCAGCTCCAGAAGATCTTTGACCATGTATATCAACCTTTTGTATTCTATTAGTCAAGTAAGAAGTCAAAAGGTTGAGAGCTTTATTCCTAACGCCATAGTGATGTAATTTCCTGACAAGAGTATCATGATTTACACAGTCGAAAGCCTTGGATAAATCACAAAATACTCCCAAAGCATCTCGTGAATTCTCCCAGGCTGAATATATATTTTTTAGTAATTCAACTCCTGCATCTGTGGTTGAACGGCCCTTCGTAAAACCGAATTGGTTTTTATGTAATAAACTATATTTTTGAAAGTGAACGAGGAGTTGATTAAGCATTACCTTTTCAAAGATTTTACTTAGCGTTGGTAATATAGATATCGGTCGAAAATTCGTGGGGTCAGAAGTATCTCCAGACTTAAATAAAGGTATTACTTTGCTATGTTTCATCAAGTCAGGAAACACACCCGAAGCTATACAGCTATTAAACACGATGGCCAAGTAAGGGGCAATTACGTGTATTATAGATGAAATAGTATTTACAGAAAGTCCCCAGAGGTCCATAGTTTTTTTAACATCAATAGTTTTAAATGTATTTACGATATCTCTGGAGTTAACCGTTGAGAATTCAAAACTAACATCGCATTCAGAAACACTTTCCTTAAGAATCATTTCAGCTGATATCGAAGATGAATCAAGCGTTTTAGTTGTCATGAAAGGAATATCTGTAAAAAATCTTTCAAATTCGGATGCAATTTTTAACTCATCTTTGATATCTACATTATTTACATTCAAGACGAAATCACGTGCGCGTGCTCGAGCTCTACCAGTTTCACTATTAATAATATTCCACGTTTCTTTAATTTTATTCTGAGATCTAGTTATCTTATTTTTTAAATAAATAGATTTTGCAGTGGAACAAGCTCGTTTAAAGATTTTTGAGTAATTTTTAACATAATTGATGAATGCGGGGTTAAAATTACAGGATTTTTCACCATATAGTTCATATAATTTGTTCCGACTTTTGTAAATGCCAGCGGTGGCCCACTCACTAAAAGATAGACGGTCACTGATTGTTACTGTTTTAGTTTTGAAGTGTGTATTAAATTCATTGCTAATAAGATTAAAAAGAGCATTATATAGGTATTCAGTACAGTCATGATAAGGTAACTGTGGCAGTTTCTGACTCAAATTTAATTTAAACTTTTCTAGTCTGCTTACACTCATGGGAATAAAATTGATTTTAGTTTTCTGAGGAGCAGCTTTTTTCCTAGAAAATGAAATTAATTGACCGCAGTGATCAGAATGTAGTAAATTAATTATGGATTTCTGATTAGGCTTCATATTAGAAAAAATATTATCAATGCAGGTAGCACTTGTGGCAGTAATTCTTGTAGGTTCGTAGAAACAATTGTGTAAATCATAAGACTTAAATAAGTTTAAAAAGTTGTTGGTTAATGAATTCTTCTCTAAAATATTAATATTAAAATCTCCACAGATAAGAATTGTTTTATGGCTACCACTAATTTTAAGTAAAGCATCCTCCATAATGTTTTGGAAATTCTCGTAAGCCGCACATGGAGGTTTGTACACACTCATAACAATGAAATGCTCAAACTCGATACATGCAATTTCCGTAACTCGCTCAACAGATAGGCTCACAAGGTCAATTCTTTCTTTGGACTTTATATTTTTCTTAGTTATTATTAAAGAGCCGCCATGATTCAAGTTTGATCTGCAGAACGAGCTGACAACCTGGTGATTATTAAAGTTGAACATTAGTTGATGATTTTTCAGCCAATGTTCAGTAATACATAAAATGTCAATACTGTTACAATTCATAAATAATTCCAGTTCTAAGTCTTTACCCAACAATCCTTGAATATTTTGATGGACCAGGTTAATACCTTTATAACTTATAGTTTTCTGATTTATTACATAATCATCATTTGTAAATTGAGGTGAGTGTCCAGCATAACTTACAATAGAAGATGTAGCAATTTGGTTGCCAGAGAGTGTCTCTTTTGTCTTAAGTTTTAATTTAAATGCATTGGTTCACATTCCAAATGGTCACCACATGTCAAATTATTTTCCTGCCCAATAAAGACAGTATAATTATTAGCCAAAGAATTGGCTATGTTTGAAATAAAATATGATAGCGAGGTTGCTATCTGTTTTTTGGAAATAAACGATAGATAATAATTATCTTTGGTCAAATAAAATTTCCTAATGAATACATTAGTGTCAATAAAATCAAATTTACTGTTATAATATGTCATACTTTGTAATTTCATATTAAACTTGTGCCTGTAGTAATTTTCACCTTTTGTCAATGACTCACTGTACGGTAAAGCAAGAAGAATAATTTTTTTTACATTTAGGTCACACAGGCATTCAAATAATTGTCTCAAATTATTTATATTTGTGTTTCCCCTCCTACCAATAAAAACAATGATTGTAGTGTTAGGAGAGTAATTATTACATTTAATTTTGTCAAATATTTGAGAATAACTGGCACCAGGCATACAAAAATTAGTCACCAGTTGCCCTGTATACTGTTCCATAATGTGCCCCATATTTTTGCCTATCTCATCGGAATACATAATTATATTTTCTTTGTTAGTAGTCGTCTTGCTCCTAACTTCATCGAGGTTTTTGTGAACAGGTGTTATTGTACATAGTTTGGCCTTAGTGCAAGTTTCAGGGTCTATCTGTTTATCCAAAAGTGAACTAGTAGGTTGTTCTTTATTGTCATTTTTTAAACTAAATGAACACCTACATGAACGCTTTTTATTCAATGACTCAAAGCGCTCTGCATTATAATTGCATAAGTCCACCATGTCATTTGACGCTACAATCTGGAAATTTAATTGTTTTTGTGATAAATTTTGAATATTTGTCAACATGTTTTTTAATGTATGTTCTAGATTTTCAATTTTCAATTCTAAGTTTTTACTATAATCAATGTAGCTATTTTTGCTTAAGTTAGCACTGTTATTTATGCTATTTAACTTTTCAATTAATTTCAAACGTTCCATTCTACCTGAATTTTGTATCTTATTTTTGTGATACCTATTAATTACTTTTTTAGTTTTTTTTATGAATTTATTAATTCTAATGTACTTTTTCAGCTTTCTCACACTAGAGAAACTATTATTGCTAGAATTATTTTCAGAACAATTAACTAATACTGATTGCTCCTCGATGAAGTCAGGGCTACAGACAGTCAACTCATCGAATAAGCTTTGAGATGTTTTATCTATAGACAATTTTTTATTAATTGTTTCTAAGTTATTCATATTTCTATTAGCAAGACACAAGCTTACTTCCAATTCATTAATTCTACTCAAAGCCTGCTCATGCATATTACTGCATTCCGTGAAATTATTTATAGTGTCCTGCATTTGGTTACACTGTGTCAACACATCTTCATATTTATTGTGAAGCTCTGTAAGTTCAAACTTCAGTTGCTTGTTTTTATCCAAGATCTTAACGATTTCCACTTCACTGTCATCCCGTTCCTGCATCAGCCGGTCACAGAGGTCACGAGAGGCCCGCAAATCCAGAAGGGCCTGCTTCAGCTTCATCTCTGTATCCTTTGCAGTTGCTTTACGGGTCATCATATTGGGTGAAGTACCAAAGCAACCAAAAGGCACACTGAAAATATTAAAAATCAAAGTTAGAATTTAAAATTTAATAAAACTACAATGGCCTTAATTGTTGTAACAAAAAATGTACTTATTTGTTGGCTACACTTGGCAATGCTGTACTAATTTGTTGTAAATTGTCAGTAGCTATGAGACTGTAGCTACTATAGTCAAAATTCTTAATATTCATAAAATGTCAAGTTAAGATAGAAAATAGTACTATGCCAAATGTTTGTGAATTGATGTAGTTGAGGTAGGTAACTATGTGGAGTAATTATTTGGTACCTACTACTTAAGTGTAAATTTTATTTAATTTAGAAATCAGTAGCATTAAGAACTACTTAGTACAAACACTATCTATTCTGGTATGTAATTACTAACACAATGCAATTAAAATGTAATGGATGGTATTAAAATGCAAGCAAGTAACTCGCAATTTTCAAATTTGACAGTTGGATATGTTCTGGTGAAAAATTTGAATTTATAATTTATTTAATATATATTGTTGGAGACTTAGATAGTGTTGGTTATTGTAATTAATTATGAAATAGTACTCCCCCGGTAAACACGAAGACGTTGAAGAAATCCAAGATATAAGAATTGATTTGACAGCCGGCCGGTTTCGTCGGTTCAAGATGTGGATTTTTGTCAAAATTACTTTTTTATAAGCTACAAACACGAACAATGTTAACTTAATGTCTATTATACATATTCCTTTGGTTAAAGTATGGTAAAAGTACACTTATTTATTTAATTTCTAACAGCTGTTTCAAATACATCCAGCTATCACTTTTTTTTTTTTTTTTTTTTTTTAAAACATTACATTTCGGAAGATTAAGTTTGCATTTTTTATATCGTTGCGTTAGGGATCTGCTTACAAAAACTGTTGTTTTGGGTTCTAGAAGTTAATAGGGTAGAAGTTAATATAATAAAAACAACATGACATAAAGTTTTGTATTAAGTAAATTAAGACTGAACTATTTTCAAATAATTATCAATATTTAGATTGAAATAATAAATACTCATCAAAATATCAAATCGATAATAATTAAAATGGTAATAATAATAATAATAATTAAATATAAACAAAATTACATAACCTTATGTTATTAAAATAAATTATAAAATAATAATAAGACTGTATAATTTATAACTAATGATCAATATTCATATTTAAAATAATAATATATCTAATTATTACTAAAAAAAAAAAAAAAAACAATAATATTAATATAAATTAATTATAAAAAGAAATAACATAACCATATGTATTGAAATAAAATACATAAAAATAATTTCCAAATTTTAATATAATGAAATACTTATCAAAATATCTAATGAATAATAAAAGTTAAAATAGTAATGACATTAATAAATTATAGGTAATACTCACACAGACAATGACCATATGATATATTGTAAGTTATTATATTAATTACAAGTATTCCTCCTTTCCATTATTGTTGTGCCCGACAGGGTCCATAGTGATTCCTATTTATAATTAACACATATGTAAATACCTATGGAATGCAATAAACTATTGAGTACCTATTGAGTAGGTTAGTTCAAAAAAAGACAGTGTAAGAACATTAGTAGGTTGAATTTCTCGTCTGACAGTAAGGCTTGTTTCGGCGTTTAAATATCTTTGCCGGTGGAAAAAAGACGTTCAACTGCAGCGCTCGAGGGTATAGCAGTATTATAATGAATAAACAGATTTATGAATATCTTGTCCCGAGGAATTCCACGTCATTAAAAGAGTCTTTGGATTTCGTGTCTAGACTTATTTTGACGAGAGATTGAGCTTTAGCCTTTAATGATTTGTGGCTCTTAGGTTTTTGTTTACACTGAGTAACAGAATTAAAAAAGTATTCTTCATCATCGTCGTTGTTACTTGCGTTGCTGCCTCCGTCACTGAAACCGTCCCTGTCCTTTGAACTTTATATTTTTGGAAATTCGTCCTCTAAGGTGGTGAAAAAGGGATGAAAAGTTGGTATGGGAATCCGTCATTCTTGAAGTAAAATCCATAAAAATTGGTGTATGGCCTTTCAGTTAGAAATTAAGTAAGGGGTATTTAGGAGTTTTGAAAATTCAATCTTTAAGGGGGTAAAATAAGGGATGGAAGTTTGTATGAAAATCTGTCAATTTTTTAAAGTAAAATAGATGAAAATGTTGTAGTGTATAGATTGCGCAGACGATGTGGAAGCTATTAGCTTAAGGGATATCAACGCTTTGAAATATATAAAACAGATTTTTTATTTACAAGATACTAAAAGCTATATTTTGTACAGATTTCCAAATTATTAGTTTTTAGTGACATTTGACATTATTAAAATAATTATGAACTACAAAAACACCATAAAGGTCGCACTTGCTTGGATTGCGATCCTTCAATATGCCCTCTAAAACAAGGCTAGTGCATCTCTCTCACCTCATCTTCACAAAGATGGGCTTCGGCAGTCCTTTGGTCATAATGTCTGCGAGCGGCTCTCTGGTCCCAATCCTTTTGACGAACATTGCTCCTTCAGACACAAGCTCTCTAACGTGTCTGATGCGAATATGCTTCATTCGTTTGTGGAACTCTGGGTTGTGTGCTAATCCTACAGCTGCTTCGTTGTCAACATGGAGATTTAGCACACTCTTAATCTTTGTCAAATCTTCAAAGATTCTTTTCAGCCAAACTAATTCTTTGGCTTCTTCACTGGCAGCCACTAATTCAGCTTCAGTGGTGGACAGTGCTACTGAAGTTTGCCTTCTGCTGGTCCATGATACTGGACCTCCGGCGTATAAACATACAATTCCAGTGGTGGACCGTCCGGTAGTAGCATCACAACCAAAATCGGTGTAGCTATATCCTTCCAGTTGTGGCTTTATCACGGTCTTCAGCTTATACTGGATCCCAAGAGACGTAGTTCCCTTTAGGTAACGATGTATACGTTTGACTCTATTCCAGTCACTTCTGGTAGGCTTTTCTAAGCTGCGCGATACTATACCCACAGAATAGGCGATATCAGGACGGGTTGCGACCATGAGGTATGCTAATGTGCCAACAGCTTCACGATAGGGAAATTAATCTTGAAACACCAACGCGTGTTCGACCGGGCCGTTCCCGTGAAAGCACTGCAGCCGTTAGCCAGTGTTGAAGAAGATCTGAATTTGTCAATTCCTCGACGTTCTCAGCAATTAAGATTATCCACAACAACCACATGGCATATTCTGCGTAAGGATTTGGATTTAAAGCCTTACAAAGTGCTACTGACGCAACAATTGAAGCCTTTACACACTGCGACTTTTAGCATCGATGCAGTGGCGCGTTTTTGAAACCCGTGACAGATTGCGACACCTTCCGGATGTAGTCGCGAGTTAGTATCGATACAGTTGCGCCACGGTAAAACCACAAAACAGATAAAAGAGGTTAGAAGTCGCATCAAGCGATGTTAATACCAGAGCCAGTGTCACCACTCGCGACATAATATTTTTCAATTTAACATTATATTTGTGCTTACCGGTGAAAAGAAATATCTCCATTAATAAGATTATGAGTCTCACTTTGCTTCCTGCCAGTTAAAATAGCACAAGACGGTGTTTAGATTTATTTTTTAAATATTTTTCCTCTTCGAAAAGGATCGAATATGACTGTTTACTCATAACCAGCAGCGCGCGCCCCGCCCACTTACGATTTCTAACCTCTTTTATTTCTTCTGTGGGTAAAACATTACCGTGGTTGCGCGTTAGCATCTATACACACGCGCGGCAGCATACTGCATCTGTCGCGAAGGTCGCGAAGGTTCATAAACTGTAGAAAAATTATTTCGGTTGGCGGTAGACATTAACTGTGCGAGCGGGCGTCTTGCGTTCGTGTGGCAGACGATTAACCTATACGGACGGTTCATTCCAAGGAACCGTAAGTTTGTACATACAAGAAAAATGCACTGAAAAAAATCGACTTGCCTCAGGCGGGACTCGAACCCGCACCTTCCACAATCCGGGTGGACGCGTTGACCAATTTCGCCACCGAGGCACTGCTTTTCGCTATCGAAATTTGTCAGTGCTTGGTGCTTATGTTTTTATGGTAAACATCGTTTCATCAAATCTTTGAAATTTGCACTTCCAAGACCCGAACGAAATATTTTTGCAAATATTTGACGCCCAGCTAAGATGAAACTACCTTACATTATGGAATAATTTTATTTTTGCGTTTACAAACGCGTAAATATAATACTAGAAAAATGCACTGAAAAAAATCGTCTTTTTTTTCAGTGCATTTTTCTAGTATTATATTTACGCGTTTGTAAACGCAAAAATAAAATTATTCCATTTGTACATACAATTTATTGTTATACGAATGTACATTAATTCTATGTTTTTGCATTGAATTTACTTAAGGTCACAGAACACAGAAAGTGCTTAAGGTCCATTTAGTCGATAATTATATACCTACCGATATCTCAGTGTTATAACTCGGGCACACATTATGTTCTTTTATTGACGCCGTCTTGGTGGAGTGGTCAGTATAGCGGCCTACACATCAAGCTGTCCGGGTTCGAGTCCTGGTAGCGGAAAATATTTGTGTGACGAACACGAGTATTTTTTGACGAGTCATGGTTGTTTATAAATATATTTATTTAAGTTTATTTATAAAAATATCTAAAAAAAATATTAAGTATGTATATTAAAAATGTCCGTTATCTAGTATCCATAACACAAGTTCATAATGATACTTACTTTGGGCTAGATAATTGGTGTGAGCGTGGAAATATATTATATTATTGAAGTAAAACTTCTTTAGGCGCGACTAGGGGGTAACTCAGATTTTTCTAACGGAAGTAACGCTCAGTATTCTATAGTCTGTGTAGTTTCCGCTATTTAAAAATAGTAATTTCGATTGGTCGTAAGTATCTGTCATATTTTTTTTTTTTTTCAGTTAAAATTTAATCATTTCAGTGATCTACGTCAAAGAAGTTTTACTTCAATCGCGCGTAAAGGTTACACGCACACAATTTTTTTTTTATTATTATTATTAATTATGTGTTCTCAGCCTGCCTAGCATGACCACCGAAACGCGATACGATACAGCCATTTATGCGTGGAACTGTCAAAAATTATTGGATATAACCGCAATCTTGAAAATTTATCGAAACTACGAACATGTATAAGCCTTATACATGTTCGCAGTTTCGATAAAATTTCAAGTTGACGGTTATATCCAATAATTTTTGACAGTTCAACGCGATAAATGGCTATATATAATATCATATCATATCGTGTTTCGGTGGTCATGCTAGGCGGGCAGGGCGTTCTCAATCATAAGACTCAGATAAATTGTTCAGGTCCAGATAAGGACATATTCAGAATACTAGCTCAGTAATATTGAGTGGAAAGGGGTCGCTATATGGGGAGGTTGGAGGCGACTACCGGGTAGCGGCTATTTTGACGAGTGTATCAACAATGTTGATAGCTCAGAAATCCTCAGAATTTCAATCTCAACTCAGTAAAGGCCGATCTCTTAACAGATGTGAGACTTTGTTTAGTTATCATCACACAATAGTATCTACAGTAATCGCCTTGCGTGGTTGAAGCAGATCTAATTTTATAGGAAACGTTTGGCGACAGCATCGCTACAGTTCAATGACCAGCTTCTGCATCTTCTACAAAAGTCGCAGTGGGTCTTAGTACTTAGTACGTACTTAGTACATTTGAGTTATTAAAAATTTTTCATTTATAAGTTTACCTAGTTTTAATTCTAAAACATAAATATCTTCGGGGTATTCAGGATCTAGCACAGTACAGACAACAGCACGTTGGGTTACCATAAACTGTCAAATTTTCCCAATCGATTATGCACTTTATATTGAATGATCTTAGGTTGAAAATCGTTTGGAGAAATTTGACAGTTTTGTTTAGCCCGACGTGCTGTTCTCTGTACATTTAGGAAAATATATTAAAATAAAACAAACTAATAATTGTGGTAATCAGAGTTTAATTCTACAATAAAATCATCGTTGGTAATATCCTAAGATTTTTTTCTTAAATGCCCTTTTTATTGTCAATTTGTTGGATAGTTCATTAATAGGTGCTTATGCCTTTTTTTTCTTTGGAGCAGCTTTTGCGCATGATTTTTTGGGAGCTGGTTTATTGGCGCATGGTTTCTTAGCAGCTGGTTTCTTGGCAGCTGGCTTCTTAGCGCATGGTTTTTTAGCAGCTGGCTTTTTAGCGGCTGGTTTCTTAGCGCATGGTTTCTTGGCAGCTGGTTTTTTACCGGCTGGTTTCTTAGCGCATGGTTTCTTGGCAGCTGGTTTTTTACCGGCTGGTTTCTTAGCGCATGGTTTCTTGGCAGCTGGTTTTTTACCGGCTGGTTTCTTAGCGCATGGTTTCTTAGCAGCTGGTTTTTTACCGGCTGGTTTTTTAGCGCATGGTTTCTTGGCAGCTGGTTTTTTACCGGCTGGTTTTTTACCGACTGGTTTTTTACCGGCTGGTTTTTTAGCGCATGGTTTCTTGGCAGCTGGTTTTTTACCGGCTGGTTTCTTAGCGCATGGTTTTTTGCCAACTGGTTTTTTAGCGGCTGGTTTCTTGGCGCAAGGCTTCTTTGCTGGAGCTTTCTTTACCGGGGTTTTCTTGCCACAGCTCTTTTTACCGCTGTTTTTAGTACTTCCCTTTTTAACATCTTTTTTCGTAGATCCTTTCTTGGTGTTCTTCGTTCCAGATTTTTTGACCTCTTTCTTACCAGAAGTTTTCTTTACATCCTTCTTTTTGTTACAGCTCTTTTTCGAACCAGATTTTTTAACGTCTTTCTTGTTTGTGTTCTTCTTCACATCTTTTTTGGTAGAACCTTTCTTCACGTCTTTCTTGGTATTAGTTTTTTTCACATCCTTCTTTTTGTTACAGGTCTTTGATCCGCCTTTTTTAATGTCTTTCTTGGTAGTGCTCTTCTTCTCGTGCTTTTTGGAAGATCCTTTCTTCTCGTCTTTCTTAGTTCCACTCTTCTTTGTACATTTCTTGTTCGAGTTCTTGTCTTTCTTTGTCGTCTTATTAACAGACTTTTTCTTGTCTGACTTTTTAGTCGATTTTCCTGAATCCTTTTTAACGATTTTACGTTTGTCGGACTTATTTTTATTTGATTTGGTCACTTTGCTCTTGTTGTCTTTCTTGGTGCATTTAGATTTAGATTTATCGGTCTTAGATTTATTGGTTTTAGACTTATTGGTTTTAGATTTATTGGTTTTAGATTTATCGGTTTTAGACTTATCGGTCTTAGATTTAGTGCATTTTGATTTCTTTTCGTCCTTCTTGTTTTTCTTATCGTTTTTCTTGGTAGATTTGCCGCAGGATTTTTTAATGGTTTTGCCACCGCTTCCACTAGAGCCGCCGGATCCACCAGATCCGCTTGAGCCACTCGATCCACCAACATCTAAAGACATCCAAGTATTAATAAGTAATGATCAAGTATTCTAGGTAGATTATAAGAGGGCATTTAATTTTATCTTGCCTTTAATTAGATATCAAAATTTTCATGATACTATCATTCAAATCCCTTGAGTCTACTACATTTTATTTTTTATACCCCTGTTTTAGTAGCCACAAAGCCAATCAAAAACAACCCGTTCCTAGTTACAGCCTTAACGTACATAATATCAGCCGAGAGACGTCCACTGTCGATGCATCCAGCGGCTTTCTGTGACCTTTACCAGATCTTCAGTCCACGTAATCTCATCTAACCTTAACGTAATCTGTCTAAAGTTATCAAAGCCATAAAAGTAGAAAGCGAAATTCACATTACTCTCAAAGTTCCCTTTCTCAATTAGGTCCAAACATCAATCACGCCCTTAGCTCAATAGGAGATGAACAGACATTTTGGTTACATATAAAGTCTTAAGTATCTGGCGCTATGGACCATGTAGTGTCTGGCAGGCTGGCAGCCTGTTGCTTGCTTAGCTAAAAAAGGCTGTCAAAACCAAAATGTAATAAGCCTTCAGTCAAACAAAAGCCAAAAACCAGTACAGATGCTACATATTAAATCCTGTCAGTCTGACTCACGGTGTTATATAAGCTTCTTGGTGAAAGTATATTATAATAAGGCTAAAATAAAATCTTAAACCTAGATAACTAATCACTCGTAAAAATTACGACGTGACCATCTACATTTAGTGTTTTGTTAAGATCCCGCCCTCCACCACCACGCCCAGTTCTAGTACCTTCCTACTCTACTTCTCATCATTAGTGACCCACAATCACTGATTGCGGATGCACGCTTTTTAGACCAGGATTATCGTCTGATCATTGTGAAAATTACGCAAGGTTAGTAAATGCGTATTTTTTTCCAAAGTTGTGCATTTTACAATATATACTATAAGACATATTATGTTATTATAGTACGTAGTAGTTTCGATACTTTGTTAATAGAGCAACAAAACTCATGTTATTTGGTTATTTATGACTTTACAGAGAGCATGTTGTTTCGATGTGCAATAATTAATAATTTTCTATTTAGGTTACCGAGGTTACCTATTTCTAAAGTCATTTAAATAATTTCATGAAGAGGAAACTAAGACCCTTGTCTTGAGAATCGTTTATCCCTTTCTATCAAGCACGAAGTGATAGAGACGGACGACGCTCAGTACAGCGTTGATTCTTGAGATTCATTATAATATATAATACCAGCTTTAGACTGTTAACTATGGACATTTTGGGTCATAAATAAATTTCAATGTATTTCAATGAATTCTTCGTAAAAATTACGAATGGTTAGTTATCTAGGTTTAAGATTTTACTTGAAATTAAGATTAGTGATGTAGGGTTAAAGATATTTACCAGTGCTGCCTCCAGAACTGCCTCCGGAGTTGTCGCCAGAATCCGAGCCACCAGAGCTGCCTCCAGTACTGCCTCCGGAATTGTCGCCAGAATCCGAACCACCAGAGCTGCCTCCGGAGCTACCTCCGGAGCTGTCGCCAGAATCCGAACCACCAGAGCTGCCTCCGGAGCTGTCGCCAGAATCCGAACCACCAGAGCTGCCTCCGGAGCTACCTCCGGAGCTGTCTCCAGAGCTGTCACCAGAGTCTGAACCACCGGAGCTACCTCCAGAGCTGCCACCAGAATCCGAACTGCCAGAGCTATCAGAGCCGGATGAGCTGTCGGAGCCAGATGAGCTGTCGGAGCCAGATGAGCTATCGGAGCCAGATGAGCTGTCGGAGCCAGATGAGCTGTCGGAGCCAGATGAGCTGTTGGAGCCAGATGAACTGTTGGAGCCAGATGAACTGTCGGAGCCAGATGAGCTATCGGAGCTAGATGAACTGTCGGAGCCAGATGAGCTATCGGAGCTAGATGAACTGTTGGAGCCAGATGAGCTGTCAGAGCTAGATGAACTGTCAGAGCTGGACGAGCTTTCGGAGCTAGATGAGCTTCCAGACGTAGATGAGCTGTCGCTTGAGCTTGAGGAATCACTTGAGCTTGATGAACTCTCACTGTCCTCTGTGTCATCTGAACTTGAGCTAGATGATGTTTCAGTTGAGCTGCTCGCAGAACTGGCAGAGTCAGAAGAGCTAGCACTGTTGCTGTCACTGCTAGCGACCGATGAGCTGCTCGCGGAACTGGCAGAGTCGGATGAGCTAGCACTGTTGCTGTCACTGCTAGCTACCGATGAGCTGCTCGCAGAACTGGCAGAGTCAGATGAGCTAGCACTGTTGCTGTCACTACTAGCGACCGATGAGCTGCTCGCGGAACTGGCAGAGTCGGATGAGCTAGCACTGTTGCTGTCACTGCTAGCAACCGATGAGCTGCTCGCGGAACTGGCAGAGTCGGATGAGCTAGCACTGTCGCTGTCACTGCTAGCAACCGATGAGCTGCTCGCTGAACTGGCAGAGTCGGATGAGCTAGCACTGTTGCTGTCACTGCTAGCGACCGATGAGCTGCTCGCGGAACTGGCAGAGTCGGATGAGCTAGCACTGTCGCTGTCACTGCTAGCGACCGATGAGCTGCTCGCGGAACTGGCAGAGTCGGATGAGCTAGCACTGTCGCTGTCGCTGCTAGCGACCGATGAGCTGCTCGAGGAACTGGCAGAGTCGGATGAGCTAGCACTGTCGCTGTCGCTGCTAGCGACCGATGAGCTGCTCGCTGAACTGGCAGAGTCGGAAGAGCTAGCACTGTTGCTGTCACTGCTAGCAACCGATGAGCTGCTCGCGGAACTGGCAGAGTCGGATGAGCTAGCACTGTCGCTGTCGCTGCTAGCGACCGACGAGCTGCTCGCGGAACTGGCAGAGTCGGATGAGCTAGCACTGTCGCTGTCGCTGCTAGCGACCGACGAGCTGCTCGCGGAACTGGCAGAGTCGGATGAGCTAGCACTGTCGCTGTCACTGCTAGCGACCGATGAGCTGCTCGCGGAACTGGCAGAGTCGGATGAGCTAGCACTGTCGCTGTCACTGCTAGCAACCGATGAGCTGCTCGCGGAACTGGCAGAGTCGGATGAGCTAGCACTGTTGCTGTCACTGCTAGCAACCGATGAGCTGCTCGCGGAACTGGCAGAGTCAGATGAGCTAGCACTGTTGCTGTCACTGCTAGCGACCGATGAGCTGCTCGCGGAACTGGCAGAGTCGGATGAGCTAGCACTGTTGCTGTCACTGCTAGCAACCGATGAGCTGCTCGCGGAACTGGCAGAGTCGGATGAGCTAGCACTGTTGCTGTCACTGCTAGCTACCGATGAGCTGCTCGCGGAACTGGCAGAGTCGGATGAGCTAGCACTATCGCTGTCACTGCTAGCGACCGATGAGCTGCTCGCGGAACTGGCAGAGTCGGATGAGCTAGCACTGTGGCTGTCACTGCTAGCGACTGATGAGCTGCTCGCTGAAGTGGCAGATTCGGATGAGCTAGCACTGTTGCTGTCACTACTAGCAACCGATGAGCTGCTCGCGGAACTGGCAGATTCGGAAGAGCTAGCACTGTTGCTGTCACTGCTAGCGACCGATGAGCTGCTTGATGAAGATGAAGTTTCAGTAGTTGCACTACTACTACTAGATGAAACTTCTTGTGTGCTAGAAGAAGCTTGGCTGGCACTGTCACTAGAACTTGTGGAAGATACGCTAGTGTCTGTGTAATCTCGGCCGGCGCTTGGTGCTGGGACTGAAAAGAAAATAAGTTTTTTCATTTTCTTACCGCTTTTACGGATTTGAATCGCATGTTAATTTGGTGCTTAAAAGACAGATGAAGAATAAAAATAAACAAAACAAATCAATTTTTCTATAGGTTTGTCCTTTTGTCTTTACTACCTTTCTTGCTGATCACTTATACAACAATCATAGTGATTTTGCTTAGATATAAAGTATTCTCTATCGAATGTAATTCAAGTATAAAAAAATTGTGTGTGTAAGCTCCGACGCACGACTGGAGTTTACTCCGAGACAGGTGAGATGGCGCACCTGCTGTCATCCGTGTGCCCCGAACTATAGTAACTATTTTATCTCTTCTATGACAACAGAGGGCGCTTTTAACATATATTGATGATTACCTTAGACCATTATATAAATTCTAGCTATGTTTATTTCTTTATTTCACTTATTTTTTATAAACTAACACATGTTATTTTTTTCTATTATCATTATAATTATGAAATATTTTAAAATAAATAATCAAGATCAATAATCAAGAAATAAAAATATTGATGTTTACATACATTCTATCTACTTTTATTTATTTTGTTTTAAATCGACTACTGCCTATCTAAGTAATAATTTATACAATTATTAGTAGGCTATCATGAAATATTTTAATCGTTTTTGTGTTACCGTGATCTTCTCCAGATTCCTCAAATCGAAGAAAACAGAAAAAAAAACATTAAATTTTGAAGCAATTTCTCGCGGGGATCGAACCGTGGCCCGCAGCGTGAATACCGGCGATATTGACCGTTCGGCCACGGACGCTGGAATCGTCGCGGCGAAATAAAAAACGTAACGAGGTAATTCGAGATCATTCATCGATAGATTTTACCCCTCACATTTTTCTCATACCGGGCGCCTTATATATGCAAATCGATTCTAAAGGAGTAAACTCCAATAAAAAGTATCAGGTTATCCACTGATTGTGATTGATGTTATCCATCTTGGTTAGGTGATTTACACTTAATATTGCAAGTGTCTATAGGCGGCGATGACCACTTAACATCAGGTGGGCCGCAAGCTTGTTTGCCATTTCGTAACATAAAAAAAAAACTACTTACATGGTAGACCGCTGACGGTCACCGCTGCCTGTAAGCAAATAAAATACACAATTAACAACCATTACTAGGTGGTAGACCCATACGTAGGGTCGTAACGTGGTGGGGAATCTTTCTCGGCGGGTGTGTGGCTTTTGATGTCAAGTGTCCCTTGGCATTCGAAGTCACATGCCAGTTTATGTTTCCCCACCCTGGCTAGTTCCGTACGGCCCTTTTCAGGGCTACGCCCGAAGTCCCCCGGGTGCGGGCCGATGGCTGCTCCCGGTGTCCTTATCAGGAGGACGCGCCAGGTCGAGCAGCCGTCGGTGGAGGAGTGGCTGCTGCGGCTATTCCCCCTTTAGTTGCCTTTAAGTGTGTGTAAATTTTGACAGCACAACTCTTCACGTACCCGTTTCGCTTAATGCGACGTATTTTGTACGGAAATGCCGGTTATTTCATCTCCTCTGTATCCTCAACCGTTTCCAATGCAACTTGGAGACGAGATGTGTACACAACGAGTTGCTTTAGGATAAATTCTCTAAGGTTGCTTATTGCTTATAAATAACCTTTCCACCTCTTCTTCGTCCGTGTCCATAGTCTGTTGTTTTTAAACAAATGAGCACTGAATATGCCTTCGCATATTTCCGACATTGACATAGTGAGATCAACAGTATTGGGTATAGTATCAATAATTCAAATCATTACGAAATTTTAAGCCGTAGAGTTTCTTTCGCCATTTTTTCTCCATCTCAGCATAATAATAATTATTTAAGTAAAATAATTATTTCGTCCCGAAATACTTATTAAAACTACTTAACAAAGTCCATTTAAATAAAGAGCTTTTTCATTTTCAATATGTCATGCACTAGAACTAATAAATCAAATAATTATTGCATAATCCTTGTGATCTTAATATGAATTTTCTGCAGACACGTCATTAATAAACTGCTCTAATAATATTTGTTTATGGCACATTTATCATACAAGCCGGTCTTTTGTGGCATTTGTGGGAAACGGATATGTTGAATAAATGGACCAATAGCAATGCAGACAAAACTTTAGGTACTCGTTTCTTAAAAAAAATAGACTATACTAACGCAAAAGACGTTAATTTTGGTTCAGTACATGAGCGAGGATCGATGCGTGGGAAAACTCTTAAACATCACAGACACCAGGCTATCACCAAAAAGGGTAGGTGTTTATCAGGCAGCCGGTTGAAAAAGCTAATGCCGAATCCTTTAACAGTATGTCGACAGCAATACACAAGCAAAGAAAATACGATAGCAAAGAAAAGAGGTAACACATCTCGCCTCTAAGGTGATATCAGACGGTTCACTCGAACGAATGTTCACTCCAGTGAATGCTTCACATTTATTATATTCCATGTTCACACGGTTGAACTGGAATGAACCAGAAAATAACATTCATCTCCTCTTTTCTTTCAGTACGTCGTTGAGAGAAAACCATTTTGCCGCGACGTTTTCTTCTACAAGACTCTATACAAAATGGCCGAATCCGAGTGAACCTCAGACCAATGATCATTGGTCTGAGGGTTGAACGTTCTCTCAGTGTTCAGACCTAAGGTTCAGACTGAGGTTCAGACTGTTTGAGACAGTGACAGTGACAATTATCGTTCATTCCGAGTGGGATTGAAAGATGCCGAATGCAAATATCAAGAAGCTTATATTTTACTTACAGAATCTATCTTCGTGGCCATCCAACACTGTTGGATCGGTTAATTAATGAATTCATTTTGTGTTTTTTTTTGCGTTCAGACCACTTCATTTCGAGTGGCAGGTACTGAATGAAAGGCGAAAATGAACGAAAAATTAACCGTCTGATAGCACCTGGGCACGTAGACAAAGAAGCAACTTAAAAACTTTAACGAAGTTCAGTAACGAAAGTGTTTGCGATTAAGCCATCGTCAAATCGCGTGCTCTAATTAAAATTCCTTGGAAGCGCAGCTAATACCACCTAAGACGCTGTAAATAACCAATAAATATGGCCGAAGATGACAAATTTCAATATGTTATCGTTAATAAATGATTGCCACTTGTCTAAGCCCAGTCTCGTATATGGCCTGAACCTTTTATCCCAATTTCTAAAAACTGCATCAGTAGAGCCATCAAAGAATATGTCCTTAAAAGACATCGTATGGAATGGCAACTGTCGCCTGGCATGAAACACTCCATATCCTTCATAGGAGACTGTCCTAAAGGATGGAGTAAATTCATATATGGGGGCAGCAGACAACAGGCTCGTCTAATCTTGGGTGGGCTTACAAGGCACTATGCCACAAACCAATGCTCAATATAATGCAAATTTCAAGAACATCGAATTGCAGAGCATGTGGACACGACCGGGATCTATGGAACACCTACTGTGTGACTGCGATTCCATAGCCAGGACTAGAATGAGTATCCTGGGAGTGGCCTATCCAAGGCCAGAGCACTACAGGCTCTTCAAGCCCATGGATATAGGCTGAAAACCGCGCCGCACCGCGTCTCTGCAGAGCAATGCGGAGTGTGCGATGTGCGGTGTTTCTAATAAATATATTATTTGTATAATCTACAAAAATCTCATCAATTATTAAGTTCGTAGCACACTTATCAGCTCGGAAAGGGAACGCCTCTTATTTACTTTAAATGCTACGGAACAGCGGCTATGAAGCTGCTACTTCATATTCAAGGAGCAACAAGAGTAAATGGAAAGGGGAGACACAAAAGATCCCGTTGGGTCAAAGTGCGCTGTGAGGAAACTCACGGCCCAATCATAAGTTAAGATAAGACCGGTCTCGTCTCTGATTCAGTGGAAAATGGCTGATTGTTATCAGACCAATCGTCCGATAGGTGTGGTGTGGGATCTTTGTTTAACCAATCAAAGCGGGTTCTCTGATATTCAAGCAGCTCCATCGACGATTTTTTTTAAAATAAGGTCTAACAAATGACTCCATTCCGCCTGATGATAAGCAGAAGTGGAATCCAAATGCGAAGATAGCTGGTGCGAGATATAAACTGCCGCGCTAGCACCCTGGCCGATATGCAAGTGGCTTCTTCACGCTCTTGAATGACCCAGGATTGTAGGAAAGAGGGAACACGTGTGCTGGCAATGAATTCCATTTCTTGATTGTGCGACGATACAATCGAACGATTGTTTTGGTAACACTCACTCATCACATTTAAAAAAGTGCTGGTATGGATGTGTAAAAAAGGGTGACTTACCAGTAGCGCTATGGCTAAAATAGTGAGCTTCATCTTGGCGACAGACCCCACTAATATGCTGTCGAAATATAACAATTCCTTTATATACCCTCCCGTACGAAAAAATAATTCGGCTAATTAAATAATAATGAAAAAAACTATACCAAGCTGTGCAAACAATTAAAATTTTATGTTGGTTTTTAATTAAGTCTGTTTTAGGGTATAGCACACACTTCAGGGGCGACTCTATGGCCATGCTTGGCAGTCGGCGGGTCTGGGAGGCTGTTGCCTCCTTCTGCGAGATCAACGTCTCGCCGTCTCGTCAACGGCCGCGGAGAGGGAGCAGGAGAGCGATCTTCTCGCCGCTTCTCCAGCCCTAGAGTGAGGCCTACACATGGATTGGCTCCCCATATGCATATCGGAGGCCCCCCCGTCTGGGGACTGCCCTAGTGCCCTAGGGTAATCCCTCTCGGGCGCAGCCCGGAAACTTTTCGGAAACTTTTCTGTGCGCCGTTCTCGAAACGTCCCCACAAAGTGCTGTTAGGGTGCCTGGTGGTGGTTTTAAGTGGGTATTCCCGGGAATCCCCGGGAGAGCCCCACACACGCCGCACTGTCTAGCCCACAGTGTAGTACGGTCCGTAAAGCATTTTCCATCGAAAAAAAGGGGCGACTCTATGAGGTCTTTTATTTGGATAGTCCGTCGCAGAGGGCAGCGACCCCTGGATCTTAAGCCATTCACTCTACCCTGGACTGGACACTTCTTCATACCCTCATCATTCTTCCGGGCAACACAGTCAAAGTTGTCTGGAAGAATAATGAGCACGCACTGACAAATTTCAACAGCGAAAAGCAGTGCCTCGGTGGCGTAGTGGTTAACGCAGCCCGGATTGCGGAAGATTCTGGGTCCGATTCCCGCCTGAGGCAGGTCGGTTTTTTTCAGTGTATTTTTTCTACTATTAAAAATATTTATGGGTTTACAAACGCAAAAATTATTCCATTATGGTCAAAGTAGCTCAAAACTCTTCGCCTGACTTTGAGCTCCCGGAGAAAGGAAATCGTTAGAAAGGAAGTTTATTTAGTGACACATAAAGTAACAATTGAAATTTTGAAGGCTAAAATAAATACATTACTGTTTCACTTAGGACAGCTCCAAGGACCACTCAGCACGTGTCGGCTGTCACACACATCCGATGGTGGTCTTCTGTGATCGCCTAATTTTTTACTTTCTCGTATAGGTGCGTAGTATAGAGGAAGTCTTGTAATCGTCAAAAAATTCGACCTGGAGATTTTGACGGATTTTTATATACAATATGTAAACTAAATAACCAACACCCTGAATACAGGTGGTTTGGGATCGGCTTCCGAGTTGCTTTCAATAATTTTTTTTTTTTTAAAAAAACGATTTTTTTTGAAAAAAAAAACAAAAAAAACAAAAAGTACCCAGAAAATGTTGTACGATATTTTCTGGGTACTTTTTGATTTTTTTTTTGTTTTTTTTCAAAGAAAAATTGTTTTTTTTTTTAATTATTGAAATCAACTCGGTAGCCGATCCCAAACCACCTGTATTCAGGGTGTTGGTTATTTAGTTTATATGTTGTATAGTATACTTTATTGATACTCTTTATTGCACATAAAATACATAATAACAAATTGTCAGATACATAGTTTGCAAGGGCGAACTTATCTCTAAAAGAGATCTTTTCCAGTCAATGCATAAATGTGTGTTATAATATTTATATGGTAAGCGACACAAATGCAAAATGAGAGTATAAAGAACACATTAAGCTAATGAGTACCTAATAATAACGAATCTTATATATAAAATTTCCATGTCACAATGTTACCGTACTCCTCCGAAACGGCTTGACCGATTTTCATGAAACTTTGTATGCGTATTCAGTAGGTCTGCGAATCGGCTACTATCTATTTTTCATACCCCCAAGTGATAAGGGTTGTTCACCATTAATTTTTTTTTTAATGTTTGAACGAAATTTTTTGTTTTTATTTTTTTATTATGTGGCATTAAAAATACATACAACCCTAAATTTTTACTTTTTTATCACCAACCCCTATTTTTTTATAGCCATTTTAGTAATTTAATCATATGAGACGGGGGTTAAGCCCGAAAATCGCCCGTGGCTCTATACCACCATTGTCAGGCCGTCAATAACATACGCCTGTCCGGTATGGGGCTCAAAAGCACTGCAAGTAACTGCGATCAAAAAACTGACAGGCTTGCAGCGCACTGCGTGCCTCATGGCAACGGGTGCCATTCGATCAACTCCAGCCATAGCTCTTAATACACTTCTCAGCCTCCCACTTCTCCACCTCTATATTGAGAAAGAGATGAAGGCTGGCATTTACAGGACTAACGCTGACATAAAACACTGGAAATCTCAAACAATGAGGTCTTTACACCAAAAAGTGTTTGAATGTCCACCACTCGCAATGACATCAGATGTCTTGCCTCCAGAGTTTAACTTCTACAAGAAGTTTACCGTGGAACTAAAAGGGAGGACTGGGCACAACGCCTTAATAGTGATCCCTTGGACGTCGGAAGCCTAGTATGGTTTACTGATGGCTCCAAAATGGGCCCTAACGTAGGATGTGGCATATATGCTGCCAAGCCCAAGGTTAGAAGAAGCATAAACCTTGGTAAATATGCCACTATTTTCCAGGACGAAGTTTATGCCATATTTGAATGTGTACAAGCCAACCGCCAGCGAAACTACGTTAACCAAAATATAGTAATATATTCAGACAGCCAGGCAGCTCTACTAGCACTAAACGGTAACGTTTTAAAGTCAAAACTAGTAAAAGACTGCGTGGAAAAACTAAATGACCTGGGGCAACAAAACAAGATCACCCTCAAATGGGTACCGGGTCATTCTGGAATCATCGGTAACGAAAAGGCCGATGAGCTAGCAAGGGCTAGGGCTCAAGGTCTACAGTTTGGTCCAGAACCTTTCTGTCGTATCTCAAAGAACCAGGCCATGCAATACTTAAAAACCCACCTCCTCCAAGAGGCAAAAGCGGACTGGCAAAGAACGCCTGGGTTAACACACTCAAAAGCACTAATCGAACCATACTCTTGTAAGCGCACTGACGAGCTACTGAAGCTCAACAGGGGCAACCTGAGCGTGTTGATTAGGGCTCTGACTGGACACTGCAAGCTGAACAGACATCTCTACAATATGAGACTAAAAGATACTGATGCTTGCAGATTCTGTGAACAGGAGCGTGAAACACCAATACCTTTGCTCTTGTGAATGTCTCATTTACAAAAGAAGCCGACATTTGGGAAGACACATTCTCGACCCAGACGATATCAAAACAATCCGAGCTAGGAATATTCTTATCAGTTTTAGATAGTGCCTAGCTAAAGGAGTATACATGTAAGGCCTCAATAGGACTTACTTGGAGGCTAGTCACAATAGATCTTTATAGGTCGCAGTGACGCAAAAAGCCCCGAATTATCTAAAATAATAAATAAAAAAAAAATAAAAAATTTGTAAGGCAAAATAACGTTTGCCGGGTCAGCTAGTAATAATACATAAATATAAAATACTACATAAACATAGCGAGGCTTTGCGAATCACTACTCATACTTCCAGAATATAAATGCAGAACTCGGTATTTCTTACCCGACGTATGGCTGGGCTTAACCGAGGTCAGAAATGCATTGCGGGATAAAACAGGCAATTTTTTGATAATGCTATGTTCATAGATGCATTTATACAGGATGTAAAAGACATGAACAGTCAAACGAGAACCATGTATTCTGCTCACCATCGTCACATTTTTTTCCCTTTAGACTATACCTGGGAAATTGATAGTTACGATTTTATTGAAGGTCAAAGTCAAATTTTTTTTTATGAAAATGTATTCTATACGTTATTTCTTAATTATTGTCCAAAGAAACATTATCATTTTTTTTAGTCTTTCATAACAAAAAATGGCTTCAAAACGTTAGCGTTCAATGTAGCTCACTCGATGCGCACGGACACTAACGAACGGGGCCGCCGTCTGGCAAAATTATCGCGGTTTTGCGAGTTGCGTGCGAGTTGAGCCCTTTACATTGCGCGGTACATTATGCAATTATTTTAACACCAAAAAATAAAAATCATTTCCCAGCAATATTTTTTTTTTTAAATATGTCTTATTTTGATGTATAGAATATATGGTTCTCGTTTGACTGTTCATGTCTTTTACACCCAATATACTTATTATTGTATTAGATGAAAATTCGGGCGCGTGCCATAATATGGCATGCTGTCATACATTTAAAAACCATTTTTTTTTTTAATTTGTTATGTCTCAACTCTACGATTGTTGTTTGTACCGTGTGATTTTACAATTAGGATGGAAGTTTAAGTTACCTTTGCCTCAATAAAAAATAACTCCATTTAAGAAAAATTAAAAATGTGACGTGCCATAATATGACGGCTGCCGAACGTCGAGTTGTGTCATAATATGGCGGCTGCCGAACGTCGAGTTAATCAAACGATAGTTCAAATTTAGTTTGTAAATGTGCTATATTTATCAGATTCTAGGTATGTTTAGTTAATTTGTTAAATTTAAAGTGTAGTTTGTAAAGTATTGGCTGGTATTTAACAAATTTAGGACGTATTAAAGTCGGAAATACCCTTATGCCTGGTTTCAAATGCTTGTAAATTAATCATTATACAATGCTCTTTATTCAAAGTAGTCTTAAATTTTAGTTAGTTTATCTAGGAATCTAAAGATATACCACATGCGTGGTATTTATAAACAAAGGAAGTTACACAAAGCAAAAAGCCGACATGCTACCCCTCGGCGGGCTGATGACGTAATCGCTCACAATTGTACTTTACAGCCTTTGAAGCGCCGCCAGGCGATGGGTTATGAAATAATTTACGACAGTAATAAATAGTAGGTAGGTATTGTAGTGATTGTATCTTTTTGGTTTAGGTATACTGGCAGGTTATTAATTTGGAAAAGAGACGGGTTGTTGACTGGAATTGATAGATGGAAAATTATAAAATAGCTTTAAAATAGGGAGATGTTTTTGTGCGGAGTTTGAAAAAAAAATATTTTGTTTGTTGATAATAATATGTGATATCTTGAAAGAAACTCAATTATGTAGATGAAATTAAAATACTGTAGGCGGGCGCAGCCCTATCGCGTGTTTACGCTCAGCTCGGCCGTAGGCAGTTATTTCAAGGACAGGACCGAGTCACAATACTGTATAGATAACATTACCGTGTCGTGGGATTGCGAGTGACGTCAGCGCCGCATGAGCTATCGTACGTAATAGTGGTGGGGCGTGCCTTTGTTTGCAGCGGTGCGCGCACGACAGAGCTCAGTCTGGTTCGAGGCGTCGCTGAGTGCGGACGTTTCTATGGTTGTATTAGGAATGCTTGTGGAAGCTATGTCCGACGGTTGTGTGATAATAGGTAGAAAGAAGTGAAGGCGAGTGCCGGTGCAATGTAAAATGTGCCCTAGGTAAACCTACACACTGGGTCACAAGTCCCTGCCACTACTCTGGTTTTCCTCTTTGTAATTTGAGAGATCTTGATTTGAGCTAAATCCTGACGACTGCCCCGTCATATTTATTCAATTCTTTAATTAGAAGTATTCTCGAATATGAATATGATAAGTAGTGGTCGGATATTCGGATGCATATTTACCTAAAGTGAATTTTTGGCTGAGAAATTATGGAAGCGGCTTCTTAAAAAATATTTTTTAAATACAAATTCCGGGATTCCAAAAAAAATCGGGAATGTCGATCTAATCGGATGCATATTTACCTAAAGTTAATTTTTGGCTGGGAAATTATGGAAGCGGCTTCTTAAAACATACTTTTTAAAATATTTATTAGGGATTACAGAAACTAATTGGTAACATGGTATGGAAACGACTTTATTAGCATGTATCATTAAATGAACAAAAGGAACTATTTTCGGCTCACTACCTGCACAGAAGTAGGTATATAATTTGCCGTCTCACTCGCACTCATTACGAAATGCTTATCAGACTCAAGACACCGAGTTGTTTGTTGCTATGTGGAAAGAAGAAAGAAAATTACTCATCGTGACCTTTGCTATGCTAGTTTGGCAACCTGCTTTACAAAATTAGCTGGTATCCGATTCCATAGTTAAAAAGCATTTGATCGAAATTGCGAGATTTTAACAATCGATACAAAAATGCATTTCATATTAGCCAACACCTGAACGTAAGTAAATATACACCCGACCCGATTTGATTCTATAATCAAATCACAAAACTTTGTAGATTCCGGAATCCAGGGATTTTTCCGATACAAAAGTGCTTTCCATATTAGCCAATACCTGAAGGTAAGTATATATACACCCGACCCGATTTGATTCTATAATCAAAACACAAAATTTTGTCGATTCTGGAATCCCGGGATTTTTCCGATACAAAAGTGCATTCCATAACTGCGAACATCTCAACTTTAGGTAAATATGCATCCGAATATCCGACCACTAATGATAAGATAAGATAAAATTTATTTCTTTATAAACTTAGTCTAAATAACATAGTAAAATCTAAGTAAATTACAAAAAATATTGATACAGAAAATAAGAATGAATCAATGCTAAGTATGAGAATTACACAATAAAAATTGAGGTCGAAGAGTTCTTAATTAATTTGACACCTAAACTAAGTAAAAGTGTTTACCTGTGTAGTTAGGCATCTAAAATAATGACTAATAGTATGTGCGTTGATGTAGGTTAGTGCTTACAACATTAATTTATAACAATTAAGAATATACTATTTGATTCTGCTTATTAAGTACCTATTTAATCACTTATTAACAATTTCTCTGTTTCATCGTATGATTTACCTATTAGCCACTTTATTACGATATTTTTACATTCTGCTTGACTCATAGGGTACATTGATAAATAATAATTCAACTTATTGTATAGAAAACTACCTAAAAAACAAAAAAACATATGCGAATGAGCTGTACGAAAGAGTTCAGTCGAGCAGACTGCATCTGTTTGGCTTTTGCTGGTCAGGATTGCGGCGTCATAGGGAGTTAGACAGTGCTTTTTAATCACTGTTTGTAAAATAAATAACTGACGCACAGAGAGCACACCACATTCTGAGAGGAGTTGCGCAGTTGGGTAGTGAATTGGACGGAAGGTGCTTACTTTTAAGATAGCTCGCTGTGCTCTGAATGTATGATATGGTCACCATATTAAATTACCTACCCATTCTGATGCAATTGAAAAGTTTCAGAGAAGATTCCTTAATATCCTTTCCTATAGATTGCAGTTAGGTCGTAAATATAAGTCTTATAATTCTTGTGCTTCAAACTGTTGCTACTTGCGCTCGGCGTAAATGTCAGGATATAGGTACCTAATTTGCCTCCCTAAAATCATCCATTCTGAAACTAACTCGCCCTCACAACTTTCCCTACTAATTTTAACACGCGATTTCGACCTCGTAATACCACACCTATAGTAGGTATGTCAGCTCCAATATTATAATCCAATGGTCAGTATGTGTCGATTGTATAAAGAAGTCTCCTTGAACACACTTTTTTTGGATATGTTTTTCACTAAATTGTGCCAATTTAGAAGGCAAGTATTTAACTTGATTTCTATATCTAATGGGCTCATATCCTTTACTTACAACATGTATTAAAATTGAAATTACTGCCTTCAATATTACTAATGATAAATTTTAAGTTTAAATTAATCTAACTAACCCTCTAACATTCCATTATGGGTAACAAACATAAAGAAAGAGTCGACTTGAGAACCCTCTCCTTTTTTGAAGTCGGGTAAAAACACACACAATTAATGAAAAATAAACACAGTTTAGTAACAATAATATTTTGTTTAATTAGGCTTGCCAACATTTGTGTAAGTACAACAATTCATTCACAATGCAAATATAAAAGGAATACCTTTTTACTTTCTCGTACGTAGTATAGAGGAAGTCTTGTAATCGTCAAAAAATTCGACCTCGAGATTTTGACGGATTCACACGTTCTGGACCTCCCTGAGTCCAAAAATACCGTTTTTAGAATTATGTCTGTGTGTGTGTCTGTGCGTTAGCACGATAACTCGAGCATGCTTTAACTTATTGCAACCAAATTTAACATACGTGTATGACATCAAAATATAAAGTTTCTATCAAATTTTGAGCCGTCGATCACGAAAGTTAAGCAACCAAGTGCGCGGTCGGTACTCGAATGGGTGACCAAAATTTAACATCCAGGTATGACATCAAAATATAATAACTTTGAGTCGTTTCCGGTACCTATATGAAAAAGTCAAGGGGAGACCAATCCCGATTTTTTATCGGAGAAGTCAAATTAAAATATTATCCAAAGTAAACAAAAGCTAGTAGGCAGGTACAGTCGCCATCAGATATATTGGAGCAGTTAAAGTGACCAAATACTTCTGAACAGTTTAAAATGTCAATAAGTTCTATACACTACAAGTTACCAATAATATCTGAACATTCATTACTTCAATAATATCTGAGCAGATACGGCTCAATAACTTCTATAAGTACACACAACACACAAGTAACCAACGTTATGAATGTGCCCTTTTTGCCCAGTTGGTAACTTGTAGTGTATGGAACTTATTGACATTTTAATCTGTTCAGTAGTATTTGGTCACTTTGAGTGCCAATACATATATCTGACGGCGACTGGCACGGTAACTAAGATGGCGTCCACGTCCGGAAGTCTCCTCGTGGCGGACCCTGGTAACGTGGTGGGGAAACTTTCTCGGCGGGTGTGTGGCTTTTGATGTCACGTGTGTCCGTTTGGCATTTGAAGTCTCATGCCATCGTCGAGTTGATTTGGTTTTCCCACCACGGCTAGTTCCGGATCAGGAGGACGCGCCAGGTCGAGCAGCCGTCGGTGAGGAGGCGGCCTATAAGGCCGGCGTCGGCCAGCGGCCCACAGGGGCTGGCGTTAGCCCCTGTGGGCTGTTGGCCACCAATTGGTGCACAAGGAATGCCTAGACGGGCAGCGTTGGGACGGTCTCGGTGTAGTTGCGCTCACGTGCGCAGATCCCGAGCCGTCCCGCAATAGCGCACTGGAGGTCAGGCCGGGGTGGATGTTTAGTGGGTATGAAGGGAACGCCGTTAGCTCGAGTCCCACATATCCCCTGCGTTTGGCACCGCCCCCGCAGGGACGATGCGTAAATACATTTGACCTCCCCGACAACAAAAAAAAGTAGGAAAGTAAGATACAGTATATTAGATAATTTATTACATGTCGTGCGTAACGTGGCCAGTAGTCCTTAGTTTGTATAATATAATAATAATAAAACATTTATTTCAGACCTGTTATGTCCATAGACAGTTAGTTTGTTACTAACAATTAACTTATAATTATGTTAGTACTATTTAGGTATATTAGCATTTATTTATTTTTATCTCACGAACGCGGGCTATGCGGGCTGTGTGAGCGCTGAACAACGAATTAGCAATATCATTCCTAACTCGTTGGCGCTGAAGGGCACAGTGCGGGCCCTTCAGCGCCCACCTCCTACATATGGGCGGACGCTGACGCGCTCGTTAGACAAAAAACTATATATAATTTTTTATTTATTTTTCACGTTTAAGTGACACCAACAACTACCTCTACCCAATGTTTTTGGATAGGGCAGTCAAATCTAGCAGCAATGACCTTCAGAACACGGCTGTTAGCACTTCGCAGACGCTGCAGCAGAGAAGCGGTTTTTTTTACGGATTATCGCTTTAAAGTCATCCGTGTGCGCCTCCGCAAACATTCCGGAGGCGCTGCAGCACCGCGGCACGGTAATAAACATTACCGTGACCGCGGCAGCCCCAGCAACATTCTGAAGGCATTGTTGTATTGGATACGCAGGGTTTCGTAGGATCGCTTTGTATAACTCACCCACAGGCCACTCCAGTAAAAAGATTGACAAAAGGATTTAAAAAGCGTTATCTTTACTTCTTTAGTACATCGAGTGAACCTGCGGGCAAGCATATTGATTCTCACTGCTAACGCCCTGCGCTCCCTCTCAATGTCTTCGTCGTCCTTGAGATCCTCCGTCACAATATGGCCAAGGTATTTAAACTTGTCAACCAGCTTTAACGGAACTCCTGCAAGGCATACGGGAGGTACATGGGTTGGCCGATATTTGCCTGCTTTGAAATATAAAATGGACGAAAAAATGGTACGTAGTTGAAATGTTACTTATTTACTTTATTTATACAAAAGTATATTTCACATGCCTAAGTAATTGCGTAGCGTTAATAAATTGATAAAAAGATTTCATATTTACTCATCGTTTCGGTAAGGAGACCCAATTAACAGTTTTATTTCAATTGTATTTTGATATTGTCTTTTACCTAATTAAAGAGTAGTGTTTAATTATTATGTACGTCAGAGCATGTAGGTAAATAGGCAATTAAGACAGGTGTTTCAAAATTTCATTCAGTAAGGTCATTCCGTTTTTTCTTTACGGTTAATGCGTCGTAAGTTTCAAAGCCGAAATTTCCGGAATCATAAGTAGGTACCTATAATACTGGTAAGGAGGGGCGGTTCTAGGGCGGTTCGACCGGTGCGACCGCACAGGGCGCCGTCATAACAGGCGCGCCGAAAACATCCGACCGCCGATCGACTATCTATCGATCGTACGCTCAAATCGAGTAATTCATCAACTCGTCCCACAAACCTACGGCCTTGGGACGAGTTGAACAAAATCAAAATAAATAATATTTTCGTTGTGCAACTCGTCCCACCTCAATATTAAATTGAGGAAAGATACAATTATTAGCAAAAGTGTTAACGTGGAAAAAATAGGTTACGGGTTTGTTAGAAAAATCTTTCATGATAATAACCATACTTATTATAAAAATTCATAAAATTTTAAATTATTTAAGAATAAGAAATATAAACGGAAAAGTTTTAATCATGTCGGTACCAAATAGGCATTTTTTAGGAGTTGTTATGAGTACATTCGATATAACTAAAATCACGTTTCTAAAATCAGTCATACAATTTATTTAAAAATAACAAATTCTACTTGTTAAATTTCCGACTGTCATAGATGATAGAATAATCAACAATAAAAAAATCAACAATTGTGAAAGATACATTTCACAACTACAACTAAAAGTATAAGTCTTTCTAAGATGTATCACAGAGTAATGTAATTTAAAATTTAAAATATTTATTATAAGTTGCTAAGATTTATAATATTTTTTTGTAAATCAGTCTTACTATATACTTAACCTTAAAATGACAAACTTTTAAATTAATGGCGATCGCAGATATGCATTGCGCCAACATCAAGTGAAAATGTACCGACAATTTAGTTTAAGATGGAGTCTCTCAACACGTGTTTTTGCAACAAGAACTCTCGGAAGAAACTCCCAAAAAGACAATAATTCTAAACATATTTCGACAGTAATTTCAGAATTCCCGAAATCTTTTAATATTTCCACAATAAAAAAAAATTATCAATTTCTTGGGTTTCGCTCTTAAAAAATGCTTTTTCAAGAGGCCACGTCTCAACAAAGTAATTGCTGAATTTCGGAACCTTGCTAGGAGACATAATATGCAGGAAACCATCGGCCATTACGTAACGAGGTAGATGTGCTAAAGCAGTAGGTACATTTTCGGATATGTTTTTCACGAACTGCAATTTATGTATTCATATATAGACATAACTATTGTTTGACTTCGTCAATTGAAACCCATAAATCTTTACCTTGGTCATAGGTAGATAATAGGTACCTAATTATTAACCAAAACATGGATTGCTAACTCCCTTATACTAATAAATGAAGTTGTATGATAAATAATTTGTTGAGCTATTCATCTATGCTTTAGTATACCTTCTGAAAATAGTTAAATAATACCGTATGTCAATTAAAATAAAATAAAAAATATTATATTATTATGATTAATTATTAAAGACTTGAGAATGTGAATTATGACTCTTTCCAAATCAATACTATGAAAACTGTAAAGGGAGGATAAAACTTGTTGGAGTTTCTTGCCGGTTCTTCTCAGAACAAGGCCTCCTGGTAGACTCTTGAACCGATGGCATCAAAATTAACTTTCATAAGTGTACAAATTGTACCTAAATGAATAAATAAATTTTGACTTTGACTTTGACTTAAATAAATGGTCGTTATTTTAGTCATTATCGACAACTATTTATTCGAAATAGAGGATAGAATTCATATTTTTACTTTCTCGTACGTAGTAAGTAGAGGAAGTCTTGTAAACCTTAAAACAAATTCGACCTCGAGATTTTAACGGATTTACACGTTTTGGACCTCCCTGAGTCCAAAAATATTTTTTTTTGAATTATGTCCCAGCGTGTTTTACGTATACAAGTTATTCATACTAATTACTTATCCAAGGTACTTTTCACTTATACTTCTTTAAGAAATTCTTTTGAAAAACAACCCTTTACTCAACATCTAATAATAAGTGGCTTGCAGACAACACAGCTATTTCCACTTCAATACCCAATAACGAAGCGTAGTAATTCGTACGTATTAACGCGAGCTGTAATTAAATTGTGTGTATGTGTCTGTGTTTCTGTGCGTTAACGCGATAACTCGAGCATGCTTTCACTTATTGCCACCAAATTTAACATGCGTGTGTGACATCAAAATATTAGGTTTCTGTTTCTATCAACTTTTAGGCCGTCGATCACGAAAGTTAAGCATCCAAGTGCGCGGTCGGCACTCGGATGGGTGCCCAAAATTTAACATGCATGTATGACATCAAAATATAAGGTTTCTATCAACCTTTGAGTCGTTTCCGGTATACGAGAAAGTCAAGGGGAGACCACCAATGGCCAGTAGGAGGATCTGGGTTGATTCGATAATATTCGATTCAAATCAGACTATAAAATTTTAATGAGATAGGCAAGCAAGTACTCATTGTCAATATTTAATTAACGCGTCAATATATACATTAAACGGAATTAAACCTAGATAGCTATCCTTCTGGTGTAGATACCCTATTTAAGCTAACCATCCGCCGAAACGACGTAGGTAATAGAAAAAAGGTTATTTTTTAATAAGATATATACTTGATAGATATTTTAATGTTCATTATAGTCATTTCAAAGGCTTACCAATAAAAAATCATTTTATAAATTCACTTTATTTATTACCTTATAAAATTATGGCAACTTTACTTAGACTTCAAAAAAAGGAACTTTTTTTCTTAAAATATTTTTTCGTGCAAAAGCAATTAAAAATAAGACATAATATTACGTCTTATTTACTTATTTAGTACTAAAGATGCCAAATAAGGAAAAATTAGCACCTATTAGGGCATAGTTCTATAGGGGAGTTTTTAAGATGTCATATGCCTCTTTTAGTTCTAAAAGAGAGAAAATTAAAACCTTTATGCATCTATAAGTAATAAATTCGGCCTAATGCTACCATAAGTAACAAAGCAGGAACAAAAATCACTCAAAAGCAACTGTTGGTGATAAGAGTTACTTATTTGCAAATTCTAGTGCTGTTTGCATCTGTAAGTAATACCGTACATTCTTGCATTACCTATATGCTACCTACAGTTGCAAAATAAGTTCCAAAATTCACTAACGTGCTACTTGGGTAATATTACGTCGATACGATGGAGGTTAGCTATCTAGGGTTAAAATAAGTTAGCAATATTAATTTAAAAGAATATCATCAATATTGCCATTAAATAATAAACTATATTGATCCTTAATCACTCTGATCACGCCTGTATTAACATCGGCATTAATTACACACCCAGTTCTACCTCCAGCTTTCTCCCCATAGACATAAAGGTCAAAATCGCTTCCCAATTATTCTCCCTGTGTCTCAAACATACGTCTCTCCCATTGGCTAGCGATGCTCCTCCTATGAGAGGGCGGGAATTGTCTGGATTGTTACAGGATGCGTTGCTATACCTCAGTTTATAAGCTCGGATGCGACAGGCGAACGCATAACGAGATAAATGACTTTTAAACAAGTCACGATTTTCACTCCGAAAAATAATTAGTTTACATTTTAATATTTGCTATTTTCAATATTGGAAAAAACAACTTTTCGTTTTAAAAAAGTTTTGTTGTTTGAAAAGTGAAGTGTTTTTTGAGTGGATTTGGGAACATGGAGTGTTTTATATTTGTAAAAGTGTAATTTGAAAGTTTGATGTGCTTTTAGGAGACCTGTCAATATTTATAATTTAAGGTAATTTATTTTACATCTTTCTACCTATAAAGTTCGTTTCTTCCGTCTTCATCTCCCTCCAATCTCCATATCCTAGTTCCCTTTAAACTACCCTAAAATATTATTAAAATATCAAAGTTTCCGGGAACTAACGGGTTTATTGCCCATATTGTGAACTATACCAGACTTTGATAAACAATCTCGGCGGAACGTGGCGCACACGTGTGTTATGACACTGATTACGAATAAACCGTATTTAATGTGGCGACCAGCAGTGCCGTACTTGGTGTGTGAACGGCTGAAATTAATCTAAGTGATGCGTTTTTATGTTAAGTGGCAAAGCCAGTCGCCGTGTGATGCCGGCAGAGTAGAATAGCATCACACTATATCCTCCAATGGGTGTCGTAGAAGGCGAATGGATCAGTAAAGGGTTGTACGGTGTAAATAGTACATAAATAGACTTGATAGATATTTCTTGATAGTTATGTTGGTTGATGGAAACACTTGCTTGATATTATAAAGATTATTTATTTATTACTTGTTACAATGTGTGCACACTAAAGAGTTTTGTTATGAAGTGAGTGTCAATTAAAATTATTACAGCGCGCACCAGAAATGCTGACTTAAGATGATTATGAAAACAATGTACTTTGTACAAGGGTATTGATCACCTAATACTCCGTCCACCAATCCGCATTGGGCAAGCGTGGTGGACTACTACCTCCTTCGATGACAGTAAGAGGCCTTGTGTCTCAGCAGTGGAATTATAAAGGCTGTCAAGATGAAGAAAATGATGGCAGACAAGTCACCAGGTAGGTCTTATGCCTGCCTAGTGGATAAGCAGCCACCGAGCTTGTGAACTTTTATCAATGTCTTACGACAAAGAACCTAAATGTTAACTATCAGGGTGAAATATTTAACGAAGAAACACAAACAAAATTTTTAGGACTATTACTTGACAGTAAGATTACATGGAAGCCTCAAACTGAAGTAATATGCGATAAATTAAGTAAATTTCGTATGCTCTATATTAACTTCAAAAAATCGTGGGATCCGGGGCATTATTATCAGCCTACCATGGATTTGTTTCGCCAACATTAAGATATGGTATATTTTATTGGGAAAATTGCACTGACAGTGAATTAATTTTTAAATATCAAAAGCGTTGTATACCTTCAATATGCGCGCTAAAAATTGACGACAGCTGTGTACCTGCATTTAAATCTTTAAAACTATTAACAGTGCCATGTATATACATATTGGAAATATCACTATTCGTCAAAAAATACCCGAAATTATCAGAAAATCTTAAAAATCAATCTCGTAGTCATCATGTAAGCAAATTATCGGCAATGACACGTAAAACAGCTTTAGTCAGCATACTAGGCATGACTCCAAGAGTGTTTAATAAGATAGCTAATGATTTTAAAATAATGAATTATATGAAATTCAAAAATAAATTGACTAACCTACTATTATCAAAATGTTATTATAGTATTATTGATTTTTTAAATGACAAATCTATTTGACATAAATTTTAATTTGATTCTTTTATTGACATCCTATTGTATTTTAAATTAATTTGTCTAATTGTACAATGATTTTATTTGTTTTATGCAAAATTTAACTACATATCGATTTGTAAGTAGTTGTAATTACATAATTTAGTTTGTGATCGGGTAATTTGATTTATAATCATAAATATTTGTATACTTCTAAAGAAAAACACAGCAGATACATTAAAACTGTAACATCTTTTGTAACCACCTATGTTTAACAAATAAATAATATTCTATTCTATTCGTAGCCTTAAGACGCTTGCAACTCACAGGCCACGTTCACACGGCGACTCATCGAAACCATTTTCCCCCGTACGATAGAAATTATATGTAAAAAAAAACAAAATCGAATCGAACAGTCGCCCTAAACGTCACCATAATAGCTTTATCTATGCAATTGCCGTTTCATTTTCTTGTACGTAACTAAACATGAGTGTAATGCAAAAGTTCGAAACACGCCATCTCGGTGCAAGTTAGTCCGACAAATCGCGAGAAACCAAATCTCGATGCACGAAATCGCAACGGACTAAATCTCGATGCCAACACCCGTATTCACAAACATTACTATGAGGTTCCTCGACTCTATAAATAAACGCATTGCATTGAATAGCGCTCTGTGATTGGTTCGATTCAGTGGTCTAGTTCCCATTTTGAATGTACTGACGTTTTAGTACTTCAAACCTCCTTCAAACTTAATAGGCCCTCCAGACTCACGCGAGAAGTCTCGCCTCTCTCTCGTTTCCGCCGATTTCGGCCGACCGGTCCGTTGGTTTTTCGCATTCACGCGCCGCACCAATTGACTCAGCGCAATGGATCTTGGCGCGGTAGGAATTCAATCCATTTGGATCGACAGCGTGCCAAATGATCGCTTGTGAATGGCGACCTTAAAACAGCCCATGGCACCCTTGTCTCCCGGGACATATTAACACAAGCTATAAACAGGCGCGTGTCAATTACGAACACACAAAGAGGATTATTACACTAGTTTAAAAAGGACTTTAGTTTTTGTGGTAAAAAATCAAAGCGATGCTAAGTCCCATGTCCCATGAGATTTAGGCGGACTTCCACCAAATCGAAAACAGTTATATTTGTTTATTTTTGTTGTATTTGTATGACGTTGTGATATTATAAGAAACAGTTCATAATAAAAGTGTGGTAAATGTGTAAATTACACCGATAATAATTAAATTATAATCAGTAATAATATTTTCATCCCTTCTATTCGAAAAGTGTCGCTTTGTTCCTCTATAAGTGGGAACAAAATAGCTCTTTTCCGATAAGAACTTTTTAGCGGGCGTAAAAGAGATTTGAATTTAGAACATATATCGTTCATAGAAATCGAACGCAAATTATAGAATTCTATTCTAGAATCCTTCGCTTCGCTCGTGCTTCAAAGTAGCGCCCCAATCTACTATTTCATCTCTCCCGCACCAAAAGAGAGTAAAATCTCAAAGCGAAATCGTTTGTTGCTGCGATCTCTGAACAAGACAGAGCTAACATTCAACTAACTAATTGTACTTGAAAATTGTAAATGTTTTGAGGAATAATAAAAAAAAACAGTCTATCCATCTCTTCTTTTCGGTATTCCTCTCCACTACTATTCTGTATCTCATAATTTTCGCCAAGAGACGCCCACTGTTGGTTACAGGCCTTCCCCAAGAATTTCTAACCCGCTCGGTCTTACGCTGCCTGCATCTAGCGGCTTCCTGCGACCTTCACCAGATCGTTGGTCCTCCTTGTAGGCCTACCAACATTGCGTCTCCCGGTACGCGGTCGTCACTCGAGAACCTTTCCGCCCCAATGGCATCAGTTCTCCTCGCAATGCCCTGCCTACTGCAACTTAAGGTTCGCAATTCTTTGGGCTATGTCACTTTGATTCTACTGCGAATTCTGTATCTACATATCCACATGCATTCTTATTATAACACTAGCTTTTGGACGCGACTTCTTATTTCTTCAAGCGCCATATACCCAATGTCCATCGATTTTACTTCAAAAAATGTCAGATTTCCATACAAACTTCCATCCCTTATTTTACCCCCTTAGGGATTGAATTTTCAAAAATCCTGAAATACGTCATTCTTAATTTCTAACTAAGTAGCTAAATACCAATTTTTATCGATTTAGCTTCAAAACTGACGGATTTCAATACAAACTTTTCACCCCCTTTTCGCCCCTTTAGAGGGTGAATTTCCAAAAACCCTTTCTTAGTGCACCCCTGGACCTCATAAGGAACCTACGTACCAAATTTGGAATCTCTAGACCCAGCAGTTTGGGCTGTGCGTTGATATGTCAGTCAATCAGTCAGTATTCATTTTTATATACAACATGTAAATTAAATAACCAACACCCTGAATACAGGTGGTTTGGGATCGGCTTCTGAGTTGATTTCAAACATTTAAAAAAAAAGATTTTTTTTTATGAAAAAAAAAAAACGTTTTTTTAATGAAAATATTTTTTGTAGAAAAAAACGAACAAAAGTACCCAGAAAATGTTGTACAAGATTTTCTGGGTACTTATTGTTTCTTTTTTCAAAAAAAAAACGTTTTTTTCTAAAAAAAATATTGAAATCAACTCAGAAGCCGATCCCAAACCACCTGTATTCAGGGTGTTGGTTATTTAATTTACACGTTGTTTATAGATACTATGCACTGTCGTGTTTTAATTTATCTACGAAATTATCCAAGCCGCTACCAGACACCAGTTGTAACACTATTCACCCTTTATCAGTCAAAACCCAGATGCTGTTCTTGTGTATTCTTCAAGAGCCACTTGAACCGTATCGTTCCTAACTTAAAGTTAAAACTGACAGAAATAGGCGCTGTGGTAAATTAACTTGAGGTATCATTTCACCAGTCTCTTTTTTTATTTAAAAAAAAATGGTTACTGTTTTTAACTCCCGACTAAGAATCTGCAGCCGCAGCGTATTTGTAAGGTATTCCAATATTTTGCGTCCATGAAGTACTAGGTACCTGGATCACGCCTGGATGGTCTGTAGTATTAATTAACGATGTTGTGAAAATAAATCTTTGGAAATAAATCTTTCCTTCATACTTACCTACACCTCATTAGTCTGAGACTTAAACAGGCTTCGGACTGCCAACATCAGGAATATCTCCACTGTTGGCGTATTTAAAAGATTTCATTTTTAATATTTTTACTTTCTCGTACGTAGTATTAGAGGAAGTCTTGTAATCGTAAAAAAATTCGACCTCGAGATTTTGACGGATTTACACGTTTTGGACCTCCCTGAGTCCAAAAATATTTTTTTGGAAATATGTCTGTTTGTGTGTCTGTGAGTCTGTATGTCTGTGTGTGTGTCTGTGCGTTAGCACGATAACTCGAGCATGCTTAAACTTATTGCAACCAAATTTAACATAAGTACGTGTATGATAACAAAATATAAGGTTTCTATCAAATTTTAAGCCGTCGATCACGAAAGTTAAGCAACCAAGCGCGTGGTCGGTACTCGGATTGGTGACCAAAATTTAACATGCATGTATGACATCAAAATATAAGGTGTCTATCAACCTTTGAGTCGTTTCTGGTATACGAAAAAGTCAAGGGGAGACCACTCCCGATTTTTTGCTTTGTTTTTAATTGAATTCTTTTTGAAAATACTTCAAGAACTTACTCCTCTAATCTTGCTCGTACCTACTTAACTGAATCTTACTTCGAGGTGTTACAATCGGAAATTGTATAATATAATACGCACACACGCGTACCTACATAAGAAACTTGTTACTACTATTGTTTTGGTGTAGAGTCAAGGTTGGTGTTTTGGTGGAACAAGTAGGTACTTCCAAGATTAGACTAGGTGCAGCCTAGTTCAGCAAAATACCTAGTGGGTGGATCTGTTGTAGTATTTACGGCTCAATTCTACTGAGAAAGTCCTGAGAAGTAGTTCCTTCATTTGACTTAAACTTATCACATGCAGTGTTGTCGTCAGCATAACGAAGATTTGCGATTTCATAGCCACCTATCGCAATACCATCCGTCTAGTATTACAGGGCGATACGTACGACAAGCTCGGTGTACCCGTTAAAAAACTAGAAGTAGCCTATTCACTCTCGCTTTCAAGGTTCGCAGTTATAATTTCAAGCAACAAGGTCCATTGTCGTGGAAGGGTCCCATCCAGCACCGACACATCCGCGGCCGACGCGTTCTTCTCGTCCGATGTAGGGGACGAACTGGCGGTCATTGATGACATCGTGCCAAGGTACATGTGAGGGATATCGTTAGGTTTTAGTGGGTAGGCCTTGCCTTTAGTAAGGAGAGTCCCACATAACATTCATACCACCCCAGCCTGCCTAGCATGACCACCGAAACACGATATGATATAGCCATTTTATCGCGTTGAACTGTCAAAAATTATTGGATATAACCGCCAACTTTGAATTCTATCGAAACAGCGAACATTTATAAGGCTTATACATGTTCGCAGTTTCGATAAATTTTCAAGATTGCAGCTATATCCAATAATTTTTGACAGTTCAACGCGATAAATGGCTATATCATATCGTGTTTCGGTGGTCATGCTAGGCGGGCTGGTATGACGTATGCATAACGCATTTCAGGCATTTTCAAAAAGGCAGCAACTTTCACTACTTAGCTGTTCGCATTATAGAAAGACTAGCTTCCGCCCGCGACTTCGTCCGCGTAGAAATTTTACCCCCTTAGCGGTGGAATTTCCAAAAATCCTTTCTTAGCGGATGCCTATCGTCATAACATCTACCTGCATGCCAAATTTCAGCCCGATCCGTCCAGTGGTTTGGGCTGTGCGTTGTTATTACACTATGTCAGTCAGTCACCTTTGAATTATATATATTTAGATGGTTGGGATATCAACCATATAATTTAACCTGCGTCTTGTGTCCCGGTAACGAAATAGGGCTGAATAAATTTGTGACAGATTTTAAGTATTCGGTTTTTATGCGGGGTACCCGACAATACGTATTTTAATACTAGAATAAATACACTGAAAAAAAATCGACTATATAATAGACTCGTAAGCAGAAAGTACGGCGACAAATATTGTAATAATAACTTAATTATAATTGTTTTTACTTGACCTAAATATCGGGTGTATAAGACATGAACAGTCAAACGAGAACCCTGTATTCTATACATCAAAATAAGTAATATTTCAAAAAATAATTGCTGGGAAATAATTTTGCCAGACGGCGGGCGGCCCCCGTTAGTTTGTGTCCGTGCTCACCGAGTGAGCTACATTGAACGCTAACGTTTTAAATCCATTTTTGGTTATGAAATACTTAAAAAAAAAGGTAATGTTTCTTTGGACAATAATTAAGAAATAACGTATAGAATACGTTTTCATAAAAAATGAAAAAAAAATTATGACTTTGACCTTCAATAAAATCGTAGCTATCAATTTCCCAGGTATAGTCTAAAGGGGAAAAATGTTATGATGGTGAGCAGAATACATGGTTCTCGTTTGACTGTTCATGTCTTTTACACCCAGTATGTACAGTTTTTTACATGTTTAATTACTAGGTATTTATTTGTTTCAGATTGTCATGTCTAGTTACGGAAGCATGTCACCTTCTGATGAAGGATGTGATAGATACGAGCCTGCCTTCTACTGCCAACCGACTCACATGGGTAAGGAATTTCTACTAATAAAATAAATACCTAAATAAAAAAAAACATTTTAACACGTTAAATGTCCAAACATAAAAGTAGAAATACTCCTACGTCCAGTTGTGTTTTTATGAAAAGTAGTTTCCTTTGAGGTTCAAATGAAAGCCTATATGTTAGATTTTTTTTATATAGTTATATGTTGTTGGAGTTTACTCCTTAAGAATCGATTTGCATATATAAGGGGCCCGGTATGAGAAAAATGTGAGGAGTAAAATCTATCGATGAATGACCTCGAATGACCTCGTTACGTTTTTGGTGCGCATCCTATGTCGCGCAACTTTCTAACTGTCAAAACACGGATGACAGCAGGTGCGCCATCTCACCTGTCTCGGAGTAAACTCCAGTCGTGCGTCGGAGCTGACACACACAATTTTTTTTTGTTTAACTTGTTAAGGGATAGAAATATAATCATAAATTATTTCATATTATTGTTTTCTTTTTGGGGATGAAATGTATTTAGCAGATGTTTTGCACCATGCTTACATATAAGTGGTTGGGTTAGTTTGTATATCTTTTGCTTGTTTTTGTTTTATTTAAAGCAAGTTGTATTTATTTTACCATTTTTACCGTTATAGTACCATTGTACAAAGGGAAAGGGTCGCAGCTGGAGTGCAAGAATTATGGTGGGATAAGCCTCCTCAGCGTTGTCGGCAAATTGTATGCAAAAGTTTTGATAGAAAGGGTCATAAAAGAGACGAATGACAAAATATGGGACGTGCAAGCAGGATTTCGAAAGGGGATGGGATGTACAGATCAAGTCTTTTCCCTGCGATGCATAACTCAGAAATTTCTGGCGAAATGCCAACGAGTATACTGCGCTTTCGTAGACCTGGAAAAGGCTTATGATCGAGTGGTGAGAAGTGAATTGTGGTCAGCTTTGTCTATGCATGGGGTGAGCAGCAGCCTGATCCGAGCATTGAAAGCTCTTTATGAGGGTTCCAATGCTTGTGTTAGGATAAACGGCGCATACACGGAATCGTTTCACATTGGAAAAGGTGTGAGACAGGGATGTGTGGCGTCTCCATGGCTGTTTAACTTATTCATGGATAAATGTCTGACAAGATTGAAAGAGAGTGATTGCGGTTTACGAATGAATGACTTACTTGTCAAATGCCTACTGTACGCTGATGATCAGGTCTTATTAGCATCATCGGCCAGTGAATTGCAGGAGATGGTAAGTGTAATGAATGAAGCTTTATATGATAAGGGAATGAAAGTGAACGTAAGCAAGACCAAGATAATGGTTTTTGAAAGAGACGAGGACATGACTGAGTGTGATATTATGATAGGGAGCGAAAAATTGGAGCAAGTACGTGAGTTTGTATATTTGGGATCTGTATTCACGAGAGATGGGAAGTGTGAAAGTGATATAGAAAAACGAGTGAAAGCGGGAAATGCAGTTAATGAAGCTTTGCACGCTTTTATGAGCAGTCAGACGCTGTCTGACAAGGCACGACTGGCAGTACATAACGGTGTGCTGGTTCCAACACTAATGTATGGAAGTGAAAGTTGGGTATGGGAGAAAAGGCTTGAAAGTAGAATAAATGCAGTAGAAATGAGAGCCTTGAGGAGCATGGCAGGTGTAAAATTGAGTGACAGGTTGTATAATAGCGTGATAAGAGAGATGTGTGGTGTGAAAGAAGACATAGTGACAAGAATTGAAAAAGGGATGCTCATATGGTTCGGACACGTGGAGAGGATGAATGAAAGTAGATTGACTAAAAGGATTTATGAATCATAAGTGAATGGAGAGGCGGGGCGAGGTAGACCTAGGCGAACGTTTAACGATCAAATCGAAGACGTTTTGAAAAAGGGCCAGGTTAGAAGTACGCGTAACCGCCGAGCATGCATGAAGAATGTGATGAAAGTAGATGAAGCGAAAGAGGTATGCAAGGATCGTAGCAAGTGGAAACAAGTAATCTCTGCCTACCCCTGTGGGAGAAAGGCGTGACTCTATGTATGTATGTATGTATGTAAGTTGTATTTAGATTATATAGCTGACCCAGCAAACGCTATTTTGCCTTACAAAAATGATTAAATTACTAAAATGGCTATAAAAAAATAGGGGTTGGTGATGAAAAAGTAATAACAATGATTTCGTCCAAAAATTAAAAAAAATTAAGGGTGAACAACCTTTATCTCTTAGGGGTATGGAAAATAGATAGTAGCCGATTCGCAGACCTACTGAATACAAAGTTTCATGAAAATCGGTCAAGCCGTTTCGGAGAAGTACGGTAACTAACATTGTGACGTGAAAATTTTATATGTAAGATTAAAAATTTCTCTGTGTAAGGTACCCACAATAGATCAGCGTCGTGGCTCCACGGGCTTTCGATATTACGCTGGAAGCATTTTCATTGGTGAAAATGAAAATGAAAAAGTTCTTTATTTAAATGGACTTTGCTAAGTACTTTTAAATCGTCAAAAGCCCTACCACCATTTCGACGAAATAATTATTTACTTAAATAATTATTAGTATGCTGAGACGGAGAAGAAATGGCGAAAGAAGCTCCGCAGCTTACAATTTCGTAATGATTTCAAAACATCATTACAAGTCCATATATATATCAATATGAATTAATAAATTACAATTTTAAATGTGTAAATTTGGGCAGATTTTACTCCCACGCATTTGGATCATTTAAATAATCATTTGACTTGTAATAAGCTTTTTTATATAATTTAGATTTTACAGTTTTTTTTAATTTATTAACAGGCAAGTCTCTAATATTCTTCGGAAGCTTATTGTAAAAACGTATACATTGGCCCATAAAGGAATTGCTTATTCTGTGGAGACGAGTTTTATATACAACCAAATCGTGTTTCTTCCTAGTATTTACATTGTGCGTATGACATTTCTCGGAAAAATTCATAATATTTTTCTTTACATATAGTATGTTTTCCAGTATATATTGTGATGACATAGTCAGAATATTTATCTCCTTGAACTTTCTCTGAGGTGATTGTAAGAGTGGTTATGTAATTTGCGATGTTTAGCAATGAATAAAATACTCTCTCTTTCTTTCTAAGTAAACAGCAATAAGGTTCATGTTGCATTGCGTTTGTCAATAGGCAGTCCAATGGACGGAGGGGTGTATTGGCCGGCAGCCAATGGCGAGGCTCAGGAGTTCGAAAGCCAAGACGTGTACCACGACAACCCACACTACATCGGCCGGAATTATGGTGAGCCATCACAGTCAAGTCTTCATATGAAACACGGTATAAAATATTAGAAAAGGTCTAAACTAAATATAAAACTTTTGCTCAAAAAGTCAAGGCCTTTACACCTGTGAGTTACTTTTGTAATATTTGTATAACTTACTTACGGTTGCATTTACACCCAAAATAAAATTACAGTAAATAGTGCTTACGTAAATTTTGTGAGTTTAAACTTGCATAAATTATTAACACGCCCATTTACATATTCTTTTTTCTTATTTTAAGACCATCTGCAATCAGTGATGTCACTATGAGCGGATTCGTTGTAAGTTACTTAAAATGTAGAGATGGTCTCTCCATTAAGAGACTCTTCTCTTTAGAAAGTAGAACATTTAAGTTTTGGACTGAAGGCTGTTAATGTGATATCTTTTTAATCTTTTCATATCTGAGGTATCATTGTTCAGAGTTGCAGCCAGTACACAAAATAAAATTACAGTAAATAGTGCTTACGTAAATTTTGTGAGTTTAAACTTGCATAAATTATTACACGCCCATTCACATATGCTTACTTAATCAGTAATCAAAATGCCTTCTCATCGCCACGTTCAAGCGGCTGCTGCATACAGACAGGGTGTAAAAGACATGAACAGTCAAACGAAAACCATGTATTCTGCTCACCATCATAACATGTTTCTTCCTTTAGACTAACCTGGGAAATTGATAGTTACGATTTTATTGAAGGTCAAAGTCATAATTTTTTTTTCATTTTTTTATGAAAACCTATTCTATACGTTATTTCTTATTTATTGTCCAAAGAAACATTATAATTTTTATTAGTATTTCATAACAAAAAATGGCTTCAAAACGTTAGCGTTCAATGTAGCTCATTCGATGCGCACGGACACTAACGAACGGGGCCGCCGTCTGGCAAAATTATCGCGGTTTTGCGAGTTGCGTGCGAGTTGAGCCCTTTACATTGCGCGGTACAATTTGCAATTTTTTTCAACACCAAAAAATAAAAATCATTTCCCAGCAATATTTATTTTGAAATATGTCTTATTTTGATGTATAGAATACGTGGTTCTCGTTTGACTGTTCATGTCTTTTACACCCAGTATATTATTTTATCCAGAAGGCGAAATGCTGAAAGAAAATGCTGGCTAAAACCTTGGCTAGAAAAAAGAACGGCACAAGGCGCGTTTGAATATCTTTTGAAACAAGTTGCACCATTCATTAAAAAAGAAGTTTTTGTTTTGGTGTAAGTTCTCAACTTATCAATTTTATTCGATAAGCTTTCAGTCGCTTCCGTAAACAAACTAGAACGCGTTTAGATCTGTAATTTTCCAATTTACGAAAGCAGTAAGAAATTACAGTAAGCCACTTACAAAGAGTATTTACACTTGAAAATTTACCGTAAGTCGCTTGTAAGTGACTTACGTAAGTAAAACTCACAGGTGTAAAGGCGGCCTAACGTAAATGGATATGCCAACTATGTATTTTTGAGGTCGGTGCCAACAAGTGACGTTTATCCAAATATTGAGGTTGGCGCGAACTTCAAAAGAACATAGCTGGCTTTTGAATGTTATTAAACATAAAAAGTTAAATTCTCTGTTTTTGGTTATGAAGGCGGTTTTATTTTAATTTAAAATTAATACCTATATTTTTTTGCTTGTTGTATAGATATCAAAATCAGTTTAAAACTCAAAGTTGTCAATGATTAAAATTAGGACAATATTTTGCCTGTTTTAAATTTAATTAAACATCAGGCTACCATGTTTCATGTGAAGCAATGATTTGATTTGATTTAAATAATAAAATACTATAGTTGTAACTAACATTGTAAAATTTACAGGAAACTAGGTATTTACGTTTACAATCATGACAAAATAAATTAGAGAGAAAAATCAAAGTCTGGAATTTATTTCGAATGCTTTGTTGAGGTCGTGTTTTCTTTTTTTCCAAAATACGGAGATTTTTCATTAACTCTGAAGCCAATATACTCAGCATAAACCTTTATAATCTATATACCTATACTAGCTTACGCCCGCGACTTCGTCCGCGTAGAATAGTTACTTCGGGCAGCATTTAAATTTTCTTATTATTTCTTCTAAACCAAGCGCACTATTAAAAAAACTACTAAAAAGCGTCTGTGACGTAGTGCGTAAGAGCGTCGTCTCCTATCCGGGAGGCACTGGTTCGATCCCCGCCACGTACCAATGTGTTTTCAAATTTTGGATTCATATGCACGTTTAATCGACGATTTTACAGTGAAGAAAAACATCGTGAGGAAACCTGCACACACCCATGAAGAAATTCTTAGGATGTGTGTGAAGTCGAGCAACCCACACTTGGCCAGCGTGGTTGACTAAGGCCTAATCGCCCCTAATGTGGGGTAGGCTCGAGCCCCTCGGTGGGGACATTATATGAGTTGTTGATGATGATGATGATGAAGCGCACTATACCTACAAATTTTCATGGATTCTACTTAAAAATGACGGATTTCCATGCAAACTTTCATCCCCTATTTTACCCTCTTAAGGATTGAATTCCCAAAAACTTCAGTCAGTGGTAAGGAGTTGACTGCGTAGTCGTTTTAAGCCAACCAAAAGCCCCCCCGAGTATAAAATTATAAAATCCGGAGATTTGATTTAAAGTCCGGAGATTTGAAACTAGACAAATTACTATGAGAAAATTATAATTTCTCAAATTTCGTTTTTGCCTTTGCCGCTCTGGACAATTTTCCGGACAAACACCTTGGTACTATCGGGGTCTTGCTAAACTTTACCTTTTAAAAATTTTTCGTATGAAGCGAGCCCTTTCTGTTGACCCCGCCTTATATTGCTGTTGACCAATAGAAGACCCTCTTTTGTTCTGTAAGGCATCTGGTTGCAATTTATAAAAAAAATCATTGTTTTAACAAATTCCAGTCAGACGTCTTTACGGCAATGTTTGCTAAGGCCATTGTATTGCATCACTCTGGTATCTTCACTTAGAATTCTATTGGTCAACAGGCTAAGGGTAGTCGTCGACAGTGTAATACAAAATCGACCCTTAAGATGGAAGATTAGGGAGACCGCGATAGTACGTGGTGTGGGAGACAACGCCCTTATATGCACTACGCCACCAACGCTATACGTCGTGGTATATTTTTATTAAAAAGACTAATTGTTCTAGGCTATGAAGACATGCAGATGACGGGAAACGAACCTTACGAGAGCTACCACCATCCAATGCATCACGGTTACACCCAGAACAACACAGGTTAGTTAGAAAGATACAGATCCAAGATAGTGAGAGTGTTTGAGGAACCAGATGTTGCCACTATGATAATAATAATCTTTATTTCGGACAGAGAGGATCCATATGCAACTACAATTTTTTTACAATACCTACCTATCTCATATGAACATCGTCAAAAAACATATTATAAATTAGGTACCAAAAAGAAAATTCAGAATAAGAAAAAAATAATTAAAAACAAAAAACATATCAAAATTCAAATAAAAAATAAAATTTAATAATAGATTAGATTAGATTAATATTACATATAGATTATGTTTTTTATGTTACGAGATGGCAAACAAGCTTGCGGCCCACCTGATGTTAAGTGGTCACCGCCACCTATAGACACTTGCAATATTAAGTGTAAATCACTTAACACCACAAGTGCGTTTGCCATCCTGGGGACTAAGATGATATGCCCTCCATGCCCAGTAATGACACTGGCTACCTTTCCCTTCAATCTGAAACACAGCGAACTGGCAGAAATAAGAAAGGCGGTGGTACCTACCCAGACGACCCTACATATGGGTCTACCACCTAGATAATACTTGCTTTAACGTTAATTTAGGTGGCAATCTCCACCCACCTCTTATAAGATGCCATTTTTACAAGAGTCAATTATGATGGGTTTCAACTAAAGTTTCAATATCATAACTACATACCGACAGTTCGCCTTAGTCTTCTAGATATCCCTGAGCTTTATAAGTAATATTGTTACGAGCTAGGGGTTCGTTGATTTGGATAAAAACACCTGGTGACGAGACTTTATTCCGTACACTACTCTAAAATTTACAATAACCAAGCAACAAAGTTCAATTATAATGCTAACTTATTCCGTAGTATTCGCCTTGGTCGCTATATCACTTTGGGAGTATCGCTTTGATCCGCACTTGTTCACGTCTAAACTTTGAATGTCCATACACTGCAATCAACAGTCCTTTTATACTACGCAAAACGAAATCGCGCAAATACTAGAATGTTCGACTATTATCTTGAACAAACCACTAAGCTCATATGACGGATATAAGCCTTATGTCATAGAACTGTAGGTTCTTATTGCTCGAACGTTCCCATCGTTCTTAGAAGTCTTAGTTTCTCGTGTAATTCGTCGAGGATTTTCTAGAAGCATCGATTACTTTCTCGAACATTCTATTGTTTTCTCGAGATTTCCACGGCAATTTACGAATTCGTAACAATATGCCTTTCTCATTGAGATCTTATAGACAAGAGGTCTTTGTATCCTTGTCCAGGTCTGGACTGCGACATGCAACCTCTGCCTCTACGCTACGATCGGCCAGCTCCCTCCTTCGTGAGGGTTGTGAAGAGACGCACCACAGCCAACAAGAAGGAAAGAAGGAGAACCCAGAACATTAACATCGCGTTTTCTGATTTAAGAGACTGCATACCCAATGTACCACCTGATACTAAACTGTCTAAGGTAAGCCATTCCAAAGTTGGGTTGTAATTAGCTGTTCAGTATTTGTATTTTATTCTTATTCTTAAATAAGGGGCTGGGCCGTATCTCAGAGCACTTCGACCCTATGCGATCTTTTGTGCTTCCCCTTTCCTTATCACCCATCCCCGCCAATATCGAAAACATTTTGTATGAGTTACACGATGTTGGCGGGAATAAGGTCTATAAAGTCCTCTGGTTTAGGGTAAGCTAAACCTAGGACCCTTAGTCGCCTGTTGGCTAGTGCATTGCAGTCACATAGTATGTGCTCCATGCTTTCTTCCTCCTCACCACGCATTCTACAGATGGGGTCATCAGCTTTGCCTATTGTGCACAGGTGTCTTCTAGTGGCAAAGTGGCCAGTGAGAGCCCCAATGAGGCATATTTTATGTAACCCTTAACATAATTTTATAGCTAAGAACCACCTCGATCACATCAGCTTTCAAACAGCAAAACCGCATCAAAAAACACAGGCAAACAGATACACAGACAGGTAAAACTTCTAACACCCCTCTTTTTGCGTCGGCGGTTAAAAACAAAAGGCAACCAAGCTTAACGGAGCCATAATTCTATATCCTCTACCGCTATGGGAGAAAAGCGTGACCTTCTGTATACAACATGTAAAATAAATAACCAACACCCTGAATACAGGTAGGCTGAGATCGGCTTCTGAGTTAAATTAAAAAAAAAATTTTTTGAAAAAAATTAATAAAAAAAACGATTTTTTTATTCATTTTCTTCAAAGATAACAGTAAACATAAAGTACCCAAAATATTGTAATATTTTTTGGCATTTTTTTTAAAAAAAAAAACGGTTTTTTAATTTTTTTATGAAATCATCTCAGAAGCCGATCCCAACCCACCTGTATTCAGGATGTTGGTTATTCATGTTGTATAGGGAATTACCTACTTGGTTTTTGAATGATAATGGCTGCCGCTGATTTTGGAAGTCCAAAAGTCAGGTGATGTCATTTCTTTGACGGCTGTTGCGCCTGTAGCTATTGCCACTTGTGTGTAACACAAGATCTTGGTGTATACGATTCAAACACCCTAACCGCCTTATTAATTCAACCCACTGCTGGGACACAACAGTGGGTTGAATTAATAAGGTGGCGGTTGAATTAATAATGAATTAATCGGCTTCTCCTTGTCATCGAAGGAGGTTTAGGCAGTAGTCCACCACGCTTGCCCAATGCGGATTGGCTGACGGAGTATAACGTGATCAATACCCCTTTGCTGTTCCATTAGTCGCCTACGACACCCATTGGAGGATATGGGGTGATGCTATTTGCCGGCATCACACGGCCAATAAGGATCCAATACTGACTACTTTTGATAACTTTTTGCATGCTGCATCCTGTCGGGGAGATATTTCTATGACGTGTTCTCTTGCTCCAGAAGGAGCACCGCCGCACGGAGAGCATCAATGCGGCGTTCACCCATCTAAAATGCCGGATTCCCAACGTGCCCACCGATACTAAGCTGTCCAAGGTGAGAAACACTTAGAAATATCTCCTCGTAATGCGTACATAAGGCCTAAACCCAAAAATATAATAATAGGGGTTAAAGAATGAAATTGCCGATTATTTCCCCATTATTCATTAGTGTATAATTCCTTTCATACAAAAGCTATGTCCATTATTCTTTTTTTATTTTAAACTTCATTACAATGACTTATATTAATTTTTTTTTTTTTTTCACTAGAAATACATCTTCAAAAACAGCTCGTCCTAAGAGGTGCCCGTCTCCATTATAAAAATATGAATATTTTTTTACAGATATCAATTCTCAATTTTTTTCCTTATGTATCCTATAGCTTAATGTTGTCTTAATATATCCACAAAATTACACAAAATTTAGATTTGTGGTTCCTTAAAAAATCGCAAATAAGCTAGTATGGAAAAATGAATTTTCGTTAAATTCTCCATACACAACGGCAATTTCATACTTAAACCCCTAATAGTTTTAAAAAAACACGCTTTTTGAAACTAAATGATGAACGAAAAGTATAGTTAATTATTATTTAGAGAAAAGTGTGGGGTGCTCAATAGCATTTCTTCAAAATATTCGATCGGTACAAACAATCATAATCATCATTTAGTTTCTATACTAAAAAGCTGTTTTCACTTTTTAGTCCGATTTAATGTAAAAGCGTGTTTTTTTTTTAACTATTACTTTATTATATACTTTTTAGTGCGAATTTTAACCGCCTATGAAAGTACTAAAAATATTCTTACCACCGCAAACTTAACAATGACAACGCCATCTAGTGACGTATAGCTGAACTAACATTACAAACGTTTAATTTATTAGTCCTGGCGATTCTAATCAGGATAATGGGATATTCTTACAATACAATACAATACAAATATTCTTTATTGCACACTTAAATTGACATACACAGAAACAAAAATTACACAAAGAATAGTACAATAGGCGGCCTTATTGCTAGGCAGCAATCTCTTCCAGGCAACCTGCAGTTAAGGAAAATCTGAATATAAATTATTTAATAATGGGTGCAAGAATAAAAACAAAATAGCAGAAATAAATTTTAATATGTATATAAAAAAAGATAATATTATAAACAAATACATAAATATTATAGAAAAATATAAAATTAGGTATATTATAGGTACATAAACTAAGGAGAGGTATGAAGAAAGTACCTCTTTACTTGATTCTTAAAGGAATCCAATGTCTGAGCCCTCCTAATAACCTCAGGCAAAGAATTCCACAACCGGACAGCATGCACAGCGAAGGAATAAGATCGGAAGTCAGAGGAATGGATTGGGATATCTAAGGTTAGAGTAGCAGATGAGCGTAAAGTACGATTTAAGGAATGGGACCGAAAAGAAAAAACTTTAGCGAAATAGGATGGAGAAGTAGGTAGGAAAAGAATGGAGTACAGTAGAGAAAGGATGTGTAAGTCTCTGCGCCGGCGAATGGGAAGCCAATTAAGTTTAGAGCGAAAGTACGAAACGTGGTCAAACTTTCTCAAGTTAAATATGAACCTGATACATAAATTCTGCAGACGCTCGAGTTTATTAAGGAGATCCTCCGAGAGATCCACGTAACTAACGTCAGCGTAATCAATTATTGAGAGCAGAAGAGACTGTGCCAGCATTATTTTGGTACTGGTTGGCAAAAAATTACGCATACGTCGAAGCGAGGAATACGATGCAAACATTTTCTTTCTGATGTTATCGATATGTGGTTTCCAGGTTAGACACTGATCAAAAATTACACCAAGGTTTTTCACAGTTTTGGCGTATGGTATAATAGTGTTATCAAGGTAAATAGCAGGCAAAAGGTCCGCATCAAGTCTACTCATAAAATAAGGACTGCCAATGATGATGCACTGGCTTTTTTCTGCATTTAACTTTAGGCCATACAATTTACTCCACGTACAGATAGATGTTAGATCTGCATTAATAATGTCAATTGCACGAGCAATATCGGACAAAGGGGCTTGTGTGTATATTTGAAGATCATCGGCGTACAGGTGAAAGGAACTTGAAAGGGAATTAGTTACGGAATTAATAAAGATTGAAAAGAGAAGAGGAGATAAGACACCACCCTGTGGGACTCCAGCAGGAAGGTCGCACCATTCAGACATATTGTCTTCTATGCGAATACGCTGCCGCCGTCCGAACAGGTAACTTCTAAACCATTCAAGAACAGATGAAGAAATATTAAAAGAACGTAGCACTCCAATGAGAACATCAAAGTCCACGGTGTTAAATGCATTACTAAAGTCTAGTAACGTCAACAATGTAAGTTCACGATTTTCCATACCACTTCGAATGTCATCAGTGATCTTGACCAACGCAGTAGCCGTACTATGACCTGGTCGGAAACCGGATTGGAAGGGACTTAGGAGACTATTTTTGTTAATGAAGGATGTAAGTTGTGAATGGACTAATTTTTCAAGGACCTTGGAAAGGAATGGTAGGATTGAAATGGGTCGATACTCAGAAAAAGATGCGGGATTGGATTTTTTCGGAAGAGGTATAACATAAGCCTCTTTCCATAAAGATGGGAATACTTCAGTGGATATTGAATTATTTAGTATTGTAGTGACTGTCGGTACAAGGATATCTAAAATAGGAAGGATCATATTACGGCTAATGCAGTCACTCCCGATGGCATTAGAAGCTATAGACATTATTGTTCTTTTAACATCAAATTCTGTAAAATGGTTGAAATAAAAAGAAGAGCAACCAGGAGTCGGTAAAGTGGAGAGGTGACTTATAGTATCGGCCTTAGACCTGCTGTCGAGAAGGGAATGAGTAGCAAAGTGACTATTTAAAAGGTCAAGATCAAGACTTGATTGTGTAGAAGTATTTTTACATTTACCAACACCAAGAGACTTTAGGAATTTCCAAATTTTGGCCGGGTCACCATTTTCGACAGATTTATGAATGTGGCGTCTTTGAGCGTCCCTTATCACTGTATTACACCGATTTCTGGCGCGATGATATTTACCTTTATTGTCAAGAGATGGATTACATTTAAACTTAGATTTAGCCCTATCTTTCTTAATCATTAATTTCCTTATGTCATCTGTCAACCATGGAGCCGGCATATGCTTAAGCTTTACAGGTCTGATCGGTGCATGAATGTCGTAGAGCTCTGTGAGCATCTTATTAAAGTGTTGGACCTGTTCATCCACACTATCCCCAATAAATACTTTAGACCAGTCAATGCCGGCAGCATCCTCACGCAGTCTTTCCACATCAACACTAGCGAAGCTACGCTGCATAAGAACTCGATGCTTGACCTTCGGAGGACGAATACGATACGATAAGAATATCAGATCGTGATAAGAAAAAGCGTCTGCAGAAAATTGACCATGTTTACTTACGTGATCAAGGGAAGAGACTATTATAAGGTCGAGAAGAGATGGGGAGCAGTGAGGTGAATGATGGGTTTCATTTAGAGGTAAAATATGTAAATTGCTAGAATTAATGACAGAATGTAAATTATGAGAACGATGATCATCTTTCATCAGACAAGTATTAAAGTCACCCAAAAGAATTGTATGACCATACAAAGGTACAAAGTCCTCTAATAATTGTTCGAGAGAAGAAAAGTAATTAACCCTTAATGAAGGACTATAGAAGACACCAAGGAGGAGCTTTGTGTGGGATTCTTATCGAATTATTGTAATGTCATCGGTCTTTGATAAGTCTATAAAGTTTAAATGAAATCTGACCGTTTAAAGTGGGTCAAAATCGAGCCCAAACGAGTCAATGAAATGAAATGAAAATGAAATGAAATGAAATGAAATGAAAATGAAAATGAAATGAAAAAGCTCTTTATTTAAATGGACTTTGCTAAGTACTTTTAAATCGTCAAAACCCTACCACCATTTCGGGACGAATAATTATTATTATGCTGATATGGAGAAGAAATGGCGAAAGAAACTCCACAGCTTACAATTTCGTAATGATTTCAAAACATCAATACAAGTCAATAAATAATTATCAATATAATTTAAGTTACATTTTAACATGCGTAAAGTTTGGGTAGTCATTACTCCCACGCATTTGGATTATTTATCTTGTGAAAAGCTTTTCTATATAATTTAATTAATCATAATTATTATTGAACTAAGCAATTTAAATTTTGATACCCACCACCATTTTATGTTATTGTTAGTTAGGTACTTACAGATATTCCTTTCAATATAAGTGGTAAGCATACATTTAAGATCCGGTTAACAATGTTATAAGAATACAATGTCCACACATTGAGTCAGTTACATACATACAAACATACAGGAGTTATAAAAATACAGATGAAACGAATATAAGCGTGATAAAACATAAACGGTCTTACTATACTGGGTGTAAAAGACATGAACAGTCAAACGAGAACCATGTATTCTGCTCACTATCATAACATTTTTTTTCCTTTAAACTGTACCTGGGAAATTGATAGTTACGATTTTATTGAAGGTCAAAGTCATCAATTTTTTTTTAATTTTTTTATGAAAACGTATTCTATACGTTATTTCTTAATTATTGTCTAAAGAAACATTATCCTTTTTTTCTAGTATTTCATAACAAAAAATGGCTTCAAAACGTTAACGTTCAATGTAGCTCACTCGATGCGCACGGACACTAACGAACGGGGCCGCCGTCTGTCAAAATTATCGCGGTTTTGCGAGTTGCGTGCGAGTTGAGCCCTTTACATTGCGCGGTACAATTTGCAATTTATTTTAACACCAAAAAATAAAAATCATTTCCCAGCAATATTTTTTTTGAAATATGTCGTATTTTGATGTATAGAATATATGGTTCTCGTTTGACTGTTCATGTCTTTTACACCCTATATACAAAAGATTCTTAAACACTGTTTAAAGTTAGACATTGTTTAAAACTAAGGTTGTCTCGTTTTTGGTTTATGACAGCAAATAGAGACGTCATCATTTTTAAGCAAGGTCTTTTAAACAATGCATAAAAACTTTTGTAGTAACACCGCAAATGTTTATTTCTCCGTTTTTCGTTTTGAAGGCGTTTTTTTTTTATTTAAGAATATTTTTAAAAATTCAATCTATGGTTTACAATTTAAGGTTTAAGTATTTTAGATCTATTTTAACCTTGATTGGCAAAAATAAATGCGTACCTAATCTTTAAGTATCGCGACTCCGCTAATCGTAGTCCAGGGAAGGTTCAAACGTTGAGAAAATATGGAAAATTTTCGAGGAAGATAGTGAAAACAACAATTTCATTTGTCTATATAAACTGTTCTGCCTACTTTCCTGTCAAACATTTGACGTTCGTCCCTTCGGTACAGTGTCTAATAGCTAAAAATGAGTAAGTATCAGTCTTTCCCAGTGCTTTCCTGAAGTATAATCAGTGTTGCCCGCTAAAAATCTTTGGCTCCCTCAATTATTTTCTTCTTTTTATTGCCAGACTTAGAGTATAATAACCTCTGAAAATGGTAATGCCTGACATTACCCATCAAAATTTTCAGCCATTTTAGTGAAGGGAGAGTTTTAATGTCGTTAGGATAGATGCAAAGACGTTTAGCACTCCGTGAATATGTGATACGAAGTACACCGGGTCAACTAGTTAAGAATAAAATAGAACTCCTTTCTATCCATTTATTGACGCGGCAACCTCCTCCGCAGATCAAAACTCTTCGACTGGCCACTTCGTACATCTCCTATCTGCTAAAAGTCCTAGAGACTGATGGAGAGCCAGCGGGCGGGTTCAGAGCTGAGCTTCACCACACGCCACCTCGGAGACGGAACACCGACCCTGGAGTTCAGGTAAGATGCTAAGGCGGTGATATTTCGACTCTAACTTAGAAACCTTACAGAATCATCCATTCTCTTGGACTCCTTGGAGAACTAGTTTTTCTAGGCGAAAAACAATGTATGCTAGCTGTAGAATTTTAAATTAGCATTGATACTATTTTAAATATACTCAATATATATTATAGAAATAAATTAATTTCTCATTTTGCTCACGTAATGAATGATGTTCTAAACTGAATTTTTAAAAATTCAGTTTAGAACATCATTCATTACGTGAGCAATATTTTAAGATAAATGATTCAAATGCGTGGGAGTAATAACTGCCCAAAATTTACGCATGTAAAACAGTAACTTTCTTCTTCTTCTTCGCAACGGGCGGTCTCCGCAAATCGACGACTGTTGCGCCTGTTTTGCGTCGGAGGGTGTGGGGCTGGTTCACTCCAGCCATCCTAATTCCTCCAGGAAGTCACCCAGCGCCTTGACGTCACCAAATGCCTCCCGGAGGCTACCCGGGGATCCCAGGTGTTTTGCCCGGTAGCATGCCACTCCACTGCATTCCAACAGAACGTGGGCGGCTGTCTCTTCTGTCACCATGCAGGCTCTGAATAGTGGACTGTCCGTGATACCTAGGTTGAAAAGGTGTCTGTTAAAATTGCTATGTCCAGTCAAGGCTCCAGTAATTAGTCGGAGTCGGGATCTACTTAGCTGTAATAGAGCTTTGGATAGGCGAGGTTCTATGTTGGGTAGGGCGAGTCTCGCCTGTTTACAGTCCTCTAAATTGCTCCAGTATCGCTCATGTAAAAGTTTGGACCGTTGACTCATTCTACCTTTGAACCAGCTCGGAGGAAGGGGGATGATTGGTTCGGGACCAACCGGAAACAAACAGTAACTTTAATTATATTGCTAATTATTTATTGACTTAAAGTTTTGAAAGCATTACGAAATTGTAAGCTGTGGAATTTCTTTCGCCATTTCTTCTCCATCTAAGCATTGTAGTAATTATTTAAGTGAAATAATTATTTCGTTCCAAAAAGGTGGTAGAAATTTTGTCGAATTAAAAGCAAAGTCAAAGTTTCAATTACTTTATTCATTTAGGTACAATTTGTACACTTATGAAAATCAATTTTGATGCTATCGGTTCAACAGTCTACCAGGAGGCTTTGTTCTGAGAAGAACCGGCAAGAAACTCAACAAGTATTATCCTCCCTTTACAGTTTTCATAGTATTGATTTGGAAAGAGTCATAATTCATAATGTCAAGTAGGTATTTAATAATTAATCATAATAATATAATAAAATAAAGACTAACAATTAAACTTTAAATAAAAAAAATAAAGACATCTAGCTAACTAAGCAGTTAGCAAAGACCATTTAAATAAAGACCTTTTTAATTTTTTTCATTTCAATAACGCGAGCGAAGCCGCTGGCACCCACTAATGTGAATTTAATTAAATATTTCGTATTTGAATGGCTCGTTGGAATAACATTGACATTGAAATCGACGTCCATGTTCTTAACCATAAATTTAACAGCTGTGTCCTCAAAAGAGAAGGCCAATTTTATTTATCATTACATAGTTTAAAACAAAGTCGCTATCCGCCGTCTGTCTGTCCCTATGTTTGCTTAGATCTTTAAAACTACGCAACGGATTTTGATGCGGTTTTTTTTAATAGATAGAGTGATTCTTAAGGAAGGTTTATATGTATAATACATGCATATTTACATAAGCATTGCACCCGTGTGAAGCCGGGGCAGGTCGCTAGTTAACTATAAATTGTCAACTTTCGTTTGTTTTAATGTCAACTTAAGAATGTTGGTTTTGGTTGGTACTGGTTTTTTTTATGTTACGAGATGGCAAACAAGCTTGCGGCCCACCTGATGTTAAGTGGTCACCGCCGCCTATAGACACTTGCAATATTAAGGGTAAATCACTTAACTTAGTGCGTTTGCCATCCTGGGGACTAAGATGATATGCCCTCCACGCCCAGTAATTACTGGTTTTTGTAAATTATTGCCAGTTGGACCTTTTTTATTCATTTATCTTTTGATACATTAACTTTTATGTTACATATAATCCTAACAAATAAAAATTATAAAGTGAAAACATTTGCATGTTTGTAACGAAATAACTCAAAAACTACTAGACCGATTTTGATGAAATTTGTTAGAAATATAGATTAGATGTTAGGAAACCACATAAGCTACCTTTCATGACTCTAGGTCATGAAAGGTCAAATTTCTGTGTTTGTATCAAATAAACTCAAAAACTATACTATACTGGATATATAAACAGGAATCCATATAGGCTGACTTTTATCCCCTATAAGAAAGATTTATATGTTACAAAATTATTGCCGCTACCAGGACTCGAACCCGGACCGCTTGATGTGTAGGCAGCTATACTGACCACTCCACCACGACGGCGGCGTCTAATATACAACATGTAAATTAAATAACCAACACCCTGAATACAGGTGATTTAAAAATAATAATAAAAAAAAACAAAAAGTACCCAAATAATGTTGTACAATATTTTCTAGGTAGTTTTTTTTGTTTTTTTTTTTTTCAAAAAAACAAAAGGGGTATTAAGGGTGTTGGTTATTTAATTGACATGTTGTATATATGGCGGCATATGGTTTGTTGGTGAAAAATAGCCAATTTGTAAATAGCTGAGATTGGTTGCAGACAGACGGCCGTCACAATCTAACGCAAAACCTTCTATCAGCATTGTCGTTATCAAGACGTTAGTGAACCGATCACAAATAAACAGGGTAAGAGAAAGACGACGTATTTCTTTTATTTTCAACGCAATAGCTGATGGGAAAGTAATTATTGTTGAACCAAATTCAGTTGGGGTTTAATTTTAGCCATTGAAAGTCGAGTGGCGCGATAACGCGGCGCCAGTAAGTGCAGCGAGTCTCGTTCTCTAGAGAATCAAGTATCTGCTCGTTGCGTTGCATAATGTAATTTTTAAAACACTTCTGGCTTGGCTATGTAGTGATCATAAGATATTAGTTACGGAAGGACGTATGAAACTTATTCAGAAGCTATATTAAAATCTCTAAATTTAAATACGCACAGCCAATGATATTATATTAGGGGTTTAAGTATGAAATTGCCGTTTTGTATAGAGAAATTAACGAAAATAAATTTTTGCATACAAATATATTTACGATTTTTTAAGGAACCAAAAATCTAAATTTTGTGTAATTTTGTGGATATAGTAAGACAACATTAAGCTATATGATACTTAGAGAAAAAAATTGAGAATTGATACCTGTAAAAAAATAATCATATTTTTATAACGGAGACGGACACCTCTTAGGACGAGCTGTTTTTGAAGATGTTTTTGAAGATCTAGTGAAAAAAATAAAAAGAAGAATAAAATTTTATACATAAATATAAGTCTCTGTAATGAAGTTTAAAATGAAAAAAGAGTAATGGACATAGCTATTGTATTAAAAGAAATTTTACACCAATAAATAATGAGGAAAAAATCGGCAATTTCATACTTTAACCCCTATTATTTAAAAAGAGGTAGATAGGTTTGCAAAAAGTGGCACCCTAAAAGTAAGCTGATTAGCACACCCGAGCATAGCACAACATATATCTTGACTAATGGATCAGCAAAGGGGTATTGATCACGTTATACTGCGTCCACCAATCCGCATTGGGCAAGCGTGGTGGACTACTGTCTAAATCTCCTTCGATGGCAAGGAGAGGTCTGTCTCAGCAGTGGGTCGAATTATTATAAAGGTTGTTAAGATGACCCAAAAGCGTCGGTGGCGTAGTGCGTAAGAGCGTCGTCTCCCACCCGGGAGGCACTGGTTCGATCCCCGCCACGTACCAACGTGTTTTCAAATTTTGAAATCATATGTACGTTTAATCGACGCTTTTACGGTGAAGGAAAACATCGTGAGGAAACATGCACACACCTATGAAGTAATTCTTAGGATGTGTGTGAAGTCGACCAACCCGCACTTGGCCAGCGTGGTTGACTAAGGCCTAATCGCCCCTAATGTGGGGTAGGCTCGAGCCCGAGGTGGGGACATTATAAGAGCTGTTGATGATGATGTTATGATGACCTGCAGGATGCCATGGCGGTGAGGCTGGGAGCGGCGATGCCAATTAAAACATGTCTAATTGTGGAATAATTTTATTTTTACGTTAACAAATAAAAATATAATATTATGGTTGAATAGATTTAAAGAAATGGGTAGAGAAACTATTTAAGAACAAAAATCAAGAAAAGAAAGCCTTAATTCTTAGTAGAACTGGAGTTATTACAGTTTTTAAAAAATTCAAGCCATAAACAACTCTTTTCTGTGACGTGGCTGACATCATAAGTTGCTCTTAGCTGAAATCAGCCTCACGGTTGACGTCAATCACTTTTCCGACACTTCGAGTTTTAACGGATAATGTAAGGTATAGTTTCATCTTAATTGGGCGTCAAATATTTGCAAAAGTATTTCGTTCGGGTCTTAGAAGTGCAAATTTCAAAGATTTGATGAAACAATGTTTACCATAAAAACATAAGCACCAAGCACTGACAAATTTCGACAGCGAAAGCGTCTCGGTGGCGTAATGGTCAACGCAGCCGCTCGGATTGTGGAAGATGCGGGTTCGATTCCCGCCTGAGGCAAGTAGATTTTTTTTCAGTGCATTTTTCTAGTATATCTAATTGTATTATAACGTAGCTACCCTTGCCTCACATGGTGACAGCTTGGCGTCGAAGCGTTTGGCGTCACCAATAATTCAGACATACCTCATATTGGTTCATACTTGTTTGGTATAACAACGTTTAGTGGAAAATCACTCCTTCGAACAACGTTTAAGAAAATCATCACTTTGTATAATATCGATTAACATAATTTTCACTTCATCGAATGTTTATTTGCGATAACAACATTTGCGCTATTGATCAAAAAGTTTATTGTTCAATTGATGTATTGTTCAGGTGGAATAATTTTATTTCATCGCATGTTCAATTGAACAATAGGTTAGCGAGGAGCGAGTTAGGTTGACATAAACACGACAGAAGCGACTTCAGGGCGTTCGACACCATCTTTCGACAAATCATTATTAGTCTAGTTAAACATTAGGTTAAATAAAATTAGTGCATTTGAAAATTCGGTGAAATGACATTATGACAAAGAAATAATTGTGCTAAATAAAATTCTAACAATTAAATATTCGGTCGATTGAATAATTATGCGAAATTACTTTATTGTAACTAAAATTAGCCGAAACCATTTTCGACTAAAAGTTGTTATACCAAACAATGGTGAACCCCTCATATTGGCATCGTTATGGCAATTTATTGAGATATGACTCTTACTTTCAATGGTATGTACTAATTAAGATACAACGATTTGAAAGAAAGAAAGAAAGAAAAATAGTTTATTGCCTTTTTTTTAAATACATTCTATAATCTAAAATTTTACAAACATATCAGGGACAAAGACGGAAAAGATTCAGCTCACGCAGTCACGGGAGTGACTCTCTCGGACCGCGCTGGTTTTCAATCTCTCCCGGCTCTCTAAGATGAAGGTCGAGAGCTCTGAGATGTGTGTGCTGGTTGACTTTCTACATTATTAAAAAAATAAACTTTAAAAACAAAAAAAAAAAGATTCCGGTCTATGTTGAATGCGCGTGTGTGTACGTGTGTGTTTGTTTGTATCTTTGAAATTACCTTGATGATAAACAAACAAAAACCAAAAGATTTAAGTAGGTATCTGTTACTTCATGACAAAAAAAAAACTCTCGCAGGGCTATAGTCTTTTGGTAAGCATGTTTCAAATTTTCCAAAGCATTTTGCCTTTTTGCAGCGCTGCCTTATATTTCATTTTAAAACATTGTATAGACATCTTTATCCTTAGGGGTGGAGGCAAATCGTTCTAAATTTTGGCTGTTCTGTATTTGAAACATCCTTTGAACCGTCTAGACTTATGAGGGGGTATTAGAAGAAGGTTTGACGTGACTGAACGTAGATTAGATCTATTATACTCTTTTTTCCAGGACAATTTCTTGAATAAATACTTTGGACACTTGCTCCAAATTACTCTTTGTGGAAGACAGGCGTAGTGAAGCTCCCGTCTTGCGCTCATATTTAGAATACCTTTGTTATTCATGTATGGTGTCATGATTTGAAGGAATTTTAAAACTGCAAGACTTCAGTTTTTCTTTTGAAAAATAAATTTTTTTTGGAAAGAATGCAGGTAAATTTTTTAATCAACCTAAAACGTTGGCAGCGGAACGTAAAGCTATTTTGGTCTGTCTGTTTATATTGTAATTTGCTTTACGCCGCGATAAAATTGCCAGACCCCGCCATGTGGCTTCTCATTATTAGATTAGGATGTTAGATGGTCCACTCGACGAGCGGGAGCGTTTAGTTTTAGCTGTGTAAGTTATTAAGCTTAAAATTACTATCTCAAAAATTTAAAATATTTTTCACAACTGTTGGCACGAGAAAAAAAATGCTCTCGTGTGAAGCATACAAATAACAATGCCCATGCGCCATACAACTTTTGGCCCAAAAAAGTAGACAAGGAAATATCGCTCAAGAATTTATTTTTGACGTGACAACGTCTTATAATTCGATAGAGCCGGTTGCACGCACGAAAAAACATGACGCATGCGGCGTTACATCGCTCTGAGGCGTTCCATGTAAGGCTTGAAGTGCAAGCAAAAATCTATTAAACAAATGAAATTAAATTTTTCTTTTGAAAAGACGTTGTCACGTTCAACTATCGTCAGTAAACCGACTACAGACAACCAATTTTTTTTTTACTGTTTTTGCTCTCTACGCTCTGGGAGGACCATGTTGCGGGTAGACGACGCGGAACATGGTATACTATTATAAAGTGCTCCCCGCTTCCGCTGGTGACTCAGAGCAGCGATTCCCGGAGCGTGCGCAGTTACATCCCAATAAATAAACTTAGGAACAAATTTGGTATCGTCCTTTGATGCAATTAGGTGTGCTTAATGTTAAGAAGATGCGGAAGTGCCGAATAGTTTACCAAATTGCCTTTCGACGATGAATGTTTCGCCAAAAAAATCGGTCTTCTTTAACCCCCAATGTATAAACAGGGGTGTTGTAACATCGAGAGGATTTATATTGAATGTAGCCAACAAGCATTTCGATCACGAATCGTTCTAAAAGTCAATAATTATGTCAGCTATTTCTTTGAGGTCGGTGGCAAACTTTTTCATACCTAACTACTGTGTAAATACTGTTAGGCCCTGTCCGCATAGCGATATTTAACCGCAAGCTTTTTTCTCGAAAAATTCTGTGACACAGGATCTAAAACGTTAAAAAGTCGCGCGAAAAAAATCTGTGGTTTGATGCAAATTGAACGAAATACGGTTTGGATACGGTGCGGGATTATTTCCGCGCGAATATTTTATCGCTGTGCGGACAGGGCCTTACAGGTATGTAATTTTGTCTTCCGATTTTTTGTACAAATCATTTTACAAGTGAATTGATAGGTTGGGTTATTGATCTACAATAGTGTCTTTGTGTTTTAAATACGTTCATAGAAATAGAACATCAAAGTAGACGCAATAAATTTGCTTATAAATATCGGCAGTACAGTAGTACCTATGTAATTATTTCTTTTAAACTAATGCTGGCACTGATCTCAATAAATAGTTGGTATATTGACTTTTATATCGTTTAATATCATGATCAAGATAGTTCTTCAACTTTCATTTCTTCCCTTTCAGTTTTGAAGCCGAATGAATTTTTATATACTTTTTTTTTAATTCAGTTGTAATTTAAACAAAATGTTTTCTTCGTTTGTATAGAGACGTGTAGTCTTGATGACATTAAAAGATGATCTTAATCAACACATTTCAATTTGAATATGATCTAGCTGTTCATGGTCAATATTTTCTTTTTCAGTTATTCGTTTTTGACGCCTTATTAATCATCACACAACACTGTTGTTGTAGAGATTGTCGCCGCAACGTGCTATCGCTAATGATATTATAGTATTAGATGCGTATACGCTCACAAATCATTTCAGCCAAGAGACGCCCACTGTTGGACATAGGCCTCCCCCAAGGTTCTCCAAACCGGTCGGTCCTGCGCTGCCCGCATCCAGCCGCTTCCCGCGACCCTTACTAGATCGTCAGTCTACCTTGTGGGGGGCCTACCAACGTTTCCCGGTACGTGGTCGCCACTCGAGGACCTTGCCGCCCCAACGGCCGTCAGTCGTCCTCGCAATGTGCCCCGCCCACTGCCACTTAAGGTTCGCAATTCTTTGGCCTATGTCGATGACCTTGGTTCTCATGCGGATCTCATCATTTCTGATATGATCACGCAGAGAAACTCCGAGCATAGCCCTCTCCATTGCCCTTTGGGTGACCTTGAGCCTTCTTATGAGGCCCATTGTAAGCTCGCAAAACAAGAAAAGAATATGATGCTGTAACAAAACACAACACACTTCTATTATTTTACATAAATTTCACTATTGGCAAAATTGAAAAGAGATGGCATTAATTAATCCGATAGGAACAAAAAAGACGGCAGTGTTTGTCATTGCGTGACATTACCATAGCAACACTAGGGTAGGAACATGCCGAAGCTGCTCGCGGTCGCAGTCGATATCTCGATACCTCGATGTCGATACTCGCTGTTTCTACATGGATGGCGGTGCCAACATGCCGATTCGGTCGCACCTGACAACTCAGTTGCTCAGTGTTGTATTTGTTGCAAAAATTAAATCGATTTAACACCTCCTTATCCATAATTCAATTCACCAAAAAACAATCGAACAGCTAGCCGGTCTATTCTCGCGACGATAGAAGCGGTATGAGAGTGAAGTAGACACCTACAACTTGAGGCAAACCGATTTGACCAATCACGAGCCAGATCACATCGATGCCTGCCGTCGACCGCGATGTAAAAACAAAATATTTTGTTTGCACGTGGGCCTCGAGCTAAACCGCGAAGCTGACCGCGATGTATCGCAGTGAGGTATCCTTCGGCATGTGCGTGCGTGTTAGCATGCATTTGTTTTACATGGAGGTGACATCGATGTAGCGAGCTAAACAGCGACCGCGAGGTATCGCAGTGAGGCATCTTCGGCATGTTCCTACCCAGTGTTTTGAAGTGCAATTTCGACGTCCCACGTACTCTCTTTTTATATTATAATATTATTGCTTGTCTCGATTTCGTGTTACAGAGTAATTAACACCAAATGCAGATAATCTTTTTTTTTTAATTCCGCCCACTTTACACGGATAATCACAAATATCTATTGGTAATAACAAGCGTGTCATTGTAAACAAAATATCTGGTTACATTCCCGACACGGTATCAATTACACGCCCAATGACTGTCGGATAGTTACGACATGAAAAAACCTGTAAGAATTTAGAAACCGCTGTTTCTCAAACGGTAGGTTAAATAGAAAATATAAACAAAAATAACTATAGTTATTTGTACAGCAACTGAGCAAAGTTACTTTTTTGCTACGAGTGCCGATATTAAATCACGAACCCGCGAAGTAGTCTAGAATTAGTCTAGATTCAAAAATAGGCTACGGAGCTCAGTAAGTGATTTAAGCACTCACAGCATCAGTTTTAGTTAAATTGTTCATGAGAACCTACCTAATATCGAGAAATTTGTGGTAAAATCTAGGTACTTGACATATTCAACTCTCCGCTTGTTCATAAAAAAATAACCATTAAGACCTTGTGACTACAAGTCCGATGAGAATTGTTTTTTTTTATTATTATTATTTAGAAAATTGGGGGCTTTTTGCGTCACTGCGACCTATAAAGATCTATTGTGACTAGCCTCCAAGTAAGTCCTATTGAGGCCTTACATGTACTCCTTTAGCTGGGCACTGTCTAAAAATGATAAGATATTCCTAGCTCGGATTGTTTTGATATCGTCTGGGTCGAGAATATGTCTTCCCAAATGTCGGCTTCTTTTGTGAATGAGACATTTACAGGAGCAAAGGAGGTGTACTGGTGTTTCACGCTCCTGTTCACAGAATCTGCAAGCATCAGTATCTTTTAGTCTCATATTGTAGAGATGTCTGTTTAGCTTGCAGTGGCCAGTCAAAGCTCTAATCAACACGCTCAGGTAGCCCCTGTTAAGCTTCAGTAGCTCGTCAGTGCGCTTGCGAGAGTATGGTTCGATTAGTGCTTTTGAGTGTGTTAACCCAGGCGTTCTTTGCCAGTCCGCTTTTGCCTCTTGGAGAAGGTGGGTTTTTAAGTATTGCATGGCTTGGTTCTTTGAGATACCACAGAAAGGTTCTGGGCCAAACTGTAGACCTTGAGCCCCAGCCCTTGCTAGCTCATCGGCCTTTTCGTTACCGATGATTCCAGAATGACCCGGCACCCATTTGAGGGTGATCTTGTTTTGTTGACCCAGGTCATTTAGTTTTTCCACTATTTAAACCATAATGAATAGAAATCGAAAGACAAGAAAAATATATTGTCATGATAAAGCCTGAGATTAAGTTAACAAAAATCAATGTTTATGGCTGAAAACTTTGAGAAGCGCTGTTGTAAGCAATCTGTAAATAGAAACAAAAAAGCTTCACTGTTACTCGTAAACTTTTTTCTGTGAACCTTATTGATAAAGTGCACGTGTGGCCAATTGACTCGGTGCGGAGCTGAGTAAAAAAAGTTGGGAAAAATGGCTACCGTTTGACGTATTGTTTTGGCGGTTTGGCGCGCTTGTAAGAAAAATGTTGTTGTTTTTTGCATCATACAAGTTTGAGTAGAAATAAATCTATTGTTTAGTTTGCCAAGCGTCACTTAAAGCTTTAACTATCTATAAAGTCAATTCAAAACTAGTTTTGAATGCGATACACACACTAAACAATCTAGGCAAACACAACCTAGTCAGATTAGTGTGGGTACCGGGACATGTAGGGATTGAAGGTAATGAAAATGCTGATACCTTAAAAAAATAGGAGGAATCAGCAGGACCCAAATCCGCTGCCTCACAGGTGCTCTCACTGGCCACTTTGCCACTAAAAGACACCTGTGTACAATAGGCAAAGCTGAAGACCCCATCTGTAGAATGTGTGGTGAGGAGGAAGAAAGCATGGAGCACATACTATGTGACTGCAATGCACTAGCCAATAGGCGACTAAAGGTCCTGGGTCTAGGTTACCCTAAACCAGAGGACTTCATAGACCTTATTCCGATATTGGCGGGGATGGGTGATAAGGAAAGGAGAAGCACAAAAGATCCCATAGGGTCGAAGTGCTCTGAGACACAGCCTCAGCCCCTTGCATAAGAATAATAATAATTGTTTAGTTTTTTGAGTTGTTTGAACGATTGTCAGATAAGGTTAAACGGAATAAGCGAGGTGTTGATCGACTTTGCTTACACTCTGCCAGAACTAGTTTTCTTCAAGAGTGCATGGCTCCAAAAATAATAGGGGTTAAAGTATGAAATTGCCGATTTTTTCATCATTATTCATTAGTGTATAATTCCTTTAATACAATGGCTATGTCCATTTTTTTTTCTATTTTAAACTTCATTACAAGGACATATATTTATGTTATAAAATTTTATTCTTATTTTTATTTTATTTCACCAGAAATACATCTTCAAAAACAGCTCGTCCTAAGAAGTGCCCGTCTCCGTTAAAAAATATGAATATTTTTTTACAGGTATAAATTCTCAATTTTTTTCTCTAAGTATCCTATAGCTTAATGTTGTCTAAACATATCCACAAAATTTAGATTTGTGGTTCCTTAAAAAATGGCAAATATGTTTGTATGGAAAAATTAATTTTTGTTAAATTCTCTATATAAAACGGCAATTTCATACTTAAACCCCTAATATTCAATAAAACTTCCACGGACATAAAACAGTTAAATACATTTAGAACAAAATTGAAACGACTATTAGTTGACAAATCATCTATACTAATACTAATAATAAAGCTGAAGAGTTTGTTTGGTTGAAACCCAAGATCTCAGCAACTACTAAGTCAAATTGAAAAATTCTTTTTGTGTTAGATAGTCCATTTATCAAGAAAGGCTATATAACATCACGCTACGACCAATAGAAGCTGAGTATCAATGATAAATGTTGCAAAAACGAGATAAAATAATACTTTTCAAAGCTTTCGCTGCGTGCGCTGCGTAAATGGTTAAAGTTACAGAAAAATAGTGTATGACGGAATTGTAAACAACAAACACGTAATTTGCAAAATATTGTAAATAAATTTGTTCTTTAATTAAATTTAAGAAAAATGGACCGTTTTTTTTAGATCGAGGATAACACATTTTATTATGATTTTATGTAGTGTACCTAGTACCTACACTAAATTAAATACCGTTTTCTCTAAATATTATTTCCGAGTTATTCATTTAGTCGTTGATTTATTTATTTAGTCGTACATCGCGTACAACACTATTCTTGCAATCCTGTCAATAAAGTATGACGTTTTCGTAGACTAAGTTAATAAGTTAATTGTTACAAAATTCTAAACTTGCTGGACATGTGGCCGATGACAGCTGTCGCAGCGATCAAACTAAGTTTTACGAACTATAGAAACTTTAAATGAATTCCACCCATAGATTTCAATCGAATTTAAAGCGCGCAATTCCACTTGTCATTTGCATAAAATTATTGACATTTAAACAATTACCTACCTACATACTTAAATTAAAGCATGATACACAACAATGTATCTAAAACCAACTAAGTACTTACTTCAAGACAAACTAATATTTATTTAAAGTAAGGGTGTATGTATACCGAAAGCTGATTACCGCCGCCTATGGCCGGCACCATTTATACTTAATAAACTAAAGAGGAGAAATGCCACTATTTTGTTCTAAATTAACCCGTAATGATGTTTTGAATTGAAACATTACGAGTACGTTATTGTAAGCTGTGGAGTTTCTCTCGCCAGCAATAATTATTTCGTCCCAAAATGGGGTCCATATTGGCTCACATAATATTCTAAATCCTATTTTTTGTCTTACTACCGATTTGTGTTCATAATAAGTACTTTTTATAATATTTTTTTTCATACTTTTTTATGCATACATTTTTATTACTACCAACGGAGCTCATAACAGTTAGTGATCATATTTTTTTTATTAATACTGTTGCTACCTTGTTGTTTAAAAAAACAGTGCACTCCGCCTAGTCATAAAAAAAATAGCCCTAACCTATCCATCAAGCAGCCATGTAGGTGCATAAAACACTAGACTCGCCCAAAAATGTATGATTAATGATATCATGAATTTCAATGATTATGTTTAGAATGATCATTATGGATTTAAATGGTATGAGAAATATTTTCGGACCTCCAATGATAGGAATTGAAAAGTTATGTAACAAAATGCGCACCCCCCAAAATGTTGGTGGGGCTGTGCCGATTTGAAAGTACCTACCTACTCATCAAAGTCCTTTTAGATAAAAGCTTTTGACGTGACAACGTCTTATAATTCGATAGAGCCGGCTGCACGCACGAAAAAACATGACGCATGCGGCGTTACCTCGCTCTGAGGCGTTCCATGTAAGGCCGGCAAAACAAATGAAATTAAATTTTTCTTTTGAAAAATGCTACCATTCCATCAGTATTTTCTTAAGACGTTGTCACGTTCAACTATCGTCAGTAAACTGACTTTACAGACAACCAATTTTAATTTTTTCATTTCATTTCTATATGTATATGGTACACGTCAGTAAGTAGGTACTTATAAGCAAACTAATATTTATTTAAAGCAACACATGTGTTTTCTATTCCATATGTTAATTATGTTTAATTAAATTATAATGATGTCATTGATTGACATTGTAACTTTGTTTTATCAACAAACTGTTACACTTGGGTAAAGAAGGTACATGCGTCTTTTCTATTTCCTACCCTCAACATCAACACATCCTTTATATTAGGTATTTACCTATGAGAGGTCCACGTCCGGAGGCCTCCTCGTGGCGGACCCTGGTAACGTGGTGGGGAAACTTTCTCGGCGGGTGTGTGGCTTTTGATGTCAAGTGTTTCCCTTGGCATTCGGAGTCACATGCCATCGTCGAGTTGTTTTTGTTTTCCCACCACGGCTAGTTCCGGACGGCCCTTTTCAGGGCCACGACTGCGCCCGATGTCCCCCGGGTGTGGTCCGATGGCTGCTTTCGGTATCCTCGTCAGGAAAACGCACCAGGTCGAGCAGCCGTCGGTGGAGGAGTGGCTGCTGGCCACCAATTGGTGAAAGGAGTGCCTAGACGGGCAGCATTGGGAGGGTCTCGGTGTAGTTGCGCTCACGTGCGCAGATCCCGAGCCGTCCCGTAACAGCGCACTGAAGGTCAGGCCGGGGAGGATGTTTAGTGGGTATGGAGGCAACGCCTTTACCTCGAGTCCCACATATCCCCTGCGGTTGACACCACCCCGCAGGGACGATGCGTAAATGCATTTGACCTCCCCGTCAACAACAAAAAAGATATAGGTATTTACCTATGAAATAGGCGTTTTTTTTTCTTATACACTCATAGCTGTGAAACTTCTTTGATTTAATAGTTGTTTCAGTTTTATATTTTTATGAATAAGGACTATACTGTTACGTATTTGGATGTAGTGAAATTACAATTATTTAAACGTTTAATTGAAAAAATAAATAAAGTGGCTCTTTTATTTGGTCAGCAGAATCAACTCTTGGAATCGCTGTAACTTATGGACAGGCTCATTTTTTGTCTAAAGTATTAATGCAATATTTAACTAAGTCTTGCCCAATTAAACACACAATAGATTTGGCACTAGAATTTTTTTAGAAATTTTAGAGTAAATACATTATTTTATTGAAAATCTTCATAAAAATTGGCATCCATAGGCAATCCATACTAACTCTATTTTTTTTAACTATAAATCCTAATGTAACAAAATTTGGAGGACATAACCGAACAACCCTTGGCTAAGTCTGGCAAGAATAATTTATGAAAAAATCAAGTCTATCCGTGAGTTAGTAAGCATCAAATTGTCAATTTTGATGAAGAGATTATAGAGTCATTTTCACATTTTTTACAAAAGTTAACAATTGAATAGTTCATTATTGCAAAGGCCGCTAAATAGGCAATTGCAGTTCGAGTATTTGTTTGAAATAGATGTCTTATTCGTAATCCGCGCCCCCAAAAACCACGAAAACGATGCCCATATTGACATTATGTTAAAAAGTTGCGTCCGCCATCTTGGATCTCAAAATGGATGGTGTATTAGGAATCGGGACCTCCGAAAACCACGAAAATTATACCTATATCGATTTTATATTAAAAAGTCGCAACCACCATCTTGGATCTCGAAATAGATTTCGCATTCGAAATCGGGACCCCCGAAAACCACGAAAATGATTCCCATATTGACATTTTGTCAAAAAGTCACGTCGCCATCTAGGATCCATTTTTGTACCAAATTTCATCATAATCGGGTCGGGTGTTAGACGTGAATGTGTAATAAAGGGAGTGCTTGGAAACTGTATAGTGGGATTTCCAACCACTAAACAATTCTCAACGCCACATACACAAAACCTTTATTTTAATGATTCCTCATAACTGTTCGTCAACACTGCACAAAATCCACTCCGAAGCAATTTTGAATTATCGAACTAAAGATCGACATCCAGACGCCATTGTTTCCCGCCAAATACTCCCAATTTTTTATTTATCACCTGTGCCAAAAGACAAACGCATTTATGGTTATACAGCCACGTGAACGCAATTTATACTAAGAAAAGAGACTTTAGTATGCCAAGATTGATAAAAAAAGATCCAATCAAAGAGTATTTAATAACTCCAGCACGCCGTTTCATACAATACTACTCACGAAGTTACATTAAGTTCATGATACTACTGGAGCGTTGTCATGTTCCAAATTCAAAAAACGCTCCAGCAATGGATTTGGTTTTCTTTGTCCGTAAATTAAAAAAAAATAAAAAGAGCCGAATTAATTAAATTGCAAGTTCGACAAGTTAATAAAACGCCAATTACATAGGTAGGTTTTTTTTATGGAACGAGTTGGCTAACAAGCTTGCGGCCCACCTGATGTTAAGTGGTCACCGCCGCCTATAGACACTTGCAATATTAAGTGTAAATCACTTAACACCGCAAGTGCGTTTGCCATCCTGGGGACTAAGATGATATGTCCTCTATGCCCAGTAATTACACTGGCTACCTTTCCCTTCAATCCGAAACACAGCGAACTGCTTCACGGCAGAAATAAGAAAGGCGGTGATACCTACCCAGACGACCCTACATATGGGTCTACCACCTAGTGGGTCTTATTAATTCGATCCACTTGCTGGCACACAAGGCCTCTTGTAATCGCTGTAGGTTTAGGCAGTAGTCCACCACGCTTGCCCAATGCGGATTGGTGGATGGAGTATAAGGTGATCAATACTCCTTTGCTGATCCATTAGTCGCCTTCTACGATACCCATTGGAGGATATGGGGTGATGCTATTCTACTCTGCCGGCATCACGTGGCAATGCGTAGAAGGTTGAAGTATTTTAATTACCCATGCAACATTTGTGTAAACATCGGCATTGATATTTACCAATGTATAAAATGGATTTGCGACATAATATAAAAAGGCTACAGAAGAGAATAATCATCATCATCTACAGCTCATATGTCCCCACCGAGGGGCTCGAGCCTACCCCACATTAGGGGCGATTAGGCCTTATAGTCAACCACGCTGGCCAAGTGCAGGTTGGTCGACTTCACACACAACCTAAGAATTGCTTCACAGAAGAGAATATCTTACCACAAAAGTTAAGCAGTCAAGTGCTTGGTAGCCCGAAAATTGAGGTTGGCCATTTATGTATAACTAGCTTTCACTAGCACACTAGCACCTACTTTATTTAATTTCTTAGAAAACCAACAGCGTTTTACACGATTACATTATGTTGTGCACAATTCCAAAAGTAAGGCCAATTACAGATTTTCCTCAATTAACAATTATACTTATACCGTGGTGATGGTCTGTGCAAAGATACTCTAAAGCAATCGTTGTATATTTAATATACAACACACACAGGGTTTACAGGGTGTTAAAAGACATGAACAGTCAAACGAAAACCATGTATTCTGCTCACCATCATAACATTTTTTTTCCTTTAGACTATACCTGGGAAATTGATAGTTACGATTTTATTGAAGGTCAAAGTCATATTTTTTGTTTTCAATTTTTTATGAAAACGTATTCTATACGTTATTTCTTAATTATTGTCTAAAGAAACATTATCATTTTTTTTAGTATTTCATAACAAAAAATGGCTTCAAAACGTTAGCGTTCAATGTAGCTCACTCGATGCGCACGGACACTAACGAACGGGGCCGCCGTCTGGCAAAATTAGCGCGGTTTTGCGAGTTGCGTGCGAGTTGGGCCCTTTACATTGCGCGGTACAATTTGAAATTTTTTTTAACACCAAAAAATAAAAATCATTTCCCAGCAATAATTTTTTTGAAACATGTCTTATTTTGATGTATAGAATACATGGTTCTCGTTTGACTGTTCATGTCTTTTACACACAGTATATATATTATAATATAAATGTAATAAAATTATTACATTTATATTATTTAAAAAAAACTAATTATTTACAATTTGATTCACAGCTAAATTCTTTTCATGCGTAATTAATATGTATTTATATAACTTTGAAACAAAAATTTATAATATATAGTTAAAATAATAAATTATACAAAACTTATAAATAAGTAAGTAATAAAATGAAATGAAATTACATGCAATTAAAACATTTTTTGGAAAAAAAGAGTTGACACGTAGCACAAGCGAAGCGCACGCTTCTCGATTTGGAACGGCAATTTTTATTATTATGAACGCAACGGAACGCGGCCACGAAACACCTACGGACCGATACGGCTCCAAGCTGATATGCGCTACGGAATATTAATTCGTGTTAATAAACCTTCTGCCCATTCTTTAATTTGTGACTCCGATATGGTAATGTAAAACTTAGTCTTAGAGCAATGACAAGGTCTATAGCACGGTCGTGCAACCTTCGTGACAATTGCAAAAGTCAAGCAAACTTGCTGGGACGTTTTATAGTGTTTTAGAAAAGAATAAACAAAAAAAATATTTATTCGTCGTAATAATGCAAATAATAAATACACAAAATAAACAAGAAAAAAAAACCCAATGCACTTAGGCTGCTTTTCCACCGGAGCTACTAAATACAGGTCGTGTTTTTTTGTCAAAATCAACGGGTTCGATTCGTGGCTAGGAATATTGATTTTTCAGTAATCCAATGATGCTGCATTAGTTATCATCAAAATCGGGGCTGAGACTACTTGACTAGGTACTCTTCGCTATCCTTCATAGATTAGGATTTGGGCACCCGTATTCACTAACATTATTATGAGGTTTCTAGACTCTTGGATAAGTAAACGCATTACTTTGAATAGAGTTCTGTGATTGGTTCGATTCTGTTGCGTAGTTCCATCGAGCACATCGATGCCTATAATAGGCCCTCCAGACTCACGCGAGAAGTCTCGGCGAGACTTGACCCGAGAAACGAGATGGTATCTACACTCACGCGACCTTCTCACTTGCGTTCTCGACCGTCATGCGAAATGGATGACTTTGACAGTGCAGCGGCTTTGGTATTTAGATTTACAGTAAACCACGGTAGTTTGTAGGATCGAAAAAGCGAAGGAGTGATATTATAAAAATTAGTACAACCTAACATTATAATTATATCATCCGTTTGGATGATATAATTTACTAGGATATTGGTTGTTTTAATGTCGACAATGAGCTGTTTTAGAATATTTTACAGAGGATACCAGATTAAATAGAATAGAAAAAAAACCTGTCATGGATAAGTGCTGAGACGGGACATAAACCTGAACGAATTGCTACGAATTTCGATCTTAACTAAATGCAAAAAAAATTAGAAGCAAAATCAATGTTTTAAATAGAAGATTTAAAGCATGAGTGTAGATAAAATTAATTATTTAGACAGGCCCTGTTTCAAAGCTCAGATTAATAAAATAGTAAATGCAAAGCACACACATGCGATAGAAATCACTTCCTACGTCGCAGTGAGGCCGAACGAGAACAAACGAGAATGTGATATAGGCCCTCCAGACTCACGCGAGAAGTCCCGAGAAACGAGAAGGTATCAACACTCACGCGACCTTCTCACTTGCGTTCTCGACCGTCATGCGAAATGGATGACTGACAGTGCAGCGGATTTGGTATTTACAGTAAACCACAGCAGTTTGTAGGATCGAAAAAGCGAAGGAGTGATATTAAAAAAATTAGTACAACCTAACTGTAAAGAATAACACAAACCGCACTGTACAAGATATATATTTCAACTAAAGTAAAAACAATATAATATAAAATATGTCATATAAAATCTCATAAAAGGAATACAAATAAAATATAAAAAAGAGGTGCCGGTGGCCAGTGTCTGTCGCCAACACTCCCCCCCAGTGTCAGCACTAATTACCGTTAGGACAGGCACTAACCAACGGCACTAGAAGACGGGTGGCCCTTTTTAATGTGCCCGCCTTCGTTAAGATGTCCACCGTCCGTACCCTTCCGTCTCGATCCGGGTAGACCTTCGTGACTCTGCCCCGAGGCCAGAAGGAGCGGGGTAGCGATCCATCTACTATTTGCACAACATCTCCCAGTTTAACATCCGTGCTGGTCCCCGACCTTCTGGCTGCGAGGGTAGGCAAAACTTCTTTGGTCCAGCGTTGCCAGAAGTGGTCGGCAAGTCGGAGTCCTTTCTTATAATCTGCTCTACGGCATAGATCTGCATCATCCAGAGCCCGCAATTGGTGATCTCCCGAAGGCCCGCCGAGAAGAAAATGGAATGGGGTCAACGCCTCATCGTCGTCTGCCTCCACGGGAACATGTGTCAACGGTCTAGAGTTGATAATGGCCTCGGCTTCAGTCAACAACGTCTGTAATATTTCCTCCCTTGGTGCTCTCTCATGGAGTGTCACTGATAGCGCGGTCTTCACACTTCGCACGAGGCGCTCCCAACAACCTCCCATGAACGGTGCGGCTGGTGTTATGAAGGACCACTGTATTCCATTATTGGCTGCGAAATCGTACATTTCTTCTAACCTCCGAGCCGCTCCCACGAATGCCGTCCCGTTGTCAGAGTATATATTTAAAGGGCACCCTCGACGAGCGATGAAGCGGCGCAGGGCCATCAGGGCGGAGTCGGTAGTCAAAGTTTCAACTAACTCCAAGTGCACGGCCCGAACCGTCAGGCACGTGAAGAGAGCGACGTATCTTTTGAGGTGTCTTCTCCCGGCAGTTACATTCATAGGCCCAAAATAGTCCAAGCCGACGTGTGAGAAGGGCCTGACATGGTGGGCTAAGCATCCGGCAGGTAAGTCCCCGAACGGAGGGATCTGCGGGGTCGACTTTCGATTCCGACACGTCTGGCACCGATTGAAAACGTATTTCACTGTCGGCCGGAGTTGGAGAACGTGATACCGCAACCGCATTTGATTGACGACTAGTTCTTGATTCCCATGGGCAGATTTCTCGTGTAAGTGGTGTACAAGCAGACGTACGATAGGGTGACGCCCATCCAATACTATGGGCTGTAAATCTCTTGACGTCGGGACGTCAACTGCCGCTAAAATTCTGCTTGACAACCGAAGAAGACCCTCTTCGTCTATAAAGACAACCAATTTCGCCAGTCTACTTCGTTTCGGTAAGGGTACGGACTGGCGGAGACACGACAGCTCTTCGTGGAACGATTCTGACTGAGACTTAAAGAGCAAGTCGCGTTCAGCTGCAACAATTTTTGAAGCCGTTAATAAATTAGAAAAGGTGTCGTACCTAAGGATTTGCAAAAATCGTTTCGCGCAAACTCGAATGAATGCAGTAGCGCGAACGAGTCGTAGCCATTTGCTAAAACGCGAATAGTCTGGAACTAGCGGCCCAGTCATTAACTCGGTTGATGTACCTGACGATGGCGATGGCTGATGAATGATTTGAGCCACAAAGTCCTCGGTGGGTTTCAACTCGTCGAGACTTTGTGGCTGGGGTGCTGATGAAGGTTAGTAGTTAAGTTATTGGGAACTCTAAGTCAACTTCGTTGCCTTAGAGCTTCCCAATAACAGTTCGGTCGATAAGATTGAAACAGCTCCAATCAAAAAATGTTACCATTGGTGTGTAATAAAATACTCTAATCTTAATTTTAAAAAAATCAAATTACTCACGGTGAATATTCACGTTCTCGAAATAACTGCCGCCGTGAACACAATGGACTTGGGTGTTTCGAAATTATAATATTGCGCGACTTAGATACGAACTGAAATCAGACTCGCGGTCGCGGTCGCGGTGACGCAGCCAATCAATCGATGTACCTAGTTCAATAAGTGTATTTTTCTTTCATGGTCAATGTTATGGTTCACTTTGTTAAGGTTCTCATAGATCCCTTCGTCGGGTCTATAGAGAACATTTTGATACCCCTTTGTCGGGGAAAATTTAAATTTTACGGTTAATAATATGGCTCAGTTTGTTAAGGTCCTCATAGATCCCTTCGTCGGGTCTATGGAGAGGAGATTTTGATACCCCTTTGTCGGGAAAAATTTTAATTTCATGATTATGATATATGAATTTCACGGTTAATAATATGGTTCACTTTGTTAAGGTCCTCATAGATCCCTTCGTCAGGTCTATGGAGAGGATATTTTGATACCCCTTTGTCGGGGAAAAATTATAATTTTGTGATTATGAATGACACATGAATTACTCAATACAAATATTTCGTTAGATACTGACAAAAACTAGTCGCATATCGTAATAACTATATATTTTTCCTTCGCATTCAATGCAATGTATTCCCTAAGGTACGGGTATCTCTTTGTCGAGATTAAACCCCTCACATCACATAGCAACACGAAGTACTTTATAACATTATGACGATACGTCAACCAGCGGCTAGCGATCACTGAATACTTACTGATATAAATGAATAAAATTTATTCTCGACGGGAATAATATTTATAATCCACCTAAAGCTAAGCGAAATTTAGTTGGTTCGCCCATACTGTAATAAGGTATTTTTATATTTTGAGCATCGCGCTCGCTTGTTCTGGATGCATCGCGTAAAAGCAAGCGTATAATGCTGATTTATGAGAAATGAGTTGGTGACAAACAACGGTGTCCATTTCGTCACTTTTCGATAAATGCTTTTCTTGCACTTGCTACTTATCATTATAGTAATAATTATATTAAATGTTAAAGGTACAGTCGAATATTTTAATGTGTGTCTATTTCAAAGCTGCGAGAAATTGTAACTAATTGAATTATATTTGTCATCAATCAACGAGTTAATTCTTTGCGAATCGTCAATCCGTCATAATAACATGGCAAAGATGTGTTCTTTAGCTCATAACGATAACTCAAGTATCGAATTTAACTTTTTTTCAAACAAACGTTGTTAATTAATGTAGGTTTTCTTTTAAATATTATATTTATCATTTTAGTAATGATATTACTTTTTAAGAATTCAATTCGAAATAAAGACCTACAAAGTCACGTACCTGATATAATTGCGAATATATATCATTTTAAATTCAGGTACATCTATGAGAATAATACAAAATATTTATGAAAACTCTCCGAGCAAGCTAATGGTGTAAGGATGCATCTTTATCGAGATTCAAAGCCATATAATATTGTAATAACATATGTTTACATGTAAATTTATTTAAAACAGTTGTTATTGTTGTGTTGTTATAACACACTGGATGTTCACAGTGAATTAATGCAGTAATTGAATACAAATTTAATGATGCTACTTCAAAATGGTTTCACTATTTTACGCCTTTGAAATGGACAGGTATTAAAATACTCGACTGTACATAAAATAAAGACAAGACCGTTAACAGTGGACGACAATAGCACGATACGATTTCTGTGCGAAATCGTTGGACTGCTAGTTTCATACAATATGAGGTGATATGTAGTTATAAATTTTCTGAAAAAGGTTAAAAATTAAGATCGCTATATTTAAAGAATTTGTGGAAATATATTCTGCAAGACTCGTTTTCATAGATACGTTGACTTAAGTTATAAATTTATATTTAATAATAACTTTTAAAATGCATTTGTATATGGAAAGTCGTGTCGGTATCGTATCGTTTAATTTAAAAACCGTCAATAGCTTTGAAGATAAAAACTGTAATATGTTTGTTACATATTTTCCTACATTTTACTTAATGATAAAATTTGTATTATGATAAGTAAATATATTTATATTCTAAAATAATAATTTTCGAGTAGATCACTCAACTAACAGCTTGTACAGGATTCTAGTTAATTATTGAATCTGTTCCAGAAATCAGGTTAAAATTCGATGTACTTAACTCCCATATCTTATTTACAAAACCTAATTTTAATAAATTCTGATTTTATGATTGCAAAACACCTATGGCTTTGGTGAAAAACAATTATCTCAAATTACAAATTAATAAGTTTAATTAGCGGTAATTTGATCGATTTGTTTTTCACTTATTTTATTACTCAATTTCTTGAGTGGAAATTAACAAAATGCTGACGAAGTTGGTTACATATCTATGTGTGAAAAACTCGAATGTGGTGTGTAAAGTATATTGATGAATTAGGTATATAAATTGCCTTTACCCAAATATGCACTCAAATACTTCGGTACCTACGTACATCGTCGGCTCTCGTCGCTACGTGCAAGTGCTACTCTAAGTGATACCCACTCTCTTCGTCATGAGCTACCGCTGCGTTGATACAATGTATGTAAGTCTATTTTTATTGTTAGTCTATTCAGTTAATATTATTAAAATATCTCCTCCACTATTTAACAATAACTTTAACTTTTTAATTGCGTTATTGTCTGTATCGTATTGTCACAAATTCTTAATCTTTGCACCGAATGCTATGTGTTATATTGACTTTGTTTCATACTTACAGGTCTGAGTCACAGTACAAGAAACACAGCACCACACCCGTTTCTGGTGCTGCATCTTTATTTGACGAGTCCGAGGGAGACCATTCATCAGATAACGACGAAATTATCAGGTAAATTATTTTTATATTCATAGATTTAAGTTATTTAACTATACAATATATAGACTTCTCTCACGGGTACCTTTTTTCCAGTCCGCCAAAGAAAATCAAGAAACAATCCAAACCACAAAAAAAGCAGGACTCAAAGAAAAAATCACCTAGGTATGTTGTCATAATCTTGTATCTTGGTAAATTACCTAATTTTATCCAAATCCTCTTCAATGTTTAATTGCGTATATTTGTACATTAACTTAAAAAATATTTTTTTGTGAAATGTTCATAAATATATAATTTTATAAGTTGCCGAATTTCATCAATTTCAATTCAACCCTCGAACTTTTGGTGCTTATTTTTATATATCTTAAATTGATTAAATATTTTTATTTTCAGTGACACCTGTTCAAAGTCTGCTGGCAGTAACTCCGTTGTAGCGGACTTATTTGGTGACGAGCCACAGCCGCCAAGCACCAGTTCCAGCCAACCATCACCACTCTGGTCTTCGTTGGCGCAACGAGTTGCAGGCGGTGCGCTGCGGCAGGTGGAACTGATAAACGACGGCGAGCTATTCTTCGACGTGAAGGTTTATAATACCGTCGATATTATAAACTTAGATTCTCGTCGTCGAGCGGACAAGTGGTCTGCTCAACTACGTCTACGAGTTGCCCCCAGCGATCCTCTCTGGATGCAAGTTAAGAAGATTTACGCGGAAGGAAAGAAACGTTTCATAAAAGAAGCAATTTTTTACGGCGATAAAGCGGACAAGTAGTTAGGTTTAGTTTGTAAAATATAATAAATATATTTAATGGGCCTATTTACTTTATTTACCTTTTAAAATAACATATAATTACTTGATGTAACAATTAATATTTAGTAATATTAATTGTCAGATTAACTCTTCGATTCCCACTTTTAGTTACACATTCACATATTTAAAAGTAACATTAATTAGCCACATTTAATAAGTTACATATTATATCATTTCTATGGAAGTAATGTATTCAAACTAAATGAAATAAGTAGATGCATGGGAATTTAACTTTTATTGAATTTTTATGTAATAATATTAATATAAATAATTACTTTTAGTTTCATCGTTCGGTAAGTACGAAATCAGTGCTTTCCTTTTAGCTATAAGTTACTTGTTTTGATTTGATTGATCATTGATATATTTGGAATTTCAAAGGTAAGAGAAAAGATTGTCTAATTAGTTATTTGCATAATTTTAGTGTTATAATATTTTTATAATACTACTAATATCATCAGTTATGGGGAATAAAACTATCTACTGTTCTATTTGTGAAAAGTCTATTCCAAGTAAATCTTTCTCTGGTCACTTGCGGAGCATAGTACATAAAAGCAACAGCGTAGTGCATATCGATCAAGGTATAGAGAAAATTAGTTCAGCATTCAAAAATCGCATAGCGTCGTATCGTGTGCGCGAAGGAAACGAACTAGATAGCGTTGCTACTAGTTCGCCGAGTATCTACATTAGTTCTATTGCATCTCGATTGCAAGCGTTAATCGAATCAGCTCTTACGAATCACGTGAACATTAAAGTTAATTTTGAACTTTTTACCCAAGTGCTTCTACCTAAAGATGATAATATATTGACCAAATCATTTGCAACACAAAATATTCCGCTGCACCAAAATTATAGTTTCAATGATTTAATTGAGACAATTTCTGAAATCTTTTCTACAAAGATAGACGAATTCTAGGATAAAGGTAGCGGCTGGTCAATATTACGTTTTGTTTACCTCGAAGTAAATATCAATAGATTTACACCTTTAAAAGGGTCTAGCTACATACAGTTACCAAAGTCGATTATTGCAAAGCGATCTTGTATAAACATAAGAAATGATGACGAATATTGTTTTGCGTGGGCTGTCATAGCTGCCTTATACCCTGCCAGAAACAACGTAACTCGAGTAACTTCTTATCCTCACTTTAGTACTATATTGAACTTGAATGGTATGTCATTTCCAGCGACGTTTAATGATATAAAATTATTTGAAAAACTCAATAGTAATATTAGTGTAAATATTTATGGTTTGGATCGTAAAAATAGAATTACTGGCCCCTTGTACAAAACGGCACTTAGAAAACGCACTCACGTTAACATGCTTTTTTTTCAGGACGGAGGTAAGTCTCACTATTGCTTAATAAAAAATTTTACTAAATTAGTTAGAAAACAAGTTAGTAAACACCACGGTAAAATATTTTTCTGTGATGATTGTTTGTTGTTCTTTTATTCAAGTTTAAAATACGAAAATCACGATTGCTGCGGAGTAAGAACTATTTTACCTAAAGAAGGGTCATTGCTTCAGTTTAAAAATTTTCATTGTAAGCAATATATACCTTTTGTAATATATGCTGACTTTGAGACATTATTACAGCCGTGCGATGATAGTCAGGGTATTCATACAACAAACATTCAACGACACATTCCAGCTGCGTTTGCATATTATATCGTATGTAATTACGATAGTTCTCTTAATCGTTTGAAAACATACCGTGGTTCTGATTGTGCTTCTAAATTCGTAGAATTTTTACAAATAGATGTTAGAAAAATTTATTCCGTAATTAAATCAGCTTCGCGAAATCCTGTCCCTATTATCTTAAACGATGTCGATTCGCAGAGTTTCAACAGTGAGGAATACTGCTATATATGTTCAAAATTGTTACTCAATGATAAAGTAAAAGATCATTGTCACTTTACGGGGACTTACAGGGGCGCCGCTCATTCATATTGTAATATTCAGTTTCGAATACCTCAATTTGTTCCAATTTTTTTCCACAACTTGGCAGGTTATGACTGTCATTTATTTATACGTGAATTAAGCACTATCCCTGGTCCTATTAAAGTCATTCCAAAGAGCAAGGAAAATTATATTTCCTTTACAAAATTTCTCCCTATTTCAGACGATGAATTTGTTGCAATACGTTTTGTTGATTCATTTAAATTTCTGGGGACTAGCTTGGAGCAATTAGCTAAAAATCTCAATCAAAACGATTTCATACATTTAAAGCAAAATTGCAGCACTCATCAAAAGTTTTTATTGTTGTGTCGAAAAGGTATATACCCATATGAATATATGACACGGTGGGATGTTTATGATGAAACTAATTTACCATCTATTGATAAATTTCATAGTAAGCTTACAAATGAAACTATAAGCTTTAATGATTACGAACATGCCTTGATTGTGTGGAAAACTTTTGACATTAAAAATTTGGGGGAGTATACAGACTTGTATGTTCAAAGTGACGTTTTAATTTTGGCAGACATATTTGAAAAATTTCGTAGAACTTGTAAGTCAAATTATGACTTGGACCCTTGTTTCTATCTTACAAGCCCCGCTCTTTCATTCGACGCTTTTCTTTTAAAAACAAAAGTTAAATTAGAGCTGATATCAGACCTAGAGATTTTACGATTAATACAACGCGGCCTAAGAGGCGGTATTTGTCTTCTTAGTAAAAGATACGCTCGTTCTAATAATAGACACCAATCCGATTTTGATTCAACCAAACCATCAAATTATTTAGTATATTTAGATTGCAATAACCTATACGGATATGCTATGTGTGGTTTCTTACCATATGCCGATTTCAGGTTGCTTGATGCGGAAGAATGTAAACTCCTCGATGTTCTAAATATTCCCAACGATAATCCCTATGGGTTCATTATAGAGGTTGACCTTGAGTACCCTAAAGAATTACATGATTTACATAACGATTTTCCATTTTGTGCCCAAAACTTTATTCCACCGGGTTCCAAGCATAAAAAACTGGTACCTAATTTGTTTGATAAATATAAATACGTCATTCACTATGTCCATCTAAAAACGTGTCTTCGTCATGGGCTACGTTTAAAAAAAATTCATAGAGGCATTACATTCAAACAAAGTCCCTTTTTAAAAGAATATATCGACTTGAACACAGAGTTAAGGAAAAACTCTGATTCACTGTTTGAGCAAGATTTTTTTAAACTCTTAAATAATAGCATTTTTGGTAAGACTTTGGAAGATACTGAACGTAGAGTAGATGTAAAACTTGTGAATATTTGGCATGATGATCGTAATAAAACAAAAAAGTACACTACTGCAGAACAACTGATAGCTCGTCCAAACTTCCACAGTACAACAGTGTTTGATGAAAATTTGGTAGCTGTACAATTAAAAAAAGAAAAGGTGACTTTAAATAAACCAATATATATTGGATTTTCAGTTTTAGAGTTATCAAAAAGTCACATGTTTGACTTTCACTATTCGGTAATGAAAAAATATTACAACGAAAAATTATCTCTGTGTTATACAGACACTGACAGCCTGTTATATTCCATACAAACAAATGATTTTTATCATGATATAAAAGAAAAATTTTCGAGTTATTTTGACACAAGCAATTACTCCAGTAATAACTGTTTTGGAATTATTCCGAGAAACAAGAAAGTTCCGGGTATGTTTAAAGATGAATTAGGAGGGAAAATTTTATTAGAATTTGTAGGACTGCGTTCGAAACTATACAGTATTAAAACAAGTGACTACGAGATAAAAAAAGCAAAGGGGATAAAAAAACCTGTAACCAAATCACTGAAATTTTCAGATTATGCTAATGTTCTGTCGACAGGACAAGAGCTTAGAGGCAAAAATGTTCTTTTCAAAACGATCAAACATGAGATCTTTACTAGGGAGCAAAATAAAGTGGCACTGTCTAGAAAAGATGACAAACGATTTATCCTAAGTGATAATGTGTCAACTATGTCGTGGGGACATTATTCAATAACTATATAGGTTACAAGACAGTAGATAGTTTTAAATATCAGGATTAAATTCTTTACTAGTTAATAATAAAGATAATATAATGTAAATGTTACAATTAAGTTCAACAGATATTATTGTACTCTTTTATATTTTTATTTGTATTCTTTTATATTGTTACCTTGTTTCGATACTTGATTCAGAGATTTTGTATCAAAAATTATAAGTAAATAAAAAAATAAGTCCATTAACTTTGATGTTTCATTTCAACTCTTCACATAATTCTTAGTTTAAATTATTAATATTCGTTACTATAAAACATTATTAATAATAATAAGTAGTTGTAATTTTTTGTAAAGAGTATTATTTTGCATACTCTTAATTAAAAGTGAGTATGGCACTTTGACCGATCAAGTTAAGTATGTCACACGTGTTCTAAATACATGTTCTAACATGTTATTTTATTGCATAATTATATCACGTTGCATTGCTATATGCTGTGTAATATTTTTTTAAAACTTGCTTTATTTCATATTTGAACTGCTACCGTCGCACACGTCTGATTTGCCACGCTCATGGTAAGTGTTTTTTGTCGATAGTTAGTAATAATGAGTTTTATTTTTTATTCGAAGTTTCATAATTATTGTTTGGTTCCAGATGTTGTCAGATTCTTCGGAAATTATCTTTTCACAATATGCCCAAGATCCCTTGGAAGGATTTAGTGAACATTATCAGCAGTTCACAAGAAATGCTGAAGAAGAAAAGAAAAAGAAAGCAACGAATGGTGTTAAGAAAAACAAAAAAGTTTCACAAGAAGTGGAGAAGAAATTAAAACTGGCGTCAACATCTTTTGTCAAAGTAAAGCATGAAAAACAAGGCATACGCCTCATCAAGATTAAAGTTTTCGACTTAGCTACAAACCCTGAAGTGATTGACACCGACTCTAGAGATGGTGATGTCATAAGCGCGCAATATATAGTGACTACTGCAATAGATAACATCTTGGATGAGACAGAGGAACTAGTGAGCAAGATATCTCGTAAATTGGGTGGAAGTGAATATTAATTTATATAATTTAAGAACTTAGAAATGTATTTAAATAATTGACTGAATAGAATAAATATGTTGAAAATATATTGTTTTTCTTTTTACACCCATCACTTTCATTCGTATTTATAAAAAACAATTTCGCATGAATTTGACAGTACTCAGTAATTAATTACCTACTTCTTTATAAATGCGAGTGATAAGGATTCTGCATATAACTAAAAATAAAAAATAAAAATATTGAATCATAAATTTATTTTAAAAATTATAACCATACTTATTACAAAATTACATTATTTTCTAAACACCATTTTTTTACCAACAAAGCATTGGTTAAAGCACAACAATTATTATGAAATATACAACCATTTGAAAATATGTTGTCACAATACTCATTACATAAAGTCCTTAAATTAGGAATACCACTATTACTAATATCATAAACGTTTGTATGGCCGCATAGTTGTTGCACCCATTTCACTTTCTCTAATCCTTTTACTATAATTTTGTAACTATTTAAATACGTTTTAATCATTCTACAGAACTCCCTATAATCTATAAATCCAGTCCCCCATCGGTAATGTTTATGGTTTTCTATCCATCGAACGCGTTTTTTTTCTTCATCAGATAACGTGGAGAATGCATATGGTGGTTTTACTAAAAATACTTGTGTATAATCTTTAGTAGCTATTGCCAATTCCTTCACAATAAATTCATTTCTATAGTTTTTAAACCCTTGCACATCTAAAATAACTGTCTTGTTATTCATGATAATTTCTTGACAATATTACTCAATGGCTTGTATTCAAAAATACAATCGTTTAAGATAAGACAATACGCTGTAGTCTGATCAGGTATAGCTTGATCTGTTTCTATTTCAACTCTTACGTCTACTGATCCTTTCAATGTTTCGTGCTGTCGGGAACAATCAATAACGAATAATGGAGCAATATCTTTAAATTCTTTGATAGTCATTAACGGTTCAGAACGACGTCCGTGATAGGACTGTTGAAATCTAGAATACTGCTCATATATTAATGAAAATTTATTTTCCGAAAAACTAACATTCAAGCTTTCATACGGGAAATAGTTTGAATTTAAAAAAACTCTCACGTCGCGTACATTACAATGATCAAATTCTGCCATCGACAACTCTGCTTTGTTTTTGCGGTTGGTCTGTAACGCAATAATAACAAATCGAGGTTTCTCTATTTGCGATGAAGTTTTAATCGACCACGTATGTTTGCTGGTTTTGGGAAGCAATGGATATTCATATAAGTCCCAATTCCGATATGATAAAGTTACAGCTCTGTCTTTTTCTAAATGCTTTAACAAATTAACCCTCTCGCGATCGGACACTTTCACGTGGGGTACTCGCCATACAATTTTATTTATTATTATATCTTGCAACACCTCTCCTGCATTTAATTTTACAGCATTGAGATTCGTATTGCTTCGCAATAGTACTAACTCGTGTTTGCAGTTAATTATAATTCTTTCATAGTCCTCTGCAAAACCCAAAATTTTGTTTAATGGTATAGATGCTGAAAACATACCGTTGTTAGCGTTAGTCGTACCGGTAGTCGACCAGCCCCAAACCTTTGCACACTTAGATTCATTTTCATTTAAGGATAAATATGATTTAATTGTAGTAGTAACTCCGGCATTTTTTATTTTATCAATTTCGACTCCATTTAATTCGTATCTAATGTCTTGAAAAAGAAACAACGCAGGGTTGTTCACGAAGTGCACACTAGATTTATATGCTTTAGTAGTGCTATCGTATACATTGACTTTGCCCTCAATGTACAAAGTGCTAAGGGAAGGCAAGACATATAAATCTTGCTGATTAATAGGTATGCGAATTTCATCATTATTGTTGAAACTTGTTACATAGGGTTTATATGAATGATATTCAAAACTTTCAATACTGTTGTCATATGAAGTGGGTTGCGAAATGTCTAAAATATTCATTTTAATAGACCAATCAACCTTAAGAAATCTTTGTTATTTTTTGTTAATTTCTTCTTTAACTGAAGAGATGCTCCTTTTTGAGATGTTCTCTTAGAACTAACTCCAACAGGAGATGGGATATGGTTTTTATTAAAATTAATCATTTTTTTCTGAAATGTAAATATAATTGCACTTCTTCACCACGCAAATTTATTAGTTTATTTTCAGCGTCTAATAATCGTATACTAATTGTGCTAATTGAATTTTGGTTGACTGGAAAATAAATGATGTTCTTCGGTGTTTCAATAATTCGATAACCAGGTGGTACATTTGGAACAAATTCATATATTATATGACTTGGCTTTCCGTTTACAAATGATCCGCTCACTACATTGCATTCGATGCGAACAATGGTTGTCGATAAAATACTTACAGGATATAGAGATTCGCTATTTATATTAGCCTTTACTGTTTCCATGCCGAACCCTAAAATTTTCCCTACTGAATTTTTTTTGTCAAAGTGAACATCTTTAGAACAGAAAATATTAGTTTTTAAGGTGTTGTTGTTACAACTTAATCTGAAATTAGCATTTTTAATATTTTGGGTTAAATAGTCGCCAATGTCTTGAAATTCATATGATCCTTCTGGGATCGTGAGTACTTCATTTTCTCCATAATAGAATTTATTATTTCTTTCATCTATATTAGGAATCGAATTAAATGTTGAAAAATACAAAAGTCCACATTCATACTCTTCACTCAATTCAATAGTTGGTGAGTAATTTGTGGTCAATATAGATTCTATTCCCGTTACTGACACAGTGAACGCCATTTTGAGACTAAAATTATTTTTTTATTAATCTTTATTTAAACGTTTTGCCCAAAATTGTTTTAAAAATTTTAAGCAAAGATGCCCACAGTTGACGGTATCAAAGTTTTGGTACTGTACATAATTATAATTTATAGACAACGGTTTTAAATATTTAATTAACTCTATCGGTGGTTTTAAATTACCAAAACTGTCATAATATTCACAGTAATTGGTTTGTTTCGCATAGGCTACCCAATGTGTTCCAGGATTTTCAGAACTATCCAAATTGATTATGCCACATTCTAACTGTCTTGGTTTCGATGGCAACGTATCTCTCATATGGACACCGCGGAAATAAGGAATGTCATATGCAAATTTTAATATATCTATATTATTCAACGCTCGCCTGGGTAGCCGACTAATTAGTTTTTTGAAGGACTTAAATACAAGCTTGTCCCTTTTTTATGGGGTTTAATATACAATCCCTTTCCAAGAGCAACCGCTTCCATCATTTTATTGTGTCGTTGAGACTCTGAAAGACTTTTTTGTGCCATTCTGGAATCATTTACAGCCTTTGCTATACCAGCTGCACCTCCAGCTAGAGACCCTAAGGCCGATAATCCAGCAAAGATTGGAATCAAAGGCAAAACTCCGCCGCATTTTGGAATAGGAATGCAGCGTGGTATATTAATTTTCTTGCCACTAGTCAATAGTTTTCTAGCTACAGCATAAGCATATTTGATAGCAGCAGGAGTATCTTTAGATTTAATTTTTTTTAACTTTGATTGTATTTTTTTAACAGTGTTCATGAATGATTGCATACCAGCTCCTGCTTTTAGTTTGGCTTTCATGGCATTTTTAACAATCCATGAGGCAACTTTTTCACCTTTTTTAGCGTCTTTGGATTTTAATCTTTTCTTAGCCATATTCAAAAGGTCCAAATCAGCTTTATGGCGAACGGTTAAGTCACTGTTATTGTAAGCAATGTCGTGGTTCATACAAGCCTCATCCAATTTGTTAATACCTCGATCACCTCTTAATAACCGCTTCTGTAGCTTTGTTCCGGGACCACAAAATTGATATCCAGGTAAATGTAGCTCAATGGGTAAATTATTTATTAAACTATTGATGATACCGCTTCCCTCCTTCATTGGTATGAATCAAGTGATTATTTTTATCAAGAACGCCAATTTATATTAAAACACCAATGCACTCTTTTCAACCCAACTGTTTTCCTTATCGCTTATGCCTAACCATTTAACAAAAACTTTATTTCCTTTGCTTTTTATAATTTTTTCTATAAGATAAAGATCTGGAAATTTTGTTTTCTGCAATTCATATTCATAAAAACATCCCAAAATGTTTTGTTTGTGTTTATCTTGTATTTGATAAGTAGGTGGATTGGTATGGTTAACTTTTGATATAGTAAAAATTTCTGTCGACCAGTTGGGAGTATAACCTTTATAAAAGGCTCCTTTATATTTACTAATACGGACGTGATCACCAACACTATATTTAAATTTCGAAACTGGCTTTCGTTTCTGGCTTTTAATAATGTTGGAGCGGACTATCATCTCATTCGATTTATTAACATCGATGGGTTTAAATTTTGTTATTCGATGAACAGAATTGTTGTAATTATTCACAACGACAGTTAAATTTTTTTCGAACCACATGTATCTGCCAAGAACACTGAATACTTTGTAAAGATGATCTTTTAATGTTCTTATGACTCTTTCAACAATAGACGCTTTTTTTACGGAATATGTGGAATAATGATTTATTTTATATTTCTTTGTCAAACGACTAAAATTTTCATTATAAAACTCCTTACCTAAATCAGTCTGCAAATTTTTAGGTCTACGACAGGAATCAGTTAATATACACTCCATTGCATGTGTTACACAATTTTTATCTTTTGTTTTCAAAGGACTAACCCAAACAAACTTTGAGAGGACATCAATCACTACTAAAACATATTTATATCCTTTATTAAAACGTGCATATTTCTGTAAATCTATAAGATCTGCCTGCCACAAATCATCCAATCCTTTTATAACTGTTGATCGTCGTTGAAAATTTCTCCTTGCACACTTATGAAGTTCATCAACGATGTTCTGCTTACTCATTTTTTATTGCTTTTGTTTGGATGATATGATCAATTTCAGTTTTTGTATAATAACGAGAATTTAAACCACTCAAGGTATTTTTTTCTAAAGCATTTAAGTAAATCTTTACGTTGCTTTGAATTTTTTTTAATTCGTCTCGTAAATCTTTAATCTCTTTATCGAAATATGATTTATTTATTGCTTCATCGTCTGCTTCTGGATCTGGTATACCTTTTAATCTTGAAGATTTTAAGTCATATGCCCCCGTATCTGACTTTACTAATGCATCATTAACAATAGTTATGTACTCTGATAACCTTAAACGTTTATGAACGTGGTGACCAAATTTGTCAATATTCATAGTAGTCTTATTGCGTTGTTTACTGCGAGTAAACTGTTCCATTTATTCGTCGCATATTCTTTATATTTTTATTAATGATACCTGCCTCGTGAAGTTCCTCGATGATTGAAATAATTTCATTATCCAAACCAGTATTACCAGCATCTTTTGATGCTAATAGCAACTTTAAGCGTTCTACTAATTCGTTTGGATCATCCCAATACACATAATCTGTATCAGACTTAACTTTTTTTAAAAGTTCTATACCTTTGCCTTGAGTAATACTTTCGGTGCTTGTGGTTATGTCTTTACTAAATTTAAATAATGGTTTTATAATATTTACATACTTGTACCCTTTATTACTATTTATAGGTTTAGATGGATCATAATGACGTCTATGTGCATTAGTCTCTAATAAGAGTATTTTATAATTATGTAAATCATCTTCAGTAATAACATCTTTGTTTGGAACTTTTTTAAACAACAGTTGTACTAATCCAAGTGTTTTTTTAAAATTATGGTTGCCAATTTTCATAATATGGTTACCATTATAAACACGTGTCTTACCGAGGAATAATTTTCCTCTGTCACATCTAATTCCAAATGGAACATTTAATGCTTTTGACGAGGCAGTCCATGATAACGATTGATTTGGAGACGTTTGAAAGGATTTAAACGAACTTTCACTTATATTATCTTCTTCGGGAACTGAAAGAGTTTTATCGGAACTTTTATATTCGACACCCTCATCATCTTCATCCGTTTCACTTATTGGCTCCTCAAAATATTCATTGGTAGCATAGGATGTGTCACATTCACTGTACCTATTCTTTTTAAGCACTGGTTCAACCGCGTTTATTTGTTGATCTTTTTCATTGTTTTTGTTCGATAGCTTATTCAGAGGGTCCACTATGGGTTTAAATATTGTTGCTAAAGCTGAATTATTCGAATTTATTGCATCTTTCATCATCTCAACCTTCCTTTTAACAGCGGTAGCTGTTTTCACAATTTCTTCTTTCAGGTCTTTCTCCATTTTACGGGGTAAGTACTCAGGTCAAAATCAGGAATAAAAATGTCGGATTAACAGTGCAGCAGCCACTTTTGAATGTAAGCTAATCAAAAACTATAAAGGTATCGAATGTTTTTCTGTATAAGCCCTTATTTCGCTCACAGTCCTTATCAATTACAAGGTAACTAAATGGTGTATTCCATACAATAGAACACATTTCACGAAATTGTGACCATGTCATGTCAGAACTCACATGTTCATCGTAAACATGTTTTAAATTGATATCATCTTGCTTAAACAATATTATTAAGTTCGCATTATCCCTGACGAGTTGTTTTGGTATTTTTGTGTATGTTTGATTGATATAAAAACAATCAATATTTTTATGACGTCCCATAGCAAAGTAGTCTCGTATATTATTTTGGTTTTCACAAGCAACGTCGTCAAAAATAATAACAGATTCAGTCAAAGCCTCATGCGGACTTACAATTTCACTATTATTATCATATTTATAATATGATATTTCGGGTACCATATTTAATACATTTTCGAGAAATACGTACTTTGGTTGGTATAATGATTTTGAATAGACGTATAGGTTAGAAAAACGTGGACCGTCTTTATTTAACAGTAAACTTATTACTAAATTAGTTTTCCCACAATTAGACGGACCGCAAACAAGACAACGAATAGTGTTAGGTAATAAGTTACCATGTCGTTTTACTTCGTTTGATGGCGGAGGACAAACACATTTTAATTTTAAGGATTGTTTTTGCTTTATAAATTTCATATTTAGGAGCAGCAATGAATCGATTGTTGTGTAGACTCACGACAAAATAACCATTGATACCCATCGTTACAGTATTTAAAGACGTTTGATTGGAGCTGTTTCAATCTTATCGACCGAACTGTTATTGGGAATCTCTAAGGCAACGAAGTTGACTTAGAGTTCCCAATAACTTAACTACTAAGGTTCTAGGGGCCAATCTTCCAAAGGGCCACTTAAGAAGCTTGGGCCCGCGAGCCATCGTGAGGTTTCAAATTTGCAGTTACTTCTCGTAGCGTCGTCGGCGACATTCATTGCAGACGGGATGTACCTCCAACTCGAGAGATTTGTAATTTCAGCAATTTCGCCGACTCTATAAGCAACGAATGCCTTGAATGCCCTGGCGTCGCTACGCAACCATTTCAACACCGTTAACGAGTCGCACCAAAAGAAAGTATTTGTAGGCTTATGCTTATGAGCTTCAATGTTATACGTGGCGAAACGGGCCGCTATAAGGGCGGCTTGAAGCTCAAGCCGTGGTATCGACACCGGTTTTAATGGAGCCAACCTGGCCTTTCCACCAATCAGAGCCAGCTCCGCGGTTCCATCGTCATATGAGAGACGCCAGTACGCGACGCAACTATAGGCGTGTTCGCTTGCGTCAGAAAAAACATGGAGCTGTCTCACAGTCGGATCAGGTCGGGTCAAGTAACACCGGGGAACAATGTCTTTCGAAGCTTCTCCTAACTCCGTCAGCCAATTATCCCATTTTCTTATGAAGGCCGGAGGTAGTAAGTCATCCCAACCAATGCCTGACCTCCAAATTTGTTGAAACAATATGCGTCCTCTTATAACCACTGGAATTAACAGGCCTAAAGGGTCGTAGACGCTCATCAACTTAGAAAGAACTACACGCTTGGTAAGACTTCGTGACACGGGCAAGGCTCTCGTGAAGCCAAGTGTGTCGTCAATGATATTCCAGGAGATCCCCAAAACCCTTATATTAGAAGGTTTATTAAAGCTGCTAACCAAACCAATTTCGGATATACCAGGTGCATGGAGCTGAGACGGGATAAGCCGTAGAGCCTCTTTATTATTGGACACCCATGAGCACATTTGGAGACAAGCGCGAGAATGAACCTCGTTAATTTCAGCCGCTAATTTGGCAGCTTCTTCGATCGTGTCTACGCTCCCCAGATAGTCGTCCATATAGTGATCATTAATTATAGCTTTAGTGGCTTCCGGAAAGGTGCTTTGAAAGTCTATAGCATTGCGGTTCTTAAGGAACAAGGCGGTAAAGGGGCTGGACGTAGCTCCGAATATCATTGACGACATTCTGTACTCCTTTATGGGTTGCGATGGCGAATCCCGCCACAAGAATCGTTGAGCATCCCGATCCTCTAACCTAATTTTAGTTTGCGGGAACATCTCTTTAATGTCTCCATTAAGAGCAATTCGACCTTCCCTAAAACGCATTAAAATTGCAAGCAATGGTTGGAGTAAATCCGGTCCTGATAAGAGAAGGGAGTTAAGACTGACTCCTTGACAAGCGGCCGCCGCATCGTGGACAACCCTTAATTTTTGTTTTTGAGGGTGTACCACTCCGAAATGTGGTAGATACCAGGTAATGTTACGCGGCGGCTCCATACAGAGTTCCGCGTACCCCTTTTCTAGTACACTTTGTATATGCGTTTTGTAGGCTTTCGCGTAACTAGAATCCTTTTCAAATTTTCTTTCTAAAATTTTGAATCTGGACAATGCAACATGATAGTTGTTAGGAGGATTCATATTTTCATCTCTCCAGATTAGACCGGTTTCAAATCTACCTGATTCAACGACTCGCTAGAGGGCGCGTACGATGTAAACATCGGCTCTGTGTTTAATTTAATTTTAAAAATAAAATAGTGGTAAATAAACCCAATAATTAGTGACTACATATAAATACTAGTGTAATTAGTGCGTGACAGTGTTATCTGACAAAACAAATGAGTGATCCGATGAAACAGGATTATGCAGTGAAAACCAATAAACAAACAAGACTAAGTGAATTTTGCTACAACTACTATATATAATCACAGCCTATAGAAGTATATAAGTAATACTGTGTGGGATAAAGTGAATTTTGGCAAAAATCTTATAATTACGTTTAAATACAAAACAAAGTGAATAATACTTTTGTCAGGTAGAAGAATATATAAAATATCAACGACAATTATTCAAACATACGTTGTTAGATGTGTAGTCTAATTTCGTAGCTTAAAGCAATCGTTCGCTGGCCGAGTGTATGTGCCACCGGACTGAGAACACTCTTTACGAGGAAACGCGGATCGATCCCGAAGAAGGTTTTAATTGATTTTTTTCTAACAAAAATTTTTTATAATATAAATTCTCAATATGAATTTCTTGGATAACATTACATTTCGACGTAACCGAACTAAGTCGCTTAATCAAACAGAACATTCGGAACAAATCGACACAACTTTGGATGAAACTAGCATTAGTCTACCTGACGTAACAGATGATGACAGGGACCATGATTTGTTTAAGTTGAGAGAGCGAATTGAAGCACTGGAATTAGAATTGCAAAGCGCTCACAATGAAATTGAATCATTATCATTAGAAAATTCCGATCTAAAAAGGAAAAATGAGGAACTACTAAAAAGGAATGAAGTATATAAAAAAATTACCGCGAGCCCTAGCAAAAGACTTATACCAACACCAAAAAACAAACAAAAACAAACGACAATGACATGTTCTCAAACAACACAACAACAGAGTACCTCAGATAATAAGAATGAAATTAAATCACAAAAACTTGTGAAAGTAGCTCCTGGTTTTAATAATTGCACAGAGCTAAAACCCAAGTTGTGTATATTGAGTACAAACAAGACAAACAACATACTTTCACTAATGAGGGATAGCCTAAGCAACGAATTCGATGCCTGTCACTACAGCAAACCAAATGGCAGTTTAGAAAATTTATTGAAAGGAATAGAGTTAAAACTGTCGAATTTTACTAAAGAAGACTACTGTATAATTATGGTTGGCGAAGAAGATTTTAAAATTACAAAAGACTATTTCAGTGTAATATATTATATCCGTGACATTCTTGAATCTTTAAAGCATACAAACATTATTATTTGTTTACCGACTTATAAATTGGGCAACTTAAAAACTATGTATAACTGGCGTGTTGAAAATTTTAATAATCTTCTATACTTAGATGTAACTAATCACGAACATGCGTATATACTTGATTCTAACAAAGATTTGTTCTATACTTATGACATGTTTTCCAGTCACTCTGGCCAAATAAATGACTATGGTATGCGTAATATATTTAAAAAATTACACTGCTTGATTAAGGACATTCAATACAATAATAAAATTAATATTAATGATAATGACAAAATGTTTTTTCGAGACTAAATACTTGTACTTATTGCATCAAAATATAGCAGGATTGTTGAATAAATCAGATTCATTGTTAGTTAATTTGGATGAGTTAGGTAACAAAAATGTATACGTGGATATATTATGTATAACAGAACATTTTATGATGGCTGGATATGAACAGTTTTTAGTTCTTCCTAACTATACTCTTGCTTCATGTTTTAGCCGTAACACAAAAAGAGGAGGAGCCTGTATTCTGGTTAGAAATGAAATTAAGTACAGAGAGCTTTCTGACATTAATAAATTATCTATTACAAACATCTTTGAGTGTTGTTCTATAGAATTAGTTGACTACAAAATTATTGTTATATGTTTGTATAGAGTGCCAAAACTCAATAACCTGTGTATGTTTTTTAGTAGACTAGAAAAACTTTTTATGTTTGTGACAAAAATGAACAGTTGTTATAAAATTGTTATAGCGGGAGATTTTAATATAGACATGTTAAAACAAAATAACGTAACTTTAGACTTTGAATGCCTAAATTTAAACTATAATTTTAGAGTGTCTCTTAAAGAGCCAACTAGAACTATTAGCAATACATGTATTGATAACTTTTTACACAATTTCATAAAACCCTGTAAGACTGAAGTGTTGGAATTTGGCTTATCGGATCACACAGCTCAATTAATTAGACTACCAGTAAAAAACGTTTTTAGAGTAAAGCACTGGCGAAAAATGGTACGGGACTATGACAAAAATAATATCCAAAAATTTGTGAATTGCATTAAAAATCTTTCATTTTCCCAGATATACAATACTAATGATCCAAATATTGCATACGAACATTTTATAGAAGAATTTAAACTTTTTTATGACCTTTGCTTTCCATTAAAAAAGATCACAATACAGGTAGTTAAGAAAACAAAATGGATGTCACGGGGCATTAGGGTATGCAGTGAAAAGAAGAGAGATTTGTTGTGGCACTATAGAAAAAACCCTAGCAAGTGCAATAAAATAAAGTACAAAAATTATTCAAAAAAGCCTAAAAAAATTATATCTTTAACAAAGCGTGTACAAAATAACTATAAAATTAATACTTCGGACAATAAGTCAAAGGCAACTTGGCAAATAATAAATAATATTAAAATTAATAAACCAAAAGAATCTATATCGACAATTAGACTAAATAATAACTGCATTTTGAATCCTATTAAAATAGCTAATGCGTTTAATGACTACTTTGTTGATAAAGTCAAACCTACGCATAACTATGGCAATAAAGTTACTTCTTATATTTATCATAAGCAAGGTTCTATGTTTTTGGCACCGAGTTTGCCGCAAGATATTTTTAAAATAATAAAAAACTTAAAGAACACTCCGAGTGTAGGCTACGATGGTGTTTCTACAAAAATAATTAAGACTGTGAATGAATATGTATGTAACCACTTAAGTCACATTATTAATCTTTCTATACAATCAGGCACATTTCCTAAAGATTTAAAAATATCTATTATAAAACCTTTGTTTAAAAAAGGTAACAAAGAATTAATGGAGTCCTATAGACCGATTGCGTTAATTTCTATTTTTTCTAAAATATTTGAAAAGTTTTATTATAACGAAATTTATGCTTTCTTAGAAAAGAATAACATTCTTTGCACAGAGCAAAAAGGGTTCAGACAAAAAAAAAATATTAATTTGGCTATTTTTGAGTTTTTGAAGAGCGTTATGAACAGCGTTGATGAAAGATCTCCTGTATGTTCAATTTATTGCGATATGACACAAGCTTTCGATTATGTGGATCATAAAATTTTAATGAATAAACTAGACACTTATGGATTTCGAGGCAATGTTTTGAAGTTAATGCAATCCTATCTTTCTAATCGCAAACATAGAACTCAAATACAAAAGTTTAATTATTCATCCCAATGCGAAGAAATATATGTATCTCGTGAAAGAGATGTATTATATGGCGTGCCACAAGGTAGCGTACTAGGCCCGCTGTTATTTCTTATCTACATTAATGATCTGCCAAAAGTAACCAGTCATGCAATGACATTATTCGCAGATGATAGTACAGTTAGCATAAGTTGTAAAAACGCACTCACATATGAACAAGATATAAATACTACACTATCCTCTATAATAAAATGGCTTTGTAATAATAATTTAAAGATTAATTTAACAAAAACGAATATAATGCATTTTAGCCAAAGAGTTAATACCCCTTCCAACATTAGGGTTAAATATGAAAATAATTATATAAATGAAGTAGACAGCACAAAATTTCTAGGATTATTAATAGACAAAAAATTAAATTGGAAAGATCACATATTCGAATTGAGCAAAAAAATAAGTAGCTTAGCATATGCAATGTACAAACTGTCCATAATAATTAACACAAATGGATTGCTAACAGCCTATCATGGTTTAGTTGAATCTAAGCTAAGATACGGTGTCATGTTTTGGGGCAATTCCAGTGACAGAATTATCATATTCAAATTGCAAAAACGGTGTATACGCGCTATGTTTAGGTTACCAACCATAGAAAGCTGTAAGCCTTTCTTCATTAAGCATAAAATACTTACACTTCCGTCATTGTACATAATAGAAACGGCACTATTTGTAAAAAATAATCCTGAGCTATTCGAACGTATATCTGATGTAAGTAGACGAAATAGACGAGATGCAAATAAACTCTGCCTACACTTTGCTCGAACTACTCTACTACAAAAGAGTATTATATGCATGGCACCTAAAATTTACAATCGTATTCCAGAGGACATAAAACAATTAAATACAAATTTGTTCAGAATTAAATTAAAAAATATATTAATTGAAAAATGTTATTACAGTATTGACGATTTTCTTAATGATAAATCACTTATAAAAAAAAGAATTAATTGACATGAATTAAATAAATTATGTATTAAATTTTAATTATTAAGATATTTTGACTTGTATAAAACAATTGATTTCAATATTTTATTAGATTATTCATTACAATTTTGCATGTCATTTTTTGACAAAACATGTTCAAAGCACCTTTTACTAATATAATTATGATCTATGTATGTACACGTGTTGATGCAAATAAATTTATTCTTATTCTTATTCTTATTCAAGGCGCCTAGTAGTACTATTCAAGATTTGTATAGCACGCTCATTGTCCGAACTATGGTACTCTTTATTTGATATACCCAAAGAATCTAATTTGAAATATTCCTTTATCAAAAGGTCCAAGTCCATACTTTCGCTACCTTCTCGGTCCTGTATATGGCAAACATGATCATTAAAATTTACGATAGATGACCTACTGGAATTGAATCCAAAAATTACCCAGCCCAAAACAGTTCTGTACGCAACGGGTTGAGATTTTGAACCCTTGCGAACCTCCAGCGGCAGGGTTAGATCCCAATTATCAACTCCTAAAATTATCATTGGCTTCGCGTTTTCATAACAAAGAACATGACCAAGCTCTTTTAAGTGCTGGTAATCAATGTCCTGTGGACTAAGTGTTTGTTTAGAAATGTCTAAGTTTATAATTGAGCGAGCTCCGCGAACTATTCTAAAACTTTTGTTGTTTCGGCCTTTGATTCCAAATTCCACAAAATGTAAAGAATAACACAAACCGCACTGTACAAGATATATATTTCAACTAAAGTAAAAACAATATAATATAAAATATGTCATATAAAATCTCATAAAAGGAATACAAATAAAATATAAAAAAGAGGTGCCGGTGGCCAGTGTCTGTCGCCAACACTAACATTAAAATTATATCATCCGTTTTTACTAGGTCACTTCGGAAATCACTTCCTACATCGCAGTGAGGCCGAACGAGAACAAACGAGAGTGTGATACGGTTCTCTTTTCTCGCCCGAGAAACCCTTTGAAGCGGGCCAAAAAACCGACACCGAGCCGAGAACAGGCGAGCCCGAGAACGAGAACGCGAGAAACTAATCACATTCACGCTTCTCGGGTGTTCTCGGGGGTTCTCGGCGAGAGTGTGGAGGGCGCACATTGTTGAATGTACTGACGTTTTATTACTTCAAACCTCCTTCAAACTTTAAACTTTTGACATCTGGGCGAAAAAAAATTTTCTTTTGAAAAATGCTACCATTCCATCAGTATTTTCTTAAGACGTTGTCACGTTTAACTATCGTCAGTAAACCGACTTTACAGACAACCAATTTTTTGTTTTTTACTAAGATAATTATTGTTTGTGTACACGGGCGTTAGACTTGGATGTTTGATATTATCCAACACCCACATTTTTTTCTCTTTGTTTCAGAATAGCACAGCAGAGAAAAGAGGGAAGGGGGGGCGCACTGGCTGGCCACAGCACGTCTGGGCATTAGAGTTAAAAAACGAACAAAACTTGCAAACTTAAAATCTCATTTATGACTATACATTAAATTGTTGGCACACTGAATATTTAAACAAATTGTATTTACAACGAGAAGAATATACATCTTATACATATAAATAAAATTGGAGTGTCTGTTTGTAATAGATATTGAAATAACCGTTTTTTACTTCATGCATATGAATATATACAACATGTAAACTAAATAACCAACACCCTGAATACAGGTGGTTTGGGATCGGCTTCTGAGTTGATTTCAATATTTTTTTTTTTTTAAATAAACAAAAAAAAAGTTACCTAGAAAATGTTGTACAATATTTTCTGGGTACTTCCAGTTTTTTTTTTTTAAAAATCGTTTTTTTTTTAAATTATTGAAATCAACTCGGAAGCCGATCCCAAACCACCCGTATTCAGGGTGTTGGTTATTTAGTTTACATGTTGTATAAGGTACAAGGTACATACACCAACATTTTTTTTTACAATTTTTGTCTGACTGTCTGTCTGTTTGTCTGTTTGTTCCGGCTAATCTCTGAAACGGCTAAACCGATTTTGATGGAACTTTTTTGGCAGGTAGCTGATGTAATGAGGAGTAACTTAGGCTACTTTTTTTTGTAAATTCTACGCGGGCGAATTCGCGGGCACAGCTAGTTATATAATATATTCAAATATTACAAAAATCATAAATAATAAAAAAAAATGTCATCAAAAAAGAAAAGCCTAACTTAACTGATCGACGGTATCTGTAAAAAACCGGCTTCAAAACTAAAAACAGAGAGATAAACATTTTGTGTTGAAAAAAACCTAATGTTTTTTTGGGTTCGGTCAGTCGGATCGGTGTCAACGGTACACCAAATACCGTTGACAGCGATCTCAAAAAGAACATTTGTATTTTTTTAAACATAAAAAATTTTTACTCACCTTATTAGTCTTAAAGACGGTTTTTTATTCAAAAATAATTTATTACTCTGATAAGTGTGTTACGGTGTACCGTATCAGCACTTTTCATAACTAGGTTTTCCTATTAGTTTTTTTTTTATTTTCATAATTTAATTTAAAAGTTAGATAGATAGACAATTTATTTGCATCATCATACACACACATTAAAACTTAAAAATTAACAAATGGTCTATAAAAATCAAATACAGACCTACAATACAATTTCAAACAAAAGAAAACATTTTTACATAAATTGTGTGTCGCAGCGATGCAAACAGGCTAAAGCTCAGTGACATATTTTCCAAAAGAAGGCAAAGCACTGATTTTCAGCTTCTGCCCAGTTAAAAACTTATGCCTTAGTAATTTTTTGTACATTTCTTGAGCTTTCAAATATACGTTACAAATGAAAGCAACAACAAAAAATTGTGCATATTCTGTAAATTATGAATTACTTTTAATAATAAATAAATAAATGGCATAATTATGATTTAAATATAGCTTTAGAAAAGTAGTATTAATTGTTTTTACTCACGTAAATATACACCAAAGACTTATTAAGTGTTTAGATAATTATTAATTGTATAGAAGCCTTACTTATACACGGTGAGTTTTTTTTCGGGTCAGTATAGGGAAATTCTAAACAAGAGATAGAGAAAAACTCTATTAGGAACCGTGATCTTAATTTTAGATAAAATAAAAATGGAATTTTTTTTTAAATCTTAATAGATTTGGAGATATCGGACTTTGAAAAAATTTTTCTGTTATTTTGATTGCATATCATTATACAAACCAAAAATTGTACGGATACCATAGGTCTAAACTTTAATAGTTTTCTTTAGTAGTAGAAACTAACGGGCCGATTTTCAAATGAAAAGTAAAAAAAATAAGAGTATTTGGCGGGAAACCATGGCGTCTGGATGTCGATCTTTATTTCGGTAATTCAAAATTGCTTCGGAGTGGATTTTGTGCAGTGAAAGTGGTGTCGTGTCGTTGCATAAACATCCGTGTTGACGAACAGTTATGAGGAATCATTGAAATAAAGGTTTTGTGTGTGTGGCGTTGAGAATTGTATAGTGGTTGGAAATCCCACTATACAATTCTCATCAGTCACAGTCATGAGGTCGGTTGTCATGCATTTCTTTCCAAGCACTCCCTAGATGCATTAAAATGTGCGACGCCCATATTTTAATGCAAACATCAAGAAAGAAGACATAAATACAGACAAGGCTGTATGGACTTGATTTCCTTTGCCCGTCCCGTTAAGGACAAAAAAGAAAAAAAAAACATTCGTTTTTTTTTTCTTGTATTTGTCCTTTATTAAATGCACAATTTAGTCAATTTAATAGTTGTGTTGTAACTTCAATGGTGAACCAAATAAGTAAAATGCCTGAATCGTTGTCAATTTCCGAAAAAATGGATTTGTTGAGAGGGTATTATTTATGTTGTAATTAATATATGATTAATTGTCTATGAAATGATGATGATGATGAGATGTTGTTGTTAATTTCAAGCAATTTCAACAACGTCTAGCAACTTTAGACTTATGGTCTACATACAATTTTTGGTTTGTATAGTGAAGCGAAATAACAAAAAAAATTTTTTTTCAAAAAATCTGATATCTTCAAATCTATTTAGATTATAAATGTTTTCTAAATACCATTTTTATTTTATCTAAAATTAAGATCACGGCTCCTAAGAGAGTTTTTCTCTATCTCTTATAGTTTAGAATTTCCCTATACTGACCCGAAAAATAAGTCACTCTGTATACATAGTTAATTAAATAAAATTATTATTTGACAGTAATTTTGTTGTGTTTTTCTATCCCTTCCTGTTTTTCCTAAGGGCACATTCACACAGCGTACCGTTTTGCAGGTTCGTTTTATCGTAAACGATTTTATTAGGCTGTATTCCAGCCCGCCTAGCATGACCACCGAAACACGATATGATATAGCCATTTATCGTGTTGAACTGTCAAAAATCATTGGATATAACAGCCAACTTGAAATTTTATTTCCAATAATTTTTGGAATCCAGTAAAATTACCGAACCAACAAAAAACCAGTAAAAGTCTCCAGTAGCGATGTTTTAAGTCGGTTTCTGAAATGCAGTGTGAACATTACATCCAGTAGGTACGAATCCATTAAAACCGGCCTTGTGAGAGTCGGACTCACGCACTAAGGATTCCGTACCATTGAAAAAAATGAAAAATATGTTATTCAACAAAAACAAACAGTTTTAACAAATAAATTACTTTATGGAATAATTTTATTTTTGCGTTTACAAACGCGTAAATATAATACTAGAAAAATGCACTGAAAAAAATCGACTTGCCTCAGGCGGGACTCGAACCCGCACCTTCCACAATCCGGGTGGACGCGTTGACCAATTTCGCCACCGAGGCACTGCTTTTCGCTGTCGAAATTTGTCAGTGCTTGGTGCTTATGTTTTTATGGTAAACATCGTTTCATCAAATCTTTGAAATTTGCACTTCCAAGACCCGAACGAAATATTTTTGCAAATATTTGACGCCCAGCTAAGATGAAACTACCTTACATTATGGAATAATTTTATTTTTGCGTTTACAAACGCGTAAATATAATACTAGAAAAAAAATAAAAAACTCCCTAAATAAATAAATAAATTACTTCCTCATAATCCATTGCCTTAATCCAATCCATCAATAGCCGTTTGCATTCAAGACTGGTTTTGGTATATATTTGAAAAGATACATCATCGACCATTATCATTAAAAAAATCGGGAGTGGTCTCCCCTTGACTTTCTCGTATACTGGAAACGACTCAAAGGTTGATAGAAACCTTATATTTTGATGTCATGCATGCATTTTAAATTTTGGTCACCCATACGAGTACCGACCGCGTACTTGGTTGCTTAAATTTCGTGATCGACGGTTCAAGATTTGATAGAAACTTTATATTTTGATGTCATACACGTATGTTAAATTTGGTTGCAATAATTTAAAGCATGCTCATGTTATCGTGCTAACGCACAGACACACATACAGACATAATTCCAAAAAAAAAATTTTTGGACTCAGGGGTGTCCAAAACGTGTTAACCCATCAAAATCTCGAGATCGAAATTTTTTGACGATTACAAGACTTCCTCTGTGCTACGTACGAGAAAGTAAAAAACGGCAAAAAATCCTGTCTGTTGTATGGGCCCTAAAATATTTGTTTTATTTTAATTTAATAACTTTTTTTAAAGTGGATGTATCTGTATAAATATTCTGTGAATATTTCAAGCGTCTACCTGTTGCCGTTATTAATATAGAGCAAAAAATCACGTTTGGTGTATGGTATGTATACAGGGTGTAAAAGACATGAACAGTCAAACGAGAACCACGTATTTTGCTCACCATCATAACATTTTTGTTCCTTTAGACTATACCTGGGAAATTGATAGTTATGATTTTATTGAAGGTCAAAGTCATAATTTTTATTTTTTTTATTTATTTATGAGAACGTATTTTATACGTTATTACTTAATTATTGTCCAAAGAAACATCATTTTTTTTAGTATTTCATAACAAAAAATGGCTTCAAAACGTTAGCGTTCAATGTAACTCACTCGATGCGCAAGGATACTAACGAACGGAGCCTCCGTCTGGCAAAATTATCGCGGTTTTGCGAGTTGCGTGCGAGTTGAGCCCTTTACATTGCGCGGTACAATTTGCAATTTTTTTAACACCAAAAAATAACCAATACGCTACCAGGACATTGCTTTCGCCGTCGAAATTTGTCGGTGCTACTTATGTTTTTATGGTAACATTTTTTCAGTCTACTTTCTAATTTTAAAATATTTGCGCATTCGTTAACGCCTAAATAATTACAAAAAAGCTATGTTTTTGTTTTTGTAGGTACTTAACTTTGCTGTTACTATAACGGGGGGGAGGGCTCGTAAATTCCTAAGGGCTACACTATGAAAATAAGTTTGGGAAGCCCTGGCCTATAGTGTTCCTCGATAAATAGACAATCAAAGATTTTTTCAATTTGAATCAGTAGTTCCCCTTATTCTGTACCCAAAGTACACGTGGAAGTCACTAAATAAACGTGACTTTTTTTGTTCGATTTTCATAACGGCAACAGATAGACGCTTGAAATATTCATAGAATATTTAGTTATATTATTCACTTTAAAAATAAATAATTAAATTAAAATAAAATTAATATATAAGGGGGCTCAACAACAAACGTACTTCTCAGTCTTAATAACGAAAACAGGTAGAAATTTGAAATATTAACAAAATATTTAATTTAAAATTCAAATAATTTTCGGACAGGTTTGATAAAATCTATGGCACTTTTTTTTACTATTTTTGTAGTATGGCTCTGATGACCTCGGTGGGTCCTCAAGCGTTAAGGTCCAATCGCTCCAGAGAGGATTCCTGACCGGTGAGCATCTCCCTCGGAGGAGTCTCTGAATCTATTAGAGTCTCTAAGGCGTTCGAATCTGACGGGATCAGTAGTTCCTAAGATAGATAAGCGCGTTCAATGAAACAAAAAAAACTCAGTATAGATGCGTGCGTAGTACTTGTTCATTATGTAGCTGCGGCGTTATGTTAAGACTATGATATCTCTGAAGAAATCTAATGATGTCAATTTTGTACAAAATTTAATACTTGTGATTAATTTTGATAAGGAATAATAATATGGGGCCCTAATTACGAAAAGAACATCTATTTTGACATCCAAGATGGCGGACGTGACTTTTTATCATAATGTCAACATGGGTATCGTTTTCGTGATTTTTGGTGGTCCCGATTACGAATACAATATCTATTTTCAGACACAAAATAGCGGATATGACTTTTCAACGTAATGTCAATATGGGTATAAAAATAGTTGTTGCGATCCCATTCCGAATGCAACAACTATTTTGAGATCCAAGATAGCGTACATCAACAGTTCATATAATGTCCCCACCGAGGAGCTCGAGCCTACCCCACATTAAGGGCGATTAGGCCTTGCTGACAAGTGCGGGTTGGTCGACTTCACACACAACCTAAGAATTTCTTCATAGGTGTGTGCAGGTTTCCTCACGATGCTTTCCTTCACCGTAAAAGCAATTACCGTGGTAAAAGCGTCGATTAAACGTAGGTAACAATATATGAATTCAAAATTTGAAAACACATTGGTACGTGGCGGGGATCGAACCAGTGCCTCCCGGGTGGGAGACGACGCTCTTCCGCACTTCGCCATCGACGCTTTAATTAGATAGATTTTTAATATAAATAAATATGAGTATAGTTTTTATTGTTTTTGATGGTCCTGATTACGAATATAACATCTATTTTGAGACCAAGAATGGTGGACGCGATTTTTTACATAAAGGGAATATGGGTATCGTTTTCGTGGTTTTCGGTGAAAAAATACTAGAAAAAAAAAAATCATCAATCATCTAACTGGGCGTCAAATATTTGCAAAAATATTTCGTTCGGATCTTAGAAGTACAAATTTCAAAGATTTAATGAAACAATGTTTTCCATAAAAACATAAGCACCAAGCACTGACAAATTTCGACAGCGAAAGCAGTGTCTCGGTGGCGTAATGGTCAACGCAGCCGCCCGGATTGCGGAAGATGCGGGTTCGATTCCCGCCTGAGGCAAGTCGATTTTTTTCAGAGCATTTTTTCTAGTATTAAAAATATTTACGCGTTTGTAAACGCAAAAATAAAATTATACCATTCAACAAAAATTTGTTACAGAGAGTTTGCCATTGTTCTTGGTGTAATCCTCCCCGTTGAATAATGGGACGATGGCAATAAATCTGGACAGTGCAGAGTAGGTTTGTGTGAAACTCGTTTGTGCGAAACTCGTTTGTGCGAAACTCGTTTGTGCAAAACTCGTTTGTGCGAAACTCGTTTGTGCGATAGTTTATTATTTCAAACATTCTTTTGTATGAAAGATCGCATGGTCGAATTATACTTAGATGCGTATTTTTTTGAATTGTAGAATGTCTAATATAACATCTTAGACAATTTAAAACGGGTCGTGGCATAGTGCAGATTTAGTACTGAAAACATTCTGCCGTTTTTCGCGGGGGGTGAGGCAAACACGCATAGCACACATCTCCTCACTCGTGCACAGTCATGCACACTGTTGCAAAAATTTTAATCGCTATTATGAGCGCACACTCGCGGGCTCGGCTAACCCGCGTACCACCATATCGCCTAATGTTGTTATATCGTTGTTTCCGTCGCAAAATTAGTAAAAGAAAAATTGTGTTGTTATGTGAAACAGTCGTTTATTTGAATAGAAAATTACTTCCGTGTGATAAGCAACTCCGTTTTAGGATAACTTTAATGTTTCTGGTCGTCTTTCACAAGAAAACACTCCACAAACAATAATTTTTACGAGGTCTGCTTAGCGACAACAAATTCAAAATGGCGGTCAGTCGTCGCAGCGAACTACTTTTTATATACTAACATGAACGTTTGTTCATGTACTTTGGCAGAGGGGAACGCGTTCGCTCGCCACGTCCCGTGTTACATGGTCTAAGTATAACATTGTTCACGCCATCTGTTATGCGACGAGAGAAACAGGAGGCGATCAATCGTCGTTCAATCATACATTCATTCCATATCATTTAGAAACTCATCCGTTCATTCATTCGTTTTATATCCATTCTCTCTCACCTTTGATTTGAATTCGAATACAACGAACAATATATAAAGATCTGTAATTTTGCTATGAATAATTATCCTACAACCTGAATATTCATTTTAATAAAGAAATCCAATCAAATTAAATACACAAGATTAACTGAGCTATCGAACAAACATAAATGATTGGGCGTTGAGCAGTCAATCAGTGAGTCAGGACTCAGGACTTTTAATTTTGTATATTAATATTAAATAAAAATGTTGCATTTCTCCATCGCATGAGCAGTCAATAAAACTCCCAGAGCTATTTTGGTGAACAGGTTGTATAATGTATATGTATCAAAAACAATTTACCTCGTGCTTCCGTCGGTGCGCAGACGCAGGGCCATGTGGTGCGGCTCGTGCGGCGAGGGTGACCATGAGTTATTATAAAACCATTATTGCAGACATAAAATACCAAATGTAATGCAATAAGAAAGTCATGTTTTATTTTATTATTATTTATTTGGTATACCACCAACTTATGCACTATACTGGGTGTAAAAGACATGAACAGTCAAACGAGAACCATGTATTCTATACATCAAAATAAGACATATTTCAAAAAAAATATTGCTGGGAAATGATTTTAATTTTTTGGTGTTAAAAAAAATTGCAAATTGTACATTTGTGTAGTTAGTGTCCGTGCGCATCGAGTGAGCTACATTGAACGCTAACGTTTTGAAGCCATTTTTTGTTATGAAATACTAAAAAAAAATGATAATGTTTCTTTGGACAATAATTAAAAATAATGTTTAGAATAAGTTTTCATAAAAAAATGAAAAAAAATATGACTTTGACCTTTAATAAAATCGTAACTATCAATTTCTCAGGTATCGTCTTAAGGAAAAAAAATGTTATGATAGTGAGTAGAATACATGGTTCTCGTTTGACTGTTCATGTCTTTTACACCCTGTATACATTTCCAGATTAAACTACTATGTAAAGAGTTCTAAGTTTAACGATTTTTTTAAAAATAAAGTTTATAAAGTTTTATTTAAACTAAATATACGTATATCTCTTTTTTAATTACTACTTAGGCCGAGGCCGAGTAACTACAAAGGAGAGCCTATGGACAACAGTCTCATCTGTAAAACCTTCTCAAAAGTATTGGTAATTAGGAACTATTTAAAGCAACCTACCAAGCGCTCAGTTGTTTGAAGTATTCAACTTCAAAAAACTGAGTGCTTGGGAGAAAAACCGACACGTGATTAATATTTTTTTACGCCGAAAATGAACCTTATTCAAAGGTTTTGTAAACGCTTTAGTTTGCTATAAGTCTTCTTTTAACTTCTAGATGGATCTCACTTTACAGGTATTCGTCACTGTCTTTTCTTTCAATTTCCTCGCAGGCCTCGCACACATTACCGCGCCGAAGAAATCGTTGCACTGTAATTATGTGAATATAATGAATGCGAGTGCATCGGCCAAGTCTTCCGCATCACCCGCGCCGAATCTGATGACGTCATCCGAATTTTTTTGGAAGAATCCAATTTCGGATGTTTCGACGCGTGCGAGATTTCATAGGATTTTATATAAAGAATTCTAAAACTCATTTCGACCTTTAAATCACACCTTCCTCTTATCAAGAAGAAAGACACAAATAAGGACAGTCCTTAGAATTCGTAAACCTTGGTCACCCTTCAACACTAAAATACCTCGGGCCTATCGAAGTAATTTGTTTTATAGCTGAAACAAATAATCTCCTTCACTTTGAAGTCTGATCGAAACTATGTATCAATTTAGAATTTTTGAAGTCAACACCTGAGCTTTCGCTCCGCGGGCGATAGTGACTGCGTTGCGTTTAGCATAGCCGACGGCACGGTCTTAGGAAACCCCTCCGTCGCCCCACTCGTCGCTGACTTTGAGCCCATGGCCTTATGGTGTTAATTTAATGGGGTCCACGTCCGGAAACCTCCTCGTGGCGGACCCTGGTAATGTGGTGGGGAAACTCTCTCGGCGGGTATGTGGCTTTCGATGTCAAGTGTGTCCCCTTGGCATTGGAAGTGACATGCCATCGTCGAGTTGATTTTGTTTTCCCACCACAGCTAGTTCCAGACGGCCCTTTTTAGGGCCAGCATGACCGCGCCCGGGGGAGCTGCTTCCGGTGTCCTCGTCAGGAGAACGCGCCAGGTCGAGCAGCCGTCGGTAAGGAGGCGGCCTATAAGGCCGCGGCGTCGGCCAGCGGCTCACAGGGGCTGGCGTCAGTCGGTAGCTCCTGTGGGCTGCTGGCCAGCAATTGAAGCACAAGAAGTGCCTAGACGGGCAGCGATGGGGTCTCGGTGCGCAGATCCCGAGCCGTCCCGCAATAGCGCACTGGAGGTCAGGCTGGGGAGGATGTTTAGTGGGTATGGAGGGAACGCCTTTACCTCGAGTCCCACATATCCCCTGCGGTTGACACCACCCCGCAGGGACGATGCGTTAATGCAATTGACGTCCCGTACGAAAAAAAATGGTGTTAATTTAATAATTTGAAAAACCCCCGGCTGACTCTTAATACTCTCTCCTCCAACCAGGAGCATGAGAAAGCGTACTTGTTCGCTCTCTCCTACTTGTCTCGTATGATGTAATTTGTTTACCGGACCTGCAAGTATGTCGATTGTATAGTGCCTGTGTAACTTTTGTATTGCAAACCAATAGACATGTCTGTACTGAGTTTTGATCGAGACACTGATCACTGAATATCTGTACAGAATTCATTGAGATCAATCCAATGATACCATACACAACATCTCTCCTGTAATTTGGTAAGGTATTATCACAGTATATCAAGAACAGTAGTACGTCTTCAACATACTGGCTGCTATCCATTAGAATATGTGCGTACTCGGCGCCGTGTACGCACGTACTGTGACGCACACATGACATAAAAATATGGGAGCATAAGGTGGTCTCGCAGTCTCGGTGTGATCGCGCGTTTTTATGTTATTGCACATTCGCTCGCCGCTCGTTCCCGCCCGGCACATTTACGATAGCCCTAGCGTCAACGCAGCATCGTCTCCCACCCGGGAGGCACTGGTTCGATCCCCACCACGTACCAATGTGTTTTCAAAGTTTAAATTCATATGTACGTTTAATCGACGCTTTTACGGTGAAGGAAAACCTGCGAAAACGACTAACTTTTTTTTTCAATAAAGTGACTCCATTTCACTTAATGGTAAGCGGAAGTAGAGTCCAAATGCGGAGATAGCTAGTGGGCGAGATAAACCGCCGCGCTAGCCACCCTCGCTTTGCCGACCTACAAAGTCCTCTTTTGAATGACTCATATAGGAAGGAGGGAACATGTATTGGCAGTGAATTCCATTCCTTGATTGCGAGACAAAGCAACGAGTTGCGTTGGAATGGTAGCCACAATTTGTCGCTGCCACCGTAAACCAGCACGCGTAGTATAAAGGAAGAGTGGTGGTGGGGTTCTTATTGTTATTCTTATCCAAGGGGCTGAGGCTGTGTCTCAGAGCACTTCGACCCTATGGGATCTTTTGTGCTTCTCCTTTTGTGGTGGGATTAGGGGAGGGTTTTAGGGGAGCGGTCCACGTCCGGAAGTCCCCTCGTGGCGGACCCTGGTAACGTGGTGGGGTCGGTCGGCATTCGAAGTCACATGCCATCGTCGAGTTGTTTTTGTTTTCCCACCACGGCTAGTTCCGGACGGCCCTTTTCAGGGCCACAACCGCGCCCGGTGACCTCAGGTGCGGTCCGATGACTGCTCCCGGTGTCCTCGTCAGGAGGACACGCTAGGTCGAGCAGCCGTCGGGTAGGGGCTGGCGTCAGTCGGTAGCCCCTGTGGGCTGCTGGCCACCAATTGGTGCACAAGGAGTGCCTAGACGGGCAGCGTTGGGACGGTCTCGGTGTAGTTGCGCTCACTTGCGCAGATCCCGAGCCGTCCCGCAATAGCGCACTGGACGACAGGCCGGGGAGGATGTTTAGTGGATATGGAGGGAACGCTTTTACCTCGAGTGCCACATATCCCCTGCGGTTGCTCCACCCCGCAGGGACGATGCGTAAATGCATTTGACCTCCCCGACAAAAAAAAGGGGGAAAAGACTCCTTAGAGCACTCGCCGTAACTTTAACAACCAGTCTATTTCTTCGACTTCGACACAGCTTCCTCTAAGGGCTTCTACTTCTCTCTATTTCGCTTTACGCTCATCCATTCTTGACCAGCAACACTTTTCAGGTCGTCTTCCCAGCGTTTCGTCTGCTGCACTTTGTTTCGTTACCACACTGATATTATATCAGTCCATTGATCATTCTTCTCTCATAACAAATGTCCTGTCCATTGTCATTACAGTGAGTACGAGAGTTGGGTAAGCAAAAAAGTTTCAATGTAGGCAATTGTCTTGGGTAGATGCTGTATTTTACCAATCTTCTACGAATTAGGAACTTGTTCAGTCTTGATGAGAGACTATACAAGCATGACGAAATACGAGACAATTGAGGTGACGTAGGACTGTTCCTGGAATACTGTACAAGAGTTTGCAGGACTTTGAGAATCTCTTTTAGATGATACTGAACATCCGGCAAATATTACAATGAGATGACTTAGGCGGTTATTTTCTGAAGCTTCGAAACAAGAACTTTGTACAAAGACTCTATTTTTGACGTCTGATACAAATGTCATCACGGTCATACGCACATACTCCGGTACGAAGCATAAACCTGTGTCCAGGGTATTCTTAGAATCGCTGACACGGCATCAAGGGACATTAAAATTTAATCTGCGTCGTTGTTGTCGACTGCACCTAGTTGGAGTGCAGATCTCGGATCTAAGCTGCACTTTGTGGGAGTGAAATAATTTTTTGTGTAAACCATAATTTTATGGGTGAAGAGGTGAGGGAAGTGACAGTGGACCGAGGCGTAATTCTGCTCAACCGACAAAAAGCTCACCACTGCCACACTACAAAGAGATCTGATGGGGATGTGGTGAATCTGAACCCGTGCAGAGATTGTTACCTGGTCCTCTGATCCGGCTGCCTTTTACGAATGGGTAGTCTGATACATGGGCCACTTACTTCCTGTGGGAAGCAAACGATGCACTGTGTTTCGGGTTCAGTAACCTCGAGTAACAGATACCAAGCGTGTAGTGGGCAGTTAAATTCAGCTGATACAGAGCACACAACTTATATTACTTTTATCTTCTTCATGTTTCAGAAATGCACAGTGGAGTCTTCGCCACGAGGGAAAGGTAAGGTAACAATGACTGGACTTAGCACGTCTGGGAGTTGGAACTAAAGAATGAAAAGAGCTGCTACGTAAGGTACTACCATAGTTCAGGCGCTACCAATTCGAGCTTTCCTACATCATCCCGCATAGGCCGATAGGAAAAAAGTCATCGACCACTAATAAAAATGTCACCTTCATTAAACAATAACGCCTATTTATTAAACCTTTCAACTTATTATCGGCTTGAAAACAACGAACGGCAAACAATAACACATTTGTGCAAACAAATTGTAGTCAATCGTAAATGAATGGGATTTTTTTCAAAAGCACATTTTCTAAAGACTTAATTGTTGAGATTTCATATAAAAATGTCTAGGACTCCCAAGTCAGGCATCAGCAGCACGCTAGCAATGAATACGCAAGCTGTTCTCATCTTACTGGTAAGTGAAAAACATTATGCTTTTCGACTTTGTCCAATCTAATCTATGTTATCCAAGTCGAGTCAACAGCCTGTCGCTGGACGTAGACTCCTCTTAATGCTACCACAACTTCCTTACGCATCTAGCTATTGCCAGCAGCCCTACTAAACTCTTCAGTTCCATGGATACCAGGGCATCGCAACACTTGCCCAATCATGGACTCCGCTCAAAGACTCGTCTGCTCAAACGGTTGTCCACAGACATGACCAGACTAAAGATGTAGGTTGTTAAGACAACCTACATGCAGTATGGGCCAAACAGAACTCCAAAATAGTGATAGGCTACCAGCCTGTCGCCTGCACAAGCGGGGCACCAAACTTAAATAAGATAAATAAAATAACTTAAATCTAAGAGAAAATTAGTAAGGTTAATGTTATAATACTTCTTTTGATTCACAGATCGTCGCTGTCGCGGCTTTTCCAAATTGCTGTAAGTAAACTACATCAAATATTTTGCTCAATAACTCACTCGTGTATGTACAGTATTAACAAATATGAAATATAGAAAATCTCCAATTTTTTTTTATTGGAGATATTTAAAAAACCCCCATCAAAACATTTTGATTTTTATAAACAGAATTTTTATTTCCCCGTTTTTAGTTTTGAAGGCGTTTTTTTTTTGAAAATAATTTTATATTTTGCTTTTTAGTGTTTCTCTAGATAACATTACGATTAAATAGGCATTATTAGGGATAACTCGAAAACTATTCGTCAGATGTCGATTAAATTTAAATGGGACCAAATGACAAGCACCAGCTTCCAAAGGTCGAAAGAATCTTCAAAATCGGTACACCCAGTAAAGAGGTATAAGGTAACAACATTAAAAAAAAACATACAGTCGAATTGATAACCTTCTCCTTTTTGAAGTCGGTTGAAAACACCAACAACCTTCAAACCATTTTGAACATCTCATCAACACATATATCTTTTACCACGGAAGCAACTCTGAAATCGCGAAAACAAAGTCAGCTGTGCCGTACGAAATTGCAGCACCTACGGACCAAAATGTAGAAAAACACATGAAAAAAATGATCGTATATTATAATAATAGTTGATTTTTTTCGCGATTTCTGAGTTGCTTCTATAGTAAAAGTTGTGTGTTGATTAGGTTTCCAAGTGGTCTGAAGGTTGTTGGTGTTCTGCCCTGCATAAGTATAATCAGCAATAGCAGTTCTCATACCAAATTTCGAATCTAGCACACCTGTGACTCATATGTCATCATGAACTATGAAAAAGCTGATGTTACTCAAATGGCTCAGGAGTTATACTTGAATCATAGATAAGAACACTCCTAATCAAAATACTTTTCAAACAAAGCACAAGTAAAACTTATTATATTTAATTTTAAAAAAATTACATGGACTCAACAAGGGCTCTTCTTTCACAGTTGCCGCTCCGAAACACATTAGACCATATGACGACGAATACGAAGTCTCGGAATCATCCAGCCACAGCGAGAGTTCGTCGAGCAGCTACTCCAGCAGTAGCAGCTTCAGCGAAGATGAAGACGGCCACTCAGCAAGCTACAGCGTGAGCAATGCGGCAGCTAGCAGTAGCTCAGAAAGCTCCCACGTGGAAAAGAGTCGCAAAGGTGGCCACAAATATGAGGTCAGTCAAAAAGAAAGAAAGAGCAGCCACTCAAGTGAACACGATGAGGAGTACTCAATAAGTCACCATGGGCACGGCTGCGCAGAAGATGATAGCGGTTCTAGGGCTAGTAGCGGAGCATATTCCAGTGCTAACAGTGGTTCCAGTTCTGGAAGTGGTGACTCAGGCGCAACCAGTGGAGCTATTGCCGGAGCATTCAGTGATTCCCATTCTGATAAAGAAGGTTCAAGTGCACGAAGTGGAGCAATTGCTGGAGCTTACAGTCATTCCCATTCCGATGAAGAAGGCTCAGGCGCAACCAGTGGAGCAATTGCTGGAGCTTACAGTGATTCCCATTCTCATAAAGAAGGCTCAGGCGCAACCAGTAGCGCATTTGCTGGAGCTTACAGTGATTCCCATTCAGATAAACAAGGCGCAACCAGTGGAGCATTTGCTGGAGCTTACAGTGATTCCCATTCTGATAAAGAAGGCTCAGGTGCAACCAGTAGCGCATTTGCTGGAGCTCACAGTGATTCCCACTCTCATAAAGAAGGCTCAGGTGCAACCAGTAACGCATTTGCTGGAGCTTACAGTGATTCCCACTCTCATAAAGAAGGCTCAGGTGCAACCAGTAGCGCATTTGCTGGAGCTTACAGTGATTCCCATTCAGATAAAGAAGGCGCAACCAGTAGCGCATTTGCTGGAGCTTACAGTGATTCCCATTCTCATAAAGAAGGCTCAGGCGCAACCAGTAGCGCATTTGCTGGAGCTTACAGTGATTCCCATTCTGATAAAGAAGGCTCAGGCGCAACCAGTAGCGCATTTGCTGGAGCTTACAGTGATTCCCATTCTGATAAAGAAGGCGCAACCAGTGGAGCATTTGCTGGAGCTTTCAGTGACTCCCACTCTGATAAAGGAAGCTCAGGCTCAAGTGCTGGCGCATATGCTAGTGCAGGAAGCAGTTCAACATCTGGTCACGGTAGCTCAAGTAGTGGCGCATATGCTAGTGCAGGAAGCAGTTCAACATCTGGTCACGGTAGCTCAAGTAGTGGCGCATCCGCTGGTGCAGGAAGCAGTTCAACATCTGGTCACGGTGGCTCAAGTAGTGGCGCATCCGCTGGTGCAGGAAGCAGTTCAACATCTGGTCACGGTAGCTCAAGTAGTGGCGCATCCGCTGGTGCAGGAAGCAGTTCAACATCTGGTCACGGTAGCTCAAGTAGTGGCTCATCCGCTGGTGCAGGAAGCAGTTCAACATCTGGTCACGGTGGCTCAAGTAGTGGCGCATCCGCTGGTGCAGGAAGCAGTTCAACATCTGGTCACGGTAGCTCAAGTAGTGGCGCATCCGCTGGTGCAGGAAGCAGTTCAACATCTGGTCACGGTAGCTCCAGTAGTGGCGCATCCGCTGGTGCAGGAAGCAGTTCAACATCTGGTCACGGTGGCTCAAGTAGTGGCGCATCCGCTGGTGCAGGAAGCAGTTCAACATCTGGTCACGGTGGCTCAAGTAGTGGCGCATCCGCTGGTGCAGGAAGCAGTTCAACATCTGGTCACGGTAGCTCAAGTAGTGGCGCATCCGCTGGTGCAGGAAGCAGTTCAACATCTGGTCACGGTAGCTCCAGTAGTGGCGCATCCGCTGGTGCAGGAAGCAGTTCAACATCTGGTCACGGTAGCTCCAGTAGTGGCGCATCCGCTGGTGCAGGAAGCAGTTCAACATCTGGTCACGGTAGCTCCAGTAGTGGCGCATCCGCTGGTGCAGGAAGCAGTTCAACATCTGGTCACGGTAGCTCAAGTAGTGGCGCATCCGCTGGTGCAGGAAGCAGTTCAACATCTGGTCACGGTAGCTCCAGTAGTGGCGCATCCGCTGGTGCAGGAAGCAGTTCAACATCTGGTCACGGTAGCTCAAGTAGTGGCGCATCCGCTGGTGCAGGAAGCAGTTCAACATCTGGTCACGGTAGCTCAAGTAGTGGCGCATCCGCTGGTGCAGGAAGCAGTTCAACATCTGGTCACGGTAGCTCAAGTAGTGGCGCATCCGCTGGTGCAGGAAGCAGTTCAACATCTGGTCACGGTAGTTCTAGTTCAAGCAGTACAGCATCCGCCAAATCAAAAAGTAGTTCCCACTCTGGGAAGTGTGGATCTCGATCTAGCAGTCGATCATCTGCTAGAGCAGGAAGCTATTCAAAATCCGGTCACGGTAGCTCAAGTAGTGGCGCATCCGCTAGTGCAGGAAGCAGTTCAACATCTGGTCACGGTGGTTCTAGTTCAAGCAGTAGAGCATCCGCCAATTCAAGAAGTAGTTCCCACTCTGGGAAATATGGATCTCGATCTAGCAGTAGATCATCTGCTAGAGCAGGAAGCTATTCAAAATCCGGTCACGGTAGCTCAAGTAGTGGGGCATCTGCTAGTGCAGGAAGCAGTTCAACATCTGGTCACGGTAGCACAAGTAGTGGCGCATCCGCTGGTGCAGGAAGCAGTTCAACATCTGGTCACGGTAGCTCAAGTAGTGGCGCGTCCGCTGGTGCAGGAAGCAGTTCAACATCTGGTCACGGTAGCTCCAGTAGTGGCGCATCCGCTGGTGCAGGAAGTAGTTCAACATCTGGTCACGGTAGCTCAAGTAGTGGCGCATCCGCTGGTGCAGGAAGTAGTTCAACATCTGGTCACGGTAGCTCAAGTAGTGGCGCATCCGCTGGTGCAGGAAGCAGTTCAACATCTGGTCACGGTAGTTCTAGTTCAAGCAGTACAGCATCCGCCAAATCAAAAAGTAGTTCCCACTCTGGGAAGTGTGGATCTCGATCTAGCAGTCGATCATCTGCTAGAGCAGGAAGCTATTCAAAATCCGGTCACGGTAGCTCAAGTAGTGGTGCATCCGCTAGTGCAGGAAGCAGTTCAACATCTGGTCACGGTGGTTCTAGTTCAAGCAGTAGAGCATCCGCCATTTCAAGAAGTAGTTCCCACTCTGGGAAACATGGATCTCGATCTAGCAGTAGATCATCTGCTAGAGCAGGAAGCTATTCAAAATCCGGTCACGGTAGCTCAAGTAGTGGGGCATCTGCTAGTGCAGGAAGCAGTTCAACATCTGGTCACGGTAGCTCCAGTAGTGGCGCATCCGCTGGTGCAGGAAGCAGTTCAACATCTGGTCACGGTAGCTCCAGTAGTGGCGCATCCGCTGGTGCAGGAAGCAGTTCAACATCTGGTCACGGTAGCTCAAGTAGTGGCGCATCCGCTGGTGCAGGAAGCAGTTCAACATCTGGTCACGGTAGCTCCAGTAGTGGCGCATCCGCTGGTGCAGGAAGTAGTTCAACATCTGGTCACGGTAGCTCAAGTAGTGGCGCATCCGCTGGTGCAGGAAGCAGTTCAACATCTGGTCATGGTGGCTCAAGTAGTGGCGCATCCGCTGGTGCAGGAAGCAGTTCAACATCTGGTCACGGTAGTTCTAGTTCAAGCAGTACAGCATCCGCCAAATCAAAAAGTAGTTCCCACTCTGGGAAGTGTGGATCTCGATCTAGCAGTCGATCATCTGCTGGAGCAGGAAGCTATTCAAAATCCGGTCACGGTAGCTCAAGTAGTGGCGCATCCGCTAGTGCAGGAAGCAGTTCAACATCTGGTCACGGTGGTTCTAGTTCAAGCAGTAGAGCATCCGCCATTTCAAGAAGTAGTTCCCACTCTGGGAAACATGGATCTCGATCTAGCAGTAGATCATCTGCTAGAGCAGGAAGCTATTCAAAATCTGGTCACGGTAGCTCAAGTAGTGGCGCATCTGCTAGTGCAGGAAGCAGTTCAACATCTGGTCACGGTGGTTCTAGTTCAAGCAGTAGAGCATCCGCCATTTCAAGAAGTAGTTCCCACTCTGGGAAATATGGATCTCGATCTAGCAGTAGATCATCTGCTAGAGCAGGAAGCTATTCAAAATCCGGTCACGGTAGCTCAAGTAGTGGGGCATCCGCTGGTGCAGGAAGCAGTTCAACATCTGGTCACGGTAGCTCAAGTAGTGGCGCATCCGCTGGTGCAGGAAGCAGTTCAACATCTGGTCACGGTAGCTCCAGTAGTGGCGCATCCGCTGGTGCAGGAAGCAGTTCAACATCTGGTCACGGTAGCTCAAGTAGTGGCGCATCCGCTGGTGCAGGAAGCAGTTCAACATCTGGTCACGGCGGTTCAAGTAGTGGCGCATCCGCTGGTGCAGGAAGCAGTTCAACATCTGGTCACGGCGGTTCAAGCAGTAGCGCATCCGCTGGTGCGACAAGTAGTTCAAGAACTGGCCACGGTGGTTCTAGTTCAAGCAGTAGAGCATCCGCCAAATCAAAAAGTAGTTCCCACTCTGGGAAGTACGGATCTCGATCTAGCAGTAAATCATCTGCTAGAGCAGGAAGCTATTCAAAATCCGGTCACGGTAGCTCAAGTAGTGGCGCATCCGCTGGTGCAGGAAGCAGTTCAACATCTGGTCACGGTAGCTCAAGTAGTGGCGCATCCGCTGGTGCAGGAAGCAGTTCAACATCTGGTCACGGCGGTTCAAGCAGTAGCGCATCCGCTGGTGCGACAAGTAGTTCAAGAACTGGCCACGGTGGTTCTAGTTCAAGCAGTAGAGCATCCGCCAAATCAAAAAGTAGTTCCCACTCTGGGAAGTATGGATCTCGATCTAGCAGTAGATCTTCTGCTAGAGCAGGAAGCTATTCAAAATCTGGTCACGGTAGCTCAAGTAGTGGCGCATCCGCTAGTGCAGGAAGCAGTTCAACATCTGGTCACGGTAGTTCAAGCAGTAACGCATCCGCTAGTGCAGGAAGTAGTTCAAGATCTGGTCACGGTGGCTCAAGCAGCAGATCATCTGCTAGTGCAGCAAGTAGTTCAAGAGCTAGCCACGGTGGTTCTAGTTCAAGCAGTAGAGCATCCGCCAATTCAAAAAGTAGTTCCCACTCTGGGAAATATGGATCTCGATCTAGCAGTAGATCATCTGCTAGAGCAGGAAGCTATTCAAAATCTGGTCACGGTAGCTCAAGTAGTGGCGCATCCGCTAGTGCAGGAAGCAGTTCAACATCTGGTCACGGTAGCTCAAGTAGTGGCGCATCCGCTAGTTCGGGAAGTAGTTCGTACTCCGGTAAATATGGCTCGAGCTCAATCAGTGGAGCAAGTGCTGGAGCTGGCAGCAGTTCCGAATCTGGCGATGGTGAATCAAGCTCCAGCAGTGGAGCAGGCAGTAGCTCATCATCTGGCAGTTCTGGCTCCAGTAGCCATGCTCATGCTCATGCTGGTGCACATTCATATTCCCACTCCTACCAAAGTGAAGTAAAGGAGGCACACAGCGAGGAAGCCAGTTGTAAAAAAGCTAAAAGTCACAGAAATGATGGATCATCATATGAGGAATCTAGCTCCGAAAGCTATTCATCTAGTTCCTCCAGTAGCTACTCCGCCAGCAGCACTGAAGAATCACATGAAGTGGAATATTAAAATATGACTCACTGAGTGGATGTAGATAATTTTCTTTACACAAAAATTTGGTTTCAATAACTTTTGTTCGAGAGAACTACATTTTCTCTTTTTTAAAATAACGTGAACGAGTGACATCTAAAATTGTCTGCAGCCCTCAACGACTACGAAACTGCGAGCGATTTAGCAAATAAACCTTAAGATTTTTACTTATTAGGCTTTAAAAAAAATATTTTTATTTTTGTTTGTTTTATCATTTTGGCTGTTCTAAAATAAATTTCAATTGAAGCATGTCTTCTTTTTCATTTAAGAATAATCCTGTATTTGTACCTTAATGGTACATCAACTTTAAGTTTCCACATAAACATAATCATTGTGACTTGGAGAAATTAGGGAATGTTAATTTCCAATATCCTTATTTGCCTTTCACAGTATTCGTTATAGATCAGGCTACGTCACTCTGCCAAATTTTCTAACATATTTTAAATTCCATTCTTAAGTGGAGTTTAATAGTAGTTTATGCAACTGTCATGAAGGGTATTAAAACACGAGTGTGAGTTTATGAAACGAGCGCAGCGAGTCTCATAATAGTAACGAGTGTTTTAATACCCGTGTTATATGCAGTTGCATACACTACTGTATCTACACTCATACATAAATTCAAATAAAACAACAGAAAAGACAAATATTACGTTTTCCAAAACAAGTGCTTTTTTTCTCATTTTCTATTTGAATATGCTTGTTCACACCGTATTGGAAACACAGATTTGTTTATTTTTTACAAATCACCAAGCGCTCCGCCAGTACTGTCTAATCAGAAGCGCCCCGCCCGCCCGCCGCCGTGACGCGTTATGCAGCGAACCAATAAGAGGGATTTCTTAACGCGACCAATCGAGCCATAGAATAATTACACACTAAAAACAATAACATGAGGGGGCTCGTCAATTTTCCATTTAATTATTTTAAATCCTAATTAACCTTTGTTTGTTTGTTCCCTTTCTGTAAAATTATTATTGTTTTATTTATTATTTAATTTGGAAATGAATGAAACCACACAGTTCACATAGCAACTAACTATTTTATTAGATACACTTTTTAATGTTCGATACAGGCAAAGAGTAAGGTAAGAGTAACATACAGCCATATTCTACAACATCTCCCTCCTTAAGCTATTATAACAACATTTATTTATTTTCAATCACACAATCAACTTTAAAATAATTAAGCCTTAATACAAATAATAATCATAAAATCTAGACGGCATATTAATTTTTCTTTTAGTTCTTTCATCCCTTTCCTGCGTTCGTATTTCTTCATTTACATTATCATTGTTCAAGGAGCTATTAATTTCTTCATTATTATCTAAACTAACATTAGGGTTATCACTAAAGCTTTGTTGCACTATAGGTTCCACAGTTCCTTTTCTTTGACTCAATTGGGAACTATTTCTTCTAATTATATTATTTGTACTCAAGTCTTTAATTATATATGATCTCGGAGTTTTATACTTATCTATTATTAAACCTGGTTCCCAAATTTTACCTTTATGTATCAATATTTTCTCCCCCTTTTGGAAACATTGTTCCTTTGTGCTACTTTTGTCATAATATTTTTGATGTTTAATATTTTTTGTTTGAGATCACTTAATCACCTTTCTGGAATGGTTCAAGTCTTATCTCAGCGAGCGAGTTTCATGCGTGGTGGTAAATGGTTTTTCGTCACTGTCATTCAAATCAACGTCCGATGTCCCTCAAGGTTCACACCTCGGCCCCATACTTTTCAATATTTTTGTAAATGATATCACATGTATTTTTAAGAACGCAAATTGCTTCCTCTACGCAGATGACATGAAGGTCTCCATGCAGATCAGAGATATTAATGATTCGCTACTTCTGCAGGGTGATTTGAATCGGCTCGCAGATTGGTGTGAAGACAATAGGCTAAACCTAAATTTGGATAAAAGTAAATATATTCATTTTTCACGAAATAAATTTGACACGTCATCTTGTTGACAGTTTGTGTGGTCAAGCTCTTCAAGAGGTCGATTCAATTCGCGACTTGGGTGTTGTTATGGACAACAAATTACGCTTCCATAAGCATATAGATCAGATGGCAACCAAGGGTTTTCAGATGTTAGGTTTTGTTTTACGTAACGCAAAAGAATTTAGAAGACCATCTACTAAAATTCATTTATATTCAGCTCTTGTCCGTTCTGGTCTTGAATATTGCAGCCAAGTCTGGTCTCCTCATTATGAAGTTCACTCGCAAAGAATTGAGCGGATCCAAAAGAGGTTTCTGTGGCAACTGTCTTATCAAACACACAAAGCCAAGCAGCTACCATCCTACAAGGAACGCCTCATGTATTTTAAATTAAATAGTCTATGTGAGCGGAGGCAATATCTAGATCAGATGTTCCTCTATAAGATCATCAATGGTTTGGTAGACTGCCCTTCGTTATTAGAAACAATTAATCTTAATATCCCACTTAAGTTACCTCGACGTGAGAGATATGTGCCATTTTCAGCTGATGGTTCAAAAACCAATTTGGGTCACCACACCACCATGAATAGACTTCAGAGGCAATATAATAAACTGAGTAAAAACCTTGACATAGACATCTTTTCGGATGGACCACGTGCGTTCAAAAACAAGATCCTCTCGGTGTTGACTTAAGGTCCTTTTTTAATTTAAAATTATATTAACTTCATTAAGAATATTTTTTAAACTTGTAACTGTCACTAGTCCATAATGCATGCCGTGGCAGCCTTTAAGTGAGACTGCATTTAGTTCTAAGACAATATTATAACAGTGCCCTATAGATTGCATTAGTGTAAGTCTTGTTGGTTGTCCAAATAAAAAAAAAAAAAAAAAAAAAGAAATACAACTGGTTTTAATAAAGATTGAGGAGTAGGTATTTTAGTTCTTAATTTCCTGCTCATCAATATTTCTGCTGGCGAGAATCCCAATGAAGGCACTGGAGTAGTTCTATAGTTCAACAAAGCACACTCTAGTTCACTATTATCTTCAACACATTTCTTTATTATGTTTTTAGCTATATGAACTGCCTTTTCTGCTAATCCATTACTCTTAGGATATTTTGGGCTACTGGTGACTATATTGAAATTCCAAACCTTAGAAAACTTTCTGAAATGTTCTGATCCAAATGGCATATTATCTGCTATTACTATACCTGGTATACCATGTATTGAAAATATGTTTTTTAGTTTAGTAACAACTTCTTCACTATTTTTACTTGTTAGCTTTTTTAGTTCAATCCACTTGGAAAGGTAATCAATAACTACCAAATAGTCTTTACCGTAACATGTCAAAATATCACAACCTACTTTATAAAATGGTATTTCTGGTATTTCATGTGGTATTAATGGATCTTTTACCTTGGCAGCCCTGAATTTTTCACAGATACTACATGAACTTATGTACTCTTCAATGCTTTTATTTAACCCTTGCCAATATATTAATTGCCTGGCTTTTAATTTTGTTTTTGTAGTACCTATATGCCCTTCATGTAATAACTGTAAAACCTTATTTTGTAACCTAGTAGGAATGATAATTTTGTTATTAAAATACAATATGCCATTTTCACAAAATACCTCATTTCTTAGACTCCAATAATGTTTAACTAATGGTGATACTGATTTTTCTTCTTTGGGCCACTTAGTTTGTGTGTATTTCAGTACTTGACTTAACACTTTATTATTTGCTGTGTGTTCACTAAGTTGATAATGATCAATGAGCTCAAACTTTTCTACAGTATGTACTATTCCCTTTATCTTTAACTCATTATCATATTTTTCACTTAAACAATTCCGAGAAAGTAAGTCTGCAATAAACATTTCTTTACCAGGTAGATATTTAATACTTAAGTCATATTTGAATAACATCATTTTCATTTTTTGTAACCTATTCGATGCTATTTTATAAAGGTCTTTGTTAATTAAATTTACAAGAGGTTTATGATCTGTTAATATATTAACTTTATACCCATAAATATAATTATGAAATTTCCTACATGCAAATACTATACTCAAAAGTTCTTTTTCTATCTGCGAATAATTAATTTCTGAATTTGTAAGGGAACGTGATGCAAATGCTACAGGTTTTTTATTTTGAAGTAGACAACAACCTAGTCCATACTTTGATGCGTCACTTTGAATGGTGATTGGCAATTTATGATCGAAATTAATTAATACTGGAGTGTTACAAATAATTTGTTTTATATTATCTAAACAATCATTATGATACTTTGTCCATATAAATACATTATCCTTTTTTAACAACTGCCTTAGTGGTTCAGTGAGGGTGGCCATATTGGGTATGAAGTCTCGAAGATAATTAATCATTCCTAGTATTGATTGGAGTTCTTTAATATTTTATGGACTTTTTAGCTTTTTGATAGCTGCGACTCTACCTGGATCCGGTGACATGCCTTGTTTGGAAAAAATATGCCCTAAGTACTTAATTTGATTTTGTTTGTATTGCAATTTGTTAACATTAAACCTAACATTGAACATTTCTGCTCTTTTCATTATTACTTCTATTAGTTTATCATGTTTTTCATCAGAGTCTGTAGCCAATACCAAATCATCATAATAAACCAATACATCCTCTATGTCCCCAAAGACTTTCATCATGGTATTTTGAAAAACTTCTGGAGAACATGACAGACCAAATGGTAATCTCAAAAATTTATAGTATCCAAAGGGTGAACTAAAAGTACATAGGCTACTAGACTCTTTACTAAGTGGAATAAAAAAGAAACCATCTTTTAAATCTAATACTGTGAATATCTTTTTATTTGCTAACTTAGCCCTTAGATCACTTAATGTGGGTATTAATGCGAAGTCTCTTTGAATTACCTTATTAAGATGTACAGGATCCAGGCAGATTCTCAATCTACCATCTGGTTTTTGTACAATTGTTATGTGGCTTGCCCACTTATCAGGCCTGTCTACTTTTTTGATTATTTTTGAACTCTCAAGATCTGTAATAGTGTCTTTTAATTTATTTATAAGGGATAAAGGAACTCTCCTCGGAGAACAAATTATGCCTTCACAACCTTCTTTAATTTTGATTGAATACTCATCTGGAAAGTGGCCTATTCCCTGAAACAGTTTATTGTGTGTTTTAATAAATTTACTTTTACATGCATTTTCACTTATGTTTAACTCTTCAACTTTTTTTAAGAACCCTAACGCCTGACAACCTTGCAGGCCCAAACCTGATGTACAATTATTACTGACAATCAAAAACTCCAAATTGACTGTGAATTCTTTAAACATACAACAAACTACTATAGAACCTAATGGCCTTATTTTAAATCCTCCAAATGTCACTAATATAATTTTAGTGTATTTAATATCTTTTTCCTTAAAACTACACTTCTTAAAGTCTTTTTCAGTTATTAAGTTTACTTCCGACCCCGTGTCTAATTTAAATTGCACTATTTTACCATTAATATTTATATTTTCTATCCACTTTGTTTTATCTACTAATTCAACATATACACACCTTTCTTCTACATTTTCTTGACTAATTTCAACTTCCTCTGTTCTTTTGCGTTGATATCTAGTGAAACATCCTATAGCGAAATGATTTAATTTTCCACATTTCGTAAATTTTTTCCCATAAGCTGGACACTTCTGCACTGTATGTGTGTAACCACATTTTTTACACTTGTATTTATTTTTCTTTACTTCCATTGCTTCTCTTTCCTCATTCTTAGTAGCTTGAATTTCTTTTATTTGTTTCTGTTGTGCTTCTTGCAATCTTACTATTTCTATAGCTCGCTTTAGAGTAAGAGCTTTTTCTTTTAATAACACTCCTTGAGTACTTTTATCGTAAATGCCTAAGACGATTCTGTCCCTTATGAGTGAATCCTTTTGCGCCCCAAAGTCACATTTTTCAGCTTGAATTTTTACTTTATTAATAAAGTGGTGGATAGTAGTGGAACCCCTTCCTCTTGAATAATTGAAAAGAATTTATATCTCTCATAAACTTCATTTTTACTAATTGTTACATATTCGTCAAATTTTTTAATTATAGTTTCTAGTAGTAAACCATCTTCATTTATACCAAACGAATTATAGATTTCTAATGTGTTGTCATCTAAATGTATTAGAAACCATGCTATTTTGGTTTTTTCTTCGACAACTTCGTTTTTAATATAATTTTTTGCTTGCACAAACAGTAAAAACTTTTGTTTGAACAGCCGCCATCTTAATTTATTTTGGGTGGCGTCTCCGTCCCCTAAACTTAGCTTCTCCATACTTCCCGTACTTAACTCCATATTATTTTAAGACTGATACGAACTCTTACTATTATTAATATTATTTTAATTATTTCACTGCCTCAGCGCCATGTTTTATTTATTATTTAATTTGGAAATGAATGAAACCACACAGTTCACATAGCAACTAACTATTTTATTAGATACACTTTTTAATGTTCGATACAGGCAAAGAGTAAGGTGACATACAGCCATATTCTACAACAATTATTTTTTTATTTTTCTGGCAACAAACTATTTGTTGTGGCTTTTTGCAAATTATTAGGAGTCAAATTTTTTGTATGGGTTAGATCCCTTTGCCTTCCCGAGTATTTAAGAAAAATAACTGTATCATAATGAGTCGAACCGGTGTTATAATGGTCATTATGTTACAGGTTGTTTTTTTTAATTTTAATTTTGATTATCTGTATTAAAAAGTATGTCATTTTATGTTCACCTTTGATATCGTAATTCGAATATTATGACATGAGTGTAGATAAAATATAATAAACAACTTTTAAAAAAAAAGTCTAACCGACTTCAAAAAGTATAAAAATAACATATTATTAAAATGTGTGCTAGGTACCTGCTGTACTGTTTGAACCCGGTGCCAAGCCATGTCAATCGTTCAGCACAATGAGCCCCTGATCACCTAAGCTAGCTCGTTCGGTCGCAATAGCGGGATGGTGTGATCATTCAGTGTGATGTGGCAGGCGTCCTATAGAATACCTAGTTGGCTTGGCACCGACTTCAAACAGTACAGCAGGTACCTAGCACACATTTTAATAATATTTTATTTTTATACTTTTTGAAGTCGGTTAGACTTTTTTTTTAAATGTTGTTTATTTTTCTATTTTTAGTGTTTTATGTGGAATAATTGTTAATTTTTATATATATTACACACTTGCGGCCCACTCGGTGTTAAGTGTTTTCGTCGCCTATGGACACTTGCAATATTAAATCACTTAACATTAGAAGTGCGTTGCCATTCGGCGGATTACGTTTTGGGTTTTGTACCCCTTTTATGTAGGCGACAGGCTGGCAACCTGTCACTATTTGGAGGCACTGCATGGTCCATACTGCCAGAGGTGGTTTTATTCACGATGCTTTGCCTTCCATCATCAGCTCACCTAACAAGCTGAAAGAATACTACTATCGGTCTTTAGGTACCTATAATATTTAAAGAATTATCATCCAACTCCTAACCGTTAAGGAGTTTTTCCTTCCATGATCAGCTCACCTGAATAACTTGAAAGAATACAACTATCGCTCTTTGGGTACCTTCAATATTTAAAGAATCATCATCCAACTCCTAACCATTAAGGAATTTTTTGTTTCATCATCAGCTCACCTAAATTACATGAAAGAACACAACTATCGGTTTTAAGGTACCTTTAATATTTAAATAATCAGCAACCTAATCCTAAAAATTAAGGAGTTTTACCATCCATCATCAGCTCATCAACATAAGATGACTACCAGACGCAATCATACTAGAATTGCTGCATAAAAAATATGAATAACCCTCCCTTTCCGTTGTTTTTCGAGGGTTACCCTCGATTTTCCTAGCTTTGCATAATCAGATCCTGACTTGGTGACAATGGGACTACCTCAGGAGTATACGCTATCGAATAAAAAAAGAATTTTGAAAATCGGTCTACAAATGACAGAGATATCGGTGAACTTACATTTACCTTCCATCATCAGCTCATCAACATGAGATGGTGACTACCAGACGCAAATGCTAGTATAGCTTTAGAAAAAATATGAAAAACGTTGTACATGCCTATAAAATTTGAGGGTTGCCCTCGATTTCGCTGGCTTCCCATCATCAGATCCTGACTTGGTGACAATGGGACCACCTCAGGAGTAAACACTATCGAATAAAAAAAGAATTTTGAAAATCGGACCAGAAATGACGGAGATATCGGTGTACATACATAAAAAAAAATACATACAGACGAATACAGAATCTCCTCCTGTTGGGAAGTCGGTTAAAAATTAAAGCCTTAAGCTTTAGATTGTGTTGATTATGAAACGTTAATTTGTAAATTGTTTCACAACCTGATAAAACATTCGGCTTTAAAATTGATAAGCTTCTACTTATCGTGTCCAACTCAGTTATTTGATATAAATGGAACAAAAACCATTGGCTCTTATAATTATAGTATAATAGGAGTTCCTCAAGGTTCTATATTAGGACCGTTTTTATTTTTAATATTCGCTGGTACGACATATTATCTTGGATATTTTGAATCTCATAATATTCGAATTATGGTCTCAAAGGTGAACATAAAATTACATACCTACATTTTAACGAGGTGAACTTTCAACATTTGGAACTTTTATATAATAATAGTTCTTAGAATACATTATTAGAATACTGGCTGACCGTAATTTTGCCAAATCACAAAACAGTTCATTCCATTCGTATCATGAAATGTCTAAAATGGAACGAAATGAAAAAGCTTTTTATTGAAATGGTCCTTGCTAATAATCATTTTAAATCGTCAAAAGCCACCATTTTAATGAATAAATAGACATTTATTTAGCACAAAAATGTAACATACAAAGTAACAAAAAAATAAATGTATGTGTGCACTGAGAGATCACATCGCAAATTTGTGAATAGTGCAATGTGAATATTGCAGGTTTCAGTAGAAGTTGTGAAAGAATTGTAGAATAGTGTCCTGAAATTCGTAAAGAAATAGTTAAAAAGATACAGCCGAAATAAGTGATCTCTCAGTTCTCACATAGCACTTTCTACATCTGGGAAAATATTAAGTTTAAACAAGATGTTTGCTTATGGATTTTTAGTAGAACTTTATTTACGACGAACATGCTATATAACACGTTGGACAGCGTCGTTTTACAAAAATAAAAATACTTTTTCAGTGATCTCTCAGTTCACACAAATGAGATTTGTATTTTTGTTGGTTTACCTATAATATTGTAAATTAATTTGTATTACTTTCATCGCAACTTTGAGTAAAAACTCTAAGAAATATTGTAAAATAAAGATGACGTCATAAATATGCTGCTATTCTTTGCAAGTGATATTTAATTGTGATCTCTCAATCCACACATTTCAAATTATCTAATCATTATACTTCTTCTAAATTCCACATGTTTCTTATTCCGAACTAATGGCGTGAATACTAAACTTAAACAGCTTGATTATTTCTGTGAATATAGACAGAACTTATTCGGGATGCTTATTCATCAAAATAATACCACTTTCACTGCACAAAACACACACTCCGAACAATTTTGAATCGGTCGTCGAAACAAAATCGTGTCACGGTTTCCCCGCCAAACACTACCTTTTTTATTCTTGTTTTTTTTTTGTTAAATTTTCCCAAAGGGATCGCGCCCATACAGCCAAGTCTTTAGTTTTATTATCTTCTTTCTTGATGTATGGGTCACACATTTTAATGCATCTATGGAGTGCTTGGAAAGAAATAAATGGCAACAGACCCCATGATTGTGACTCATGAGAACTGTATTATAGTAGGATTTCCAACCACTAAACAATTCTCAACGCCACATACACAAAACCTTTATTTCAGTGATTCCTCATAACTGTTCGTCAACACGGATGCTTCTGCAACGAAACGACACCACTTTCACTGCACCAAATCCACTCCAAAGCAATTTTGAATTATTGAAATAAAGATCTACATCCAGACGCCATTGTTTCCCGCCAAACACCCCCTTTTTTATTCTTCTTTCTATTACGGGAAGGCAAAGGATCTGACAGCCATGTCTTCAGTTTGTTCTGCATTCTTAATGTTAGCATTAAAAAGTGGATATCACAAAATTTAATGCATCTAGGAAGTGCTTGACGAGAAGTGTAGGTACCTATGGCAAGATAGCGCCTAATGAGGTGGAAATCCCACTATAAAATTCTCAAAGTCATACACACAACCTTTATTTTAATAATTCTTCTTAACTAATCATGAACACTGATGATTGTGCATCAAATTAACATAACTTTCCCTTCACAAAATCAACTCCGAAACCATTTTATATTTGTTTTAAGGGAAAGGTAATTGAAAAGTTTAATAATTCCTCTCGCTGTCATCGTCCTTTAAGATACAAAGCCTGAATTCATGTAAGCGTCTTCTTCAATGCTTATGCCCTAGAAAACTTGAAATATGCTATCGTTTATTTCTAAGGTTAATCGTTTGATAAGGTGCGAATAAATACTGTAATTCCTTAGTCATGAGGGGACATCGACCATTTCTTAATTTTTCTTACAAAAAGGTTTTTCTTATATATTTTTTTACTATCGCGGGGAGGGGGTCAAAACCTAACAAAAATCGTCTTTCGTAATCAATGAATGGCCCCTTGTTTGTTAATTTGTTTTGCTTCCCTTCTTTTGAAATTAAAAAAGAAAATAATGTCCCAAGATGTTTCCATTTGTGTACACCTTATTCTGTCTATATTATTATTTCTAATCTGTGGTCTATATTCACAGAAATAATCAAGCTGCTTAAGTTTATTATTCACGCCATTAATTCGGAATAAGAAACGTGAAATTTAGAAAAAAAAATACTAAATTTTGCATGACAAACTATCAATATTCGGTATTATTTTGATTATCTTATTAATGATTAGATACGCAAACATCTTGTATAAAACTAAATGTTTTCCCAGATGTAGAAAGTGCTATGTGAGAACTGAGAGATCACTTATTTCGGCTGTATCTTTTTAACTATTTCTTTACGAATTTTAGGACGCTATTCTACAATTCTTCCACAACATCTACTGAAACCTGCAATATACTATTCACAAATTTGCGATGTGATCTCTCAGTGCACACATACATAAAAATAAGCACACAAATAGTTTTCAGGCCAAATAAGTCCTCGCTCAGCATATGCCGAGGCACAGAGTGCTTCAGAGTGCTTCGACGCTGGTACTCTGCGGATATTATCAGATACCATATTAAATTAGATTGATAATAGACAACAAAGTGTTATGGTTACATGCTCTGGCCATAATAAGACGCTAAAACAAATAACATCACAAAAACAATACAATAGGTATGGAGTCCCACAAGGCAGTATTCTTGGTCCCTTATTGTTCATCACACACATAAATGATTTCCCTAAGATAACAAGTCATGATTGCCTTCTTTTTGCAGACGACATTTCTTTGATTATTTCTAATAAAAATAAAAATGATATGGAATATGAAATTAATATTAATAATACAATAGGTACAATAGGTACAACTTGGCTTAGAAAAAATAACACAAATTTCGACAGCGAAAAGCAGTGCCTCGGTGGCGAAATTGGTCAACGCGTCCACCCGGATTGTGGAAGGTGCGGGTTCGAGTCCCGCCTGAGGCAAGTCGATTTTTTTCAGTGCATTTTTCTAGTATTATATTTACGCGTTTGTAAACGCAAAAATAAAATTATTCCATAATGTAAGGTAGTTTCATCTTAGCTGGGCGTCAAATATTTGCAAAAATATTTCGTTGGGGTCTTGGAAGTGCAAATCTCAAAGATTTGATGAAACGATGTTTACCATAAAAACATAAGCACCAAGCACTGACAAATTTCGACAGCGAAAAGCAGTGCCTCGGTGGCGAAATTGGTCAACGCGTCCACCCGGATTGTGGAAGGTGCGGGTTCGAGTCCCGCCTGAGGCAAGTCGATTTTTTTCAGTGCATTTTTCTAGTATTATATTTACGCGTTTGTAAACGCAAAAATAAAATTATTCCATAATGTAAGGTAGTTTCATCTTAGCTGGGCGTCAAATATTTGCAAAAATATTTCGTTCGGGTCTTGGAAGTGCAAATTTCAAAGATTTGATGAAACGATGTTTACCATAAAAACATAAGCACCAAGCACTGACAAATTTCGACAGCGAAAAGCAGTGCCTCGGTGGCGAAATTGGTTAACGCGTCCACCCGGATTGTGGAAGGTGCGGGTTCGAGTCCCGCCTGAGGCAAGTCGATTTTTTTCAGTGCATTTTTCTAGTATTATATTTACGCGTTTGTAAACGCAAAAATAAAATTATTCCATAATGTATCTCTAGTTTAATAAAGTTAGATTTTTATTCATTTTATTCAATTTTGTATTTAATATATCTCATCTACTTAAATAAGGCTAGGTGAAATATCTAATTATTTGATTCCGAATATGTACCTATTATGTTAATTGTATAAAGTGATAGCACTCTCTTGCTTTATGTTTGCAGTGCCCCCACGATGTCATGTGTCGAATGTACCCATCTATAAACTCATTGTAACACGTTATGTAACCATGGGAAAAGCAAATGAAATTAAAGGCTCCGGGTCAAACTGTAGACCTTTAGTCGAAATTATTACGCCTGTTTCAATAATTATAGCAAAGTTTTCTTTGATTGATTTTGCTATTTATATCGTTAAGGTTTTTCGTTCTCTGCTGTCTGCTCTGTCAAGAAATCAGATCATAAGTAAACGTCAAACCTATAGATGTACAGTTACTTTTTCACCTCTCCAGCACCAAAAGACCTCATTTGCTTCGTAAAATCTCGAAGGAAAAACTCTTTTTGTTGCGAGCTTTGAACAAGACTACAACGTTCAATCTAAATTATTTTAGTAATCTTAAATAAGCCTTGTAGACTCAACAGTTTTAGCCTCCCTTTACAGTTTTCATAGTATTGTTTTATATAAGTATTGATTGTAGCATTTTTGAAATTTCGACACACGTGGATGAGTTAGGGGATGAAATTTTATATGGAAATCCGTCTTTTTGAAGTAAAATCCACAAAAATTGGTTTATAGCTGTTCGGTTCAAAATTCAACCCCTTAGGGTGTATAATAGGGGATGTAGCTTTGTATGGAAATCCGTAATTTTTAAAGGAAAACCTATAAAAAACAACTTTCGGTTTGTAAGGGTTGTAGGCTCTTACAGATGGTGGTAAGTATGTAGATGTAAGTTAGAAGTTAAGTTATAGTACTAAGTTTTGTTGAATCCTCTATAAGTTATACACTAGAGGGAAAAATAAAGAAAGATATTTTAAGATTTCTCGAAATCCTACCCTTAGGGTTTTAAAATAGGGGATAAGAGGGAATGCAAGTCCGAACAAATCTATCTACGTTTACTATCGTATATTGGAAATACGTGTATAATTAGTAAAAAAATAAGTACCAAAAATTAAAGTGCTGCTCAAAGTTACCATTCTACGGGAACGAAGTCGCGAACAAAAGCTAGTAAGATAATAAAATAAAGACTATTAATTAAACTTACAATAAAAAATATTGATATGAAAAATTTATACTTCACGCAGGCCTCAAGACGAAATGTCCATTGAGCGAATCGTCATACAGGGCAGAGTAGAGGGCAAAGATGACCTACGAAACTAAAACATCATCATCATCATCAACAGCTCATACAATGTCCCCACCTCAGGCTCGAGCCTACCCCACATTAGGTGCGATTAGGCCTTGGTCAACCACGCTGCCCAAGTGCGGGTTGGTCCACTTCACACACAACCTAAGAATTTCTTCATAGGTGTGTGCAGGTTTCCTCACGATGTTTTCCTTCACCGTAAAAGCGTCCATTAAACGTACATATGAATTCGAAATTTGAAAACACATTGGTACGTGGCGGGGATCGAACCGTGCCTCCCGGGTGGTAGGCGACGCTCTTACGCACTACGCCACCGACGCTTCTCTGAAACAACTGAAACATGGCCACTTACAATGGGCTTCATAAGAATGTTCAAGGTCACTCAAAGGGCAATAGAGAGGGAGCTTATGCTTGGAGTTTCTCTAGTACGAAGTCGAAGTACATAATAATATCAGAAATGATGAGACCGGCAGGAGAACCAAGGTCACCGAAATAAACCAATCTTATAGCGAACCAGTTTTTCATTTACCTATTTCATTACAAGTCACATATTGAAAAGGTGTTACAGTAATTGTTGGTACAGTTGGGGAGAAATAGTATGAAATGGACACGTATTGAAAAAGAAAAATAAACCTCCTGTAAAATAAAAAAAAAGTATCATATAACAACAATATTTTTGTTCTTTGGCAGCTCCAACACCTGGGCTTAGGTGGCTACTGGACCATAAAAATCTCGACCTCCGGCCGAGTTGCCTATTGCCTAAAAATGGTAGTGGTCAGGTCGGCCATTGGTAGGTTAGAGTTATTTCTTTTATGTCCAGGCTTTACGAACGGGACAAAATACATTTACGGACTGCTGATGATGAAAGACTTGGTTGTGATTAAGAGTGAGGAGTGGGTTGCTAAGGGAAGTTCTTCCGCCGGGCAAGGTGTTGTATGCCCGGGGACCGCGGTCTTCTTCTTCTATATATAGCGAGCACCTTGGGAAACTTTTCAGGTTTCCATACTAATTGTATGAGCGCTTGTATGAGCACTGTCGTATAGCGCCATCTCTGTGTTCTATGAGGAAGCGGCATTGGCCGCCACATACATGTTTTTTAAAATTGCGAAAAACAATAAATGATTATACAACATGTAAATGAAATAACCAACATCCTGAAAACGGGTGGTTGGGGATCGGCTTCTGAGTTAATTTCAAGATTTTTTTTTTAAAAAAACGATTTTTTTTTGAAAATAAACCAAAAAAAAAAAACAAAAGTACCCAGAAAATGTTGTACAACATTTTTAGAGTACATTATTTTTTTTTTGTTTTTTTTTTCAAAAAAAAACGTTTTTTTTTTAATAAAAATATTGAAATCAACTCATCAGAAGCCGATCCCCAACCACCTGTATTCAGGATGTTGGTTATTTCATTTACATGTTGGTTTAGTGTCCTAATTGAACTATAAACTGGAACTACCATAGAAGGTTAAATAAAACCACTATTGTTTGAACTGATTTGTATTCTTTTTTTTTTTTTTTTTTTTTTTTTTTTTTTTTTCTCCCCCGACCCCCTCCGTTGCTTTCCCTTTCCTTCCCCACGAAGGGGAGCGAGAGACAGAGCAACGAAAAGAGTCAGAAGAACCTTCCGGACAACGGGGGAAGGAGGGGGTGAATCCTCATGGATACCCTAAGGGCCGGCCCCTAGGGTTATGTCGGACTCTTACCGACTAAACACCCCCTATTGCCTATTGCTAAATAGCTATAAGGCTATCGGAGCAGCCGCCCCCTCAGGAGAGGAGGTGGTGCACGCGCTGCCAAAGACATATAGACTAGGGCATATGCGCGGAAGGCGAACGAACCCCCTAACGGGGTCGAACGCGTTTGTGTGTGGGGATTTTCTCTCGCAGAGGCGGAAAGCCACGCGACAAGCCTAAGTTGCCTGAAGGGCAGTGAGAATATCTGAACAGTCGCCCCCCCCAAAGGGGGGGGGGGGGGGATGATGTAGCGCTGACCTATGTGTAATCACATTAGGACATTAGCACTAAAATGAACGAACGACACCATAGTGGGCCGAACGCAACGGACATGGCCTAGTGCCGAGCGTACTGAGGGTAGCTCATAATGACTGCCTACGGGGGCGACGGCGCTGATGCCGCCGCCTGCAGGGCCAGTAGGTCCTGCGTCAAGCTGTTTGGAGCGTCTGTGAGGACGTGTCGTGGCCTACGGTACCTATGCCGTGAGGGTGGAGGGGGGGCGTAGTTCGCCGCCCCTTGGATGAGGGGGTTGGGGTGCTCTTCTGCGGCCTTGAAAAACCGTTCAGAGCAGGTAAGGAAGTGCTGCTGTATCGTGGGTAACTCTATGTCCCTGTGTAGGTCAGAGTTCCTAACGAACCACGGGGCACCGGTTGCCCTGCGGCAGAACGCGTTTTGGACTACCTGAATAGGCTTAAGAATCGCGGGTTCGGTGTGCGCGAAAACAGGACTGGCGTATGTCATCACCGGGCGTATGCAAACCTTGTAAAGGGTCCGCTTGTTCCTGAGGGACATTTTACTATGACTGCCCAACATAGCGTTGAGGCGAGACATGTAAAGGCGGGCGTTACGCGTGACTCGGGTGACGTGTGCTTTGAACGTCAAACGCTTGTCTAAGGTGACACCTAAGTACTTAACAGTGCGCTGCCACGGGATGACAGTGCCCTGGAGAGTAAGTGGACGGGTGTTGTAGGGGACAAGACGGTTACGGCGTTTCGAGTCAAAGCAAACTGCGGAGCTTTTCTCCGGGTTTACCTCGATTCGCCACAGCCGGAACCAGTCGCCTAGTTTACTAACCGAGGCTTGTAGCCTGGGGATTATATTCCTGGTGTTACTGGCTCTGAGGTAGAGGGCAGTATCATCAGCGAATAGGGCTAATTGGACTCCCTTAAGGGGAATAGGAATGTCGTTAGTGTACGCTGAGTACAAAATTGGTGATAGGACAGACCCTTGCGGCACACCGGCTCGCAACTTGTGGGGTGTTGAGAAAGTGCCTTCGTGTTTAAAACGGAAGGAACGATCTCGCAGATATACGTTGATTATGCGCACTAACCGGTCGGGCATACCTAACTGATAAAGTTTGTAAATTAAACCGTCGTGCCAGACCTTATCGAAAGCTTTGGCTACATCGAAAAAGACGGCTACGGTTATGAATTTACGTTGTGCAAAACCGCTGAGTGCGTATTCCACTATGCGGTGTACTTGTTGGGGACATGAATGTTTGGGCCTAAAGCCGAATTGGTGGGGGATTAGAACATCATTATCGAATAGGTGTTCTTTTAGGCGAGCTAGAATGACCCTTTCGTACACTTTACCCATAGCACTAAGTAGGCTAATGGGGCGGTGACTGCTGGGTACATTGAGGGGTTTGCCCGGTTTGGGGATGCCTATTACGACTGCTTCCTTCCAGGCGGCCGGAAAGTAGCACATTGCGTAACAGGCATTGATAATGATAGTGAGCACGTTAAGTACTTGCAAGGGTAGGTACTTAAGTGCTTTATTGGAGATGCCGTCGGCGCCTGGCGCCTTACGGTTTTTGAGACCTTTGATGATGTTGAGGACCTCATCATTGGATATCGGATCGGGGGGTGAGCCCTCGTCTAGGGGGAGGGAGGTCCTGCGGTGGACCTCTTCCTCCACTGTTTTGACGTGGGTGGGGTCAGTGGGTTGAGTGCTAGGTGAGCATTGTGATTCAACGCTGTCAGCAAAGCACTCGGCTTTCTCATCGTCCTCGAAGGCCACGGTGCCATCGGGGCGGTTGAGGGGGGGGGTGTGGGTGATAGCATCACTACGAAGTCTACGTGCGACTTGGTAGTAAGCTGTGTGGGAGGGAGAAATGTCCGCCATCAGGTTATCCCATTGGGCATTCCTGTATTCGGCGAGCTTGGCTTTGACTTCCCGCTGAAGGCGGTTAGCCGTAGCCCTGTTGTCAGGGGTCGGGTAGAGGGCGGCTCTCCGGAGAGCCCTATTCCTGGACGTGGCTAGGTCGCGAACAGCCCTCGGGAGTTTACGCCTAGGTAGCGTAATCTCTCGTGAGCTGTTCTCGGCCGTCGTCTGGAGGAGGAGGGTGAGTGAGGACACCGCAGCATCTATTTTCTCGGTACTGTCTAGGCAGTCCGGGTCAATGGTGTGCGGTGAGTCGGGGGCGTCCAGGGCGGAGGCTAGGGACGACCTAAAGCCTTCCCAGTTAGTGATGCGCTTTTTGGAGGGTTGCGGGAGGATTTGGGGGCCTAGTACTAGCGAGACCGGACGGTGGTCTGAGCCTAGGTCATCTAGTGAGTCTAGAGACCTAAGTGCTAGTCCTATGTTTTTGGTGAGGGCGATATCTGATACGTCTGGGGAGGAGTTTGGATTGTCAGGGTAGTGCGTCGGCGCGTAAGGTGCCAGGATTTGTATTCTTTTTTCTATCATTGATATATAAACACAGTTGGACTATACATTTTAGACACAAACTTCCGATAGCGCGATTCACAACACTTCACCGCCATCTATTGATGGACCAGAGAACTAAACTTAACATGGCCTTATACAATAAATCAAAACACCTCGTTACCGCGATGTAACTTAGTGCAGTGCCATCTATTGATGGTTTGACAAACCTATAATCTAATGGGTAAGACGGTGAACATGCCGCCCCCATAGGACATTTAGTGGCGAAATGTCCTAACAAATGTGTCATGGTAAGATAAAACTATTATAAAACAACAAGAAAAACAAATGGTACTTAGTATGAACTAAATCGAACTTAAAGCTATAATAAAACATCATAAAAAAAACAAGTTACGATTGATGTAATCAATCAGCAATAGGTAAAATACAAAGCTTTGAGATTGGTCTTTTAATAATAGAACTTTGAGTACGTAAGGTGACTACACGGGTGATGTTGTCAGAACCCGGATGCTTTTCTATTATTCTACCCAAAAGCCAACGACTAGGAGGTAAATCGTCCTCATTTACTAAAACTATTTGTCCTACATCTGGTTCAGGTACACGAGATGTCCACTTGTACCTATTCATCATGGTAGCTAAGTACTCTTGGGACCACCGCTTCCAAAAGTCTTTTAAAGTTCTCTGTATGAATTGCCACCTACTTAAACCGCTCACTGTAGAGTTTTCATAATTAGCGTCAGGGACGGTCAACAAAGGCTCTCCTATCAAGAAGTGGCCAGGGGTTAATGGAAGTGCATCGTTAGGATCTTCACTGTTAATTACACTGATAGGGCGCGAATTCAAACAAGCCTCCACCTGACTCAAAAGAGTGCTCATTTCTTCAAATGTTAATGTCGAATCTCCAATGACTCGCTTCAGGTGAAACTTGGTTGACTTCACGCCCGCCTCCCAAAGTCCGCCGAAGTTGGGTGCGCGAGGAGGTATAAAATGCCATTCCGTACCACTTATCTCTAAATGCTGTGCTATGGACTGTTGTATTGATTTAAGGTCTTGTAGTTCTTTACTTGCTCCTACAAACGTGGTACCATTATCGCTCCATACATGGGCGCAATGTCCTCGTCTCGCCGTAAACCGCCTAAACGCTGCAAGGAAGCCTTGAGTGGTCATGTCGCTGACTAACTCCAAGTGTATCGCGCGGGTACTCATACACACGAATAAAGAAATATATCCTTTGTAGGATCGATGACCTCTACCCTTGGAAGTCCTTATATTTATGGGACCAGCGTAATCCACCCCACTATTGAGAAATGGTCTAGCTAGCAAGCATCGAACCGAAGGCAAGGAACCCATCATTTGCGGTTTGGTCTCGGCTCTTTGCTTAGCGCAAACTACACACCTTCGGACATGCTGCTTTATTAAGTTTTTTCCTCCAATTATCCAGTAAGCTGATCTCAAATAATTTGCCATGAGTTGAGGACCACCATGTAAAGTTTTATCATGTGCCTCGCTAGTAATTAATTTCGTAAGATGATGTTTGTTCGGTAGTACTATTGGATGTTTGAAATTTTCATCTAGTTGAGCTTTTTGCAATCTACCACTTACTCGGATTAGGTTGTTATTATCTAAATACGGATTTAGTGACTTAAGAACACTAGTCTTCAGTTGCAAAAATCCATTGTCCTTTAAATTTGTGTACTCTGTTGGATACGACTCTATTTGAGCTAGTCTAATACAGCATTGGAGAGCTTCGTCAATTTCTCTTTTAACTAAATAACGGGCTTGACGTTCTCCTTTCTTTAAAAATCTTCTGCAGTATGCCACGACTCTGAGCAATCTCTGCAAAGAAGAAAACCTTTCCAAAATTGACTCTTCTGGGATGGGAGCGAAATGTGTTCGAACTGACTCTTCTAAATTTGATTTTAAGTCTAACGGTCTTTGATAGACTATAGTTTTTTCTCGAATGAGTGCTGGACCGGAAAACCATAAATCGCTTTGCGCTAATACATCTGGTAAAACTCCTCGAGAGGCCAAATCTGCTGGATTGTGCTTTGTCGAAATGTGAAACCACTGAGAAGCATTCATGTTTGTTAAAATTTCTGACGTGCGATTGGCAACGAAGGTCTTCCACCGACTGGGGTGACTATTTAACCACGCCAAAACAATCGTTGAATCGGTCCAAGCTCTAATCTTCTCCTTTGGAATACTGAGAACACTAGCAGTCTCGATTAATAATCTTGACAGCAAGACTGCGCCACACAGCTCTAATCTTGGAATGCTTACTTGTTTTATTGGTGCTACTCTTGTTTTAGCATTCAACAATGAAACGTGAATGTGACCTTTGACATCGATTCTAATGTAAATTACCGCAGAGTAAGCATTCTTTGAGGCGTCGGAAAATCCGTGCAATTCGACATCAACATCATCAGGTTTAGTGCCAAGCCACCGAGGTATCCGGATTTTGTCAAGTTCTACCAACGTTTCACGGTAAGTACTCCACTCATTTATTAGTTCATTAGATAGCTTTTCATCCCATCCTACACCAGCTAGCCATAGACGTTGAATAAAAATCTTTGCTATTACAATTGTAGGTGCTATCCATCCCAAAGGGTCAAACAACCTTGATATATCAGAAATAATTGCTCTTTTTGTTACAGGTGCTGCTACTGGAGGAAGAATCACCGAATATTGGAAAAAATCATCGCTGCGGTTCCAGGTAAGTCCTAGTATTTTAGTTGTATTGTCTAATTTTATTTCTATCTCTGCCTTCACTTTCTCATGTGTACTAATCTTTTGATCTATTCCTTCTTTTCCTTTCATTGCCCTTTCCTGTCTTTGTTCTATTTCATTTATACTATTTAGAAGGCTGTTATTGTTGCTATTCCATTTTTGAAGCTTAAATCCCCCTTTTTCCAATAATCCGCTTACTTGTGTATATAGTTCTAGACCCTCCTCGACACTGGAACAACCCGTCATCAAGTCATCCATATAAAAACTGTTCCGCACTACGTCAGCTGCTAGAGGGAAATGCTTGCCTTCATCTTCAGCAATCTGGTGCAACACCGTCACTGCTAGGTATGGTGCTGATGCAGTCCCAAACGTAATTGTTAATAACTCATACTCTTCTATTTTATTTTCAGGTTCATCCCTCCACAGTATTCTTTGGTACTTCACATCTTCGTCAGCTACTAGTACTTGACGGTACATTTTAATAGCATCAGCTACAAGTGCAATGGGATGAACTCTCCATCTGAGGACTGTATGGCGTAAATCTGCTTGCAACGTAGGACCTACTAACAAAGAATCATTCAAAGAAACACCTTTTTTATTTTTCTCAGATGCGTTTTAAAGACCACACGAACTTTAGTTGTAGTCCTATCATTTCGTATCACCGCATGGTGTGGTAAATATACAGCTTGATTTATATTTGTGCTTTGTACTGGTCTCATATGATTTAATGATAATGGGAGTTAAACGTTTCTAGTTCAGATTCTAATGAATTGCCAACTCTTGAACAGTTCAATGTTTTTATCGAGAACAGATTTAGAGCATTGGAGTGCTTAGACTCCAAAAAACCAGTGCCGCAATATACTGGTACAAAATCTTTTCTAGCCACAAATTCATACTCAAATAGTTTAAAGTGTGAATTTTGCTCCGAAGGTCACAAACTATGCTTTTGCAAGGGTTTTTCCAATCTTTCATGTGAACAGAGGCGTGACTTTGTTGTCAAAAATAAAAGACCAATGTTTGGGCTGCGACGTAATGAAAAACTACCTAACGGTGATAGTTGAACTGTTGAACTATTTACTCATTGAAAATATCACATAGCACTGTTATTTGCCATATTTATTGTGTTTTGAACTTATAAAATAATATACAATATTAAATCAAATAAAATATGCACTGCCGAAAACCTGAATTGAAGATGAAGTGACATAAAATTGAAAATCTTATTATTTCTTTCTTATCACCTGCCAGTACTTGAACTAAAGAGTACTATTACGCCATGTGAAGCTTGAACATACCGCCCACCAAGAACGATATTGAAGCGTTCGTACTAAACCATGCATAACAAACAAATGAAAAGATCTTAAAGTATAACAAACAATATAAATGTCCTATTATGCCTAAGTACTAATTTAAAAATAACACTAGAGAGCACATAGATATAGAATATACAAAAACAATGTTTAACATTTAATTAATTATTAATTGATCTGAACCCTTTACATGCAATGTGACCATTTGGATGATATTGTCAGGACCTAGATGATTGTCGATAGCTCGACCCAATAACCAACGAGTAAGAGGTAAGTAATTTTATTTTACCAACACTATATCACCTATCTGAGACTCAGGGACCTCATTACGTCGGTGAAAAAGCTCTAATCGTGAACTGCTAATAACCTTAATCAGTGCACTTTTGGTTCGTGCAACAAACAAGGAAATTTTCATGTGACACTTGTTCATTGTACTGGCGTAAACACACGCCACGTATGCTATCTCAAACTCATCACAATTCCGTGAAGCTCTACGTAGACATCTTGACTATATGCCTAACCAACTAGGAAAACAACCAACAACGTCGGTCAACTAATGTGCAACTTCGGATAGCACTGATCTTTTTGTTATAAGTCCTTCCTTAGGGTTCAACCGCCACCAATACTTGAAGATAACTGCAACAGTTGACCAGGTAAGACTCTCATATTTTAGTGAAATCCATAATATCCGTCCTTCTCTCTTTAAATTTACCTCATTCTTCTAGAAATTTGATCCTTAATATTTTGACCTAGTCCTACTATTAGAACTTCTCCTTCACACCTTTGCATTCTATATCTTTAGAAGTTGCCATTATGAATGGTCCATTTCACCTTAGTTCTTTCTTTCTTTTTTAGCAATTGCATGGTATGGTAAGCAAATCGCATTGTGTATTTGAATACATTCTTCTTTCACAGGTCTCTCTCATATAGTTTAAATTGTCACCTTTAACAAACAATTTCTCTAAAGATTTTCTTCCTCTAGCTATCTCATGGCTGTTGCCACCAACGCATCGTGATTGTTCTTCAGGGAAGGGGAGTTCTTCAATATCTGCATATATCTCTACACGTTTCTTCTGTTCTAAAGTATGTCTTTTAACTTTATTGTGTTGTACTTGATCTTCTTTTTCATAAAATCTTTTCAGCATATCATTTTCGTTGATGTAAGTATGCATTACCATTACATCCTCTGTACTAATTTTATTTTTTATAATTTCAGGCGTCACCGCACCAGAAAGTATCCATCCTAAGCTTGAATTCTGTGCCAGAATAGAACCATTTGGATCTCTCTTTATACCATCCTTTATGATCTGACTGTAGACCTCTGCACCTAACAGTATATCTATTTTGTTAGGTTTATCAAACTCAGGATCAGCTAATTGTAATCGTTCTAGATCTAACCATTTTACTGTTTCTAAATTCGTTTCAGGTAAACATGAGGTGATGGTCTTTAAAACATACGCCTTTACCTCGATCTTAAAGTTGGACTCTACTAGTGACTGCAAATCGAGAGTAACCATACAATTAGATATGGTTGTTTTATTTGCACCAACGCCACAAACTACTCGCCTAACTGGAGTTTTCTTTAACCTTAAAAACTGTACTATGTCTTCTGTAACGAAGGTGGCCTGGGAACCCTGATCTAATAAGGCTCGTAGAACTTTAAAGTTACCGGAACTTGATTGAGCTTTTATTAGTGCTGTAGGTAATAATATTTGCTTAGTGAGATTGACCTGACCAGTGGATAGGCATGAAACAATCGGAAACTCATCCACTGTAGAACTGAAGTTGTCAGTATTGTCAACATTATTGACATTCTGACACTTATTATAATTTGCACTGGAACTAGCATTTGAAACCGGACTATTATTTGAACTTGAACTATGATTAACATGCAATAATGAATGATGACGTTTATTACATGTTCGACAACAAGTGGACTTCTGACATTCACTTACCATGTGATTACCACCCAGGCAGTTAAAACAAATTTTATTTTTATATACAAATTCACGCCTACGATCTATATCTAAATTAATAAACTTTTTACAAAAGCATAACTTGTGGTTTTCTGTACAGTATTCACATTTGATTGGGCTTGTATTATTATTGTTATTTGTAACTAACATAACCTTTGGACTATTATGATGCGACTGGGAAACATTGTACTGACCTGTACTTTTTTTAGGTTCAATGAACTCTAATGCTCTAAATCTACTTTCTAGAAAGCTCTTGAACTGATCTAATGTTGGTAAATCTCCGGAATTATCACTGGAAACTGTAATTTCCCACTGCTTGCGAGAGTCTGGATCAAGTTTCGATGCAACAATATAAATGATTATTATATCCCAAGTGCTCACATTGATCTGTAGGTTTTGTAAGGCATTCATACATTCATTTGTGGTATCTAAAATTTCCTTCAATGCACTAGCCGACTCGACATATACTCGTTTTTGACCGAAAAATCTTTGTAATATACAATTTGCCAAATATTTCGTATTATTGTATCTATTTTGCAACTGCTCCCAACACTGTGTATAATTATTATCCGTAATTGGTATATGTCGAATTAGCTGTTCAGCTTCCCCAGTAAGAAGCCCCTTTAAATAATGCATCTTCTGAACATTGTCAAGTGAACTATTTTTATGTACTAAAGAAATAAATAAATCGTGAAAAGAAGTCCATTCGGAATATTTACCTGAAAATGTCGGAATTGTAATTTTCGGTAACTTAACTATGTTTGATACAGCGTGAGACCTATCATTAATTACTTCACTATTACTGCTGGACTCAATCATCAATTGCCTTTGAGTGGCTTTCAACAATGTTCTGTACTCTAAATAAGTATCTTCTACTGTACTATAAACATCATTCAACATGTAAGAAGACGAAGACAACTCTTTATCAGTAGCAATTTCAATCAACTTCGCATTATTATTTCGAAATTGCATCCAATCTCTTTCCAAATTTTCTGTTCTAATCTCTACATAATCTAAGGTTATCCTACTTTTAGGAGACTTATTAAAATTAGACAGACCTCTCTCAATTGACCTTTGGAGGTTCAACTGTACATTGACAAGACCTTCCATGGTAACGCACACAAATGTTTTTATATATACAAGTAATCACAAATTATAACACAATTAAAAACTAAAACAATTAAAGAACTTATTTCACACTCCAAAAACAGTACTAACAAATTACAAACAAACAATTATTATGTGCAGGTTAATTTTCAATTAACAACTTATGTCACTAGTGAATGCTTTCCATTTAAAACTTTAATTAAATACTCAAGTAAATAATATCATCAATATTTACACTGGCTATAAATCCGTTCGTACTTATTTCCTAAATAATAATTGTTCTAAGTCAGTACTACAATCGAACTATACTAATATTTTAAGTCCTTATATTCTAAACCACAATATTACAATGTACTTACAATTTCACATAAACAAACCACTTCACTTTGACATCAACTTCCTTCAGAGTAACCTTCCAGACGTAGTCGTCAACTCTTGATCTCTTTCCAACAATACTCCCGTACTAGGCTTGAGGCATAAATATTGGATTAGGTACGTGGATTAGGTATTTTTCGATACCAGTACGTACCTAATCCACTATACCGAGGATTAGGTATTTTAGTATTCTATGAATATTCATAAAATATTTATCGATTGTAAACGAAACTACACTCTATGCATCTATATTTAAGATTCAAATGCATATAGGAACATTCACACCCCATCTAGGATTAAATATCTTAACTAACCCCATCTAGGATCAATTATCTTAACTATTATCTAATGTAACGTTATGAGAACTTTTTTTGTGATGACAATTCAACCTTAAGTCAATAGATGGCGCTGAACTACATTTTATTTTCTTTTGGTAAATTTTAATTAATTCCTAAAATAAGAGATATTTTAGGAATTGATAAAAATAAGAACAAAATTAAAATAAATCACAATGCTAGAAATACATTATGTATGTATTTCTATTTTTTATAATAATAAAATCAATTTAAAATAAAACCTATACCGAATTTTTAATTCTGTAATTTATTTAATTTATTACTCCATCTTACCTCGGTACTTTACTTATTTTTATCAATAAAAAATTCCTAAAATATGTGATAAATTTTTACTTATAGAAAATACTTTTTGCAGTTCAGTGCCATCTAAAGTCACATAAAAGAAAAGTTTCAATAACGTTATTTCGTAAAAAGGTTCGATGAAAAATACTCGATCCTAGATGGCGTTTGAATGCTCTCTAATGAATTTGAATCTTATGCATTAGACATAGCGTTTAGTTTCGTTAACATTTAAAAATACCTAATCCAAACACCTGTTCCTAATATTTATTTAACGTATTCAGTAAATATTAGGAACGGGTGGATTAGGTATACCTAATCCAAACACCTGTTCCTAATATTGAACGTATTGAATAAATATTAGGAACAGGTGGATTAGGTATTTTTCGTAATAAATATTCAGAATAAGGAATGTATTAGATTACGTACGATATTAGGTACTGGGTATTTAGATGGATTGATCGTACCGAATATTTTACTTGAATGATTAATATTATTGTTAGGTGTTAATATTAGACTTTATTACGAATGTAAAACTATTTGTTTGTCTGTTACCGTTTCACGCCTAAATAATTGAAAGGGTTTTGATAAAATTTGATGTGGTGAATTTTGATATCATGCGAAAGGACAATTATGGTACTTTTTGGCACAATAACTGATATACCTACACGCGAGCATAGCCGCGGGCGAACATTAGTATTGAATAAAGAAATATTCCCAGTAGCATTTTTTTACGATTTACGTTCATACCTAATTAACACACTTATGAGTAGCATATCTATACATATAAAAAAAATTGGAGTGTCTGTTTGTAATATTGAAATAACCGTTTTTTTACTACATGCATATGAATATAAATAAGGTACATACACCAAAATAACATTTTTTTAAATTTTTGTCTGTCTGTCTGTTTGTTCCGGCTAATCTCTGTAATGGCTGGACCGATTTTGGCGGGACTTTTTTTGGCAGGTAGCTGGTGTAAGAAGGAGCAACTTAGGCTACTTTTTTTTTCTTTTGGTAAATTCTACGCGGACGAAGTCGGGGGCACAGTTAGTTTATTATATTTTTCATTAACTTAATATTCGCGAGCAATCATTCTGAATATGCAGTAGGACCCTATTACCTAATATTGATACTTACTAATGAAAAAAATACCTTCCACATTTCGAATATTAAATACCTATGTGGTTAGATAAGTATTCAATAAATATTAGGAACAGGTATTTGGATTAGGTATTTTTAAATATTAGGAACAGGTGGATTAGGTACGGAATTTACCTAATCCAGCCCATGTCTATCCCGTACTACAATTAGTCACCGCGTTGCGGCTGCTCACCAGCTACAACCACCAGGAACTACTCTATTGACCTAAAGACGGGCGTGCAGCACTAATAGGCACACCACCATCAATCAATTACGTCGCAAAAAGAACTGTTTGCTCTGAAATATCCGGCTCGAATAGGACCAATGTTTAGTGTCCTAATTGAACTATGAACTGGAACTACCATAGAAGGTTAAATAAAACCACTATTGTTTGAACTGATTTGTATTCTTTTTTCTATCATTGATATAAAAACACAGTTGGACTATACATTTTAGACACAAACTTCCGATAGCGCGCTTCACAACACTTCACCGCCATCTATTGATGGACCAGAGAACTAAACTTAACATGGCCTTATACAATAAATCAAAACACCTCGTTACCGCGATGTAACTTAGTGCAGTGCCATCTATTGATGGTTTGACAAACCTATAATCTAATGGGTAAGACGGTAAACAATGTTGTATAGCAAAACATTATTTTTAATTTTTTCCCAATAATTAAATTATGAAAGTCTTCAATACAGATCCAACTTAATAAAAAGCGATTTATTTTATTTACTAAACTCTAGGGGAGATTATCAGATAATCTTGTTTAAGTGTAGACGTACACATTAATAGTAAATTAATTGTAAGAAATAACTTTAATTTGACTCTGAGCTTGTAAAAGACAAATTTTTAGGCACTTCAAAATTTAAGAATAATTAATAGCTTCATTTTTATTTATTATTTCAAACTAATTCAGAAGTTGATATTTTTGCGATTCGTTTTAAAGTATTTTCATAGATTACAAATTTTAATTATCTATGACCTAATAATACCTACTCAGCTATGTGATTCCGGCAGAGTAGAATAGCATCGCCCCATATCCTTCAATGGGTGTCGTAGAAGGCGACTAATAGATCAGCAAAGGTGTATTCATTACCTTATACTCCGTCCACTAATCCGCATTGGGTAAGCGTGGTGGACTACTGCCTAACCCTCCTTCGATAACAAGGAGAGGCCTTCTGTCCCAGAGTGAGTCGATTTACAAGGGCTGTTATGATGACAATAATACTACTTGAATTATCATTTTCACTAAAATAGTAAAAGTTAATAATTAACTGTCTTGTTTAGAACATATTTTCTTAATTTTTATTTAATCGGTAGAAACAAGACATGATTCATCATCCGGGTCATATTGACCCACCGCGTACAGTAGGTAGTCTTCGTTCTATTTTTTTCGACACAAATGCCAGGTTAAGTATTACGCGTGCTGTTACCGTCAAACTCAGGCTACCCCCGAAATCGTGTATTCGTATAGACCAATCAGTTTATTACCCATCACATCAAAGGTTATGGAAACACTGTTTCTCAAACGTCTAAATACAGTATTAGCAGAAAACGAAATCATCCCTCAACATCAGTTTGGATTTAGAAAAAATCACAGCACCGTAGAACAGTTCCATAGGGTAGTAGAGGAGGTCCACAAGGCATTTGAAAATAAGCAATACTGTTGCGCTGCATTCCTGGATATCTCACAAGCTTTCGATAAAGCTTGGCATGAAGGCTTACTTTACAAAATAAAAAATCAACTCCCAACTAATTACTACATCTTTTTAAAATCATACCTAACTGTGAGGTATTTCTTTGTAAAGCAAGGGAAGACACAACCAAACTCCATAGAGCTCATGCAGGTGTACCACAAGGTAGTGTACTTGGCCCGACACTATATATAATCTTTACCTTGGACTTGCCGATGACCTAAGGTGTCGTGACTGGAACATTTGCTGAAAACACAGCAGCCATAGCAACACATGACGAACCCACACAGACAAGCAATATGCTTCAACGTTGTCTAGACAACATTTCAGAGTGGCTGGTAGACTGGCGAATAAAGGCGAATGAATCCAAATCGATACAAGTGACTTTTACCATAAGACGAGAGACATGCCCTCCTGTTACACTTAATAATGTACAGATACCCCAAGCCAATGAAGCCAAAATACCTTGGGATTTATCTTGATCGTCGGCTCACCTGGAAGAAACACATATTTACAAAACGTAAAGCACTCGGAATACAATTAAGAAAAATGTACTGGCTATTCGACAGAAAGTCTTAGTTATCAATGAGCAATAAAGTCCTTTTATAGAAGTGTATCGTGAAACATATCTGGACTTATGGTATAAAGCTCTGGAGGGCCGCCGCCAACTCAAATATAGAAATACTTCAGAGATTTCAATCAAAAATGTTATGGATAATTACAAACGCCCCTTAGTTTGTAACAAACAAACAGTAACACCATGATCAGATTAGTGCTAGATTAAATGAAACACCTAATGGTACCTTACAAGGACAGATTGAATAATCATCCAAATACACTAGCCTCTAATTTAATGGGATTTCAATATTCAAAAGATTCAAAAGAAAGACTCCTAGAGTTCTGTGGGAAGAACTCTATAAATCAATGTATATCAAAATCCACAAATAGTGAATAACCATAATAGGCGTGTGTCACTGGACGTACAGCCTCCAGAGACGAGAAATATCCTTAATCGTTTGCTGAATGTCCACAGGGAACAGATTGCAATATTTGAAATACAATAAAAAAAACTCACTCTACCATTCCAAGGGGAATTAGGAAAATTAGCAACACATTTCTATGTCAGACATATCAAGAAATGGGATTCATACGCCTTACAATCCTGGCTCATTTAAAAAAGGCGTGAAGGTGTTTTTCCTACTCGCTTTGCCAAAGATATAACTACCCCTTTGCTGATCCATTAGTCGCCTGCTACGACACCCATTGGTAGATATTGGGCGATGCTTTAACGTGGTACTATAACATTGTCAAGTTATAGCACCTCTTAGTCATTTCTAAATAATTCAATTTATGCAATTTATAATTCTATTTTTCTCAGTGGTTCACAAGGCACCTTAAGCTGGTAGCTATGCTGGTACGCACGTGTCTATCTCTACAGTTGTCTATAATAATCTATCTGTCGCCCAAACTTACTCCCTGGGACAACCCAGACTTAAGTTTTTCTAGGAATATAGCGTGTATTTAAATTTACTTAGCTGCGTATATAGATATACTTAGAGTTGCCTATATTAAGTAAAAAACAATAAAATATTTTTAGCAAAAAAATACGAAAACCGACTTCAAGACGTACAAATTTTAACTGAAAATTAAGAAATAAATAATATTTTTATTTAGAAGTTGAAAGGAGCTTCATAGAAAACCAAGGAAAGTATTGGTACACATTTATAATTCTTTATTTATAATTCGTACTCCGATATATTTGGAGCCGAATCTCTACAACGAAAAAGTGCGTTTTATACCGCTTCTCCCCTACAAGTGACGCCAGCAGCAGCAAAAATGCGCAGCAATTGTCTTTTACTTATAAATTAATTTTCCTTTATTAATTATTATTATGCAAATTTAAATTATCACATCCAAAGAGCGTGCATTCGATTTGTTACGTCAAAATCGTCACATTTAGTGGATTATTCAGTTTCAGACTTAATTTTGATTGAAGCTATGTGAACAGTTTTAGCAAAGAAATTATATATTATAGCAAGAAAAATTTTTGGTGCAACTAAAATGGGAAATAGGGTGTTATGCTGGGTGCCTTTTCTTTGCTATATGGCTGTCAAAGTAACATATACAACATGTAAATTAAATAACCAACACCCTGAATACAGGTGGTTAGGGATCGGCTTCTCAGTTGCTTTCAAAATTAAAAAAAAAAAAAACATTTTAAAAATATGTAAAATAATAAAAAAAACATAAGTGGGTATTTTTTTTTTGAAATCTTTCTTTAAAAAAAAATTGTATTCCACTCGGAAGCCGATCCCAAACCACCTGTATTCAGGGTGTTGGTTATTTAATTTACATGTTGTAGTATTGTTATTTGTAATGTATGAAAATGTGTTAAAGGTTGGTATCAGAGATACTGACCACATAACCTGTCATAGACTTGATGACTTGTAATTTTCTACAGCTTTGATTGAATTTGATGTTCGTTGTATAAAATCTTTAGTGTTGTCAATGTATGTACTAAATTTATTTTGAGAAATAAATATTTTTGATATTTAATTAAAAAGTGGTTTACTGAAGTACGTAGTAGTGGCTGTGCTAAATACTCTACTAGAGATAACTTTATAATAAATACTTTCTTACTTTATTAATTTTAACGAGGATTTTAACAGTGTTTGGAAGGTATAAGTACTAATTTTATATACATACTGTATTATAATAGGTACACATAAAATATAATGCTTAACATAATAATAAATGCAGTCAAATGTTCAAAATCCTAGCTCACGGCAATTTTTTGATGGTACACCCTGGGTGCTCCCGGCTAGTGGACCTATCGCTCTGCGAGTAATGTCTATATGTGCAATTGTGCATGGGGTCACATATACATGTGTATGGAATAAAATTACAGCGAAAAAAAATATTGGTACTTCCACAAATTAAACCTTGTTGAGTTCTTGCCGGTTCTTCTCAGAACAAGGCCTCCTGGTAGACTATTGAACCGATGGCATCAAAATTGACTTTCTTAAGTGTACAAATTGTACCTAAATGAATAAAGAAATTTTGTCTTTGACTTGACTTTGTCATAAGCTCAAAAATATGGACTAAAAAATTATACAAGACAATAATCCACATGGAGTGTCACAGCATGCACATTAATGTGACTCAACTACTGGTAACCTTGACGGTAACTTTTATTGAAACTAAACTAAAAAGCAAAAAAACAGTGCAATAAATAGAGTTGAGGATGCTTAGGGTTTGAGTGTATCCGATATTGTTCTTTTGAACTTAGAAGAACTGTTATTAGAGATATCTCTTTGCCTACAAACACGTTGCATTTCATTGTAATTTGTTGACATTACCATCATTGTATATATTTGAAATATTTATTTATTTATTTATTTGAGATAGGTACACTGACAGATTATGGTCATTACATAAGCTCAGAAATATGGACTAAAAAATTATACAAGACAATAATCCAGATTGAGTGTACACAACATGAACATTAATTTAACTTAACTACTGGTAAACCTATATGTATATATCTAAACTAAAAATCAAAAAAAACAAGTGCAAAAATAGAGTAAAAAAATATAGTTAAAAAAAAAAAAAATTGTTAAAAAAAAATATAGTTGTGGGTGCTTAGGGTTTGAGTATATCCGATACTGTTCTTTTGAACTTAGAAAAACTGTTATTAAATATGTCTATTTGCTTATAAACACGTTGCATTTCATTGTAAGTGCGACACATTCTCACAATAGGGTTGTAAAAGGACGTATTATTTTTGTATACCTGGATGTTGAAAGTATTTGAGTAACGCGATTTATGCCTGGTATTTATATCGATTGAGGAAATCAAGCTTGATGAATCAATGGTTGAATGGATAATTTTGTGTAGACAGAGGAGATCATATCTCTTACGACGCATATGCAGTTGAATCATACCAAATTCTGAGAGCCTGTCCTTGTAGCTGTTGAGTGACCTACCAAGGTTATATTTACGGGAGACGTATTTTAAGCAGCGTCTCTGCACTCTTTCTATGGAATTTGTATGAACGTCATAGTATGGGGACCAAATTGGACAACAATATTCAAGGACACTCCTCACCAAACTAAAGAAAAGACACAAAACGCTGTTAGGTTTTTTAAATTCCTTTGTTGATCTGATTATAAATCCTAATAGTTTATTAGCTCTCTTTGTGATGTGAGAGTAATGAGGGCGGAATGTTAGTTGCTCGTCAAAAAGCACTCCCAAGTCCTTTATTATTTCCTTTCTCTTAAGTTTCTGATTCAGTACAAAATAATCATTATTTAATTTATTCTTCTTTCTCGTGAAAGAAATAACATTGCACTTATCTACATTAAGACACATCTTATTGGATGAGCACCAGTTAGAGATAGTATCTAGATCACGTTGAAGTAACAAGCGCCGCCCTTCATCCCCAACATCAACAAAAACCTTGAGATCATCAGCATACAGAAGAGAGGGACAGGATAGACGACAGATCAGATCGTTTATAAACATGACAAAGAAGAGCGGACCAAGATGCGACCCTTGAGGAACACCTGAAGTAGTCGATATTGTTGATGAAGAATATCCCTTAACGGTAACAAGCTGGGTTCTATTACTCAAGTATGAAATAATCCACCTAAGCAGACATCCATGAATGCCGTAATATTCAAGTTTAAGACTCAACAGAGAATGGCTAACCTTATCGAACGCCTTGCTAAAGTCCAAATAAATAGCATCAACTTGACCTCCAGATGCAAACTTTTGACAAAGGTAATTCTTAAATTCCAAAAGGTTACTCAACGTAGACCTTTTCCTGACGAATCCATGTTGCTTCTCAGATACAAATCTACTTAGGTGATGGTAGAGAGGAATATATGTTAAAGATTCAAACAGCTTAGCTATACAAGATAAAATACTGATTGGTCGGTAGTTAGTGCAACATGTTTTGTCCCCAGATTTGAATACAGGGATAATGTGAGCGATTTTCCAACGCAAGGGGAAAATACCTGTCGCTAAAGATTTATTAAAAAGTATAGCCAGCGGGAAGGATAGTTCTTCAGAACAGTTCTTTATAAATTTAGGAGGGATCTCGTCAGGCCCAGCACCTTTCCGTACGTCAAGTTGCTTAATTTTGTGGCATATGTCTGTACGACTTATGTTTAACTCATGCAGTGTCAAGTCAGGAATAGCTAGCTTTGTAAAATCTAATATGCATTTATTCACAAGTGTTTCCAGTGTACGGGTTCAACCTATGAGAAAACAATACGAGAAACAATTATTAGGTTATAAATGTAAAAACGCATTAGTTCGAAAAAGTGTTCTTGGAATGGCCCCACACATTTATAACAAAATTCCTGGTACGTGGAAAGATCTGACTGTGGCACAATTTAAATCTAAATTAAAATCATTTCTAATACAAAAGTGTTATTATGCAATTAATGAATTTTTAAACGACATGGAAGTTTGATATAAATGTTAACTAATTTATTTTATTTTTATTTTGTTTTATGTATTGACAGCATGTTTATTTTTATTTTTTTGAAGATTTGGACTTAGTAATTTTTGACATATAATTAATGAAGTTTTAAACGACATGCAATTTTGTTTTAATACAAATGTTGACTAATTTATTTTAATTTGTTTTATGTATTGACAGTGTTATTAATTTAGAGAATTTGGACTTAGTATTTTTTGACATACATAATTAATTATTCTATTGATATCAAACATGATATGATATTGCCATCTTAATATATTATTATTATTATTATTGTAAGTGCGACTCATTATCGCAATAGGGTTGAAAAAGGACGCATTATTTTTGTATACCTGGATGATCAAAGTATTAGAGCAACACGATTTATGCCTGGTATTTATATCGATTAGATCACATACATACGCTGCAGCAGGTTATACAGAAGACCGAGGATTATAACCTGCCTATGCTTAGCGTTCGTGGACTTTGAGAAAGCCTTCGATTCTGTCGAGACCTTTGCAGTGCTCCAGTCACTCCAGAGGTGATAGACTACCGATACATCCAAGTGTTGCGGTCACTGTACGAAAACGCCACTATGTCAGTTCGCCTTCAGGACCACAATTCAAAACCCATACAGCTCCAGCTAGGCGTGAGACAGGGTGATGTTATATCGCCGAAACTATTCACAGCTGCGTTGGAGGACGCGTTTAAGCTTTTGGACTGGAGAGGACTCACCTTCGCTTTGCAGATGATATCGTTGTTATGGCTGAGACCTTGGAAGACCTGGGCACAATGCTCGACGATCTCTGTAGAGTCTCTCAACAAGTGGGTCTTAAAATGAACATGGATAAGACGAAAATCATGTCTAATATCCATGTCGCACCCACTCCTGTTAAGGTTGGAAGCTCTACACTGGAAGTTGTCGACGATTATGTTTACCTGGGACAAACAGTCCAACTGGGTAAGTCCAACTTCCAGAAAGAGGTCAATTGACGAATCCAACTCGGCTGGGCAGCGTTCGGGAAGCTACGCAGCATATTCTCGGCCCATCTACCGCAGTGTCAAGACGAAAGTCTTTAATTCGTGTGTGTTGACACTGGGCTTACAATGGGCCTCATATTTGAACCTTCTTATTAAGAAGGCTCAAGGTCATCCAAAGGGCAATGGAGAGAGCTATGCTCGGAGTTTCACTGCGTGATCATATCAGAAATGATGAGATCCGCAGGAGAACCAAGGTCACCGACATAGGCCAAAGAATTGCGAACCTCAAGTGGCAGTGGGCAGGGCACATTGCGAGGAGGACTGACGGCCGTTGGGGCGGAAAGGTCCTTAAGTGGCGACCACGTACCGGGAAACGCAGCGTTGGTAGGCCCCCCACAAGGTGGACTGACGATGTAGTGAAGGTCGCGGGAAGCCGCTGGATGCGGGCAGCGCAGGACCGACCGGTTTGGAGATCCTTGGGGGTGGCCTATGTCCAACAGTGGGCGTCTTTCGGCTGAAATGATGATGATGATTTATATCGATTGAAGAAAGCAAGCTTGATGAATCAATGGTTTAATGGACAATTTTGTGTAGACAGAGGAGATCAATCAATTAACTTTAAAGCTCAGTTTTACTGCAAAGAATAGTTATTTTATTGATTAATTTTATTTACATATAGCTGTGCCCGTGACTTCGTCCGCGTAGAATTTACCAAAAGAAAAAAAGTAGCCTAAGTTACTCCTTATTACACCAGCTACCTGCCAAAAAAAATCTCGTCAAAATCGGTCCAGCCGTTTTAGAGATTAGCCGGAACAAACAGACAGACAGGCAAAAATTATAAAAAATGTTATTTTGGTCTATGTACCTTAATATTCATATGCATGTAGTAAAAAACGGTTATTTCAATATTACAAACAGACACTCCAATTTTATTTTTATGTATAGATGTATAGATTTTAAAGAAAGCTAACAGCTTGCTACATGATGTACCAGTAAACTTTTTTTAAAAAAAACCTTTTTTTTTTATTTTTATTTTTAAATCACCTCAGAAGCCGATCCCAAATCCACCTGTATAATTGATTCTTAATTTAAAATACAAAATCGCTAGGTGCAGTCTTGGTCTTCAATTAGTTAGCGCAAATAGTAACCTTTTTACAGTATCTATACTGTCGTGAAAAATATACAGGATGTAAAAGACATGAAGTCAAATGAGAACCATGTATTCTACTCACCATCATAACATTTTTTTTCCTTTAGATATCCTATACCTGGGAAATTGATAGGTACGATTTTATTGAAAGTCAAAGTCATAATTTTTTTTTTCATTTTTTTATGAAAACTTATTCTATACGTTATTTCTTAATTATTGTCCAAAGAAATATTATCATTTTTTTAGTATTTCATAACAAAAAATGGCCTCAAAACGTTAGCGTTCAATGTAGCTCACTCGATGCGCACGGACACTAACGAACGGGGCCGCCATCTGGCAAAATTATCGCGGTTTTGCGAATTGCGTGCGAGTTGAGCCCTTTACATTGCGCGGTACAATTTGCAATTTTTTTTAACACCAAAAATTATAAATCAATTCCCAGCGATATTTTTTTTTGAAATATGTCTTATTTTGATGTATAGAATACATGGTTTTCGTTTGACTGTTCATGTCTTTTACACCCAGTATATTTCCGCATCAGATTGTTAACAGTTATACAGGCTCTAATAAGGAAACTATTGCGTGTGTAGTTTGTACAAAAGGAATGCTAAATGGTTTGTAATTTTATTCAATAGATCGCGACAATCTACTAAGTTTCTGGCCAACTTGAGAAGCAATACAACGTCTCAAACGTTACGTCTAATAGTGAGTGGCAAAGTGTGAAACTTAGAACAGCGTTCATCATAGATTTTTGACGGGGAGATCAAATGCATTTACACATCGTCCCTGCGGGATGGAGCCAACCGCAGGGATATGTGGGACTCGCTGTAAAGGCATTCCTTCCATACCCACTAAACATCCTCCCCGGCCTGACCTTCAGTGCGCTATTACGGGACGGCTCGGTACTGTGCACGTGAGCGCAACTACACCGAGACCGTCCCAACGCTGCCCGTCAAGGCACTCCTTACACCAATTGGTGGCCAGCAGCCACTGCTCCACCGACGGCTGCTCGACCTCGCGTCCTCCTGACGAGGACACCGGGAGCAGCCATCGGACCGCACCCGGGGGACTTCGGGCGCGGTTGGAACTAGCCGTGGTGGAAAAACAAAAACAACTCGACCATGGCATGTGACTTCGAATGCCAAGGGGACACACTTGACATCAAAAGCCACACACCCGCCGAGAAAGTTTCCCCACCACGTTACCAGGGTCCGCCACGAGGAGGCTTCCTCAAACGTGACCTCAAAGCGTAGGGACCTTAACTCGTTACTTAAATTTTAAATTTTATTTGAATTAAATAATAATAAACTTTATTTGATTTTTTCCAATTTCTTAATATAAACATCATAATATTGGTTCCATATCGAACCAGCGTACTCCAGGTGGCTGCGCACAGTATAAAATTTTAATAGTTGTCATAGATTTAAACGCCTTCGCATTACAAACCCCAGTGAACGTGATACCTTGTTGATGACAGCTGAGATATGTTTTTGAAAAGTTAATTTAGAGTTCAATATTCATTTATTGAAACTGAAGTTGTATTTAAGTATGTGAAATAAACGTTATTATTATTATTATAATATAACTCCCAAGTCATTATAATATTAGTACATTAGTGCAAAGGCTGCTAAATAGGCAATTGCAGGTCAAGTATGAGTTTGAATTGAAGGCCGAGCCGCAGGCGAGGACTTCACTAATACGAGACAGGTAATTGCCATTTCGGCCGAGGCATTTAAAGTGCTTTTCTCAAAAGAATGCAGGGAAATAAAAGATACTTTACCTTTGTCGCTAAATAAATATCATCTGGGGCTTTTATTAAAAATTGCTTTATGTTTTTGCCTTTAAATCCGGTCGATTGTCGTTTAAATCTTGTGAAGTAAAATCAATCTCCATTTCACTCTCTGAACCGTCGGAATTAATTTTAATTATTAAATTTATAAATATATGTAAATAACAAATCAAGCCGAATTTTCAGTTTTGCCACCAATTATATTTATCACCAAGGCAAACGCATTATGGCTATACAGCCACGAGAACGCAATTTGTACTAAGCAAAGAGATTGTTTAGTATGCCAAGATTGTTAAAAGAGATCCAATTAACGAGTATCTATTGATGTCTTAAGTCCCTATTCGCCCCTTAGACCCTATTCCCCCCATTTTACGGTATTTAATTGTATTATATACTCTTTGTTTAATAACTCCAGCACGCCGTTTCATACAACATTACTGGAGCGTTGTAGTGTTCCAAACTCAAAAACCCGCTCCAGCAATGGATTTTGTTTTCTTTGTCCGTAAATTCGAAACTTCGCGTGTTCTTTTTTCGAAAATAATGACAACATTCATGTTTGAGAAAAATATATTACTACGCTCACACCAAATTATTTTATAAATAAATATATGCATAAACAACCATGACTCGTTAACAAATATTCGCGTTCGTCACACAAACATTTGCCGCTACGAGGACTCGAACCCGGACCGGTTGAAGTGTAGGCAGCTCAGGCAGCTATACTGACCACTCCACCAAGACGGCGTCTATATTATTAGCTTCCTGTTTCAGCGATAACATCTTATTCTTTTTTTTATGTTACGAGATGGCAAACAAGATTGCGGCCCACCTGATGTTAAGTGGTCACCGCCGCCTATAGACACTTGCAATATTAAGTGTAAATCACTTAACACCGCAAGTGCGTTTGCCATCCTGGAGACTAAGATGATATGCCCTCCATGCCCAGTAATTACACTGGCTACCTTTCCCTTCAATCCGAAACACAGCGAACTGCTTCACGGCAGAAATAAGAAAGGCGGTGGTACCTACCCAGACGACCCTACATATGGGTCTACCACCTAGTAAAAATATTGTTTGTGTTGTTCATCATTGCCCTGTTTCTAATTATATTTGTGTTCGGCGTAACATGCTTTCTTCTTCCATTCTCCTCGATCAACCGTCATCTCAACATGAACATCTTTGTCATTTCAACTTCCCCACAGTCTATCCATCTTTTCTTCGGTTTTCTCTCTCTTCTTATATCCATCCAGATACATTCTTATTACTCCCTTTGTTACATGCTCATTGTCTTTTCTCATTTATATGCCATGCCAATCTGCGACCTCTAGAATAGTTATGTTGCTGTGTAAAGAATAGTTAATAAGTTTGTGATGAAAATAAATTCAAAAATAATTGGCGCTGGCATTTCACCCGGCGCTATGGCGCCGCACACTCCGCATATGGGCGGCGAGGTCCTATGTAAATTGTAAACTCGAAAACATCTGTGCAATTCGAGCAGCATATTTTGCATAAATTTCGTCCAATGGAAAATATTGGTGGCTGGACATGGCGTGGCAACAATGTCGACAGTAGTTGTACCTATGTATTGTGTTATTTGGTTAGAAGACGGCATAAGGAAGAGATCTCTTCAACCAGGCAGTCCGGTCTGGTTGAAAAGATATCTTCTAGAGATAAGTTCGCCCTTGTAAACTATGTAACTAACAATTGTATTGTGTATTTTATGTGCAATAAAGAGTATGGTAAAGGTGATATCAGACGGTTCACTTCAATAATTGTTCACTCCAGTGAATGCTTCAATTTTATTTTCTACCATGATTAACGGTCAAACTGGAATAAAACGGAAAAGAACATTCATCTCCTCTTTTCTTTCAGTACGTCGTCGAAAGACCATCTTGCCGTGATGTTTTCTTCTACAAGACTCGAAACGAAATGATCGCATCCGAGTGAATGCTCACAGTGTTCAAACTGTTCAATTACCGTTCATTCGAGTGGGAGTGAAAGACGCCGAAGGCCAATATCCAACACTGTTGGATCGGTTCAGTAATGAATTCATTCAGCACTTGTGTAGTAGTGTTTCATTTCGAGTGAAAGTAGGTACTGAATGAAAGGCGAAAATGATCCGTCTGATACCACCCCGTCGCCTATAGCGCTGTTATACGGACGTGACACTCGGTCTGCCAACCCTTGTCCCCTTCTCTACCCCAAGGAGCATTGGTAACTGCACCAACAGAAACACAGCACTACTGCAGTGTTATTAGCCTGTAAGGTGGAGGCACTCCCTCATTTCGAGCGGATTACTACGCACGAAAACTGAGGACATGTTGTACAGTGTCTTTCTTCCATCTTGCACCTAGATCAATATCTAGAATGACAAATATAATAAAATACTAAATAAATAGACTACCATGACGCAAATGCGTTTCAGTATCTATAAACACCCTGCGTGCCAATTTAATAAATTGAATTAAGTATATATTTTTTCCGAAACTTTGTTTAACTTCAGCCATATGCGTTTAATTAAACATTATGATTAATTATATTTGATCTTCATGTATGCTGCGACTTAATTAAAATATTAGTAATTGTTTGTATTTTACATATTTAGAGATCCATCAGTAAATTTTTGAAAAAGATTATTACTATGCTCATCATCATTTCAGCTTAGCCCTCTGTGGTACATTGGCATACCAAGGATCTACAACCTGATCGGTCCTGCGCTGCTCAGATCCAGCGGCTTCCCGCGACCCTTACACACTTGGACTATTTGCCCCACAGATTTATAACATACCAACATAATCGTCGACAATTTCCTGTGTAGAGCTTCCAACCTTTACAGGAGTGGATGCGACATGGGAACTGATTTTGTTTTATTCATGTTCATTTTAGAACCCATTTTTTTCAATGAAATGAAAAAGCTCTTTACTTAAATGGACTTTACTAAGTACTTTTAAATCGTCAAAACCCTACCACCATTTATTACCGGGACGATATAATTATTCATCATCATCATTAACAGCTCATATAATGTTCCCACTGAGGGGCTCGAGCCTACCCCACATTAGGGGCGATTAGGCCTTAGTCAACCACGCTGGCCAAGTGCGGGTTGGTCCACTTCACACACACACAACCTAACTATTTCTTCATAGGTGTGTGCAGGTTTCCTCACGATGTTTTCCTTCACCGTAAAAGCGTCGATTAAATGTACATATGCATTCAAAATTTGAAAACACATTGGTACATGGCGGGGATCGAACCAGTGCCTCCCGGGTTGGAGACGACGCTCTAACGCACTATGCCACCGACGCTTACATAATAATAATAAATAATAATTATTATGCTGAGATGGAGAAAAAATGGCGAAAGAAACTCCACAGCTTACAATTTGGTAATGATTTCAAAATATTCTGTAATGATATTGTCAATAGACAATAACAATATAATTAAAATTACAGTTTTACATGCGTAAATTTTTGGCAGTTATTACTCCCACGCATTTGGTTCATTTATAATAATAATTTATGATGCAAAAGCTTTTCTATATAATTTAATAAATGACATTTATGATAATAACAACTACATTGTCTAAATTTACATCAAATAAAAATAAAAAGTTCAAGATAACATGAGATGACCAGGTCTCATTGGCGGCACCTATTCTCAGGCGTGAGTATATGAGTATATAGGAACTGCGTATGAAGCTGAACTAAGTTTGCCAGACAATCGTTCAATATGTGGGCCCCATTGCAATTTAGCATCCAACATTATGCCCAAGAAAATAGTCGATTCAACAGGTTCCAATCTTATACCATTTATTTGTTTATTTGTTTCGACCCGTTTCACATTGGGTGTGTAAAACTTAACTAATTTGGTTTTAGTGTCGTTTAACAGCAAATTGTTAATGTTAAACCAATCTACTATTTTAGATAGTGCGTTGTTTACTTCGTCATAATTAGTCATTCGTCTGCTTATTTTATAAATCAGAGATGTGTCATCTGCAAACAACACTATATCATGACTTTTCTTTACACAGTATCGTATCGGTAGGCCATTAATATATATTAAGAACAGAAAAGGACCAAGAATTGAACCCTGTGGAACTCCTATTGTAACAACAGCTCCATAAGATCTTTTACCATTTATATCGACCCTTTGAATTATATTACTCAAGTAAGAAGTCAAAAGGTCGAGAGCCCTATTCCTAACGCCATAGTGGTGTAATTTCCTGACAAGAGTATCATGATTTACACAGTCGAAAGCCTTGGATAAATCACAGAATACTCCCAAAGCATCCTGTGAATTCTCCCAAGCTGAATATTATGTTTTTCAGTAATTCAACTCCTGCTTCAATGGTTGACCAACCCCTCGTAAAACCGAATTGGTGTTAATGTAACAAACTATATTTTACGAAATGATTAAGGAGTTGATTAAGCATTATCTTTTCAATGATTTTACTAAGCGTTGGTAATATATAGATCAGTCGTAAATTTGTGGGGTCCGAAGTATCACCACACTTAATAAAGGTATAACTTTGCTATGCTTCATCAAGTCAGGAAATACACCCGAAGCTAACACGATAGCCAAGTAAGGGGCAATTACATCTATTATACTTGAAACAGTTTTCACCGTATATCACAATTTGTTGGGAGACTACAGAGATCGTCGAGCACTGTACCCAAGTCTTCAAAGGTCTCAGCCATGTCTACCACAGTGACTACGATGTATTTGCAAAGCGAAGGTTATTTATGTATTCGACAAATTATTGAAGTCAAGTTCTCTCCAGTCCGGAAGCTTAAACGCGTTCTCCAACGCAGCTGTGAACCGTTTCGGCGATATAGCATCACCCTGTCTCACGCCTCACTGGAGCTGTATGGGTTTTGAGTTCTGTTCCTGAATGCAGACTGACGTAGTGGCGTTTTCGTACAATGACCACAACATTTGGATGCATAGATAATTAGATATCGATTTCTAGACACTAATAATCACAGGCACACGCACGCACACACACATACACACACAAACACACACACACGCACACACACACAAGCACACACAGTTCGCCTTACGGAGTGCTACTCTTCTGAATTGTACCGGTTCGTTTAGTTTAATTTATATTTTACAGAATTATGTCCTTTTTTTTTGTTTTTTTGTTTTAAGCCCTCGTAACCCAACCCTCGAACTAGATCTTAGAGGAGTGGGAGTGGCTGAAAATCAGCGCTGTCCTATGTCAGCACTAGCTGAGCCACCTCCATTTGCTTTCTTTGTCATGTACTTATGTCCCTAGAGATTCGTCCCTATATTTGTACGATGTTCTAGTTGTATTAGCATAAGAGTATGATTGTTACCTACTTGTTTGAAAGCAATAAACGCATTTTATTATTATTATTATTATTATTTGGCACCTCTGGAGTGTTTGGTGCACAGCCCAGAATCGAAGGCTTGCTCATAGTCGTTTTAAAATTATGCATTCACTGCTCATAGTTCACAAACACCAATCATAAATACCGATTATATTCTTCGGTCTTCTGTATAACCTACTACCGCAGCGTACTTACGTGATATACGGTGCTAAAGCCTTTTCGGAATCCAGGTTCTTCGGGAGGCTGGATGTTGTCAAACTTACGCCCGCAACGATACGTTAGGACTCTCGAAAACAGCTAGTAAACATGAATCAAAAAAGTGATGGGTCTATAGTTCTTCAATTGGTCTCTATCGTTTTGCCGTTTGAGCCTCGACTTATGAAATTGAATACCTAGCTTATGAAGAGCTTTCAGAAGCTCCGCTGTATCTCCCTGATCACCCGGCACCTAGTTGTTCTTAAGCTAATTGAGAGCTATCTAAAATCATACAGACTGATATCTTGGATAACTTCGGTATAATAACATTATAATAACATAGACTCAATAGTTTATCCACAACTGGTGTAACCCCTAAGCACCTCCACTAGTGGCGTGCATTAATATAAACATTAGGTAGGCATTTAGATCGAAGTCTCTAAAACTCAATCTGAAATCTTTACATAGTATAAAATAAAGTCGCACCCGCGTCCTGTACCTACCTACGCTTATATCTTTTCTACGCAACAGATGTTAATGTAATTTTCAATACTTAATAGATGCTATAACTATGCATAGTTATTACAGGATGGTAAAAATTCTAAAGTCCACGCGGACGAACTCGCGGGCGGCCGCTAGTAGAAAATAAAATCTTAAAAACAATTAAGTTTTATTGGAGTTAAGTATTTACAACAATATATTTCAGGTTATTCTTTTTGCGAATGGCGAACCCAGGATGGGTCAATTCGATGAATGTGTAATTGTTTCATAGTTATTTGTAAATAAATAAAAATAACTACTTATATATAAATAAAAAAAATCTTACCTATGAAATTTGGGTTTCTTACGCAGTTTTTCTACGCAAATTGAATTATCAGAACATTGGGAACACTGGAATTTTTCCATCGTCGTAAATTGCACAACACAACACCATAAAACACTATTAAGTTGATAAATATTGTAAAGAAATAAAAATTCGCACTAAAAAGTATTTATTATTCCCGCGCGTGCACTCACGCGCGGGAATAATAAATACTTTTATCTACACTCATGTCATAATATTCGAATTACGATATCAAAGGTGAACATAAAATGACATACTTTTTAATACAGATAATCAAAATTAAAATTAAAAAAAACAACCTGTAACATAATGACCATTATAACACCGGTTCGACTCATTATGATACAGCAACCTGTAACATAATGACCATTATAACACCGGTTCGACTCATTATGATACAGTTATTTTTCTTAAATACTACTCGGGAAGGCAAAGGGATCTAACCCATACAAAAAATTTGACTCCTAATAATTTGCAAAAAGCCACAACAAATATTTTGTTGCCAGAAAAATCGGACGCCACTACTTTATCTTCACTAATGCAATTAATCAAACAACAAGAGTAAAAGCATTAGTGAAGATAAAGTAGTGTATGCAACTGCATATAACACGGGTATTAAAACACTCGTTACTATTATGAAACTCGCTGCGCTCGTTTCATAAACTCACACTCGTGTTTTAATACCCTTCATTATATGACAGTTGCATAAACTACTATTTCACAACATGACAGTCATAAAGATTTGGATTATAAAAAACTATTTCCTTACTTTTATAAGTTAATCACGTCAAGGTGTGTTTTATAACAGTGAAGTGAAATAACAATAAATAAAAAGAATTTTAAAATTCAAATTAGTTAAAAAGATCCTAACTATTAAGATTAAAACTACTTGCTTTGTTCTTATCGGTTCTTATTCACAGACACTATAGTCCGCGCAATATAATAGGCCCGTTTTGACAGATAGATACGTCAGTAGAATGTAACTGGGCGCAATCAAAACAGACGCAAGCAAGAAATAAAAATGTATTATTGCATTTTTCAGTAATACAAATACAATCATATCTTAGCGAAATAATTAAAATGTCATAAATTTACATGGCAACTTTCTGTAAATAACTTAACAACCGGATGAACGGCCGAGATAAAAAATAACTATAATAAAATTAATAATATCAACGCCATATTATTATTTTCTTAACTTTTTTATACTACGAGATGGCAAACAAGCTTGGGGCCCACATGGTGTTAATTGGTTACCGTCGCTTATAGACACTTGCAATATTAAGAGTAAATCACCTAACACTGCGAATGCGTTGCCATCCTGGGGACAGCAAATTAAAATTTGCAAACGACTCCGCAAAGAAAGCACAGAAAAACATGGACCCTGTTAGAGGATGCCTATACCCATCATAAGGGCCTTAGTTATATGTATACAAGGTGGAATTTCGTAATGGCATCTGAAGGGAAAGTACTCTTAATACTGTAGATAGAAAATTTTACTCAAAGGAAACATTCCTTTATTTTTGAAAAGAAAGAAAACTATGTTCAAAGGTTTTCGAAAATTCGCTTGCCACACCCGGGAGTCGAACCAACTAAAATCTGTAAAAATTACATCCTGTACTTTTATTGCATCGATCGTTAGGGTCAATTATTAAGACGAAATCTCTGTATAAAACTTGATTAATTAAATGAAAGGAAAGCCATGAAACCCTTAATTATTTTATTTATTTACATAAAATGGTAAACTAACTAATTAGTTGCTCGAAATGGGCTCCATTCTCTTGAATACACAAATTTATTCAACAAATTCATTTCTAGTAACCTTTAATAACGTGTTGTGGTGAATATTATGAATCGTATTCTGAACTTCACCCCTCAACCCATTTACATTAGCATAAGATTTAAGGTAAATTTGATTTTTTACATATAAGAAAAATCTAAAGGGGTGAGATCTGGTGATCTCACAGACCATCTGATTGTGCCTTTTGTACCTATCCAGGTATTTAATGGTTATTTGTGTAGGCAGTAGTGTAAGTGCTTTTTCTAGACCCATTGAATTTATAAGTCCTTTTCATGGCTTTCCTTTCATTTCAATTATCAAGTTTGTTGGAGCGATTTCGTCTTTATAAATGACCCTAAGGATCGATGCAATAAAAGTACATAGTGAATTTTTACAGATTTCAGTTGGTTCGATTCCCGGGTGTGGCAAGCGAATTTTCGAAAAATTTTGAATGCAGTTTTTTTTCTTTTCAAAAGTAAAGGAATGTTTCCTTTGAGTAAAATTTTCTGTCTACAGTATTAAGAATACTTTCCCTTCAGGTGGCATTACAAAATTCCACCCTGGATATGTGTAATTTAATATGTAATTTTAGTATATTGTCTCTGAAAACTGTTGTGGTAGACCCATATGTAGGGTCGTCTGGGTAGGTACCACCGCCTTTTTTATTTCTGCCGTGAAGCAGTTCGCTGTGTTTTAGATTGAAGGGAAAGGTAACCAGTGTAGTTACTGGGCATGGAAGGCATATCATCTTAGTCCCCAAGATGGCAACGCACTTGCAGTGTTAAGTGATTTACCCTTAACATTGCAAGTGTCTATAGGAGACGGTAACCACTTTACACCCAGGTAGGCCCCAAGCTTGTTTGCCATCTCGTAGTATAAAAAAAACACACAGGAAACATTATAAAATACCAAATAACGTAGCGTTTCCTGCACATACCAGAATACTACTATACTCACGGAAAATAGCCCAGCTGCTGTCTTGGCGAACAGGTGGACAGGTTGCAGCGAAAACCTTCTCCTTCCATGACACGCCACCGTTCAACTGTTTCTCTGTCTTGGTTGGAATTTGTTTGGGATCGGTGCATAGCTTTGTGGCAACACTACGCGACTGATCTCTTTGCACTGTGAAACATGTGCACAAAAAAAAATTATCCCTCATCATTTTTATTCGACCCACTGCTGGGATACCCTTGTGTGTCACGCGGCCTCCTGGAGGTCGCTGTCAAAAACGCCTGTGTGTCGGCCGGTCTCCTGGAGATCAATCCATCCCTCCACCACTGTTTTCCGATGATGAAAATGATGATGATTATTATTATCATTTGAAAATACAACTATACTATTTATATTATATTCTATTAGCTTATTTCATAACGATTTTAGCGACAAAAACTCTTATTTATAGTTTTATTACAAAATTTTTAACTTTTTAATTTTTATTACACCCGTAAAATTCGCGACAGGAAGTCCAGAAGTAACTGACACATGCGCGAAATGTTACAAAATGGCGGCGACACAATAGGGGTTATTGAAGGAGTATCTTTGCTGATCCATTAGTCGCCTTCTACGACACCCATTGGGGGATATAGGGTGATGCTATTCTACTCTGCCGGCATCACACGGCCATTATATTATGATGCCTGCACGTTATGATGCCTGCGGGATGAGAATGGGTAGGTTTATCCGTGATAAGGAACTATATCGGTGGCACGTCACCTTCCAACGTAAAAAAACAATTATACGAGCCCCAAGTTCACAAACGACAATAAACGATGCATTTTTCATAAATTTGCACAGCTTGGCGAGTAATTAACCAAATAAATGATGTTTGCGTGAATAAGTATATAAATTGAAGGCAATGTAAAACGTTAATCAGGTGGACGTTAGAAGAACACATCATGAGGTCTTCTTTGTTAGCGGTGCTGCTTCTGGTGAGTATATTTCTTGGAAATAAATATCTGATGCAGTTTTCTGCAGCAAAAGCTCAATAGGAGCTTCATAATCTTAAAAGTTAGGTCAAATTTGGTTGTTCATAAAGCCACATCTCTCACCAATCCGCTTTGGGCGTGGTGGACTACTGCCTAAACCTCCTTCGATGCAAGAGAAGGCCTTGGGTCTCAGCAGTGGGTCGAATTGTAAAGGCTGTTATGATGAAAGCCACATCTGGCAAATAGTTTCACAAATAGATCAGCCCTAGATGATCAATTATGTTTTACACAATATTCCAAATTGCACAACATTATTCAAAATCTAGGGTTAGTATTGAAAGTTCGTTTGGGTTTATACTATGTTTCAATGATATTGCACATGCACAATGTTATGTTAGATTTAGGGAACTCCTATGAAATAATTTTATTTTTGCGTTTACAAACACGTAAATATAATACTAGAAAAATGCACTGAAAAAAATTTTTTTCAGTGCATTTTTCTAGAACTCCTATGAAGTTATATTTTAAAATAATTTACATTGTTTATGTAAAAAAAATGTCTCTTCTTCATTAAAAGAACCTATTAATTTTTTTTGCTTATCTAATCTAAGCGATTTTCACTTCTATGTTTGTAACTCTTGTATGTTTGTATGTAACAGACTCGTTTGGGATTTTGATCCACTTTAAACGGTCAGATTTCATTTAAACTTTATAGACTTATCAAAGACCGATGACATTACAATAATTCGATAAGAATATCCCATTACCCTGATTAGAATCGCCAGGAGTAATAAATTAAACGTTTGCAATTTTAGTATTTACAGTTTTAAGTCACAAGATGGCGTTGTCATTGTTAAGTTGGCGGTGTTAAGATTTTTTTTAAATAATATAAGTACTTTCATCGGCGGTTATAATTCGCACTAAAAAGTGGATAATAAAATAATAGTTAAAAAAAACCTTATAAACACGCTTTTTTATAAATTCGGACAAAAAAGTGAAAAATTTATTATTATTTAGAGGAAAGCGTGGATTGCTCAATTTAATTGTACCCATAGAATATTTTTCATTCATCATTTAATTTCTATATTAAAAAAGTTATTTTTCACTTTTTAGTCTGATTTCATATAAAAGCGTGGTTTAGAGTTTTTTTTACTACCTATTACCCTTTATTTTCTCGTATACTTACGTAGTATAGAGGAAGTCTTGTAATCGCCAAAAAATCAGACCTCGAGATTTTGACGTATTTACACGTTTTGGACCTTCCCGAGTCCAAAAATACTGTTTTGGAATCATTTCTGTGCGTTAGCACGATAACTCGAGTATGCTTTAACTTATTGCAACCAAATTTAACATGCATGTATGACATATAAATATAATTCTAGTTCTCTCTACTTTGAGTCGTCGATCACGAAAGTTAAGCAACCAAGTGCGCGGTCTGTACCAGGATGTGTGACCAAAATTTAACATGCATGTATGGCATCGAAATGTAACGTTTCTATTAACTTTTGAGTCGTTTCCGGTATACGAGAAAGTCAAGGGGAGATCACTCCCGATTTTTTTGATTTAGAAATTGACATCTTTTTCAGTGAATCATACTGGGTGTAAAAGACATGAACAGTCAAACGAGAACCATGTATTCTATACATCAAAATAAGACATATTTAAAAAAAAAATATTGCTGGGAAATGATTTTGATTTAGAAAAATGCAAATTGTAACGCGCAATGTAAAGGGCTCAACTCGCACGCAACTCGCAAAACCGCTATAATTTTGCCAGACGGCGGCCCCGTTCGTTAGCGTCCGTGCGCATCGAGTGAGCTACATTGAACGCTAACGTTTTGAAGCCATTTCTTGTAATGAAATACTAAAAAAAAAATGTTTCTTTCGACAATAATTAAGAAATAACGTATACGTTATTTCTTAATACGTTTTCATAAAAAAAATGAAAAAAAAAATTATGACTTTGACCTTTAATAAAATCGTAACTATCAATTTCCCAGGTATAGTCTGAAGAAAAAAAAATGTTATGATGGTGAGCAGAATACATGGTTCTCGTTTGACTGTTCATGTCTTTTACACCCTGTATAACAGTCCCCTTTCGTCTCATTGGACACGTATTATTAAAACTGAATTTCGCTCCCCTTTTCACAATTAAATGTTTTAATGGCACGATATTTACGTAATAACTTAGCAAAACAAGTGTATTACCACAGCTGAATCAACTTACAATAATAAAGAAACAATTAAATTCACGCTTAATGTGTTAATTACTTTTTTGTGTACTTTTCTCGACCGTGTTTGAACATAAGTAGCCAATTCTGCTTGCGTATTCATGTACTGGATGTAAAAGACATGAACAGTCAAACGTGAACCATGTATTCTGTACATCAAAATAAGACACATTTCAAAAAAAATTGCTGCGAAATGATTTTTATTTTTTGGTGTTAAAAAATTTATTGTGTAACAAGACAATATACTCTTGTTGGTGACTATCTTTGGCTTTCATTCCAAAGCACCTTCTGGAGTCTGATCAGGTTCCTATACACCTAGAGTAAGGGCAGGTAACCTGACAATACTAATCGTTCCTATCGTAATTACGCGTACGTGGCGTGTAGTTTCGAAGAGAACTACCTTGAACTACGCCGCACCAATCCCAGTAAAGACAAGTGCACAAGCCAATCATCCGTTTTTTCGTGCCAAATCGGACCCTATTGCCACATTAGCCCTGTGACGCAAGCAGCGATTCGGAAAACTAAAACAATGTTTTTTTTTTTTATTCACGCTCACACCAATTATCTAGCCCGAAGTAAGTATCATTAAGAACTTGTGTTATGGATACTAGATAACGGACATTTTTTTTAAATATAAATGATATATTTTTTTACATATTTTTATAAATAAACTTAAATAAATATATAAACAACCATGACTCACAAACAAATATTCGTGTTCATCACACAAATATTTGCCGCTACCAGGATTCGAACCCGGACCGCTTGATGTGTAGGCAGCTATACTGACCACTTCACCACGACGGCGTGTAGTATTGTCAGGTTAACTCAAACATGTTGTAAGTTTAAGTAGCTTAATGGCCAAACAAAAGAACGAACTGAAAAAACAACATTAACCTCGTAAAAAAAAGCCGAACCAACAAACAAACTCCTAAGTTTCATCACAGATAAATCTAAGTTCAGGGGCTAGGACGTCATTCTTTTTTTTTCGTAAAAAGTAAGCGAGACTTACGTTCTTACGATCTAACGCTTCTTACGATATTTCAATGCACTATCGTCATCATTATTTGTTAACGAGTTAAAATAAAAAATATGTATCGAATATTTTTAGCGATATCCTGACAGTTTTTAACTTTCTTTCTCTTTATTTAATGTTATGTTTCTAAATACCTTTTCTGTTTTTACAGGCGCTGGTGGCCGTTAATGCTCTGCCATGTAAGTATAAACCATAGATTTATTATTACTGACGCTTATAGATTGGCAATGAATCGACTAGGGTGAAACCAAACATATGCACCGACCAGCGAATAATGCGCATGTGTGCGTCAAAAGTAGTACCTAACGGCATTCTGACAGTTGCTGTCTTTTCTACATGACTGGCAGGATGACTTAAGCCCAATGATATTATATTTAAAAAGAGGTATAGATAGGTTACTTGCTTGCAAAAAGTGGCACCCTAAAAGTAAGCTGAATAGCACACCCGAGCATATATCTTTCTCGTTTACTCTATTGCTAGATATCATGTTGTCTTACTCACAACTTACAATACGGCCATGTCAACTTGCCACATACGACAACATGAAATCGTAGACTTTAGGTGCCGAGTTAATTTGACCGTGTAACATGATGACATTTTGGACCATTTTTGACTTTGAATTAGTATGAAGGTAACCTATCTACCTCATTTTAACTTAGACAAAGAATTTAAATATAATATCATTGCTTAAGCCGCCTGCGTGTACGTGAAATGGTCTCGTCTATCTATCTCGCTCTAATATACGCGTTAGTATTATACAACGTCTTATAATTCGATAGAGCCGGCTGCACGCACGAAAAAACATGACGCATGCGGCGTTACCTCGTGTAAGGCCGGCAAAACAAATGAAATTAAATTTTTCTTTTGAAAAATGCTACCATTCCATCAGTATTTTCTTAATACGTGGTCACGTTCAACTATCGTCAGTAAACCGACTTTACAGACCAACCAATTTTTTTTGTCCATCTAGAGTTTCCTATATCTAAACTCAAACTCAAACATTTATTGCAATCATGTGGTATTTTGGGTGTACAATAAAGATTTACAGAACCATGACATGACCCTGAGAAGGGCACCGCAATCTATGGTATCTTAATCTTGGGCTTCGTTTTAGCTTAGCCAATAGTAATTCTACACTTAAATTGTACGGTAGATTAAATAACAGTGGAGTCTCTCAAAACGTGTTCTTACAACAGGAACTTGGGATAAACTATGCTCTACTCCTAATAAACTATAAACTGGCTTTGTCTTCAGCTCTCGAAAGACATCAGTCGTTTTCAAGGAGGTTTGGTGTTAAGCATCGTAGAAATTGAATGCCAAAACCCATAGCAGTATTGTCGCTAACAAGATCATTAATGTCAGTCAATCATTGTATGTAAGTCACTAATTTTGATTTACTAGGTGGTAGACTAATATATAGGGTCGTCTGGGTAGGTACCACCGCCTTTCTTATTTCTGCCGTGAAGCAGTTCGCTGTGTTTCGGATTGAAGGGAAAGGTAGACAGTGTAATTACTGGGCATGGAGGGCATATCATCTCAGTCCCCAGGATGGCAAACGCACTTGCGGTGTTAAGTGTTTTACACTTAATATTGCAGGTGTGTATAGGCGGAGGTGACCACTTAACATCAGGTGGTCTGCAGGCTTGTTTGCCGTCTCGTAACTTAAAAAAATGATTTGTCGAGATTGTTTTTTCCTAAAAGTGTGATCAATTTACTCAATTTACCTAAATGTGGAAACTTGTAAATGGCCTTCAGTACATTTAATACTCCTACTAATATGTAAGACGACTGAAGTTTTCTGTAAATAAAATGTTTTATCATTTACTGTCGGAACAAAAATATTGTTAACATTATTATCTCAATCTATAGAAATCTTTTACAATGTGTTATTATTACTTATATCGACAAATTCTGATAAGATAGAAGTAGCCAACATTCAAACCAAACATTTATAAATACTGACGTTTAATTCAAACTGACCAAAAATTTGTACTCACCTGGGAATCGCACCTCTGGATCTAATTCATGTGGGTAAACCATTAAACGACGGAGTTTAATGGACTTGTCTTCACCTTGTGCATCAACTTGCACAAGATGAAGACAAATCTCGACGAACCTCCACGCCACAGCATACCAGATACGTCCGGGAGATACCTGGCGTCTTCAGACTAGAGAACCCTTAAAGGTCCTACGAGCCTTAAAAATCTCCGGTGCGCTGAAAAGACAATTTTCCGCCAGACAGTATTACTATATGAGTTTCCAAATCAAGCTAATAACAAATATTTCCGTTTCAGTTCCAAAACCGACGAGCGTAGCACCTGATGATGTGATCATAGGCTCAGATAGCTCTAGCGCTTATAGTGCTAGTGAAAGCAGCTCAAGCAGTGGAAGCAGCAGCGGAAGCTCAACTGACTCAAGTTCAGACAGCTACGCCAGTTCAAGCAGTGGAAGCAGCAGCGGAAGCTCAACTGACTCAAGTTCAGACAGCTACGCCAGCTCAAGCAGTGGAAGCAGCAGCGGAAGCTCAACTGACTCAAGTTCAGACAGCTACGCCAGCTCAAACAGTGGAAGCAGCAGCGGAAGCTCAACTGAGTCAAGTTCTGGCAGCTACGCCAGCTCAAGCAGTGGAAGCAGCAGCGGAAGCTCAACCAAGTCAAGTTCTGCAAGTAAATCTGGCAGCTACTCCAGCTCAAGCAGTGGAAGCAGTAGCGGAAGCTCAACTAAGTCAAGTAGTGGCAGCAAGTCTGGCAGCTACTCCAGCTCAAGCAGCGGAAGCAGTAGCGGAAGCTCAACTGACTCAAGTTCTGGCAGCTACGCCAGCTCAAACAGTGGAAGCAGCAGCGGAAGCTCAACTGAGTCAAGTTCTGGCAGCTACGCCAGCTCAAGCAGTGGCAGCAGCAGTGGCAGCAGCAGCGGAAGCTCAAGTGGATCCAGTGCAGACAGCTACGCCAGCTCAAGCAGTGGAAGCAGCAGCGGAAGCTCAACTGACTCAAGTTCAGACAGCTACGCCAGCTCAAACAGTGGAAGCAGCAGCGGAAGCTCAACAGAGTCAAGTTCTGGCAGCTCCGCCAGCTCAAGCAGTGGCAGCAGCAGCGGAAGCTCAAGTGGATCCAGTTCCAGTAGTGATAACACCAACCACTTTGGCGACGGTTACTCAGACGGTTGTAAGTTTTTTTATTTATTAACTAAATTTACAACTAATTATATCATCTGATATAAGGTAAATGGTTACTAAAGCATGCATGCAAGCTTACATGCTTGCATTTAGTAGTTCAATTTCGTGTGCGAGCTGAGCGAGCAAAGCGATCAAGCTACGGCAACGGTATGCTAAATGAAATTAGCTTATCTTCGTCTGACATCGACGTAATAAAATGCTATAAAAAAGTTTTGCCCTATGTTGAATATGCCACTCAACATTAAGCATTAAAAGTATTAAATAAAAAAAGTGCATTGCAATAGGAAACAGCAAAAGAGTCCTCTTGGAGATCTAAGTTAACACAGATGAAAAAAATCTCTACAGTCTTACTTTTAAACCAATTACAGAAAAAAAATCTTTCCACTTTCTTATAAATCAATAATATGTTTACACTTGGGAACATTAATTGCTGCGCAGACGACAGTACTGATCATGTGCTATCTGGATGGACATGCACCAAATGGACAAGTGGAAACTGTGGGTTGGGAGAATTATTGACCTCAACTAAGATCTGGACTCTGGGCCGGATTTAAAGGTCTGGAGGCCTCGGGGCAACAAATCTATTTGCGGATATCGGGGAAAATGCTCCCACGGGACAATGTGGATGATGACTGGGTAAATTGTAATAACAGATTACTTAGTCAACAGTTCACAAAGTCAAAGTTTAAAATCTCTCAACAACATGTGAACACGTAGATAGCTACTTAATATTAGTGAAGACTACTTATATGTAGCGAGTATACTCATAATTATTCAAGTAGACAGGTATTTGTAAATTGTTCTTTAAAAATAATCTGGCAAAGAACGCCGGAAAAAAGCCACATGAGACACTCACGGTTGAAAGGAGAAGGATAAATCATGAGTTGTCTTATGTTGAAAGAATGTTAATGTCTTCTCACAGTCACCTTGTATTTTTAATTTGATATGTTTTATATGAGATATTTTCATTTCAGCTTCAGACGCTGATACGAGCGGTCGATACTATTCGGGCAAAAGTAAGTTTTATACAGAGGGCGTAAAAATACCCAAGACAAAGCCGATGTCTATGCATTTTAGACATCAAAACAAAACATATGAAAAAAATATTACTGGGTAACGATTTTTATTCTTTGGTGTTAAAAAAACTCTGATAAATACCGCGCAATGTTAGCAACTACGAGACGCGCGGCTGAGTTGAATGGCCCCGATATCGAGCGGTTACATTGAGCGCTGACGTTTTAAACCTTTTTTTGTTATGAAATACTTAAAGTTTTGATAGTGTTTCTTTGGACAAAAATTTAGGAAATAATGTTTACAATTTGTTTTCGTAATCTTGAAAAAAATCTAACTTTGACCTTCAATAACTTCATAACTATTAATTTCCCAGGTATAGTGTAGAAGAAAAAATTGGTCCTAATGATGAGCGGAATACGTAGTTCTCGGCTTTGTCATGGGTATTTTTACACCCAGTATACACATACATACATAAAGTAACGCCTTTTTCCCATAGAGGTAGGGAAATATCATTGTTTCCACTTGCTACGATCCTTACATATTTCATTCGCTTGTATCTACTTTCATCACGTTCCCCATACAAGCTCAGATTTATACATATATACAACATGTAAATTAAATAACCAACACCCTGAATACAGGTGGTTTGGGATCGGCTTCTGAGATGATTTCAATATTTTTCTTTAAAAAAAACATTTTTTTTTAAATAAAGCACAATAAGTACCCAGAAAATATTGTACAACATTTTCTGTTATTTAAAAAAATGGTTCAAAAAATAATTCAAATCAACTCAGAAGCCGATCCCAAACCACCTGTATTCAGGGTGTTGGTTATTTAATTTACATGTTGTATAATTATTTTATCACGATTTACATATTATTTTCGTCATTCTACATGACCGAACCATTTGAGCATCTCTTTCTCAATTCTTGTCACTATACCTTCTTTCAATATACCTGTAATACCTAAAGGTTGTAAAAGACATGAACAGTCAAACGAGAACCATGTATTCTATTCTATTCATCAAAATAAGAAACATTTCAAAAAAAAATTGCTGGATAATTATTTTTATTTGGTGTTAAAAAAAATTGCAAATTGTACCGCGCAATGTAAAGCGCTAGACTCACACGCAACTCGCAAAAACCGCGATAATTTTGCCAGACGGCGGCGGCCTCTTTCGTTTGTGTCCGTGCGCATAGAGTGAGCTAACGTTTTGAAGCCATTTTTTGTTATGAAATACTAAAACAAAAATATAATGTTTCTTTGGACAATAATTAAAAAAATAATGTTTAGAATAAATGTTTTCATAAAAAAAATTAAAAATAAAAACAATTTGACTTTGACCTTCAATAAAATCGTTACTATCAATTTCCCAGGTATAGTCTAAAGGAAAAAAATGTTATGATAGTGAGCAGAATAAATGGTTCTTGTTTGACTGTTCATGTCTTTTACATCCTGTATGTATATTTTCAATAAAAATAAATTATAAATTATAGTGAATGATTTACAAATTTAATTAGACAAAATTATGCTACTCTGTACGCGATTTCGTCCTATAGACGCTCGCAAAATTGCCAACCTTGCTGACCAACGGAAACACAACACACAAATGTAGTGTTATTTGCCTGTCTTCTGCAAGGCGGAGGGTACTACCCAGTTCGGAAATTCGAGGGCGAATTGCAACAGTTGTTAATTTAATCCATTTCATTATTGTATTCCCTCTTAGCTTGTTAGTTCACTGGAAGTCTAGTTACTTTTATGGTTTCATGCTCCTTTTATGTAGGCGAACTTTCACAATTACCGCCAGGTGTGGCTTTATGTATTATATAACCAAATATTACCTCAATGTCCACTCTCTTTATATACCGGTTATGGCTGCGATGATAGCATGTGCGTGTGTATTCCTGAATATGCTTATCTCGTAGCTATGTATTAGTTCTATATTACATCATTTATGCTTACACTTGTCCTCAACAATATCTCAAAGATCGCTTTCAATTCCTACATGAATCTCATCCGATTTTGGTTGAGATCTTCGGAGAACTTGAGTTTGGAGATAGCAAAGCATTCCACTGCTTTTCTTGACAAATCTTTAATAGTGCAATCGGCACGTTTATGGAATGTTTCGCCATTAGCAATAAGCAGAGCATAATCCTTAGACACTTTTAAGAGATTAGTTACAGATCAATATTTGTCATTTTAATGTGAATCAATGTGTGTATGTGTGTACACTGTATATTAGTCTGTTCTTAGTATATTTATCTAAGTGTAGTCTTAGTATATGTATGTAAGTATTTTATCATTTTATTATATATTACGTTTAAATATATTTAACACTCATAGGATCTTTAATGTCATTTTGTTTAAGATAAATTATTATTGCTGTTTGTATTACTCATTTTTTTTGGGTAGAATTATTAATTGCTACACAGCCAATCCCATTATTGTTCATTTGCTATTTCTTTACAACCCAGGGTTGCCTGCAAGAAATCACTTTTTAGCGATAATGCCGCCCATTGTACAATCACTCGTTGAACTATGTCTGTATCTTTCTTTTTCTTCTTTTGATGTACAATTGTGTATTTATTCATTCACCTTAAATTACTATAATTATTTTCTTCAATTAACAAACATTAAAAATTTTCAATATACTTAATTTCCAGAAGGTGGTCAATCTACCTACACCTCAGCAGGTTCATCAAGCTCATCTTCCTCTTCAATCGTTAGCCAATCCGGGGAGAGTGGCGAAATAGTAAGCGAAGAGTCAGATAGCTCAGATTCACGGAGCATATCCAATGTTGTTACCAATTCAAAGGGCACATCAGCTTCTTACGATAATTCTTCTAACCAATCGTCCGATAAGAGAGTTACTGAAACTACCACAGACAAGTATGGAACTTCTATTAAACAACAATCTTCGTCAAGTTCATCGAATGCTAGAGACCTAACAGCCAGTAATACCGACAGATATGGTGCAACAACAGTGAATACCGATAGTCAAAGAAAAAGCGAGGAGGCACAAAAATCTACCGATTACGTTAAAAACAAATATGGCACAAGCGTCAAAGAGGACAGTTCATCTGCTAAATCCGACAGCAGAGACATAACAGCCAGTAATACCGACAAATATGGTGCAACAACAGTGAATACCGATAGTCAAAGAAGTAGCGAGGAGGCACAAAAATCTACCGATTATGTAAAAAATAAATATGGCACAAGCGTCAAAGAGGACAGTTCATCTGCTAAATCCGACAGCAGAGACATAACAGCCAGTAATACCGACAAATATGGTGCAACAACAGTGAATACCGATAGTCAAAGAAGAAGCGAGGAAGCAAGAAAATCTACCGATTATGTTAAAAACAAATATGGCACAAGCGTCAAAGAGGACAGTTCTTCTGCTAAATCCGACAGCAGAGACATAACAGCCAGTAATACCGACAGATATGGTGCAACAACAGTGAATACCGATAGTCAAAGAAAAAGCGAGGAGGCACAAAAATCTACCGATTATGTTAAAAACAAATATGGCACAAGCGTCAAAGAGGACCGTTCATCTGCTAAATCCGACAGCAGAGACATAACAGCCAGTAATACCGACAGATATGGTGCAACAACAGTGAATACCGATAGTCAAAGAAAAAGCGAGGAGGCAAGAAAATCTACCGATTATGTTAAAAACAAATATGGCACAAGCGTCAAAGAGGACAGTTCATCTGCTAAATCCGATAGCAGAGACATAACAGCCAGTAATACCGACAGAGATGGTGCAACAACAGTGAATACCGATAGTCAAAGAAGAAGCGAGGAGGCACAAAAATCTACCGATTATGTTAAAAACAAATATGGCACAAGCGTCAAAGAGGACAGTTCATCTGCTAAATCCGACAGCAGAGACATAACAGCCAGTAATACCGACAAATATGGTGCAACAACAGTGAATACCGATAGTCAAAGAAAAAGCGAGGAAGCAAGAAAATCTACCGATTATGTTAAAAACAAATATGGCACAAGCGTCAAAGAGGATAGTTCATCTGCTAAATCCGACAGCAGAGACATAACAGCCAGTAATACCGACAGATATGGTGCAAAAACAGTGAATACCGATAGTCAAAGAAAAAGCGAGGAGGCACAAAAATCTACCGATTATGTTAAAAACAAATATGGCACAAGCGTCAGAGAGGACCGTTCATCTGCTAAATCCGACAGCAGAGATATAACAGCCAGTAATACCGACAAATATGGTGCAACAACAGTGAATACCGATAGTCAAAGAAAAAGCGAGGAGGCAAGAAAATCTACTGATTATGTCCATAACAAATATGGCACAAGCGTCAAAGAGGACAGTTCATCTGCTAAATCCGACAGCAGAGACATAACAGCCAGTAATACCGACAGATATGGTGCATCAACAGTGAATACCGATAGTCAAAGAAAAAGCGAGGAGGCACAAAAATCTACCGATTATGTTAAAAACAAATATGGCACAAGCGTCAAAGAGGACAGTTCATCTGCTAAATCAGACAGCAGAGACATAACAGCCAGTAATACCGACAGATATGGTGCATCAACAGTGAATACCGATAGTCAAAGAAAAAGCGAGGAGGCAAGAAAATCTACCGATTATGTTAAAAACAAATATGGCACAAGCGTCAAAGAGGACAGTTCGTCTGCTAAATCCGACAGCAGAGACATAACAGCCAGTAATACCGACAAATATGGCGCAACAACAGTGAATACCGATAGTCAAAGAAGAAGCGAGGAGGCACAAAAATCTACCGATTATGTTAAAAACAAATATGGCACAAGCGTCAAAGAGGACAGTTCATCTGCTAAATCCGACAGCAGAGACATAACAGCCAGTAATACCGACAGATATGGTGCATCAACAGTGAATACCGATAGTCAAAGAAAAAGCGAGGAGGCAAGAAAATCTACCGATTATGTACATAACAAATATGGCACAAGCGTCAAAGAGGACAGTTCGTCTGCTAAATCCGACAGCAGAGACATAACAGCCAGTTATACCAACAGACATGGTGAAAAAACAGTGAATACCGATAGTCAAAGAAGAAGCGAGGAGGCACAAAAATCTACCGATTATGTTAAAAACAAATATGGCACAAGCGTCAAAGAGGACAGTTCATCTGCTAAATCCGACAGCAGAGACATAACGGCCAGTAATACCGACAGATATGGTGCATCAACAGTGAATACCGATAGTCAAAGAAAAAGCGAGGAGGCAAGAAAATCTACCGATTATGTTAAAAACAAATATGGCACAAGCGTCAAAGAGGACAGTTCGTCTGCTAAATCAGACAGCAGAGACATAACAGCCAGTAATACCGACAGATATGGTGCATCAACAGTGAATACCGATAGTCAAAGAAAAAGCGAGGAGGCAAGAAAATCTACCGATTATGTTAAAAACAAATATGGCACAAGCGTCAAAGAGGACAGTTCGTCTGCTAAATCCGACAGCAGAGACATAACAGCCAGTAATACCGACAAATATGGCGCAACAACAGTGAATACCGATAGTCAAAGAAGAAGCGAGGAGGCACAAAAATCTACCGATTATGTTAAAAACAAATATGGCACAAGCGTCAAAGAGGACAGTTCATCTGCTAAATCCGACAGCAGAGACATAACAGCCAGTAATACCGACAGATATGGTGCATCAACAGTGAATACCGATAGTCAAAGAAAAAGCGAGGAGGCAAGAAAATCTACCGATTATGTACATAACAAATATGGCACAAGCGTCAAAGAGGACAGTTCGTCTGCTAAATCCGACAGCAGAGACATAACAGCCAGTTATACCAACAGACATGGTGAAAAAACAGTGAATACCGATAGTCAAAGAAGAAGCGAGGAGGCACAAAAATCTACCGATTATGTTAAAAACAAATATGGCACAAGCGTCAAAGAGGACAGTTCATCTGCTAAATCCGACAGCAGAGACATAACGGCCAGTAATACCGACAGATATGGTGCATCAACAGTGAATACCGATAGTCAAAGAAAAAGCGAGGAGGCAAGAAAATCTACCGATTATGTTAAAAACAAATATGGCACAAGCGTCAAAGAGGACAGTTCGTCTGCTAAATCCGACAGCAGAGACATAACAGCCAGTTATACCAACAGACATGGTGAAAAAACAGTGAATACCGATAGTCAAAGAAGAAGCGAGGAGGCACAAAAATCTACCGATTATGTTAAAAACAAATATGGCACAAGCGTCAAAGAGGACAGTTCATCTGCTAAATCCGACAGCAGAGACATAACGGCCAGTAATACCGACAGATATGGTGCATCAACAGTGAATACCGATAGTCAAAGAAAAAGCGAGGAGGCAAGAAAATCTACCGATTATGTTAAAAACAAATATGGCACAAGCGTCAAAGAGGACAGTTCGTCTGCTAAATCCGACAGCAGAGACATAACAGCCAGTTATACCAACAGACATGGTGAAAAAACAGTGAATACCGATAGTCAAAGAAGAAGCGAGGAGGCACAAAAATCTACCGATTATGTTAAAAACAAATATGGCACAAGCGTCAAAGAGGACAGTTCATCTGCTAAATCCGACAGCAGAGACATAACGGCCAGTAATACCGACAGATATGGTGCATCAACAGTGAATACCGATAGTCAAAGAAAAAGCGAGGAGGCAAGAAAATCTACCGATTATGTTAAAAACAAATATGGCACAAGCGTCAAAGAGGACAGTTCGTCTGCTAAATCCGACAGCAGAGACATAACAGCCAGTAATACCAACAGACATGGTGAAAAAACAGTGAATACCGATAGTCAAAGAAGAAGCGAGGAGGCACAAAAATCTACCGATTATGTTAAAAACAAATATGGCACAAGCGTCAAAGAGGACAGTTCATCTGCTAAATCAGACAGCAGAGACATAACAGCCAGTAATACCGACAGATATGGTGCATCAACAGTGAATACCGATAGTCAAAGAAAAAGCGAGGAGGCAAGAAAATCTACCGATTATGTTAAAAACAAATATGGCACAAGCGTCAAAGAGGACCGTTCATCTGCTAAATCCGACAGCAGAGACATAACAGCCAGTAATACCGACAAATATGGCGCAACAACAGTGAATACCGATAGTCAAAGAAGAAGCGAGGAGGCACAAAAATCTACCGATTATGTTAAAAACAAATATGGCACAAGCGTCAAAGAGGACAGTTCATCTGCTAAATCCGACAGCAGAGACATAACAGCCAGTAATACCGACAGATATGGTGCATCAACAGTGAATACCGATAGTCAAAGAAAAAGCGAGGAGGCAAGAAAATCTACCGATTATGTACATAACAAATATGGCACAAGCGTCAAAGAGGACAGTTCGTCTGCTAAATCCGACAGCAGAGACATAACAGCCAGTAATACCGACAGATATGGTGCATCAACAGTGAATACCGATAGTCAAAGAAAAAGCGAGGAGGCAAGAAAATCTACCGATTATGTTAAAAACAAATATGGCACAAGCGTCAAAGAGGACAGTTCATCTGCTAAATCCGACAGCAGAGACATAACGGCCAGTAATACCGACAGATATGGTGCATCAACAGTAAATACCGATAGTCAAAGAAAAAGCGAGGAGGCAAGAAAATCTACCGATTATGTTAAAAACAAATATGGCACAAGCGTCAAAGAGGACAGTTCGTCTGCTAAATCCGACAGCAGAGACATAACAGCCAGTTATACCAACAGACATGGTGAAAAAACAGTGAATACCGATAGTCAAAGAAGAAGCGAGGAGGCACAAAAATCTACCGATTATGTTAAAAACAAATATGGCACAAGCGTCAAAGAGGACAGTTCATCTGCTAAATCCGACAGCAGAGACATAACAGCCAGTAATACCGATAGATATGGTGCATCAACAGTGAATACCGATAGTCAAAGAAAAAGCGAGGAGGCAAGAAAATCGACCGATTATGTACATAACAAATATGGCACAAGCGTCAAAGAGGACAGTTCGTCTGCTAAATCCGACAGCAGAGACATAACAGCTAGTAAGACCAACAAATATGGTGAAAGTACAGTGAAAACAGATAGTCAAAGTAAAAGCGAGCAGGCACAAAAATCTACCGATTATGTACATAACAAATATGGCACAAACGTCAAAGAGGACAGTTCGTCTGCTAAATCTGACCGCAGATACATAACAGACAGCTCAAGCAACCGTTTTGGCAACTCTGTCAAAACAGATCAGTCTACCAGCGATCAATTTGCATCCAAAAACAGCGAATATAATGCTAACAAACATGGCACTACTTATGTTGAAAACTCCAAATCTGGCAGCGCCTCTACAAGAGATATCACTGACAGTCATTCATCAAAATATGGAACTTTTGTCAAGACTGACAGTGCAGCTAATAGCGAAGTTTCGAAAAGAGACATCGCGTCTTCCACCGGCCGTAACGGACATAAGCAGATAATCAGGGAGGAATCAGGTAAATCATCACAGAGAACGATAACGGACTCTAGCCACACACGTTTCGGATCAACCTCTAGCGTAGATGCTTCGTCTAGCGCATCTTCCAAGAAGAGAACCATCCAGAGCGGTTTCAGCAAATGCGGCAAACCCAAACCAGTTCCACCACCAAAGCCGGTCAAATGCCACTAAAGGCACTTGAAAAGGACTTTATACAATGAATTTTCTCTTTGAAACATCACTTTCCTATTATGATTGATATTTGACTTACTAACGAAAAACTTTTTGATATTGAATTAAAAGCAGTTTATTGATGATAATCTTGTTTTGTTTTATATCTCATCCTATTCACTTTGTATCTCTAGTACACTACCTGTGACTCCAATGTTAGTCTGAATGCATCGACTTTCTCAAAATTGTTGGATAGTTATCTAAAACTTTAAAACACGCAAGTAACACTTGACTAAGGAAAAAAGAAAGAAATGAAAGTGGTCAAAGTCGAGGTTTACAAGGTAAAATCAGCTCTTCCTTTTCTTAAAGTCGGTTGAAAAATAATAATAATAAGTAGAGAGACCGGGAAGAGTTTTTATCGGGATTATAGAATAGAATATTACTTTATTGTACATCAACCAGTTATAAAAAATACAGTAGATAACACTAAAACAACAGTTTTGGTTTATATTAGTTGTCCTCCACAATAATGGGAGTATTTTCTATATGCCCTATAGAATAGAATAGAATAGAATAGAATATAACTTTATTGTACATCAACCAGTTATAAAAAATACAGTAGATAACACTAAAACAACAGTTTTGGTTTATATTGGTTGTCCTCCACAATAATGGGAGTATTTTCTATATGCCCTTATGGGGATTCATAGAGATGTTGACAATGGATGGGTCCATTCTATCATTCATTCCATCTCTATAAATCCCCACGCATCACCCACGTTCATCGACCATGAGATTGTATATTCCGCGGAAGTGCGATGGTCGTGGATTCTTAAACATTAAGACATTGCATAACCGTGAGATAGACAATCTTAGGGAGTATTTTCTCCACGTCGTTATAGGGATTCATAGAGATGTAGGTAGTTGCTGTTGACAATAGATTGACTGCTCTATTTTCAGCAAAAGAAAACTGGTACAAACCTGTAGTATGGTATAAATTTATTTTCTTTCTTTCTTTCTTTCTAGTACTTAGTATTTTGGATCGTAGCGTTGCGTGGCAAAGCAAGGAGTTACATGGCAGATTCTACCAGGGCTCTTCATGGGCCCGACTAGATTTACTAGACTCAGTATCCTGGCTATATTTTGGTGATCTTTATGGTGAACCCAAAGGTTTTATCTGTGCAATTATGGATGAGGTTTTGATGAAGATTATCTACAGGAGGTTTATCCTGAGAAATGGCACAATGGATAAATGCCGGACGCGCGTCTTAATCCCTCAGACATATAATCTCCGGTTGTTCTCATTTCGCAAATGGCCAATATTTGCATAGACATAACCAATAGTCAGATAATATACAAGCAACTTGCTTTAAGATTCAATCTTGTGGCATCCAAAGTGCCGTGCTACACAAGTTCTTGATAATAGCCATTAGGATAGATCTATCTTTACAGACAGGACTATTGTAGCTAATAAGCCCAGCATTGTATTGATATATCAATATCGTGAGATATCAATATGAGTAAAATTTAATTTTCTAATTGACAATATTGTAAGGAAAACTTAATTATAAGTCTTTATTTTATTATATTATTTTTATTATGATTAATTATTAAAGATTTGACAATGTGAATTATGACTCTTTCCAAATCAATACTATGAAAACTGTAAAGGGAGGATAAACTTGTTGAGTTTCTTGCCGGTTCTTCTCAGAACAAGGCCTCCTGGTAGACTCGTGAACCGATGGCATCAGACTTGACTTTCATAAGTGTACGAATTGTACCTAAATGAATAAAGAAATTTGAGTTTGAGTTTAGGGGATTACTGGGCGACCGAGCATCTCCCCCGCGGGGAGTCTCTCGACCGCCTAGCGTCCCTAGGGCGTCCGTGTCGTTAGGGACTGACGGCGAATCTCGCTCGGTGACTATTTATATCACGGTAAGAAAGAGACCGTCCGCGTGCGAACAAGACAGGAAGCCGCGGCACCGTCGCATGAACTCCCCCGCCATCAGCTGATACGTGTCAACAAACACTAATTGCTAATATGTACATAAGTTAAGCACCTAATGATAAATAAATGTTAAGCTTAGCCTATTCTACCAATTCAATTGCGTTTGAAGGCCTAAAAACCAATAAAAATATCTTGAATTAGCTCCCGAGATTGTTCGGACATCGATTCAGCAATTATTGTTCCGATAGTCATATCTGCCTATAGTTTGATAGCCAAGAGCCTCGATAAACACCTAACTCTGGTGGTTGGATCAAGAGTCAGGTACAGAAGACGGTACTTCTAAGACACTAGTGAGAAGGTTCCTGTCTCTGGATCCTTACCCACCGGACCCTTCTTTTTTTTGACGGAGAGGACAAATGCATTTACGCATCATCGGATATGTGGGACTCATGGTAAAGGCGTTCCCTCCATACCCACTAAACATCCTCCCCGGCCTGATCTCCAGCGCGCTATTACGGGACGGCTCGGGATCGGCGCACGTGAGCGCACCTACACCGAGACCGTCTCAACGCTGCCCTTCGAGGCACGCCTTGCACCAATTGGTGGCCAGAAGCCACTCCTCCACCGACAGCTGCTCGACCTGGCGCGTCCTCCTGACGAAGACACCGGGAGCAGCCATCGGATCGCACCCGGGGGACTTCGAGGGCGGTCGTGGCCCTGAAAAGGGCCGTCCGGAACTCGCCGAGAAAGTTTACCTACCACGTTACCAGGGTCCGCCACGAGGAGGCTTCCGGACGTGGACCCCTAGCCACCGGACCCTGATCTTGCAACCGACGGGGAACATATGGATGCCTACATGAACTTGTAATAGGAATGTACTAATGTACATAATAGACACACATGCCTGCTATGTACAGAAAGAAAGATTTTATTTTATTTTAACATAGAACTCAAACCCAAAGGAGAATTTCAGGCTTGTATGGAGGTTTTGTACACCCCATTTTTTCTTGTTTTGTCACCAAACTTATTTTAAAAATTATAGTGCTACAATTAAGCCACAATTTATAGCTCAGTGTAAAGGAACAAGAATGTTAAAGCTCCAGTTGCTACCAATACACAACCTGTAGAAACGTCAATAGTACATAACGGCGGATGAGCTACGTCCGAATTTTTAGAAAGGGTGACGTCAGCAGAGCTGACGTCACCGTTGATGTCTTCAGGAAGCGTCCGTCGCCGGTAAGCTCGCACGTACTAGGTACCTACTGATACACCGCAAGCGTCTGGATGCATCGGAAACATGTTTGTCAAATATCCTTTGATTTGTGCAGAAAAACCGACACCGATTCCGATCACCCCGACAAACACTAAACACCTAACACAAACAGGCAAACACCATCCACATGTTCGTGTTTGTCGTTTGCTGTTTGCTATTGTTTGAAAGAAAGAAAGAAACATTTATTGACCAGCACAAAAACAACACAGATAACAAAAAAAAAGAAACAATTGTACGTTTGCCAAGCGTATGGAGGCGGCTTACAAATGATTATACAAGAATGTGAAAAGTTTATTTAGAACAAGAAATTGTGCGCCAATTGTTTCAGATTAGGCCATAACAAACGTGTATGTCGATTAGATCCGTGTAAAACTTGCCGTTTAAAACATAATACTCTTCGCAAAGACGGTACTGATATCTCACCAACAGCTACAGCTTTATCAGTTACCAGTCAATGCAATCAAGTTCTCCTGGCAATGGCTGTTGTTAAAATAAGGGATAGCAAGAATAATTGACAAGAAGTGAGAGCAGTCTTAGGCCCGGATTACAGAATGACACTCAGAAGTCAAGCATGTCTTGAGAATTGTTTGTCACTTTCTATCACGCACAAAGTGATAGAGACGTAGGACGCTCAAGTCGGCGTTCACTTTTGAAACTCATTCTATAATACGAGTACGAACATTAGACTCTGGAAGTCAAGCGTCATTCATGACGCAATCTCTGTTCAAAAAATTTTCTCTTCCAGCTGAAGATATCAAATTCACGGTTACTGGCATCAATAAAACTGTTTCCTAGGTATCTAAGAAATGTAATGCAACAATACAGTCCAGGTTTAATCCATTTCAAACAAGTGTAGCCTTTTAAGTGATACCGCGTGTTACGTCTTCGTCAAGTAATGAAGGTAAATAAATAAATAAAAAAGCCGCGACGAAAAAAGTGAAGCCAAGAATCGGCTATGTGTGCGTGATTTACACACACATCCAGTGCTAGACGTGTGACGTAATATAAGCGTTCTAGAGAATAATATTGCCAGCATATGTCTCAAGTACCCAATGTGTAAAAGTTATTTAATAATAATAATAATAATAATAATGATTTATTTCCTTTAACAAAGTTATGAATATTACATAGTTTTTGTTGGAGTCTTCTTTTAGGCAAAAAATGCCTGTGCCAGAAGGCTCCGCTCTTCCAAATTCACATTACAATTTCAAAATTTTTCAAAATTTACCTCCTTATTTCAATATAAAACCAAGCTAGTGTACAATATTTTTGGAGGTCAATTTTATTAGTAATTGATAATGACTGCTATAAAATGACGTTTAGCTGATAATATAAACGTACAACCATAGATTTATAATAATTACTGACGTTTATAGATTGGCAATGTATCGACTAGGGTGAGATCAAAAAAATGCACCAATGAGTGAATAATGCATACGTGTGCGTGAAAAATAGTATTTCAGTCTGGCAGTCTCGAAATAGATGAAAACCACGAAAATGATATCCATATTGAAAAACGTCTTCACTAAAGAATGTGTGAAAGAGGTCGTGACGGAAAACTCTTACATTTTATTTGTTTTAAAAAATATATAACATCAGAATCTGTAACACTATCGAAGCTACCCAATTATTGGGTAAAAATAAATTTCTTAATTGGCAACACTGATGCAATGGCGCCCGATAATCCCCAAATACGTTCTGTAAATTACGTAATAAATATTATGTCCATTGTACCAATTTTAGTATATTTTTGTTTATGTAATTTTATTGTTTGTTGGTGTACAATAAAGTACAAATAAATAAATAAATATTTTTGTGAATAAATACGAGAATTTGTTAGTAACTTGTGGAAAGTAATCCCTGACGACTTATTTTTAATACATGAGTTGTTTTGCAGCAGTATAAGTATAGTATAAGGTATAATTACGCCATTTTTTAATTTCAAAATATTTGTCAACATTGTGTTACTCATGTCGTGCGTCGCAGCCAAGGAGCTTATATTTTACCTATAGAATGGAGTCATTAGACAAATGAACAAAGTGAGGGCAAAAGTTTTGACAACACTTGACATTTCTTGACATTGCTAGAGAGGCTCTGTCTCTTTCTAGTAGGGTGCCTGTAGCACAAATTAATCACGGACAGTCTTGTGCCACGGGTAAGGTCTCACGTGCTCCCACGGTCCTAAGATATAGGTAGTTAAATGAGACACGAGAGATCCATGCAGAACAATTTATTAAATGGTGGTATAATGCCCAATAGCGTGTACTCCCCTGGTGGTAGCCGGAGATGGTCTCGGTGAGGGTCGCTCGGTGGGACTAGTTAGGGCGGCTTGTACTGCTGCTCACTGTAAGTCCAGCCCTGGGCGGAAGTGAAGTAGCGGAGGCGACAGCGGCTACCTTAGCCTAATCTTGGACCCCAATTAGGGGTTAAACACATTAAATAAATAACTATTATTGCACATGATTATCAAATTAGTTAATTAGTATTAGGTAGGTCTTGTCGGTGCTCAATTTACTTACCGAACCACGCAAGCGCAAGACCGAATCACCAAGTCTTTGTATGCGATTCCTGACAAGATCGAGGCTGCCCGGCGACGCAGGCGCAATCTATCGGAGATTGCCCGCAACAGTCGTACGGTCACTAAAATGTAGCTTATTAACGTTGATATGGAGCGCTAAAACCTGTTGATAAATTTAGGAGGCTAACTCTAAAGAAATATTTCAATTAGATGAGCTTCCTTTAAATCTTAATTTATGTAATATTTATAAATAGTGTAATCTGATTTAATTAAAAAAAAATCATGTATGTAGGTCGGTAAAATATGTATGTGTAACGTTACACTTGAACTTCGTTACGTTAATAAAACCACAAGTTGAAAATAATTTGAGTTTTGAGTTTTCCATGACAAAGAATTAAAATTCATAATAATTACTTTAAACTTTTTTTCCTGAGTGCCTTTTAGCACGGTAATGTTATCTATTTTCGGCTCCCAGGAAAAAAATCAGCAACCGAAATACGAGGATTTCTCGCTTCTGTGACTCTTGATTTTAAGAGGCACGTTACTGTTTATTATATAGCTTATCTCATGTCACGTCAACTCATAGACATTAAAATATTCTTTTTTTTTAGGTGCTAAGCATACATTTAAGGTTTTCCGGTTAGCAATGCTATAAAAATACATTGTGTGATATACCGATCTAGCCGTTCTTGAGTAATGATAATAGGGCCATAATGATGCGCAACTTACCAACTTACTACCAGACTTTCTTTATATTGATAGATAGCACACGCGCACATAGCATAGAAGGCACAATAGACAACCATATGGTCCGTCGCTTCGGAAATCTAAAAAGAAAAGAAAATTTTATGTATACAAGTTAAAAATGTATATAAATATTTATGTACACTTTTAACTTGTAATCAAATAGCATATTAAAAACTATAATTTGATAGATTTTAATATGCTATTTGATTACAAGTGCAGAAGAGCGCAGCCACAATTTTATTAATACTGTCTGTCTGTGTGCAATGTATCTGCGTTGCATGTTAGTACATGCAAATGTGAATGATAAACATTATTACACTAGTACAATCCAATCAATACTCTCATTATCTTTTTCTCAAATAAAATAATTTACATTACACAAATTACATATTTTATTTGTAAATAAACATTTCGAACTAAAAATGGGTAAAACTATTTATGTATTTTATCTATGTAACAGTTATTTCAAAGAATTAAATAAAATAATCTATCAATTTTGATTGCCATTTATAAAAGGAATGGATAGAAAGGGATATTATTTCCTTATAAATCCGGAAATCCTAGTCACCCTAGTCATTTGTTTACAAATATTTGAATAAGTAAATTATGTACAAAAATTTATTAAATTCTAAGATAGGATTAAATGCGAGTATCAGAAATTTCTCCCTCTTATGGAGTTTTGCAAAATAACGCTAATAATCTGGAATTACGGGTGAAAAATGAAATTTATAGATTGAACAATATTATATGCAATTATGACACTTACAAGTGAAATTCACACTGCATCCTCAATACTACTCACTTCTACCAGCACGAAATAACGATCTTATTTGATTCTTATCACCATTTTGCACTTTTTAACCTTATTTTAAAGTAAAAAGCCGTACCAAAATCGCGAGTCGATATTTATGAATACGTCAATTACGACAATTAATGTCATGTTGAGATTTCGGGACATTGACACATGAAGATAGTGCTGCCATTACATAAATCCTTTCATTTCCCATAAGTTATAGAAAGAATCACAGTGATGATTTTCAAAATCAAATACAAACCTAAACATTAAAAGTAAATATGTTATATTTATTTCTTTCATTGATAATAAATACTGATAATTGAATACAATATATTAAGTTTTTAGCTACTTTTCTACTTTAGTTTTAGAAAGATGGCGAAATACTGGGGAAATCTTGTTTCTATGTAGTCGTGTTTAGAACGAGATGACGACAATTTCTAGAAAGAGAAATGCGAAATTTGAAATGTCAAGAAATGTCAAGTATTGTCAAAATTTTTGCCCTCACTTTGTTACTTTGTCTAATGACTCCATTCTTAGTATAAGCTCCTTGGTCGCAGCAGACTGACGAGCGGCCGTCTTCATATTGCCGGATCGTCATCATATTACTTGCCTCACTTTTGAGCGCGGTTAGCTACGTCTTGACTTTTTTATTGGTCTGAGGTAGTTAACATAAATAAATTAACGATCCCTTCTACTATTGTTCTCGCTGATCCTGATTTCTATACCGGCAAGTTTAGATCTTCTTGGCGCTGACATTTTTTGAGATTTGTTAGGCAGAAACCAAATACGAGAGAATAAGAACCATCTAGTGGTTCTAGAAACAAATTAGGCTATATTGTATCAGGCCTCAGCGGAATAATAACAAAATGAGACGAACTGAAGGCGCTACGTAGCATGCCCCCTGCGTTGGAAGAAGAGAAGACTTCAACTCTTCTTGTGGTAAATTCCAAATCTTGTTGAAAGCGTCGCTGTATACATCTTGAATATATCGGTGAATAAATGTTGTTGTTGCCTGGGTATGTCTTCAGTACCTGTAGTGTAAGTTTTTTCACATAAAAAACGTAACTATCACGCGTTAAGAGCTCAATTTTTATAGGAAACGAGAATAGTGCCCCTAGCAAATCATGTTTCCCATACAAATTGAGCTGTTACTACAATATTAACTGCAAGTTGATCACTCACCGCACCGCGTGACAAGGCAACTTAAGTTCGCGCGTGTATTTTATTGAATTTGTAGGTTTGAAACTGATTGAAATGCTGCGCCGCGCAGGCTCCTAGGTACTCCTAGATCAGATCAACAGTTAACACCTGGTGAATGGCGTGGCGAAAGTCGATACGGCTTTAAACCGGCTGACATATGAATTTGTTGATACAGTTGGTCTTAAATTACATGATTAACGTCATTCTTGGACCTCGAATATAATATTTACTTTACCGTGCTAATAAGTGCAATCTGCTGTGTGCATGAAGGGCATTTATCTCAGAATATCCTAATATCGGAATTTCGGACCGTGAGTTCCGATATTACAATTGGATATTGACTGATCCAATATTGTTATACCGGAATTGGGAATCAGACAAATATTTCTATTTGAGTTTTTACTCTCCTACGTCACCGTTCGAAGATTTTTCAGCCACTTTGTGTTTCTTCCATTTGTCCTGGACTTGCTCTTCCATGATCAAATGGATCAAATCGTTGTTTACACGAATAAACTCACAATTAAAATATTTTTTAACCAGACAACTTCACACTACGTTGCAAACAAACTAACAACAACTTCAGGTTCAGGAACCTGAACTTTAGGTTTCGAAATAAAGATTCTCACCAAAAACTGGCGGCGTGTTTACAGCATCCATCAACAGCTCATATAATGTCCCCACCGAGGGGCTCGAGCCTACCCCACATTAGGGGCGATTAGGCCTTAGTCAACCACGCTGGCCAAGTGCGGGTTGGTCGACTTCTCACACAACCGAAGAATTTCTTCTTAGGTGTGTGCAGGTTTCCTCACGATGTTTTCCTTCACCGTAAAAGCGTCGATTAAACGTACATATGAATTCAAAACTTGAAAACACATTGGTACGTGGCGGGGATCGAACCAGTGCCTCCCGGGTGGGAGACGACGCTCTTACGCACTACGCCACCGACGCTTAAAGCATAAAGGAATTAAATTGACAAATTAATATACATTAATTTTTATAAGATACGAGGGAAATTATAACTGCGGATGCATTTTCCATTGTTTGCTCAGCTTGCTAATTGGCGAATTTAAATGAATAATATTTGGATCCCCCCATATAAATACCCTCGAATTTGAAACGCAGCAGGTGGCCGAGTGAAGTCAGAATGAGCTCTTCTGCGACTGCGGTGCTGCTATTGGTAAGTTTCCATTACATTTTTTTCACACAAGTTTTTAGGGCGTGCACTGGATTTACGTCAAAAATGTCTCATTTTGTGTTTTTTGAGACCTAATTTTGAAGGGATATGAACCATAGATATAGGAAACTGTAGATCGGCAATGTAAATGAGAAAGAGCATACTGACGCGTATATTAGAGCGAGATAGATAGACGAGACCATTTCACGTACACGCAGGAGGCCTAAGGAGCCCTGTCAGTCACGTAGGAAAAACAGCAACTGTCGGACTGCAGTACTATTTTTCATGCACACATGCGCATTACGCACACATCGGTTATTTTTTGGTCTCGCCCTAGTCGATTCATTGCCAATCTATAAACGTCAGTATCAGTAATAATTCTATGATAGGTACACTTTAGATGCTTCATTGGTTGCCGGCTCGTTTCACGGCCGAACTAGCCAATCAGAGTTCGGTGAACCCAACAATAAAGGTCAAGCGATACGTTTTTCTCGTTCGTGAATGGTGTTACTCGCGAGCCAAAGACACCATTTTGTTTTTAGATTGATTAGATTTTTTTTAAACTAGACAAATCGTTATGGCAGACTCATCTTCTGAATCGAATTCCATTATGAACACGTCCGGTGCTGTCGACGCGTACACTCAATATGATTCAAATGGAACGGCTCTCTGGCGTGTTCGGTAATGCCATGAAATTTGGCTCGGCGCGACGTCAAGTATCGTGAATGGCGACCTTAAGATATTGGCAGCCTGTTCTTGGCCTGTTCACACTCGTCACACGTCAAAAAATTCGACCTCGAGATTTTGACGGATTTACACGTTTTGGACCTCCCTGAGTCCAAAAATACCGTTTTTGGAATTATTTTTTAGTGTGTGCTGCCATGCTGAACGTGTCGCTCTCGTACGACTCCGGCATTTTTTATCTCGCTCACCTAAAGGTGGGTCCAGGTACGTATCACGTATCAAGCCCCGTATTAAGTTTTGGACGCCTCGATTTGCTCCGTATGACAATCGTATGAAACCGACGTGACATGGGACGGGCCGTACCTATATAACGGCGTATCAAGATCGCCTATCATGATACGCGGATCATCGCCCGTCCATATATGTGATCATGATACGCGTCGGCGATACGGATACGCTGATCGGATCCGACAAATGATACATATTTAGAACCGCCTTTACAATGCAGCTGAGTCTCCTGTAAGGTTTAGAAGTGGAGTGCAGTAAACTACCCTAGCTCGGGCTGCTCCAGATTCGAGCGGCTGGTCCGCTGAGCACGTCAATGCTCTGTGGTCTTATTTAAAATTTACAGTTTAAATTAGTATCATTGTAATTTTAATTGCATAATTCCATAATGTACACTTTGTACCTATCATCATAACAGCTGTTGTGGACTGTATACGAATTTGTAGGGTGTGTTGTGGTAAGGAAGGTTCTTCTTGTTTCTTATGAACTAAAAGTCTCAACAGTAACTCACTTAATATATTTCAAAAATCATTTCATAAATTACAATTTTGCCTATTGCACTTATCGCTAGTTGCAACGAGCGCTTCAACCTTGAGCTCGCGAGCTCGACACGGGAAAGTATATCGGACGGAGGTATCGCAGTTAGCGACTGGTAGACCGATTGCAGCGCGCTGTCCTCTACAACAGCCTTATTCGACTTACTGCTGGGACACAAGGCTTCTCCTTGTCATCGAAGGAGGTTTAGGCAGTAGTCCACCAAGCTTGGTCAATGCGGATTGGTGGACAGAGTGTATGGTGATCAATATCTGTTAATATCCCGACCCCACTAAATTGCTATTGAATTGTTACAATTCGTTATGTCTTGAACGGAAACGTATAGTAATTTGGCTGATTCATTATGAAAAAACAAATATCCAAAGCTGTGTAAATAGTGACTATTTAATACAATGACATTTTGTATTATAATAACATTGATTTAATATTAGTTTTTCATTTCGTCGACATTTAAGGATATGACAATGTTCAAGCCAAGATGACCTTTTTATAGGGGATGAACTTGACTTAGTAGGTAGGTAACAGTATTTAAGGAATATTTTTTGCAAAAACGCGTAATTTATGTTTTTTAGAACTATAAAAAAGATATTTGCAAAAATATTTCGTTCGGATCTTAGAAGTGCTTTCAAAGATTTGTTGAAACAATGTTTACCATTAAAACGTAAGCAACAAGCACTGACAAATTTCGAAAAGCAATGCCCCGGTAGCAGCAACGCAGCCGCCCGGATTACGGAGATTGCTGAGTACGATTTCCGCCTGGGGCAGGTCGATTTTTTTCAGCGTATTTTTTCTAGCTTTAAAAAACATTTACGCGTTTGTATTACGCAAAAAAGATTCCAAAATATTAAACAGTTTCGTCTTACTGAACGTCAAATGTTTGCAAAAATTATTCTTTCGGATTTTAGAAGGGCAAATTTCAAAGATTTAACGAAACAATGTTTACCATGAAAACATAAGCACCAAGCACTGACAAATTTCGACGGCGAAAGCAGTGCCCCGGTAGCGTAGTGGTTAACGCAAAAATATTTCGTTCGGATCTTAGAAGTGCAAATTTCAAAGATTTGATGAAACAATGTTTGGCAACGAGCACTGACAAATTTCGAAAAGCAGTAATGATTTCGATTCCCGCCTGGGGCAGGTAGATTTTTTCAGTGTATTTTTTTGAATAGGTATATTTTAATGATGATAAATTATTACAAAAAAATGAATAACGTGGATTTACTACTCTCCGTTAGCACCGACTTTTCACTAGACGCTTGAACCACCATTGGGCGTTCCATTATTGGCTGTCCCGGCACCAACTCCTAACCCGGCAGCCAATACCGACAGCTGTATTCTTCTTTAGACCAACACGGCCGGCTCGTTGTAATTTCGAAGGCAGTTCTCACACACACACAGAAGCTTGCGCTGGTCCACAACCAACACACACATATAGATTCCGACTGGAGTCGGCATCGGCACTCCTGTGGGAGACTTGCTGTGCTGTCGACGACATGACGGCGTCGTCATCAGTATACGAGCCGGCTATTGAGACAGCATATTAAAGGAACAATTTCATAGAATTATACGTCCACCGCTATCGGTGACGGCCAATGAAGCAACGCCCATTGCTTCGCTAAACCATATTTTAGGGATTATGCCAACTCTACGCACTCAATCACTTCAAAATGTTAGTGATCATGACATTCCCGTTTCACTGTTTAATCATGTAATGTTTACGAGGTACACCAGGCGTTAGGCCTTTTTTCTTTCAGCCGTGAAGCAGTTCGCTGTGTTTCGGATTGAAGGGAAAGGTAGCCAGTGTAATTGCTGGGCATGGAAGGCCCATCTTAGTCCCCAGGATGGCAAACGCAATTGAAGTGTTAAGGATTTATCCTTCATATTGCAAGTGTTTATAGGCGACGTTAACCACTTAAGACCAGTAGCCCAATTCACGTATTAAAACCGTTGGGATATCGCAGCGATTTAGTCGTTTAAACACTTTTTCGTATTCACGTACGTCAAATGAACCGATTTTGAAGTAGCTCGATCGCAATGTCGTTGAACCATCGTCGAACCGTATTCAGCTAATAAATCGTTTTAAAATCGCACAGAAATGTCAACTGAGAGGTATTCAGCTAAAATATTTTCGTATCACGTTCTATGTTAAATATTATCGATATTGATTGATTTAGAAAAATGCACTGAAAAAAAATCGACTTGCCTCAGGCGGGACTCGAACCCGCACCTTCCACAATCCGGGTGGATTGATTGATTTAATTTGATTAATTTATCGTAAATCACTGTATTTGAAGTATAAAGTATATTTGAACCTTTTAGTAGAAAATCAAATCATTTTACGGGCATCTTTTTTGTTTCCTTGACAAGTCGTTCAGAATGTGCTTTAGTTCCGATCTTATTGAGTTGTCGTCCTATCGAGATGTAGCTGAGTAACATGTGAATACCAAAATTGGATAGGACTACGATCGAACGATTTCTAAACTACAACGATTTTTAGATCGAATGTATTTACGTGAATTGGGCCACAGGTGGGCCGCAAGCTTATTTGCTATTTCGTAATATAAAAAACCTTGGCTTCTCGCTGTCTCTCACCCTGCCTGTACTTATCTGTACTTATCTACGGAAATTCTAGCGGGATCCTACCAAATATGGGCAGATTTGGTAGGATCCCGCTAGAATTTCCGTAGATACTCGGTTCAGCACATAACTCAAGAACTTTCTGATATAATGAAAGAACATGCAAAGGGCAATAATATTGTGTTAAACATATGAAACTGCAGGATGAATATAACCGCTGAATCGAGACGTCTTGTTAGTCTAATATTCAAATTGTGCAAAAAAATGTGAAGAGTAAAATCTATCGATGAATGACCTCGAATGACCTCGAATGACCTCGTTACGTTTTTTATTTTGCCGCGACGATTCCAGCGTCCGTGGCCGAACGGCCTATATCACCAGTATTCACGCTGCGGACCACGGTTCGATCCCCGCGAGAAATTGCTTCAAAATTGAATGTTGTTTTTTCTGTTTTCTTCGATTTGAGGAATCTGGAGAAGATCACAGTAACACAAAAACGATGATAGGGCGACGCCCCGAGACAATTCACAATTCACAATTTTTTTTATATCTTTGGTATGTTAATTGTTTTTATCGCGAGTGGGTTGGTTAAGAAATTCCTAGCCAAACTGTTATTAGCTTAGCTTTACATTACAATACGTTGCGGCAGCGGCTAGGGAAACGACTTTTTCGTATTTTACTGAAGAGCTGTTACAAATATTTTGAAGAAAGAAAGTTCTATACAAGCTGTTTACTTTTTAAAAATTAACACGACATTTATAATCTTTTCCAGGCGCTGGTGACCGTCTACGGTCTACCATGTAAGTAATAAAATAATAACCAGTATAAATGTAATTTATTTCCACGGTTTCAATGCGATAAAACGAAAAGTAAACTCGTTAAAGATTTTCTCATACATAAGGCATATTATTCTGTTAGGGAATATTTCGATGATATAGCAAAAACTTAATGTTTAGAAATAATAATAGAATCTGAAGTTTATCTTATATTATATATAAAATTTCCATGTCACAATGTTAGTTACCGTACTCCTCCGAAACGGCTTGACCGATTTTCATGAAACTTTGTATGCGTATTTAGTAGGTCTGCGAATCGGCTACTATCTATTTTTCATACCCCTAAGTGATAAGGGTTGTTCCTTAATTTATTTTTTTAATTTTCGGACGAAATTTTTTGTTTTTATTTTTCTATTATGTGGCATTAAAAAATACATACAACCCTAAATTTTTACTTTTTTATCACCAACCCCTATTTTTTTAAAGCCATTTTGGTAATTTAATCATTTTTGTAAGGCAAAATAATATTTGCCGGGTCAGCTAGTAATACATAAGTTTAAATTGTATCTAATGTAACATATAGGCAGTCTTTTAGAAAAAATCTGCTCTCTCTTCTATGTTGCAATGCCCCTCAAGGCGCATATGCTTGTGATTGATATTGTCATTTGTGTTTGTGATATTTGTTAACATTCATATGTAAAGCAATTAAATAAATAAACTTAGTCTAAACTTTCTCTATCGTTCATATTTCAGTTCCAAAACCCACAAGCGTTTATGAAAATGATGACTTCAGCGAAACTGAAAACGTTTCCGAAAGCGATGGCGACGTAAAAGACGATTGGTCCGTCAAAGACAGCGTCCACGTTAAGTACATCAACAGCGACAACATCAGTGAGGACTTAATCAATGAAGACAATTATTACAGCGGGGGATACAACTCAGCCTCTTGTAAGTTTGGACAAGAATTCATTTACCTACCTAAGATAATTATTAACGCAAAGCAACTATTATCAATATTCATGTAAGCATTAGCACAACGAGATATTACGAGGAAAGGTGAGATCACTGTTAAGGTTGGGGTTTTCTGGCAGTGATATTGGAAAGATACTAATTGAAACATTTATTTTTAGCAGCTTTAACGCAGCATTTATTACTCACAGTTTTACAACACATCGCAGAAGAGACGGAAGTCAAACTTTGACATTTGCACTTGACAATTAGTTTTTTAATTTAGAGGCAAACAATTTCGTTTTATTCTACAATCACCTCTCGTTTTGCTTTTTGCTTTCATATATTCTCCAAATATGGTGTTAAGAAAAGAGTCATGTTGATTACTACTCGTTCGAATGCAGTGGGATGTTGGTTGAGATTGTAAGAGATATCGAAATGGTGAAATTTTTAGGACTACACCTTGACTCTAATTTAAATTGGAAAATACATATAGAAGAGATATATCAAAAACTCAATCAGTTTTCATAAGCTCTTTATATGCCAGGGAAAGTTGAGAGACTGCTGACAATTAGATACGGTATTATCTTTTGGGGCAACTCAGTCGAGAAAGAAACAGCATTTATAGCACAAAAAAAGTGTGCTAGATCGATAAGTCGACTAAAAAAACAGACCGACAGTTGTAGGCCTTATTATAGAAAAATAAATGTACTGACTTTGCCCTGCCCCTACATCTTTGAAATCATACTATTAGTTAGAAGGAATTTGGACTTATTTAATAATTGTAACAGTCACAGGCTTTATTATAAAATTATGTACCCTCCAATCGAGACTGCTCTGTATAATAAAAGTGAGTTTGTTATGTCTCCAAGTTTATATAACCATCTACCTAAGGATCTTATTGAAATTGAGCGCTTTTCTATTTTTAAACAAAGATTACGTAAATTATTGTTGGAAATTGCCTATTATTCTGCAAAGGAATTCTTAAATGTTGTAAATTTAGTGACATATTATATTGACATACTGTACGTATTATTGAAATAATATGTAGGTAATTTTTCTTTATAAGTAATTTACGTGTCGAAAGGTGAAATGTCGGTAGTTCTTTTCATGTATACCCACATTTGCAAATAAATGATTTGATTTGATTTGAAGATTGTGACTCCCTAAGGGTCACAGCAGATTATACAATTTAGTTGGATGACTAAATTGCAGTAGATATAGAAGGCCGCACTTTTGTTATTTTGTGTTGTATTGTTGTTTTTAATAAAAGTTTTAATATATTACTGAAGTTTTATTTTACTTGTTATAGTTTTACACAATCACAATATATAATTTTACACAGTAGTTTTTACCATCAAAGCGCGGGCAATCAACATGACATTACTTTTCTTAATATTTTTTCTTTATGGTAGCGTTCATACATACTACATAGATGTTGAGGTAGCGTTCAGATTACATTATATTAACACTCCTCCTCAAGTTTAATTTATAAGAAAAGATAAATTAAAGTTGCATAAATCTTAAAATTCACTGTGTGATTTTTTTATATAAAACAATGATGTCATTATTATGCATATTAAGTTTACATTATTCTGACTTTATATTCTTACAATTTATAAAATTTGTTTTATTATATTAATTTCACATTGTGATTAAATTTTACATTAACAATCAGTTTTACATTCTTAAGTATGTATGAAATCAAATTCTTATAAAACAATCTTCAAATTAAATTTATATTGAGTATGTTATGACTTTAATATACAATTTAGACAACTAAATTGTATAGTCTGCGTTAGCTCTGACTCAGTTTCTTCCATTTCGTTATAACTTGCGTCCGAATAACTTGCGTTTTGGCAGGATTTACTTTTTATCACTACCAGCTGCCCCACTCGCTTATATGCACTAGTATTGTATTGTATTTGTAAATCAGTTTCATGATATATTTTGCTTTCAGCTTTTTCTTCATCTTCTTCCTCAGCATCGAGCGCGGAGTCATCGTGGGCTAAAAGTAAGTTTTTTTAAAAAAATCCGACCGAGTATTATGCGAATTCTTAAACAATTGTCTTGACCATTTACGAGCATGATGGCGTAAACTTTACTTGGTGGTAGACCCATATTGTAGGGTGGGCAGGGTAGGTAGCACCGCCTTTCTTATTTCTGCCGTAAAGCAGTTCCATGTGGAATAATTTTATTTTTGCGTTTACAAACACGTAAATATTAATACTAGAAAAATGCACTGAAAAAAATCGACTTGCCTCAGGCGGGACTTGAACCCGCATCTTCCACAATCCGGGCGGACTGTGGAAGATGCGGGTTCGAGTCCCGCCTGAGGCAAGTCGATTTTTTTCAGTGCATTTTCCAGTTCCATGTGTTTCGGATTGAAGGGAAAGGTAGCCAGTGTAATTACAGGGCATTAAATTAAGTATAATTAAGAACTTGTGTAATAGCGTTTGTTGTGTGTTTAAGTGTCGGTGGCGTAGTGCGTAAGAGCGTTGTCTCCTACCCGGGAGGCACTGGTTCGATCCCCGCCACGTACCAATGTGTTTTCAAATTTTGAATTCATATACCTACGTTTAATCGACGCTTACGGTGAAGGAAAACATCGCGAGGAAACCTGCATACACCTATGAAGAAATTCTTAGGTTGTGTGTGAAGTCGACCAACCCGCACTTGGCCAGCGTGGTTGACTAAGGCCTAATCGCCCCTAATGTGGGGTAGGCTCGAGCCCTTCGATGGGGACATTATACCTATGAGCTGTTGATGGTGATGAAGAACTTGTGTTATGAATACTAGATAACACAAATAAACTTAACCCTAGATTCATCAACATTGGTCTCTCAGACCACACGAAATGTTTGTAACTACTTGAGTGAAATACATAGAAAGCTCTCTCAGGTACCTTCCTTCACCTACCTTCCTAAGGACGAAGTGTGTCTTCAGTAGTGTATAGAGGAAGTCTTGTAATCGTCAAAAAATTCGACCTCGAGATTTTGACGGATTTGCACGTTTTGGACCTCCCTGAGTCCAAAAATACCGTTTTTCAAATTACCTATGTCTGTGTGTGTCTGTGCGTTAACACAATAACTCGAGCATGCTTTAACTTATGCAACCATATTTAACATGCGTGTATGACATCAAAATATAAGGTTTCTGTCAACTTTTGACCGTCGATCACGAAAGTTATGCAACCAAGTGCGTGGTCGATACTCGGATAGGTGACCAGAAATTAACATGCATGTATGACATCAAAATATAAGGTTTCTATCAACCTTTGAGTCGTTTCCGGTATACGAGAAAGTCAAAAGGAGACCACTCGCGATTTTTTTAATATAGGTATTAATAAGCAAATCTCTAATATTCTTCGGAAGCTTATTGTAGAAACATATACATTGGCCCGCAAACGAATTGCTCATTCTGTGAAGATGAGTTTTATATACAACCAGACCGTGTTGTTTTCCTAGTATTACATTAAGCGTATGACATTTCTCAGAAAAATGCACAGTAATTTTCTTTGCCTACAGTAAGTTTTCCGGAGTTTTCCGGTATAAACTGTAATGATACATTCAAAATATTTATTTACTTGAACTTTTTTCTGAGGGAGTCACGCAGATCCAGTTATATATTTATTAAGACGAAATCTCTGTATAAAACTTGATAAATTAAATGAAAGGAAAGCCATGAAACCCTTAATTATTTTATTTATTTACATAAAATGGTAAACTAATTAATTAGTTGCTCGAAATGGTCTCCATTCTCTTGAATACACAAATTTATTCTTCTAATTCATTAATTTTAATGTACTTATAAATGACGTCAATGATAATTATTAACTACTAACATGGATAGCAGATGGATCTTTGAGTAAAAGTGCTTTAACTTGACCCATTAAATTTATAAGTCCTTTTTCATGGCTTTCCTTTAATTTCAATTATCAAGTTTGTTGGAGAGATTTCGTCTTTATAAATGACCCTAACGATCGATGCAATAAAAGTACACAGTGTAATTTTTACAGATTTTAGTTGGTTCGATTCCCGGGTGTGGCAAGCGAATTTTCGAAAAATTTTGAATGCAGTTTTCTTTCTTTTCAAAAATAAAGGAATATTTCCTTTGAGTAAAATTTTCTGTCTACAGTATTAAGAATACTTTCCCTTCAGGTGGCATTACAAAATTCCACCTGGTATTTGGCACCACTTGAAAATGTCTGAAAATTGTGCCAAATTAAATAAAAAACGAAGAGCAAGAAAAGTTCTCATCCAACTGAACTACACAAGACGGTGATATCACGACGAATTAAATCCTTCGTCGCTGATTACCATAGTATAATATAGGATTTCTGGTTTGTAACATTTCTTATAACATACACGTATATCTGTTCCCAGGAAGAGGTGCATTTTCCTCCAGCTCGGCCAGTTCATCAAGTCAATCATCCTCTTCCGTCAGTAAGTTTGGGAGTGGTGACGATTACATAAGCGAAGAGTCGGAGAGCTCATCTTCTCACAGCGTGTCCAAAGAAGTCACAGACTCAAAAGGTACAACCGCTACTTACGACAATTCTTCTGACCAATCGTCCAGCAAGAAGGTCATTGATACTAGTGAAAACTCGCAAATAATACAAGAAGAAAGTAGTAGTTCTTCCAAGAGAGATGTGACGGACTCTGAGACAACCAGTTCTGGTACCACTAAAGTAAAAACAGACAGCAGGTCCAACAGCGAAACCGCATCGAAAATAACAGAAATTGAGAGCAATAAGTATGGTACATCGGTTAAAGAAGAATATACGTCTGCTAAATCTTCTGCTAGCGATATAACGGACAGTACTACAAATCAACATGGCACAACTGCCAGAACAGACAGCCAGAGAAGTAACGAGGAGGCCCAAAAGTCTGTTGACTACGAAAAAAACAAATATGGCACAACCGTCAAAGAGCGTAGTTCATCTGCTAAATTCGACGGCAGCTACATTACAGACAGTAAAACGAATAAATGGGGTGAAAATACAGTCAACACCAACAGCGCTACAAGCAGCTCGGTGGCTCAGAAATCTGTCGATTACGTATCCAACAAAGACGGCATAAATGTAAAAGAGGACGCTTCCTCTGCTAGTTCCGAAAGTAACGACTCTACAGCCAGCAAAACCAACAGCTATGGTGAAACTACAGTTCAAACCGACAGCGCTAGAAGCAGCTTAGAGAAAAAGAAATCTACCGATTATGTACATAACAAACATGGCACAAGTGTCAAGGAGACTAGTTCATCTGCCGATTCCGAAGGCAGGTACATTACAAAAAGTAAAAAAAATAAATGGGGTGATACTACAGTTCAAACCGACAGTGCTACAAGCAGCGAAGAAACCGACCAATCGGTTGACTATGAATCAAACAAATACGGTACAACAAGAAAGGAAAAGTCTTCATATGGTAAATCTTCTAGCAGCGACGTTACTGACAGTAGCACATCGAGATTCGGTGGAAATGTTGTAAGAACTGACAGCAAGAGGAAAAGTGAGAAAGGTCAAAGCTCCATTGACACAAAATCCAATAAATATGGAACTAGCACAAAATCAGACTCTTCATATTCAAAGTCAGGAAGTGAGGACTTAACAGACAGTAAAACGTCCAGAAATGGTGAAACTACAATTAAAACTGACAGCAAGAGAAGTAGCCAGGAGGCTCAAAAATCTGTTGACTACGAAAAAAACAGATATGGCACAAGCATCCAAGAAAAATCGTCGTCTGGTAAATCATTTGCCAGTGATATCACTGACAGTAGTACTTCAAAATATGGCGTAAAGAAAGTTAAAACCGATAGTAAGAGAAGCAGCGAGGCGGCTAATAAATCATTGGATTACCGGTCCAACAAATATGGCACAAGCATCCAAGAAAACTCGTCGTCCGGTAAATCATATGCCAGTGATATCACTGACAGTAGTACTTCAAAATATGGAGTAAAGAAAGTTAAAACCGATAGTAAGAGAAGCAGTGAAGAGGCTAATAAATCATTAGATTACCGATCCAACAAATATGGCACAAGCATCCAAGAAAACTCGTCGTCCGGTAAATCATATGCCAGTGATATCACTGACAGTAGTACTTCAAAATATGGGGTAAAGAAAGTTAAAACCGATAGTAAGAGAACCAGCGAAGTGGCTAATAAATCATTGGATTACCGATCCAACAAATATGGTACAAGCATCCAAGAAAACTCGTCGTCCGGTAAATCATATGCCAGTGATATCACTGATAGTAGTACTTCAAAATATGGAGTAAAGAAAGTTAAAACCGATAGTAAGAGAACCAGCGAAGTGACTAATAAATCATGGGATTACCTATCCAACAAATATGGTACAAGCATCCAAGAAAACTCGTCGTCCGGTAAATCATATGCCAGTGATATAACTGATAGTAGTACTTCAAAATATGGCGTAAAGAAAGTTAAAACCGATAGTAAGAGAAGCAGCGAGGCGGCTAATAAATCATTGGATTACCGGTCCGACAAATATGGCACAAGCATCAAAAAGAGTTCGTCTTCTGGTCAGACGGACGTAAGAGACATAATAGAGAGCTCAAGTAACCGTTTTGGTAGCACCGTCAAAACAGATCATGCTACCAGCGATAAGTATGCATCAAATAACAGTGAATATAACGCTAACAAACATGGCACTACTTATGTTGAAAACTCCAAATCTGGTAAGGCCACCACCAATGACGTCACTGACAGTCATTCATCGAAACACGGAACCTTTGTGAAAAACGACAGTTCGGCCAATAGCGAAGCAGCGAAAAGAGACGTCGCCTCTTCAACTGACCGTTACGGACATAAAAAGCAGATAATCAAAGAGGAATCTAACAAATCATCAGAGAGAACGATAACGGACTCTAGCCACACGCATCTAGGATCAACCTCCAGCGTAGACGCTTCGTCCAGCACATCTTCCAGAAGGAAAACCATCCAGAGCGGTTTCAGCAAATATTAAGCAAAAAACCAGTTCCTCCACCAAAACCGATCAAATACCACTAAACGCACCAGATAAGGACACTTTACTTTTATAAAATGTATCTGATTTAAATTAATAAATTCGAATTGATTCTTTCAGACTTAGAAATAACATTTCTGATATTGAATTAAATGCATTTGAGTGATAATTGTCTTTCTTATTTTGCACCCCACATCCTATAAATCTCTAATATTTCCATCAAAACTATCACAATATTTAACTGTAGTATTAGTGGCCATTAGTTTTCAGTCTAATATTTATCCTACGAAAAATTCTAAAAGAAATAAAATCATTTAAATGATAGTTATTATTTGTATGTAATAACGTGCAAAACATGCACCTCATCATACACGCACATCAGACAAGAAAATTTCGTACGATGTCTTGTAACCATAATTCACGGAATATATCACGGACAATACACGCGTACCCAATGTAGACGACAGCGTTTAATAGTGACAGGTATTGGTGTCGTAAAAACTTAATATTGATACGATACATAATATCCCTACTAATATTATAAATGCGAAAGTAACTGTCCGTCTGTCTGTTAAGCTTTCACGTCTAAACCACCAATTTTGCTGATTGACAGACTAGAGCTCGGAAATGGACATAGGCTACGTATTATTACAACAAAAGGCTTGAAGGCGTTGAAATAGGGGATTAAAGTTCGTCATTCTTGAAGATAAAACCATTTTGTTCTAGAAGTTTTGAAATATTGACCTGTGTGGGGATAAAAGTTCTTAAGGAAGGCCAAACAAAGTCACGCTTTGAGATAGAACATAACATGAACTACTTTTTGTTGTAAAAGAAGGCCATAAAGAGGTTGAAATAAGGGATGAAAGCTTGTATGAGATTCCTCAGTATCGAAGATAAAACCATGAAACTTTCTATTTAAGCACGAGATAAGAAGTAAGTAAAAAAAACTGTTGTAGCATTTTCGTAACACCCGCACGGGGATGAAATAGGGGATGAAAATGTCGTATGAAAGTTAGCAATGGATGGAAAAACAAAGACAAAAATAAAATTTGATAGGTGAAATTGTAAAATGCAGAGGTCAATAAATAATAATAATAGACAGTACCTACTTCTAGGCACGGCCTGTATAGTGAGAAGTTCCATGTCTCTGGATCCTTAACCACCGGTAGCCAGACCCTGATCTTGCTGCCGATGGGGAACTGCATTTTTTTTTATGTTACAAGATGGCAAACAAGCTTGCGGTCCACCTGATGTTAAGTGGTCACTGCCGCCTATAGACACTTGCAATATTAAGTGTAAATCACTTAACACCGCAAGTGCGTTTGCCATCCTGGGGACCTAAGATGATATTATGTCCTCCATGCCCAGTAATTACACTGGCTACCTTTCCCTTCAATCCGAAACACAGCGAACTGCTTCACGGCAGAAATAAGAAAGGCGGTGGTACCTACCCAGACGACCCTACATAATATATGGGTCTACCACTTAGTAAAGTTGTATTTCTAAATGTTATATTTTTTAGTGTCATTTATACATTACAAAAATTTAATATTAATTTAGAAATATAATTCTGTATTTTATTAAATGAAATAAAAAAATATGTAAATAGTAAATGGAATTTGGTGTGGACATATGTGCAGTCATGCACTTGAAGCGTATAAGGAATCCGCGGGTATAGGTACAGTCAACAGCACGTCGGGCTATACAAAACTGTCAAATTTCTCCAAACGATTATTAACCTAAGACTATTCAATATAAAGTGCATAATCGATTGGGACAATTTGACAGTTTGTGGTAGCCCAACGTGCTGTTGCCTGCACAACTCTCGGATTCTATTCACCTTAGATCTCTCTCCTTAAACGAAACCTATAAATATTTAGGTATGTCACAGGCATTAGGCATCAACGATGCTGACATGAAACAGTCATTACGCGATTCCTTGGGGCGCCTTTCAAAAGTCCTTAAAAGTGTTTTGTCGGGCGGAAACAAGGTTCGTGCATATAATGGGTGGGTCATGCCGCTATTGATGTAACTCAAACTGAACTGGACACATCTTGGATAGAAGAGTTCGTACTTTGTTATCCGCACACCGCATGCATCACCCACGTCTGTCTACCATGAGATTCTATATTCCGCGGAAGTGCGATCATCGCAGCTTCTTATACGTTAAAACATTGCATAACCGCGAGATAGACAGTCTTAGGGAGTTGCTTCTCCGCGTCGATGTGGGGATTCATAGAGATGTAGTTGCTACTAATTTACAAATCCCTTGGTTATTTCAATCCCTTAGTAAATTCAGTGATAATCTATTACATAATATGTGATAGGTTATCAATGAATTTTTCCCATTCCAACTGGATATCGGGGTACAGGTTCATCCCAAGATAAATTTTGCTGCCTTAAACGCTACTTATAGATCGCAAAGTAGCTTCATCGTCGCAGGCCGTAATTAAATCGTCATTATAAATTCCATTTGAATTAATGTTCTAAATTTTGTTCATCATCCTGTTCTCTGATAATCCAGAAAAGAAGGAGCAGTAAAAAACGACTCTCGGCTTTGAAGTCTATTATATTCTTAATTAATGGCGTCGCGTCGCATTAAGCGTACGCATTTTGCCAGTGTCAAGTGAAAATGTAATTAAAAAGTAACAAAAATTTTACGGTTGATTGAGGTTAAAAATGGAGTCTCGCAACACGTGTTTTTACAACAAGAACTCGGGAGAAACTCCTTTGTAGAAGTCACTAATGCTAAACCATACTTTTGCATAAAAACTAGTAAAAGTATGGTTTAGCAAACAACTGGTTTGAAAAGATGCCCTAAACTGATATACTTACTGAAATCTTTTATAATAAGTTTGCTGACAACAGTAGCTAGGTAGTTCAGACAACAAAGAAAATTTAAAACTGAAGACAATACTCTAAAGACTAGATCCTTTTGCCGTCCCCTAATAGGAAAAAAAATAAGAAGTGTTTGGAGGGAAACCATGTCGTCTGGATGTCGATCTTTATTTCGATAATTCAAAATTGCTTCGGAGTGAATTTTGTGCAGCGACAGTGGTGTCGTCGTTTCGTTGCATAAGCATCCGTGTTGACAAACTGTTATGAGGAATCATTGAAATAAAAGTTTGGTGTATGACGTTGAGAATTGTATAGTGGTTGGAAATCCCACTATACAATTCGCATCAGTCACAATCATGAGGTCTGTTGCCATGCATTTCTTTCCAAGCACTCCCTAGATGCATTAAAATGTGTGACGCCCATATTTAAATGCAAACATCATGAAAGAAAACAATGAAACTGAAGACTTGGCTGTATGGGCTAGATCCCTTGCCGTACAGGTAAAATTAAAAAAAATAACATCTCTTTACTCTAATTCGTAGACAGAGAAACCTATAGACAGCTAATAAGCGTGTCGCTGAAAGGGATAGGAAAAAAAGTACATACTAGATTTAGAGTTGCCAGGTAAGGATAAACTTACCCCATACTCTCTGTTCCCTTTTTGTATACAAAAAACTGACATGCTAATACTTAGTAGGTAATATTACATGTTAAAAATATTACTAGGAAACTTTTAAATCCATTATTACAACTGACAAATACATACCTAGTTCCAAAACATCGGAGATAAATCTTGTGAATTGAATACGTGCGGATGCTAACGTGAGGATATAACTAGTAGTATTAAGTAAATATATATTTGGAGAACTAACAAATTGTTTTATTATTTTAGATAATTTACATTGCACACTGACATGACTTAATCAACAACCCGCTGCCTAGCAACCAGTAATAACGCTATATGCCTTCACAAATATTTAGTAATGTAAGTCATGGTAGGTACTGATTAATATCTGTTCGTGGATAACTATAATTGGCTTACAAAATGTAATAATTACTTGTTGTAATATGCTGTTGTTATCCCAAATAAAATAAATAATAAATAAATAAATATATGTACTTCAAGATAACATGCATTTTTCAAAGGAATACCTAATTCTGCTAAGTATTCGCCAGTGAACATGGAAATAAACATGGAAGAAAGGAAAAACTACAAATAAATGTAAAAAAATATCGGAAGTGATCTCCCTTGACTTTCTCGTAGGTATACCAAAAACGACTCAAAAGTTGATAGAAACCTTATATTTTGATGTCATACACGTATGTTAAATTTGGATGCAATAAGTTAAAGCATACTCGAGTTATCGTGCTAACGCACAGACAACATAATTTCAAAACCAGTATTTTTGGACTCGGGGAGGTCCAAAACGTGTAAATCCGTCAAAATCTCGAGGTCGAATTTTTTGACGATTACAAGACTTCCTCTTTACTACGTACGAGAAAGTAATAATGAAAAGGCTGTCTCTTTAAAACTGCCCGTAAAGTAAAGAAGTATTGTTGGAAATAAAATAAAAGCAATCGAAAATATAATAGAATATTTTTATTATATTCACTAATTACAATTTACAAACACTCACAAGCTACTTTTCATACAAAATAAGTAATTTATAAGTTATTCCTTTTTGCTTAGCCTAAGACATTGCCAAATTAGATATGTATTTATTAGAAAATATTAGATGCTGGAAATATTTTATTTTTTGTATGTTTGTAACGAATAAACACAAAGTACTGGTTCGTTTTTCAAAAATTCTTTCACCATTAGAATGCTACATTATAATTGAGTGAAACATTTTACTCTGATGAAACTGCAGGGTGGAAAAGCATGTATATGATAGTATATGATATTTTTACCCAACTGCCCCCGAAGGAGGGTTATGTTATTTGAGTGTATGTTTGTAAATTTTTATATTCCCTGCTACAGCCTGAATGGCTTGAAGGATTTTACATACGAGGTGTCGTTAGATTAGTCTTGATAGCGCGACTGACTCTGAGTACATAAAAATATAGAACACAAAGTGGCGGATTTTAGACGCCAAACCTGCAGTGATTTAAAACATATTATAAAGTATCTGTAATACAATATTTGTTGTGTATGTAGGTATCAAATAAAATATAATACACGGTGCATACATTTCACAATAAATCAAGGAGCTTGTTTTTCACTTTTGAGTGGTAATTTCATGCAGTCGAGTTTTTTTTTATAATTAGTATTTTATTAACAAAAGTTTCTCAGATGTTTTTGTTCAGTTTTCCATTTTCTTTTTAATGTTCGCAGGGTATAGTCAGGAGATGAACTCTAAAAATAAAAATATTGATTATTTCCATGAAACTTACTTGATAACAATTATTATTGCTGAGTATAAATTGATTATCTATTCATCATCAACAACAAATTAGGAGCATGTATATTTGTTTGAGAAGAAAAATACTGAACATTCTTATGTGAATGATGAGATTTCTTACAGTCTTAACTGCTCTAGGTGTATTTTGAGTATTTAAAGCACTTGAATCTTTTTTCACCACCGAAGATACAGATGTTGCTTGCTGTAATACTTGCTACATAAGATTCGTCCATCTAAAAATTAAAATACATTAATATGTATATTTCGACCTATCCATAGAATCAAGTTACATGTGACTTTGTTACCAAATTGCTTTTATTGTATTTTTAGGGCTAATTTGGCTTATATTTTCACTAGTAAAATTATCATTTTAAAAACTTAAGTACATTCAGAGATAGCAGTCGAATAAAGTTACATATAAGTGGCGTCTCCAAAAAATATGGAGTCGAGAGCACAAATACCAATAATCGCTGTCGAGATCGACGCGATCGCAGCCTTCACGGGGGGTTATATCGACAGTCGCGTCCATGTTCTACGTAACAGCGGTCTCACGCACGCTTACCTTGCAATCTCAGAATAAATTCTAAAACACTAAGATTATTCCTTAATAAAAACTTAATCACAAGAACTGTTTTATTTTAAATCTAAACATAAATAACTATCTAAAAATTCATATATTACATATGTGACTTTAGAAGTTACGTAAAACAAAGTTATATATACACATAATATTGATACTTATCCCAAGAACAAGATCCTATATTGTTATATGATACAGCGATTTCCGCAGAATAAAGTTACATATTCACATAGATACTTCTAAATTACAAAATATTGACCTAAAATATATTACTTTCATATCAATCGATGCTTCATAATACTTTATAATGATTGGTAAAATAATCGATTCTGTAAAATAACTAAGAAAAAAGTTACAGCTAATTTTGTAGAAGACAAACTTAAAATCGCTCTGCTGTAAAGTAAGAATTATGCAGATGTGACTTTATTCTATGCATAGGTCGATTTATTTGTAGAGAAAAATAGTGATCATATTTTTGTAAATGAAGAGATTACTTACAATCTTAACTGCTCCTGGTGAATTTTGAGTATTTAAAACACTCAAACCTTTTTTCACCATTGATGACACAGATGTGCTTGCTGTGCAACTGATAACATCAGATTCATTCTGGTAAAAAATAAAATGTATATATAAACATTAAAAATAATTATGAGGCAAATTTAATGTGTGTAAAATTTCATTACTTACACAATCTGTAATTGGACTTTCATGACACATGATTTCACAATTTTCCACTTCTATCGGCTGAACAATATTAGGATGTGCAAAATCTGTAAGGTGATAGATATGTTTCTTTAACAATATACTTTATAAATAAATAGCGAATTGTTTTGAACTGTGATTGAGGATGGACAAACAACTTGAGCATAAACTGAGTAACCCTACCGGTTACTCAGTTTATTCTTAAATTGTATATTAATTGTTAAGAAATCATTAAGTTTTTTTTAACTGAATACATTAAGTATTACCATATTAGGAACAGCGACAGGATTGAGATATGTTCTATTCCCTTTCTTCCATAGCAGTTTTTTATCAAAGTGTTCACTACATATTTTTGAACTAGGTTTTGGGATCCAATCTGTTCTTCTGGTAGCCGCAATCCACAAACTTTTCAGCTCAGGATCACCAAGAAATCTAAAAATGACAATACAAGATACCATTAATTTGACAATTAAGAATATTGCCTTATTTTAGGGAAATTTTCTACCAAAAACTAGCAGTACTGACTTGGGAGGTTATGTTAACAAAAATATTTAAAATCTCATGTATTGAAAGAAAGAAAGAAAGAAAGAAAAACTTTTATTCGGCGTAATAATGCAAATAATAAAATTATATACAAAATAAACAGGAAAAAAAAAACACATGCACTATATGTCGCCGAATCGGACTACCACTCAGCTTTATGTCCCAGTTAATAGGCTGAGACGCTGATTTTCAGTGGCAGCCGTTGATGTTGTTTAAATGGCCCTGACATCGAGCAACACTTTAGTGTGCAGATACGAACCTACTACAAACATGTATAAATTAAAACACAGTATACACACATAATGACTAAAAATAATACATATAACAGTATACATAAAATTTACACAATGCAATTAAACAAAAAAAAAAAAAGACGCTACACAGCGAAAAAAAAAAAACCAATAACATTGCGAATTGGGTCAAACAACATTTTCTAAGACAATATACAAACAATATAGGTACGTTTTCGTACTTCTAAAGAAAATACAATACTATCAAGACTTTTTCAAATTAAGTTAACTGCAACTCTAAAATAAGTTTCTTAATTGCTTTCTTGAATGAATTTAACGAAGGCAAGTCACGCAGAGGTGGTGGTATATTATTCCATATTTTAGCAGCTGAATATTTGAAACAACCTTTATACGCTGCTGTGTTATGTGTTGGTATCCTAAGGTGAGCAAGACGAATACGGGACGACCAGACTAGTTTTTCGTATAGATATGATGGCTTGTGGCTCTTAATTATCCCGAATAAAAGCGTAGCAAAATGATGGTGTCGACGTGACTGCATGTTAAGTAAATTAGCTTGATTTAAGAATGGTGACACATGACTCCTTGGTGGTATATTAAAACAAAACCTAGCACATGCATTTTGCACACGTTGTATTAGATTCTTAGTCCGTGCTAAAAGTCGTGGTCCATACACCGAATCTGCATAGTTAAATTTAGACAGAATCAGGGATTCCACCAAATTCACTCGTATATCAGTATTTAGATATGAACGTATCCTGTATAAAATTTTCAAGCGGTAGAAACAATTACGAACCTGTTCCCCTATATGTGACTCAAATCTCAAATCTGAATCAATAACAAGACCCAAATTACGAGTTTCTTTCATTTGTGTAATTATTTCATTACCTATGCGAATACACGGATTAGAAGATGTTATTTTAAATATCTGTTTCTTTGAGCCTAGTACCATATACTTAGACTTACACGGATTTAAAACTAAACAGTTACTAGTCGACCAGTTGAAAATTCCTTCTAAATCTTCATTAATTTTTTCTACGGCCGTTTTTACATTTTTAGGATTGCATGTTATATATAGCTGAAGATCGTCAGCATATAGATGATATCTACAATTTTTAATACTGTTTACAATATCTGAAGTGTAAAGTATGAAAAGTATGGGACCCAAAATAGAACCCTGAGGCACACCATGACTAACTGATGACAAGGGAGATGTATTCGAACCACCACTGTTATTAACCTCAACATATTGGAATCGATTGCTTAAATAACTATCGAACCATTTTATAGTAGGTACATCAAAACCATAAAAAGACATCTTAGACAGAAGTAAAGTCGTATTAATTGTGTCAAATGCTCTTGAAAAATCCAAGAGAACTAAAATAGTGCCCATGCCGGCATCCTGTGACTCCAAAATATTGTTAGTGATATCCAATAGAGCAGTAGTAGTGCTCATTTTTTTACGAAAACCGGACTGAACTTGAGGTAATATATCATTATTATTTAAGTATTCAAGTAGTTGTATTTGTACAACCTTTTCCAGCACTTTAGATAAACACGGAAGAATACTAATAGGACGTAAATCTTTAAAGTCAGTAGGGTTATTGTTTTTTGGAAGCGGCAGGATTTTAGCTATTTTCCAATCATCCGGGAAAGTACACGTTACAATAGACCTGTTTATTATAGAGGTTATGATATCAAGTGAATCAGGTAAAGTGAGTAAAAGCATATCCAAAGATAACGCATCCGTCCCCTGTGCATTAGATTTGAGAGAATAAATGATTTTTGCTACGTTCTCTCGGGTAGTGCATTTTAAATAAAAAAATGACGAAGAAAATCTATTGAATTCAAAATATGTTAAATCAGATATTTTAGCACCGTTAGTGCCAGGTATGTTTAAAAAATGTTTATTAATTTGTTCTGCTGAGGACAGATGAAATGGGAGTTCTTTTGTTGTGTTAGCTGGAAGTACATTTGCTTTAAGATTTTTCCACATTTTTTTAGCATTCCTTATATTTCGGTTAACATAAAAATTAAAGTAAGCACGTTTTTCATGTTGAAGGCTTGAGTTAACTAGATTTTTTAAATTTTTATAATACTCATAGTGTATCTTGTTTTTCGTGCGCATGTATTTTGTATGAGCTTCGTTTCTTAAAAACATCATAAATTTGATATTGTCGGTTATCCAAGGATATGATTGTTGTTTTAATTTAATAGTTTTAATAGGAGCATGCTTATCAAATAAATTTAATAACATAGAATTAAGTTTAGAAACCATATTATTTACATCGCAAACATCAATATAATTCCTTAATTTCATATTAAGATCACAATTAAAGAGTTGCCGATCAATATTCTTTATGGGCCTAAAAGTAATGAATTTAGGAATAATCTTAGGTTTCTTAAAATTAAATTCGCAGCAAACCAAAGCATGATTAGATAATTTTGTACCAATAATTTTAGTTAAGACTTCTCGAACCTGGGCATCAGTACAAACTACATCTAAAAGTGTTGCGCTATGATCTGTAAAATGGGTCGGAGATGTCACCACTTGACTTAGATTAAAAGTGTTAATAAAATCTATAAACTTGTTATAGTTTGAGTTATTATTATCTAACAAATCTATGTTAAAATCGCCGAGTAATATTAGGTTATCAAATGGATATAAACTGCTAATCGACTCGGCTAGAGCATTGAAAAATATGTCAGCATTATTTCTAGGAGGTCGGTATGCTGTACCTATAACTATATTAATACCATTAATTTTTAACTTAATCCACATTTGCTCCACAATAATACAAACAGGATGACCACAAATCTGAACTCGAATACCTTTTTTAATATAAAATGCAAGTCCTCCACCGCGACCACCATTAACACTGACGGGACGGGGTACGCTTCTAAGTGTATAGCCTGGAATGGACGGTGCTTTCCCTTCCTCATTAGGTCTAAGCCATGTCTCATTTATTGCCAAGATATCAAAACAAAACTGTTCCGTTGCTATTATAAGATCATCGTGGTTATTGCTTAACGACCCTGGATTATAAAGACCAACTTTGAATAGATTTTTAGGCGTCATTTTAAAGAGTTTATTATAATATTATTTTTATTTCTACTTTGGAGTGTGCAGCCAGGGTCCAATAAATAGCAGCAAGATACAAAAAATGAACTATCCGCAATATGAAATGAATTCTTTAAGCCAGTATAATAATAAAATATTTCAAATAATAATAAATTCTGAAGTGGAATACCTATGAAATAATATAACATCAAAATAAGTAAGTAAATATTTTGGCAAACACATAAATATACTATTTGACAGAAACCTAAAATAAGTATAAAATCATTTAACCCATTCCGCAAGATAACATAAAATAAAATCATTTTGACTAAGTAATACTAATTTCCGCAACCGTAAACTTAAACCAAAATACAAGCAAGAGATTTCATCAGTGCTTTCAACAAAATTAAAATAATCATAAATAATATAAACGTAACAAATATTACATTGCAAATAAATCAAAAACTCATAGCAATGCATATGAAGGACAGTCAGCAACAAAAATAAGCGAAAACTGAAATAATACTGTATCATTATGCATAAAATTATAACAAAAAATAAAAATCTGAACTTCTTAAAATTAAAGGAACCGCGATTTTTGTCCATTTTAATAGGCAACCAAAGGCCTTTATTTAGGCAATAACATACACGAACATTTGACAAACTTACAATAAAAACACATAAAAATCTTAAAATCATAACATAAAACACATTAAATTTAAATAAACTGTTACCATAAAAAAAACAATTGTGAGATGAAAAATTTAGTACTTTCAATGAAACAATAAATAAAATTAAAAAAAAATCAAGAAATATTATCCAAAAGAATACACAGAAACATTCCAACTCCACGTTTACCCAAAAAAAGTTTTAATGTCATTCTCGCTTCGAACACGATGCCGTGGAGCACCATGTTCTTTGCGAATAAAAACCTTCCCTTCTCTAGTCCATACATACTTCCAATTCTTACGCAAAGCCTCATTTCGCGCGTTATAAAATATTTGCCTATTAGACCGAGTAAGCCTTTCATTGACGTAAAAACGACGATCCGTGGTGGAAACCAGACCTAGTCCGTCAGTGGTGAGATTCCGTCGCACACGCGCTGCAAGAAGCAGTTGGTCGCGCTGAACACGGCGCGCTAGCCGCGCCACGATCGGACGCGGGCGCGCCTCCGCTTCCGCCCCCGCTGCTCCTGCTCGTCGCACCACACCCGCTCGCTCCGCGCTCACGATGTCGCGTTCGTCAAGCGACACGCCCAGCTTAGCAGCAATTGTGAGTATTAGGTGGACACAACCCTCGTTGGATTCCTCTGGAATACCTGCGATTTCGACATCATTGGATAACAGGTCTTGATCGCGGTCGTTCAAATCGAGCTTGAGCTCAGCAATGGTCTGTTCGAGCGCACGAGTGTCATTATGCAATTCAGTACTCGTTTTTTCCTGCTGTTGATGTTCTAAGGCTTCAACTCGTGCGCTTAAGTTGTCTAAGCGGTCATTGCATGCGCCAACAGCTGTTGTAAGGCTAGATATGGCAGTTCTGAATTCTTGCACCTCGACACGCGCTGCTTTCATCTCTTCTCTTAAAAGTCGTATTTCCTTAACGAGGTCAGTGGTGTCAGAAGATACAGACGATGACGTCACAGGTATTGAAAATATGTTAGATTTCTTACGCATCGTTACGTTGGAAACTGCAGTATCGGTCGATTGTCCAATATTAAAACATTTTTCGCACTCCCAATTATTTTTGTGCTCTACTCTCATTGTGTTATAGAAGCGTTTTTCGCTTACATTCGTACAAAGCAAATCATAATATTTAGAACAATTCTTACATTTCAAAAACTCTCGTGTTTTAATTTCTTGTAAGCATCTTTCACAAGTTATAATTTCGGAAGTAGGTAGCTCCATCGTGACGTCAAATAATTTTATTATATTAATGTTTTAACTTGTGGTAAACTAACAGCAAAGCAACAGCAAGCAAGCATTGAATTTGGTTCCAAAATTAACGCACAGATGGCGCATAACAACTTGTAGAGTAAAAAGGGTAAAAAAGTTGTAGCCTCTGAACGCACCCCTCTTATCTGAAGTAAAGCTATTTATAACTATGAGTGTGAATTCGAAAATTAACGGTTCAACGAAAAAAACATTTGCAGTATTTAAAAAAGAAGATCAAATAAGAGTATTCAGCACTGAGGTTACTTTAAATTTAAAATTGTTCACAATAAAAAACACACTAATATTGTTCAACTACCTCTATTTGTTTGTAGAATTTAACACATGGGTAGTAGGCGGCAAATTGTTATTGTCACTTTTTCACTGAAATTACAAATATTTCTTGTTGATAACAATTGTACACTATATTTTAGAGTAATATTACACGTTTTGGAAGTTTTAATGCACTAACAATCGGTTTTACTATTTTTAACATGAAATTATCACGAGCACAGTGTTTACTCTATGGCAGCGCCATCTAAAATTAACAAAAACGTGATGAGTCTTGATATCATTTGTTAAAAATAAAGTAAAATTAGGATGTTTAACTATGATAAATAAGTAAAATAGTCGGGAATAATATCTACTTACGAATGAAAAGACAACCCACTAATTTTTCTCGCACTATCACTTTTACATCCTATTATGCTGCACCGCACCATTTTCTAAAGATGCACTCTGTACATAACCACCTTCAGGCACATAAATAGCACAAAACAGTTATTTGTATTTGAAGAAACAAACCAAAAACGTAATAATTAGTTTGTCACCCGTAAGAAACGTCAAAGTTTGTTTAGCAACTGAGTTGCTGGCCTTGAAAAAACCGGCCACGCAGTGAGGGACAAAAAATGATTCTCTTTGTCTCTTTTTTTCATCAGCCACGCGTATATGACTGAGGTATATGAGCATCCTTTTCTAGTGTAAGTGAAATAAAGAATGTCCAGCAGTCTATAGTTTTCTCTGTCTACGCTCTAATTAGTCTATGTATGCAGTCAGCTGTCAACTCGTAATTGTCAACAAAAGTTCGCCTTTAAAAATTATCATCTAAAATTCAGTGATTTCACGATAAGTTTCCGTGATAATGTCTACTCCTAACGCTGAAAAGTCACTTTGTATATTCTGCAACATCGTAAATAAGCTAGAAAACACTGAACTTCTTTATGAAGATGAACAAGTGTGTGTTTTTCGTGATATAAAACCCGCAAGCAAGTTTCACGTATTAACTGTTCCAAAAAGGCACATAGAAGACGCTACCAGTCTTACCGCGGCAGATAAAGAACTTGGTAAGCTCATATCAAGATTTTTGTTTTCGGTTTTACATGATTAGCAAAGAGCTACAATTCTATGAGTAGGCAGGTATTTCTAAAGGGGAAGAAATTTAGTGCCCACACGTAGTATCCTGTAGGTGGGCACTACAGCCCACCAATAAAATAGTACAGTGCTTACCAAAATGGATTTTTGCCACCAAAATAAAACTTTGTGAAAATTTACACTTTGGCGAATATTTATTTATCCTTTTTTGTAGGGTAGGTTAGGTTACTATGGTGTTAATTTAAATACCAGCCTTACTAAAGTGGGTGATAGACATACTTACTAAACGTAGTGTATTATATACTCTTTGATACTTACTATAGATAAGTAGGTACAGGCTTTTAAGATCGTGAACTGATTTGGCGCGATGTCTCTGATACACGTGAAGCTTAGGTTCTAGCACTGTCTATAAACACATGCAATAACAGGGAAAAAAATCACTTGTACAGGAAAGCTGTCCTGAGGCCTGAACTGAAATTTTTACATGCCCAGTAATTTCACTGGCTACCTTTCCCTTTAATCCGAAACAGTTTGCTGTTTCGAATGTTCGCAGTTTCAATAAAATTTCAAGTTGGTGGTTATATCCAATGATTTTTGACCGCCCAAAGCGATAAATGGCTATATCATATCATGTTTTGGTGGTCATGCTAGGCGGTGTAATTCTAGTGGGTAATTAGAATTGTTAGTCTGAAGGGTAATCCCTACATCTCTTCTCATTGGTATGTTTGTGTATGGAATAAAAGGGCTCTAAAATTTTTCACTGAGAAACAAAAAGCATTTTTTAATTTACAAAAATAATAGGGATGTCTACTCTACGAAAAAAACTGCACATTGTGCTATGCAAACGTGTAAAAATAACATTTTCAAAACATTTTTTCAAACTTATTCTGTTAATATAGAGTTCATACTAATCTTGCTTTTTCGTTTTGTTAAATTAAGCTTCAAACGTTTTAAATTCAGCCAAAATAAAATACGAATGTAATGTCTTCAGTTAACATTGCTATTTCCTTATATTACAGTTCAACATATGCTGACAGTTGCTCAAGACCTCCTTGTAAAGAACAATCTATCAATAGAAGATGCGAGACTTGGCTACCATTGGCCTCCGTTCAGGAGTATCAAACACCTTCACCTCCATACCATAGCTCCAGAATCGCAAATGGGCCTGATTGGTCGAATGATATTCAAGAAGAATTCCTATTGGTTTGTTTCGGTAAGGGTTTTTCTTCTTATATTATACCACCTTCATAATCCCAAATAATTTGTTACAATATCAAGCATAAGCAATTTTGTGGTGACATTCCTAGTAAGTATATTTTATACAACTAGATGATAAACTATGTCATGTGATGCCGGCAGAATAGAATAGTATCGTATAAGGCGACTAATGGATCAGCAAAGGGGTTATACTAAAAAGGAAGCAATTAAAATTGTCCAGAGACTTTATTAAAATTAAATTAAATTTCTTAAGGGATACACGCAAGTACCTATTTAGAGTGACTAATAAACCTACAATGGTATTAGATACGCTCTTAATATTCACGAATGCAAATAAATACTATGAATTTGATATCGAGATATACTGCTCCAACACCAAATAAATCGTGGGTAGGGTAGAATGACTTAATCTAATCATTAAAGACAAACTAATTAATTAGATATTTTTTCCTGTTCCAGCCGGAGTACGTCGCGTCAAGACTATGACTCTAATAATTCGCCATTCCAATATTAGTCAACGCTTCTGCCCACACAATAGCGGTGTTTACACGACGCTTTATCGCGCGTCTATCAGCAAATTGGACGTGAAAGTGCGTGCGCATAAAGGATGTTGGAAAGGAAAGGCAAGACCACACGCTGCGATCATCTGTCGTGCGCGCAATCGCGTCTAGTTTTCTTGTTTGCAAAACTTTGTCGCGCACCGCAAATATCTACTTTGCTTCAGAAAACTCTGTGAAATCACACTCCACGCTCTAGAGAAACAAACTCATTAGCCCCCCATCCACTAGCGTACATTCCGTATGACTTGTCCTTATGGATAAACTGTAGACAATCATCATAGGGATAAATTAAACAGTTGCAGGTCATTAACTAATAATGTCATCTCTAAATGCTTTACTGCGACTTTTTATGTAACTAAATCAAGGTTGTCACGTCGTGCAGGCGCGGTGGAAAGGACAAAAAGATTTAAACACCGCCGTTCTTTCGCGCTTTAGTTGCCCATCCAATATAATTCATTCCTTATAGATTGGACATTCCGGCAGGAATAAGCGCTTCTGGATGGGGGGCTATTGTCACCTATCCTCCTAACCCTAAGTCATTGGTTGTACAGACAACAGCACGTCGGGCTATACAAAACTGTCAAAGAAGAATGCCCAATTTACTATGGGACTTGGGCCATGATTGCGCTTTAGTGAAATTAGTGCCAAAGACTGGGAAAAATCTATAATTTATGTGGGGATAATATCATGAAATTATTTTTGGAGAGTTTTGAGAAATCTTAATTGTTATTAGTCATTTCGAGGTTACATTACTCATAAAATATATTCAAATAATTGACAGAATGATAAATGTAGTTTTTTGTTTTTAAATTCTCCCTACTCAAGAGAAGGCAAAGGGGTCTATTAGCCCATACAGCCACGATGCAGCCACGCCTTCGGTATTTTTTTCCTGAATTTTGTATTTAAAAGTTCTTTTTGCGTGATGACACCAGGATAAAAAGACATAATTAAGCTTAATTGCATAGGTGTTTGGCCAATATTTTAAACAAGATCGTTTTTTAATGAAATTAACTAAGCATGCGGCTGTGTACACATAAATTCTTTTGCCTTCCAAGTAAAGGGTAAATAATATTTAGTAGGAAGTCAGTGCAGCATTAAAATAAAAATATTACTTTTTAACAACACACTGCTTTGATATAAAAATAAACAATAAGAAACCATAATTCGTTAGATGATTTTTGAAGTATATTTGGTTATTGCGCATTGTGCGCAGGTTTGGGCATTCTCCTTTCTCCAAACGATTTTCAACCTAAGTTTGTTCAATATAAAGTGCATAATCGATTGGGAAAATTTGACATTTTGTGGTTAACCCAACGTGCTGTTGTCTGTACTTAGGGCGTTCAACATAACGTGAGAATGAGGTACAAACTCCTTGAAACCGAAAGAAAAGTTAACACTGGCTAAAGCTGAAATACTAATTAGATAAAAAATAAATAATATGAACGTCTTTTGTTTGCTGTCTGTCTTAGCGTGTTGTCGAAAATGGAAAAAAAATGGCGCGTGATTATTAAATATGTGTTTGAAAAAATTCACTACGGGGATAATCAAGACTTACTTTAGGACCAAATGCTTTACCGTATTCCCCTGTTGCATGTTTGCACGCCTAATTTAAACGTGGAAGAACATCCAACCAAAGATGACCCTCGCTCGGGCCACCCCACATGGTAGTGACCAGAAAAGAGATTTTCTAGGACAGTAAGATCTCGAACATGGAGCTACCATTACCGGCTATTTGTATGCAGAACAAATAAAAAGGTAACTAGCAAAAAAAATCTGTTCTAGGAAGATAATGCCCTTTTTTCATTTTGTTGACGGGGTGGTCAAATGCATTTACGCATCGTCCCTGTGGGGTGGTACCAACCGCAGGGGATATGTTGGACTCGAGGTAAAGGCGCCCATACCCTCCATACCCACTAAAATTCCTTCCAGGCCTGACCATTACGGCACGGCTCGGGATGTACGCACGTGAGCGCAACTACACCGAGGTGGTCCCAACGCTGCCCGTCTAGGCACTCTGCACCAATTGGTGGCCAGCAGCCACTCCTCCACCGACGGCTGCTCGACCTGGCGCGTCCTCCTGACGAGGACACTGGAAGCAGCCATTCCACCGCACCCGGGGGACTTCGGGCAAGGTTGTACCCAACTAGCCGTAGTGGGAAAGCAAAAACAACTCGACGACGGCATGTGACTTCGAATGCCAAGGGACACACTTGACATCAAAGCCACACACCCGCCGAGAAAGTTTCCCCGTCACGTTACCAGGGTCCGCCACGAGGAGGCTTCCGGACGTGGACCCCAGGAAGATAATGTTCTAGGTTACAGGTCCGCCGTTGCTATGGCTGCAATTTGAGACGCTGGCTTCGAAATACTTGTATCTATTCACCCGACCTTGCTCCTAGTGATTCCTTACTATTTCCAAGGTTGATGGAGTCTTTGAGAGGACAGTGATTCGAAAATGATGGACAGTAGTCGCTGCAGTACAGGAATTTTAGGTGCTCAGGCGAAAGAGTTTTTTTACGGCTTTAAAAAAAGATATTCCAAGTGTATTATGCTAAAAGGCGCCAAAAAAACATAATAATAAAGTTACCAGCAACATACTCATTCTCAATTTTTATTGAATGCCCCTCCACATATTGCAAAGAATGTCTAAAGCGCCCCTCGTACATACAGGATGGCTGGGAAGACAATCGTCATCCTTTAAAAAAAAGACTACTCATCATTGTTGGGGTCTCAGGCGGTACTCCTGATTGCTGGAGTCTCAGGCTGGGTTGCTGACGCTTCAATCAATCAAAGTTGCCGTTACTAAATGGGGTGTCATCAACAGAACATAGGGGTGACAACAACCTAGTCTCTCAAGGTTGTCGTCACCCCCTTGGCTTAGTGCTTGGGATTTTCACTGATATTAGCTAAATGCGTAATAACTTGCCGCGCAGCCATTAATGAATAGAATAGAAAATGAAGCTATAGACATTTCCCTATTGCCTCATGAGCGAGAGATCCTCGGTCAATCCTCGCCTTGGAAGGTGCTTTTTCACGCCCCTATTTTATGGCTCAGGTGGCTACTGGATCATAAAAATCTCGACCTCCGCCCGAGTTGCCTATTGCCTAAAAATGGTAGTGGTCAGGTCGGCCACTGGGTAGGTTAGGGTTATTTTTTTATGACTAGGCGGAGTGCACTGCTTTTGGGAGATTATAGTATTTTATGCAACCTACATGGCAGAGTGGAAAGGTGTACTCCGCCTGGTCATAAAAAAAATAACCCTAACCTACCCAGTGGCCGACCTGACCACTACCATTTTTAGGCAATAGGCAACTCGGCCGGAGGTCGAGATTTTTATGGTCCAGTAGCCACCTAAGCCTATTTATATTATAGCACCTAGGATTGTAAGGCGATAACACGTATGGTGGCCGAGAATTCCATTTTTTGAATGTCGGATAGGACTATGGTAAATGCCTATTGTTAAAAAAGTATTTATTTAGTACAAATTTATATTTGTTATGCATAAGTAGTTTTGTTAAAATATATTTATTTAACAATTTAACGTCGTTTTATTATTATAATTATATGTGTTGTGAACGCCGATTGAGGCTAACCACAGATTTAATATTACAAGAAGATAGGCCAACCCGGCGTTTAACTTGTGACAAAGTGTATGCCCAGTGGGCATACATTGCCGCCAGTTCGCCGTTCGCGACACTCGACTTCCTATGAACTCAGCATTTTGAACGCTCTCCTTTGCGGCTGTATTTAACTTTCATTGCTTCGCAGACCTTAGGACGCGCGCAATGAATAGTGTATATTACGGCATGCTCAACTAGAACCATGTTATGTAGTACGGCCGGTGATCGCGACACTCGGTCTTCCTATGAACTCGGCGATTCGACCGATCTCCTTAGATTGATATATCTGTGAGGCTAACTCACGGAGCGATTTCCACCCGTGTTCGAAGCGCTTGCGAGACCGCAACACTTCTATCCTCAACAACTTGCTATCTGCATTTCCGTGATCCGTAGTAAGTCTAAAGAAATGCAGATAGGAAAATTCACGACATGATTTACAAGTCTGGATGCACCCAGAACCTCTTAGGCTTTCTTTTTACTTACTCGTATACCTACGTAGAAACTATAGAGGAAGATAGGTAAAATATAAGCTCCTTGAGAGGAAGTCTTGTAATCGTCAAAAAATTTGACCTCGAGATTTTGACGGATTTACACGTTTTGGACCTCTCCGAGTCCAAAAATACCATTTTTGGGATTATGCCTGTGTGTGTGTCTGTGCGTTAGCACGATAACTCGAGTATGCTTTAACTTATTGCAACCAAATTTAACATGCATGTATGACACATAAATATAAGGTTTCTATCAACTTTTGAGTAGTCGATCATGAAAGTTAAGTAACCAAGTGCGCGGTCGGTACTCGGATGGGTGACCAAAATATGAGTCGTTTCTGGTATACGAGAAAATCAAGGGGAGACCACTCCCGATTTTAATGCAACGAAACGACACCACTTTCACTGCACAAAATCCACACCGAAGCAATTTTGAATTATCGAAATAAAGATCGACACCCAGACGCCATGGTTTCCCGCCAAACACTCTTGTTTTTTTTTTGGGCAAAGGATATCAGATCGACACCCAGACGCCATGGTTTCCCGCCAAACACTCTTGTTTTTTTTGGGCAAAGGATATCAAGTCCATACAGCCCTGTCTGTATTTATGTCTTCTTTCTTGATGTTTGCATTAAATTATGGCCGTCGCCAAGGAGCTTATAGCCGTCGCACATTTTAATGCATTTTTTTAAATTTCCCTATTACGGGATGGCAAAAGGGTTGTTATAATTGATATTTAAAAGGAGCAAATAAATAGAGATCAACTGGATAACTTTAGATTTAATTTTATATTTGAACAACAGGTAAGTTACATACAATTGACAATTAAGAATGTGTCACTTGCTTGACATTACATCTAGTGTTGCTAACATAATAGTGTTGCCACTACAACACCTCCCCCCTAAAGATATTGACCCTACAAATTCAACTTTTTAATAGGCTTAATTGCTCTGCCGCTTCTAGTATAACCTAAGTTTTGAGTACGAGTATTTTGAGGAACAACATCTTTTTGAGTTCTAACAATTACATGTCTTTGATCTGAATGATTGTTTAAATTTACATTAGGAACTAAATTTTCATTACATAAAGCAGAATTACTTAGCTGAAAATATTCAGGTGACATTTGATCCGAACTGTATGACATATCTTTATAATTATTTTGAGTAAATGATTTCTTTAACTGTGAACTATTTCTTCTTAATTTTCCTCCCCCCTGTTTTACAATTATGAAAGATCTAGGTTGATTACATTTCTTAACTATTTTAGCTTTTTGCCAAACATTGCCATCTTTATAAACAACATTGTCTCCAACTTCAAAATTTACATAATGTCTCCTAGCTTTCTTATCATAAAACTTTTTTGTAATGGACTGCTTTAACAAAAGTTTACTATATACATTTGCTTGTATTTGAGGTTTTAACATGCTTATATTACATGGTACCATTCTCACACTTTGGCTATTCAAAATCTGTGATGGAGAAACATTTAAGGTTGTAAGTGGTGAATTATTATATTCCATTACACCTTCCAAATAATTTTTACCTTCCTCCTTATATTTCTTTAAAATCATTTTACAAATATGGACTGCCTTCTCAGCCATGCCATTACTTTGTGGATATCTAGGAGTAGAAGTAATCAAATTTATATCTTTAGACATAAAATAACATTTACACTCATAAGATGCAAATGGAACATTGTCAGCAATAATCTCTAACGGATATCCAAAACGTGTAAACACTCCTTGCATAGCCTCAATTACAGATTTTGAAGTCTTACTCTTCAAAGGTAACAATTCAATCCAATGTGAAAAATAATCTATTATTACTAAGAAACAATTACCATTAAAATCTAAGATATCTGAACCTACTTTTAAAAATCTTTCTTTAGGTACATCATGGGGCAAAAGTGGCTCTTTTAAATTATTAGGACTGTATTTCTCACAAGTTCTACAACGTTTTATATAATCATAAATATCAGACTTCATATTTTCCCAATAGAAAAATTGCTTAGCTCTAGAAAATGTTTTAAAATTTCCAAAATGTCCTTTATGTACTACTTCCATTACATAAGCCTTCAGAGATTTTGGTACAACAATTCTATCTTCTAAAAATAATAACCCATCTTGCATATAAATCAAATCTTTAAATTTTTCGAAATGTTCAAGTTCTTTTGACACTGATTTTGGCCATCCATGGTAATAATAATTACAAATTTGACTTAAGATTTTATCATTACAAGTAGCATTTCTAAATATTGTTTTTCTTTTAGATATCATGGGCAAGTATTTACTCACAGTATGAACCATCTGTAACATGTCATTATCATACTCTGTTACACTTAAACTATTTCTTGATAACATGTCAGCAAAATGTATCAATTTACCAGGAACATAATAAACATTTAGGTTATATATTAACAATTTTAATCTCAGTTTTTTTAATCTTGGTGATCCCAATTTGCTTACATGTTTTGACATAATTGGTATTATTGGTTTATGATCAGACTGAACATCAACTTCTGTACCATAGATATATTTATGAAATTTTTTACATCCGAAGTAAATTGCTAACAGTTCTTTTTCAGTCTGTCCATAATTCAATTCCGTATCATTCATGGTGCGAGATGCACAAGCTATCACTCTTAAAACTTTGTTGTTATCATATTGAAACATACAGCAACCAAGACCATACTTGGAAGCATCACACTGTAAAATTACTTTTTTATTTGGGTCAAATGGTGCAAGAGCTGGAGCATTACTTACTCTACACTTAAGTTTATCAAAAGCATCATTATGAATAGGCAGCCAAGTAAATTCTACATCTTTACGCAATAACTTACATAGTGGGGCCATGAGGTCACCCATATCCGGCACATAACGCCTTATATAACTAAATGAACCTATCATACTTTTTAGCTGCTCTTTAGATGTTGGGGCATTTAACTTTATTAAAGACTGAGCTCTACTTTTATCTATAGACATGCCTTTCTTACTAAAAATTTGGTCAACATACTTAACTTCATTTTGTCTAAATTGAAACTTATCTTTATTGAATATTATTCCTAACTCACGAGCTTTATTAATTACACTTTCCATAGCTATATCATGTTCCTTCAAGTTAGTACCCATCACTAAAATATCATCAGCCCAACAAATTACATTTGGAATCATACTAAAGTGTGTTTCAAGTACTTCCTGAAAGAGTTCTGGTGCATGCATGAGACCATAAGGGAGAACTAAGTACCTGTACACTCCAAAAGGTGTAGCAAAGCAGCACTTCCATGAAGATGCTTCACTTAACTTTAGATGATGGAAGCCTTCACTTAAATCTAGCACTGAAAAATATTCATTACCCTGTAACTTACATATCAACTCATCTAATGTAGGTAAAACTTTGGGTTTCTTTACAATATACTTATTTAAATCTGATGGATCAAGGCATAATCTGACCTTGCCATTAGACCTTTCTACAATGACAAATCTGTTTATACATGCATTATTATTAATATTTTCTACTTTTACAATAGATTTTCTACACTCTAATCTTTCTAACTCACATTTTAATGAATTTAACATTTTATTAGGAATCCTTGGTGAGGGATGGCAAATCTGTGTTTCTATATTTCTAGTCACAATGTCAAAGATACCAGGCACTTTACCTATTCCTTTAAACACATCAATATTTTGCTGAATAAAATTTTCTTTTTCTTTATTAGTACATGAACTGACTGTATGAACTCTTTGTATTAAATTTAATGCTACACAACCTGGCAATCCCAATAACATAGATTTGCAATCAACCACAACAAAATTTTCATAGCAGTCTTTATCTTTATATTTACAACATAGATTTATCATTCCAATTGGTGACACTTTACTTCCTTGAAAAGATTCTAATTTAATATTTGTTTTTATTAATTTTAATTTAAATAATTACATCTAGTGTTGCTAACATAATAGTGTTGCCACTACAACAAGGGTCTAGCCGTAGACAGCTCTGTCTGCGTATCTAGCCCATACAGCCTTGTCGTCAGTTTTTAACTTCTTGATTTTCGCGTTAAAAGGTGGATGTCACATATTTTAATGCATCTAAAGAGTGCTTGGCGAGAAATTCAAGGCTAGGGAAGGGAAATCCACAATAAAATATGTACTCGACATCTTATATATCATAAATCCTTTATTTCAATGATTTTCTTAACTGCTCGTCAACACGGATGTTTATGCATCAAAACACTTTCACTGCAAAAAATCCGTACAATTTTAAATCATCGAAACAAAAATTGACCTCGTGTCATGGACCACCCACCAAACACTTACAATCGTATTATTGATCCTAGGCTGTTTGTATTAATGACCTTTGCCGTACAAAATGTCATCTAAATGTCATATCAATTTTAAATGTCAAAAACAGTCGGCCACCGTCATTGTTGATTGAATTGATGAATCTAGTTTGGTGTGTGATTTCGATAAGTTATCGGTCGGTAGTTACTAATTATCGTGTTAATAAGCTTTTCTGTTCGAAATGGCTTCGCCTGCCGACCTCCGGAATGCGTTCGAGACGAAATTGAGAGACAATGTGCAGGATTTTTACCCTTTGGACCTGGAGCGAGTGAAAGATGACAAATACTTGCAAAGAATATTGAATCATGAAGATGGGGACTTGAAAAACGCGACTGAAATGCTCTTTGGGATCCTGAATTGGCGCAAGACTGTTGGCGCCTGCGATATCAACGAGTCTAACATACGTTTGGACTACTTAAAAGAAGGTATTTTCTTCCCCCGCGGTCGGGATGTTGATGGCTGCTTGCTTTTGGTCATAAAGTCAAAAATGCATGTGAAAGGGCAAAAAGATTTTGAAGAAATTAAGAAAATACTCATCTATTGGCTTGATCGTATAGAGAGAGAGGAAAATGGTAAGAAAATCACTATGTTTTTCGATATGGAAGGCTGCGGTCTTAGCAACATGGATATGGAACTAATTAAGTACCTTATAAACCTTTTTAAGTTGTACTATCCTAGTTTTTTGAACTATATCATTATTTATCAAATGCCTTGGGTGTTAAATGCTGCCTTCAAAGTAGTTAAGTCACTCCTACCAGCGAAAGCTGTGGAATGTATGAAATTTGTTGATAAGAACAGCTTAAAAGACGTTGTGAGTTTAGACCAGGCATTAGCATGTTGGGGCGGGAAAGACAATTATACATTTGAATTCATTCCTGAGAATAGGAGCAGTTCTGAACACACACCAAAGAAAGTCACCTTTGCTGAACAGGGTGACAGTCAACATTCTCCGGGAGAGATGCTGCGTCTAGTTCCTAATGATACAATTGTTTTTAAGAATGAAAATGACGAGATATCCAGTCAGTTCGACATAACAAATATGGATGACAGCCCGATATCATTCAAAATACGAACCACATCTCCGGAGAAGTTCCGTGTGCGTCCCAGCTCTGGCACTCTAGGTAGTGGTCAAACTTTGACTGTACTCATAGTTGTGCAACCAGGATTTCATTTACGCACTGTGACAAAAGACAGATTCCTCGTCATGTCAGTGCAGATTCCTAAAACAGACTTATCTACAAAGGAACTTGCAGAAGTTTGGCAGAATTCCACAGGAAGCAAAGTCGACGAATACCGTCTGAAGTGCCTGTTCCCTGATAAAGAATTGTCAAGGAATGGTAATGTAACAGATGGTAAAATAAGCGAAAAACCTGATTCCGTTACAAATGCATTGAACAACTTGCAACAAAACTATGAGATACTGCACCGAGACATGAGAATGCTTAAGCTGATGCAACTGTTAACTCTTTTCATGACTGCGGCTGCTGTGATTCTTGGTTACTTAGTCTACAAAAATTCAACTGAAGAAGGGAAGTATTGTGAACGAATTTAGCCCTTAAACTTAGTGGTATTAGATACCACTGTTGAGATTGATCATGCTCTGAACTTCTTTCTATTTATCATGTTAATGTTCAATACGGTGTTGTTCGTAATATATTGCCGTTTAGTCGGCAAAGTGGAAGTGTTGCACGAGTCAAAATAGTGTATTAGTGTAAATTTTTTATAAGATCTATATTTTGTTGGTGATCGGATTTTTAATATCGAAAACATAAGTGATAGTATTTAGACAGCTACGTCTAGTAAATTCTTCTATTTCAAAGAAACTGTGTGTGGATTTCATGATGTTTTTTTCTTTTAATATTAGATCTCCATAATATCAACATACGCATTGAATGTGGCTTCAGTAAATTTTCAGAAAAGGCCTAGCAATATTTTTCCTTGATTTTTATTGGAGATTGGAGAAGTATTCATTACCTTTAAAAATTCATTTGTGCATTCGAAAGAAAGAAAGAAAAACATTAATTTTAAGCACGTTAAATAATAAGTACCTATTTTATTTTGGTAGGTACAAGGAAACTATCACTTTTATTCAGACAATTTGCTGAACTTATTGTAAAACATGGTGTTGACATATATATTAAATTCGGATTTTTTTACACTTTTTCTTATTCAAAATTTTTATTTCAAATTAATGATATTTCTAACTTTGTAAATATCAGTTGAAAAAGTGTCTTTTTTATTAGTTGAGTCACTTTATTTTCAAAAGCAGTCAACTTTATTCGGAAAAAACACTGGAGTTTTCCACTAATAGCATTCATGTATATTAGGGGTCATTCCTAAATCACGTGATGGTTTTTTAGCAACATTTAAACTTACCCTTGTTGATATGTGACTTTGAAGGTCACACTTTGTTTTTCGGCTTATAAAATGCGCTCAACGATCTAATAAATAGTCGTGATTTCTCACTACAGCGACAGGCTGTCAAACTGTCACTATTGGAGGCACTCCATGGCCCATACTGCCAAATGTGGCTTTATGTGCAACTAAATGTTACCAAAGCTCCGCTCAACCCCTTTTATGTATATATGCTCTCACTATACTCCCTCCTAGGGTTGCCTACTATACTCTTAAAAAACAGTATTATACTGTTTTCACTACATTATACTTTTAACTGTTGAACAGAAAAAAATATACAAAATATTGTTTTTAGCATAAATTGTGTAAAGGCCTATGAGGCTTTTAAAAGTTGATATATTGATAGGTACCTAACTTGAGGGAGAAGCACTATAAGTGTCTTTAAAGCATTAAAAAAATAAAATACTGTTTTTTTTTCAAATATACTGTTTATTTTTCTTCTTAGACCAAAATATACTTTATTTCTTGTAAAAAAAGTTGGCATCCCTATTACCCCCCTTGTGATAGTTCGTGACTGTTCTGAACCCTTCCTCCCCCTTTCAAGACTCACGTGATGAACAACTCCTTAGTGGATAAGTCCAGTCTTCTTTCTGAATTTGGTAGGTACTAATATGTTGCATATATCTTTAAACAAAATTGAAATTTCATAGGCGATGACTGATGACCTAATATTATGTTTATCTATCTCATTTATGCATTTATGTTAACTTGCTAATTTTTAAATAGTACAATCACGTGTTGGCGCGGTTTTAAGCATTTAATGGCGTAGGTAGTCTTCACACACAATCAATGTGCATGTGGAGGCATAAACATACTATTGTTTTATGGTTAACGTTAAAGTTAACGTCTTAATTATGTATGGCTTCGCATTAAGCATTTAGACAATGTCGAGTGAAAATTGTTATTCTACACAAGGACGTAAACATTATTGTATTTTAAGTGGCGCAACGCAAGTAGTCCTATATTATGAACTTACTTAGATAATTCGCGGAATTAAAGTGAAGTGACAAATGATTAGGCAAACCCTTAGATAATATCAAAAAAGAGAAGATATCCTTATCGCATTCGTCAAAAAGTAAGCCTCGTCAACCACAGACAAACTATCACCCACACTCTGTCAATGAAGGTTACGTACAGCATCGTTAAGGTGCCGAATACTGCCGAGAAAGCGAGATGATCACACTACGTAAGCGCGAGCGAGTCTCGACTCTCGAGACGTCACTACTTACAAATTAGCATCAGCGTATTTTTTGTTTTGTTTGCTCAAAATGTCCGAATAATATGTATTTTCTAATAGGAATCTTCTTGAAAATATTACTGTTTAGTGTACTTATGCGTGAAACGTCATTCATTGAGTGATTTGTGCACTGTATAAATAACAGGAAGGCATTTTGTAAGGTATTAGTAATATTTCTTTCACAATATAGCACGGACCATGCACACTACAAACGATTCGCCGTTCTATTGGAGACTGAGACGTAGTAGGGTCATTGGTCGCAGTTTTGTAGGCACACTCGCTTTACTCGGGTAACGTATCCTCCCTTTTTTGCTCTAAACTAAGGGAAAACCATTGGCTTGCGCGCGTACCAATCCGATAACAGAGGATGTTCGCACGCTTCTTGTCAAAAATAGTGAAATTGAATAAACTATATGAAACTTAACTTAACTGAGCGTCATATTTGCAAAAAATATTTCGTTCGGGTCTTAGAAGTGCAAATTTCAAAAATTTGATGAAACAATGTTTACCATAAAAACATAAGCACTGACAAATTTCGACAGCGAAAAGCAGTGTCTCGGTGGCGTAATGGTCAACGCGTCCGCCCGGATTGTGGAAGATGCGGGTTCGAGTCCCGCCTGAGGCAAGTAGATTTTTTTCAGTGCATTTTTCTAGTATTAATATTTACGCGTTTGTAAAAGCAAAAATTAAATTATTCCATAACTATATGAAATTGAAATTATTTTAATAAAAACCTGTATTTTCGAATGAAATGAGCGATAACTCAAAACGTTGCAATGAAGTGAAGTCGACCAGCCGAGACGCAAGAACGTTCTCGACTGAATGCAAATTCGGCAATTGCTGACTTCTTCATTGCCTTCCTCGAGCGGGTGCGACGTACCTATCTATACTTTTTATACGTCTTAGTTATACACTAAAATTGTACGGTAGATTAACAATAACAAGTATCTCAACACGTGTTTTTACAAGAACTCTAGAGAAACTCCTAATTAATCATGTTGTTCGCTATGGCGCGAAGATCGTCTGACATTCTTGTGACATATTCTTTCTAATCTGTGATCTACGTCAGAATCCAAAGGTGTTGCCGTGCGTAAATGAAAATGAAAAAGCTCTTTGTTTAATCATTATATTATCTGTGGTTTAATTAAACGGACTTTGCCAAGTAATTTTAATTTCGGGACAAAATAAAATTAAATAATTGTTATTATGCTGAGACGGAGAAGAAATGGCGAAAGCCACAGCTTAAAACATCACTACAGATTAATAGATATATCAATATGAATAAATAACAATTTTAAATGCGTAAAGTTTGGGCAGATTTTACTCCCATGCATTTGGATCAGTTATTTTTTTTTATACAATTTAGATTTTACAGTTCTCTTAAATTTATTAATAGGCAAATCTCTAATAATCTTCGGAAGCTTATTGTAAAAACGGAATACATTGGCCCACAAAGGACGTAATTACACTGTTGGGTTTTCAACACTGGTGTTGTTCAGATTCTTTGAAATTAGATTAATTTATTAGATGTTCTAGGATGCAACAGTAAGGGGGTTAGAAAAATTGTGTAGTTTTTTTATAACTTATAGTTTTAAGTGCGTAACACATTAGAGAAGATGTCATAATCATTTTTATCTAGTGTATTGTGTATGGGTAAGGGATTTCATTTTGGTGAAAAAAGGTCACTTTGTCACAACTCATGACGCAGATAGAGAGAGAGAGAATTATCTCTGTTCCCTTCATCTCAGTCATCATGAGACGATTTTCTAAATTAGTTTTTATTGTCTATTTAATAAGGTAACGAAAATTGTTTTAAATTAGATATTTATGTTCATTAGAGATTATCAGAAATGTAAAAAGTTGTATAAAGTAATTCGTTTAAATTATAATAAAAATTGATAACCTACAAATATGTGAAACAGCAGTGTCGTTACCACAAAACGGACGAATTTTCTAATCCATTCTTAACCTAAACGCATTTTGTATAAAGTGCAAAATTCGCTAGCAAAAATTGTCAGTCTGTGGTAACCTGATGTGGTGTTGACTGTAGCTAAATTAAGAAAATCAATGTCAGTTTTTGCATTTTTATAATATGTCAATTGAATTTATTTCCAACAATTGAAAAATGCCAAATGAAGTTATTTTCTTCTCTTTATTATTAAGCCATACACCATAATGGTTAATTAAAAACGAAATTAAAGGTTTTTAATAAGAAGTTTACCTACATCGATCGCGCATATTAATGTGTAATTTTACTTTATTCTTTTTTTATTAATAAGGCGAAACATTTCGATGGATAATCCTGTGTCCTTTGTAAAAATCTTCTGTGATCTAATGTCTCTAAGCTGAAGTTATTTCTTCTTTTGAGATCTTTAAGCAACTTGCATTTAAAATGCCTAATTGTATATTGTGTAAAGGTTAAAAATTATTATTACTCGTTATTAACTGTTTGTAGAATAAATACTTACCTTATTTAAATGGTTTTTAATTTAATCTTAGGATGAGTTCACACCGAAACATGTCGCAGCACGACGCGTGGCGCATACATAATAAAATAAATATAAGTAACACTATTTAGTATTTACTGTACAAAAAGATAAACACATTTCATAGAGAGAATTGAGAGAACGTGTCTTGCGGCGGCAGAGGTATTATATTATACATCCCACAAAACCTTTAGTATTTCAATGATTCCTCATAACTGCAACATGGTTGCATTTTGCATCAAAATAATTCACTGCACAAACTCCACTCCGAAACAATTTTGAATTTTGAAACACAAATCTACATCCAGTGCCATTATGGTTTCCAATCACTCCATTAGCTTGATGACAGAGTTCAAGTCGCCATTTTTGACCTCTGACGTAAGCGTCGGTGGCGTGTTCGAAGCCCGCCACGTACCAATGTGTTATCAATTTTGAATTCATTACGTTTAATCGACGCGTTTACGGCGAAGGAAGACATCTATGAAGAAATTCTTCGGTTGTGTGTGAAGTCGACCAACCCGCACTTGGCCAGCGTGGTTGACTAAGGCCTAATCGCCCCTAATGTGGGGTAGGATTGAGCCAGAGGTGGGGGCATTATATGAGCTGTTGATGATGATGTAACTTGTTTTCGATTGCTCTATCGACAGCCATCGTTACCACCAGCCTAAAGGTCCACGCATTCGGCCCACGTGCTACGTACTAGCACGTGGGCCGAATGCGTGGGCCAGAATACCACAGGAAAAAGTATAGTGGTTAAATCGTTCCATTGGGACTTTGCTTAATTAAATAAATAAAAAACAGTGTAAGTATAATTTTATTATTTTTATGTTACGAGGTGGCAAACAAACTTGTGGCCCACCTGATGTTAAGTGGTCACCGCCGCCTATACACTCTTGCAGTATTAAGTGTAAATCACTTAACACTGCAAGTGCGTTTGCCATCCTGGGGACTAAGATGATATGCTCTCCATGCCCAGTAATTACACTGGCTACCTTTCCCTTCAATCCGAAACACAGCGAACTGCTTCACGGAAGAAATAAGAAAGACGGTGGTACCTACCCAGATGACCCTACATATGGGTCTACCAAGAAGGTTGTTACAACCTTTTTATTTTATTTTTTTGCCATGAACGTTAGGGAACAGCGACTATGCACCGTAGTGTGTATCGCCTCTTTTTCATAGTAACAAGAGGCGATACAGTTACTGGCTGATAAATGGGCTAAAAATTAAGGAACACCAGTAGGTATCTGTTTACACCAATACATATTTGACACACAAAAACTAAACAATGGCTAAGTGTAACTGTGGTGTCCTCCGGAGTGTCCGGAGGGGGTTGTGCTATAACACTAAGTCACTCTATGATTCACTGTACACTGTGGTGGCAAACGTCCGCTCGGTCCGGCGGTCGGAACACGACTGACTCATCCGAGCCGTCACCGCCATTACGACATATACCTTTATTGTCTATTCCACAACTACCCACATATTTAGTTAGACATCACATCTCTTCCTTTTTTTATAATTTGATGTATTTGTTACATCCACTTAATAGTAGGAAAATATTCAATGTCTCATTTTATTTCACATGACATGAATATTAAATATGTCAACGAATAATTATTGTAGTTACTAGAATACCAGCATTGCAGGTGTTGTGCATGCTGCAACATAATGCTGAGTGGCGGCCTTTTTGGTTTAAATTATTCTTATGTGTATATTTTTTTGTTTTGTCGTTTTTTTTTAAACAAGGAATATGTAACCAAATAAATTTATTTTGATTTGATTTAATTCATAACTTTGTGATCTCATTGGATACAATATTAAAATAGGCAATAATTAACTAACTTACTTATTTAAGTCTTTTTAAAGATAACTTTCTGTGACTCTGGATCAACAGGTCACTGGTCTTACCGATATCCCCCTTTTTTCATACATATATATATATTTTTTTTAGATAAAATCTATAACAACTTGCAACTTTTAACTTATGACAAAAGTCACACTTAGGTAAGAATTAGGTAAGCATATACATGATGTTTTTCAATTTTCAATGATCTTTCTTTGCAAGATCAACAAGTGAGTCACTTGTCCATATTATTATTACTTACAGCTATTTAAGTAACAAAACATATTAGGACAACAAAAATAAATAAATATTGGGTTATGGTAATTACTAAAATTATGCCATTCTATTTTTTTTTTTTTTTTTTTTTTCAAACTTCCATAACACCGTTGTGATTTGAAAATCCGATGAAACAAACAGCGATACTTACCAATAGTATTTTGATGCATAGAGATTGCTATTCAACATTTTGACAACCAATAATCATCTGTTGCTTCCACGGAGATATAGCAAAATATGAGCTTCTTGGGAGCTTCCGAAATCACCCTTGCCACTTTTTAGAAGCTTCACCCCTGCACTTCAATTTGCACACACACACACAAATTTAAAGACTCTTTCGTGAGCATAAAGTAATTCCTAAACGCAGCAGCGTTCTATTGTTTGATTGTTTTAGGCAGCGTCATAACTGCCTCCTTCCATTATTTAATACGAATGATATATTCACAAACAAGACCGTTCCACTTAACTTCCTCGCCTAGGAGCTCCTAACGACACGGCTTCCTTGTAGCCTTGTACTTTTGTTGACAATTACTTTTACAAAAAAAACCCGCTTAGGATGCTGGACACCATAGTCATATAATTTACACAATGAGTGTTAATAAAAGTTAGCTCCTTTTATCTGGTCTATTTGTGTCATTCCCGCATCACTAGGTATGCTAAATCATAGATAAATTACAATAATAATAATTGTAAAATGAGAAAATAATCATTGCAATTTTCTCACATTTTCTATTATATCTAACGTGATGGGGTTACTTGCGCTTTACACGTTATTATGTGATAGTACCTTAGCTACTACAGCTTACCTAGTTAAGGAAACTCTAATCTTCAATATATTAACCTGGAGGAGTTATATTAACCTCTCATTCACGGGAATTCATCGATTACAACGTGATATTAAAATCTGATTCCTAAGCCTGCGAAATCAGAATGTTTTGGATTCATGACCATAAAATATGTTCTTATACGGTTGTTGCAAATTAGGTACATACACTAGCAGTAGGTAATACTTGATTCATTAATGCCTATAGTCATCTTTAAAATATTTCCGCTAAGTAAATATCTTTATCAGTCTCCATTTACTAATTATATCTTTTGAAGAGTTATATAATTGTGGTTCAATGGAATATAAAGCTATAACCAGCCCCTTGAACCAATTCTCTGTATTTGTCTGTATTCTCGTCCGATATTTGGACAACAAGTAGGTTTGACTATATCGTAATAACACCTAAATTAGTCAAATATTCGTGAGGAACAATAATATGGTAACAGTATGTCACCAGGATAGGAACAAATGATTTAAATGAATAGGTAAATATTCAAGTTATTAACAAATAGGTACATAGGTACTCACAAATATACATAAACAATATTCTGTCACTATTGGAGGCACTGCATGGTCCACACCGCCGAATACGGCTTCATGTGCAACCATGTGTCACCCAAAGCTCTGCTCAACCCCTTTTGGGACAACGAGCATGTATATATGTATGTAAACAAAATTAAATAAGTGTTACCGTTGCTAGTCCGTGTTGGTAACTTTCACTAGGTACTCTACTACTCGGTAGGTACACGAGCCCAGTTTTATGAAGTAGGCTAATAGGTACGTACCTTATTGAGTAATTGGTGTTAGTGTGGGAATCGCTTTATATATTGTACTAAGGAAGGAATCCGTTAATTCCTGTTCTTATTTGTTTAATCATAAGTATACTGCATTACTACTGTACAGTGTACCATAACATTGGCATATTGCAGTTGTTGTCTCTTTTGCCAGCACCTTGATTTCACGTGGAGATAACTTTAATTTTGTTACATGGTTAATCCTTTGGTGCTATTCCTACCAGTGAAGTCAATTTACTATGACATAGGTTAGCACACCCAATTTTCAGCACTGCACCTTTCAGCGCTTTTTTTTTTCGCGGTACAATTGTGCCAACTCAACCATAGGACATTTGTACCCATTCACCCGCGGTACATTTGTACCAATTCAACCATGGGACATTTGTACCCATTCAACCACGGTACATTTGTACCAACTTAACAACTCAAGGCATGTTTGTATGTATCACATTATCATAGATTTTACTTATGTGGCTAGGTATTGTTATAAGTTAATTTAATCATTATATTACTATATATTACTATATAAAGCTATAAGAAATCGTTACGAATTTTATCATAGTTGATTATTAACTTTCGGCAATTAAGACGTTAAACCACCATAATACCAGATTCCGATTGACAATTCACAGCTTGCCTCGTTTAGCATTTTAGATATTGGTCAATACTAATATATTGTCTAGTTCCAATCACAATCCAATTGTGTTTGCCTCGAGGTTTGATTACCTTGAAATTCAGCGTCTTAGCCACCTGACGACTGTCTTGAGAGAGTTTGCTTCCATTATAATATGTACTAGTACAGTCCAGTTTACTACTATTGAATACGATAATTGACTTTGCTAGTACCAACTGACACACTCGGTTTACTCTAAATATATATTTATATGTATATAGGTATATTTTCTACTATTACCTACTAACGATGTCAATTTACTTCTATATTATGAACAAAAATTCACATTAAACTTTTTATGTTTTCTTAGTACCAATTGACGTTGTCAATTTACTACTATGTATGTACATCTTAGATTATATACCTGTAGATGGAGCCATCGCGTGGCCACTCGTGAAACAGCTATATATATTTTTTTAAATGCCAGTGTTACTATTACGCAAGATTTTCCCAAATTATGGGTAAAACGGTATACACATTGTTGCATTGGTTAAATATTTTGAACTTCTTGTAAAATAATCTTAACCCTTTTTGTGGGAGGTGTCACTGGTTTTTGAACTTTCACCAGAGTCCTTGTGGACTCTGTCAATATATTTACTTGGGTTAAACTCGAAAACTGCAAATTTTAAAAACCATTTAGACAAGGTAACCTACTTAACACGTACCTACTTACATAAGTTGTACTTTTTTTTTTAATATGAGTCCTTATCAAAATGTATTGAAGAAATCCTGGAGTATTTTGGTTGGTTCCCTATTTTATCATCCAGTACCATCCGCCCAATTCGTATTGACATTACTATTACTATTATTAGGAAATCTAAAATGTTTAAATAATAATCACCAAGGGTGCGTTCCAAAACCAGTGACGCCAGGGTAAAATTTACTTCGTGAATAAGAAAGAGTCAGAGCATGACGCTCGAAAGAGAAAAAACATTGTAGAACGCTAACGAGGAAATCTCGAGTAAAAATATGAAAACATGACATGTCGCCATTTTAATTTGTTTATTATCATATATTGGACAACTCTGCGCACGAATTTAGTAAATTAACTTTTTACTTTATGTAAATAAAATACTATTTTACAGTAACCATCGTTTTTTAATTATTATTTTTGTAATTACACTTACAAAAATAATAATTAAAAAATTTGATCATGAATATGAAAACGTAGATGATGCTCAACAGATTGACAGCTGTCAGGAAAATTTTCCCGGTCTCCAAACACCGATAAAAATCGCCCCGGCGGGGTAAATTTTACTCTCCCCAAAGTCGTTCCAAAATACTCGAGCAACTGTCAGAGTAAATGTTCGTTTACCTTCGGTTTCACTCGGGTTTGTTTTGGAACGGCTTAGAGTAAAATTCACTCTACCCCGAGTAAATTGAAATCGTTTTGGAACGCACCCCAAATTGCAAAATGGGGTAAATGAAATTCGCTATATGACAGCCCAAAATTCTTATCATCATCAAGCTATTTTTAAAATAATATGTAAAAACGCCCATTATTTAAGAATTTAATGAGCTAAATACGTTGGATCACACCTGGAAAAACTAAAAACTTATTGTTTTAAAGGGTTTTCTATCCAAATGAAAGAAAATTTTACATACTCACGCGTGAAATGTTATTCCGACAATATTTCGCTCACTTCGACTTTTACACCCCAAAATAGCACAGCCCACCATCGCACTTATATTTTTTATTTAATTTGATTACCAAAAACACGTATAAGTACACAAAAAAATGATAAAACTACTAACGTGAGAGATTGACTGACACAAACATTGCATTGTTTGTCACAATGTTGATTGTGACAAACAAAAAAACAGGCCACGGTGACAGGGACAAAAAATTTAATCTTCTCTCTTTATTCTTTGCATAGGTTTTATATCTAGCTATCTCACTTTAACAGTTTGATGACGTCATATGGCTCCATCTACAGGTATATAATCTAAGATGTACATAAATTCATATCATATATTATATTTTTCTAGCACCGATTGACGTTGTCAATTTGCTACTATATTATGAACATAAATTCATATTAAACTTTTTATATTTCCTTAGTACCAATTGACGTTGTCAACTTACTACTATGTATGTACATAAATACGCATCATATATTATATTTCTCTAGCACCATTGACGTTGTCAATTTGCTACTATATTATGAACATAAATTCATAATAAACTTTATATATTTTCTTAGTACCAATTGACGTCGTCAATTTACTACTTACTACATTTATGTAACTACATAAAATCGCATATACATTTTAATTTTCTAGTATAATGTATATAATATATAATTTTTCCAAGAATATGTGATTTCATACATATTTGGCATTATGGGTTGAATCCATGTGTTCTGTGTTGTAAAGAAGTAATTGTTCATTACTTCTGGTCATTAATTTAAGCAAAGCCGCCCATATATGTTAACAAATTTACGACCTTATATTGGGCCATGTTACTACCCAATTGCATAAACAAACATTTCAAAGGTGCTAGTACCTCACACGTCCAAAATGCCCATCCATGTAGGTAACCTTGATGAGTTTTCACCTCAGAGTAAACTACTCTGAGGTTTTCACTCATTCGCCTATTGTACGGTATACTTTACTCGGTTGGGTCAAAACACCCCCCCGATTTGACTAATATATACAGGCCATTGATACAGGCACAGTATATTGTTGTATGGATAGTCAGAAATTAGCAGATTTAGCTAGGTACTAGATTTATTAATTTGTGTACACTCACTCTCTATATCATGCATAGGTAAGGTAGGTAAACAACATTGCTGCTTGCTACATATAATTCCACCTACTTACCTAATTTTGAGCTCCAAGCCAAGTGTGATGTTCAATTTACATAATGACAAAATTATAATTTTCATTTGTAATGAAATTTTTTTTTCTTGATAAACATGTACTCATGAATCTATACTAGTATAGATTCGTGCATGTACTTATAGCACAGATAATATAATACTATCTTATAGTGTCTTGTTTTATTTTCACCTATAACCTGGCCAATAACTGGCCACTAACAATGGAACGGTTTAATATGTATATATTAATGCGATTGCGACTACGTCTTGGTTACCTTTCGTTATCAGTATGAACGGATGTTACAGGCTACATGAGAATATGACGCCTTTAAAAGAAAAATCATATCGTCCAAATTAGGTTTTTTTTTTTTCTCTAAGTAGGTCACCATTGAAATTATAATCGATCACCAAGGATATGGATATAATATAATAATAGTTAAACATGGAATGTTCTCTTAGATTTACCACGTGGAACTAATTACTTACATGCAAGTTCAAATCGTAAAAGTTGTTTTATTTACAAAGGCAGGCGTGTTTCATCTACACTTATTCCACCTTCTTTTGTAAAATTGAGATTTTTATGCTAACTAAAATACGACAATGTAAGTTTCAACTTTTCTGATGATTCCAGGTAACATTGTAGGTAGTCGTACGAAACAATTTTTTTAATTTATTTCACTTTTTGTGTGCAAGTATTTCAGTCACTTTTTATCCTCGTCGCCATTTGTGGTGTCCTCCGGAGTGTCCGGAGGGGGTTGTGCTATAACACTAAGTCACTCTATGATTCACTGTACACTGTGGTGGCAAACGTCCGCTCGGTCCGGCGGTCGGAACACGACTGACTCATCCGAGCCGTCACCGCCATTACGACATATACCTTTATTGTCTATTCCACAACTACCCACATATTTAGTTAGACATCACAGTAACAAACAATTAAGGTGAACACCACATGCAATGAGAAAGAAAAGAAAAAAAAATTGTGTGTGTCAGCTCCGACGCTCGACTGGAGTTTACTCCGAGACAGGTGAGATGGCGCACCTGCTGTCATCCGTGTTTTGACAATTAGAAAGTTGCGTGACATAGGATGCGCACCAATTATGACTTTGACCTTCAAAAACGTAACGAGGTTATTCATCGATAGATTTTACTCCTCACATTTTTCTCATACCGGGCCCCTTATACATATATGCAAATAAAATACCAAGAAACAAAACATAAAGTAGGCACACACAATTATTACAGGAGGTACTTGGAATTGTTTAAGAACAACAAAAAGAGATATACAAAAAACCAAAGAAATATCAATATCTACAAATAGCTAAAAAAAAACTTAAAACCAGCCTAGGTTTTGTCCCAGTGCTTGCATAATTTCCGTTTGAGCTTGGTAAATGAGTCAGCGAAGATGTCAAAAAAAATATTTCCATTAACTAGTCTACATAGCCTCGGCAGAGGGGAATTGGCACCGAGAATTGACCTACGTAGGTTTAGTTTAGTATGGTTAAGGGCGCGGCCATTAATGTGCTGACGAAGCACGGAGGACATCGAGTTAAAAGATTTCTGGTCACCCATCCGAGTATCAACCAACCAAATTAGCCTAACTTCTGCGATCATTATGAAACGTACTACTGCGGCGCCATCGACTTCCTCCATTGACTACTAACATGGAAGTGTAAGATTTTTGTAGGTACCGAATACTTAGAAAATAGAATTTAATCACTCCCTAAAAACACAAATGGAGTCGTAGCGCAAACACAATTAGGTTTAACTTTACTTGTTTTATTATCTGACCCGCCCTCTGTCAATTTAACCCTATCCAAACACTGACAGACAATTTTTAACGCTATCGCATGAGCAATAAAGATCAGTTTAATATAGCCCCGTTTCTAATATCATTAGGGTCCGCGAAGACAGGTTAAGGCCGTGATGCACACAGATTTCATTATTGTAATAACATGTTATAATAATAAAATTAAAATAAAAGTAGTTTATTTCGTTATCCTAGCTGCTTATAATGCTTGTGTTGGGTGTTTCTGCTCGTCCTTAGTTTCTTTACAGTTTAAAGTAACTTAACAATTTTAATTTTGACGATATAAAAGTACTTAGCAAAGTCCATTTAAATAAAGAGCTTTTTCATTTCATTTTCATAATAAAAGTAAGTAAGGTAACTTAACTATTTAACAAAATTATTATAAAAACTAATTTTTGGACATTGTAATAACATGTTATAAAGTGTAACAATTGTGTTCTGGTGGTCGGCTTTTGTTTATTGGTTCTTTGAACACCCTAAAGTGTTTGGAGCACCGCACAACGTGGTGCCGCGTCCGATGTGCATTGCTCAGCAGAGAGGCATTGCGGTAATGATTGCTGACATTTCGTGTTGACGTTAGTACTACCAACCCGCACCCCGTCCGATGTGTGGTGCTTCTTATACATACAAAAATCGCCAACTGTGGTTGCCGCGCCGCCGTGCCTCGTATTTCATCCGATGTGCGGTAATCCTTACTGTTAAGAATATTTATCTATACTGTCAATAGTCTGTACTGTATCTTCTTCTTTAGCTGATCCACCACACGTTTTTGTGGTATATTTGCCGATGAGCAGATTCGAGCGATCCGGACGATGCGGATTGGTGGACGCACTTGTGTGACTTTCTATACAAAGAATAATACGATTGAAGCGATGCGTCCAACGTGTACGATGCCGAAAGGTGGAAGCTTAGCTTTAGGTGACCTTCATCGGCCATCGAGCGATTGACCGACCGTCTCTCAGCTAAACTTATGATACTAGAAAAATGCACTGAAAAAAATCGACTTGCCTCAGGCGGGACTCGAACCCGCACCTTCCACAATCCGGGTGGGATTTACGCGTTTGTAAACGCAAAAATAAAATTATTCCATAAACTTATGATGACAAAGACTATTCTATTTTACTCTTAATTAATGGCCTCGCGTCGCATTAAGCGTACGCATTTTGCCAATGTCAAGTGAAAATGTAACTAAAGTAACAAAAATTGTACGGTTGATTTGGGTTAAAAATGGAGTCTCTCAATACTTGGAGAAACTCCGATGACAAAGACAAGTATAGAATATATAGAAGTAGCACACACCCTGAACTGACAGCATTTTTTTTTCTTCGGCCAGGCCTGTAGCCCTATTCGCTAACTTTTTTTGACAGTTCAAAGTGATCATCACTGACTGAATTACATATCCATTGCCGTTTTTACACGACAATAGCCATAATAGCGTGACGTATAAAACAGCAATGAATATGAAATTCAGTCAGTGATGATCACTTTGAACTGTCAAAAAAAGTTGGAGAATAGCCCCCCTGTGCGGTGCGGAGACTGTCCATGCTATGCATTAGTAATGAGAATGAGGACAATAGTTTTCAAAGCATCATTGTTCAAAAATATTAAATAAAAGAATGGTTCACTTGCTTATACATATAAAACGCCTAAATATTAATTATTTTTATTGACGTGACAACGTCTTATAATTCGATAGAGCCGGCTGCACGCACGAAAAAACATGACGTCATGCGGCGTTACCTCGCTCTGAATCTAATTCTCTAATTTGAATTTGGAATTATGTTCTTTAAAATTTAAACTTTCAATGATACCAAAACCAGCCAGATACAAAAAGTATAGCCAAAGAGATTTTATTACAAGTTTATTCATACTATAATGCGAAATCTATTAAACAAATGAAATTAAATTTTTCTTTTGAAAAATGCTACCATTCCATCAGTATTTTCTTAAGACGTTGTCACGTTCAACTATCGTCAGTAAACCGACTTTACAGACAACCAATTTTTTTTTTAACAAAGAACAGTGGCAAACGATCTCTCTTTTGCGTCGTGTGTCGCGGCCTTAACCCATGAACCTTCTCTGAAAGGTGGCTCCCAATCGGACTGGCGCGCGAAATGTAAAATGGGTGATGGCGGATTCTCTGTGCTCGACGTACATTGCTCGGTTTCAGATTTTCCCAAGTTAGTTGAGTGTGAAAAAAATTTAAAATGAAGCTAGATTAACGTGCCTCCCCATAATAATATTATGATATATTTTGCGGAGCTAAACGGCTTAAATACTGAGCGGAAACCTTTAGTTAAAGATTTTTGTGTAATGTTGTTTTTAATTTGTACCAAATATCGATCTATTCTAAAATTTATCTTAATCATTCATCATTCTATTAACTATTATATCTACTTATCAGACTGGTCATGCACGATGCTTTGTTGAAATTGTGTTTATCAAAGTGTGTTAATTATTCAGTAATCGCTTTATCAGACAATTAAGGTATGTATCTTCAGGGCATGGTACTCAAAAAATAAAATTATGAAGAGTGATTATAGCACTAGGTGGTAGACCCACATGTAGGGTCGTCTGGGTAGGTACCACCGCCTTTCTTATTTCTGCCGTGAAGCAGTTCGCTGTGTTTCGGATTGAAGGGAAAGGTAGCCAGTGTAATTACTGGGCATGGAGGGCATATCATCTTAGTCCCCAGGATGGCAAACGCACTTGCGGTGTTAAGTAATTTACACTTAATATTGCAAGTGTCTATAGGCGGCGGTGACCACTTAACATCAGGTGGGCCGCAAGCTTGTTTGCCATCTCGTAACATAAAATAAAAAAATTATTATGAACACAATTCTTTAGCAAGACAAAGAATAGGATTTAAAATATTATGTGAGCCAATATCGCCTCCAATAACGCCAATAACGCCTTCTATGTAATAGGGTCCCCTATTACACAGGAGGCGTTCACCTGGTCAGTTTTGCGTTCACTGTATTGTATTACGAATAGACATACCCACACAGCAGACATACCCACCGCCTCCTGTGTGATAGATCCCTTAGGTCTTTAGTCAACGACGGGGCGGCATAATATATTTAAACTAGCTTCCGTCCGACTTCGTGCGCGTGGACATTTTACCCCCTTAGGGGTGAAATTCCCGAAAATCCTTTCTTAGTGAATGCTTACACTGTACAAGGTGTCTATGTGCTAAATTTCATGTCTCCAGGTTAAGCGATTTGGGCTGTGCGTTGATATCTCAGTCAGAACTATGTATTGCATAATATATTAAGTGGAACTGACCGAAGGCAGGTAATTGCTAATGTCATTGCGTTGAATAAAGCTCTGTGATTAGTTTGTTTCTTATCCAAGAGTCAAGATATCTCATAGTGATGTTTGTGAATACGGAGGTTTCAATTTTAAAAAATTTAATTACAATTTTTTTTTATCTAAAATCGAGGCCATGGTTCCTAAGAACAGATTTGCCTATCTCTAATAGTTTCAGACTTCGTCCTACTGACCCATTGCGATTGATCCCCTTTTATACCCTTACGCTTAAGAAGAATATCATCATCATCAGCAGCTCATATAATGTCCCCACCTCGGGCTCGAGCCTACCCCACATTAGGTGTGATTAGGCCTTAGTCAACCACACTAGCCAAGTGCGGGTTAGTCGACTTCACACACAACCTAAGAATTTCTTCATAGGTGTGTGCAGGTTTCCTCACGATGCTTTTACGGTGAAGGAAATTCACCGTAAAAGCGTCGATTGAACGTACAGTCGAACCAACTGAATCATGACCCACTTGGCCGATCATTCCTTTAGAATCATAAATTTAGTTAGGTTTTCTTCGCTATCATGCGTGTTGCACTTAGTACGTTTTAAATATGAATAAAAATGCGTCATTACGGGTCAGAGATCTACGCAATTTTAATCTTTCTTATCACTGCACTAAAGTCTCAATTGGAATTTTAAATAAGATGACGTTCATAATCTAAACTCTTTTCACTACTGAGAAAATGGAGTAACTATTATATTTTTAAAAATAAAATGACGTTAAGTGTCAGATGTCAAGTAGTAGTCTGAACAAATTTTAAAAAGCCATATTTATTTGACACTGTCAGTGTCTAACAAATTGATAACAGGTTAATTACTTAGAAATGTACATTCAAGCGAATTTCATCCTACTTTGTATAGAGTGACTGTAGGAAAATGATCTTAAGGTGGGTCATGATTCAATTTGTTCGACTGTACATATGAATTCAAAATTGTAAAACACATTGGTACGTGGCGGGGATCGAACCGGTGCCTCCCGGGTGGGAGACGACGCTCTTACGCACTACGCCACCGAAGCTTCATAAGATCTCATAGTAATGTTTGTAAATACGGGTGTCAGTCCGTGATCACCCCGTATTAGCTTATTTTTCAATTTCATAAATTTTAAAGACATTATTTTTTAATCTGAAATCGAGGCCATGGTTCATAAGAACAGATTTGCCTATCTCTAATAGTTTCAGACTTCGTCCTACTGACCCATTGCGATTGATCACCTTTTATACCCTTACCCTTAAGAAGAATATCATCATCATCAACAGCTCATATAATGTCCCCACCGAGGGGCTCGAGCCTACCCCACATTAGGTGTGATTAGGCCTTAGTCAACCACACTACCCAAGTGCGGGTTAGTCGACTTCACATACAACCTAAGAATTTCTTCATAGGTGTGTGCAGGTTTCCTCACGATGTTTTCCTTCACCGTAAAAGAAAAATATACGAGAAAGTAAAAAATATTATAAAGTTAAATACAATTTTATGGTGCAGTTGGTACAACCAGCAGTGTATGCCATCCAACGTGGAAATTCCCAACTTCTGTCTCCCACAACTATCGGTATACAGCATAATAGCTTTCCCTCGGGCGAACCCATCAGTATACCGTGCATTGCCTTTGCCGAAGGCGTGAAAACTTCCACAAAAAAATTTAAAAAATGAACTGTTCAAAAGTGCCTTAATACGTGCCTTCGATAACTCTATGTGATTAAAAACAATAAAAAATACTTAAAACTATTTATGAGATAAATCTTCTGTATTTGAAATATTAAGTATATCATTTTGTAAAAATTCTAATATATTTTTTTAATTGCGTTAAAACCAACTTTTTTAAATTTTATATGCCTCCGAAACGAATACACAATTAAGTACAGAGAATTGTTCGTATTTTTTTTTAATTAAACTTTAAATGTTAATTAATTAAATGTCACTAGCTTACTTTTGTTGTTACTTTTTCGATTTTAAAGCGATTGTTTATAACAAATCTCGAAAATATTAACACCAATTAAAATGCTGAAAACTAAGTTAACATTTCTTTAAAAAGCAAGCAAAGGAATTGGAGACTTTATACCCAAAAATGCCGTGAAAATGTTGGGTTTTAAATAATAGAGAAAATCTTTAAATAAAAAATAAATGTTGGTCATACAATGGCGAACGTTGGAAAAGTCTTGGCGACAATTAAAGCAGTGATTACACGATTGGTGTTCGCGTGCCATGGTATAATAGCGATATGGCAAGTTACTGTGTTCAAAAATAGCACGGAATATTGGTATCTAGCATCGCCGATTCTGCTGTTGATCTTCGAAGGAGTCTTCACGCTGACAATCAAGGATAATCAAGAATGGAAATGGTAAGAATTAATATACTATACCTAGCTAGATACAATACAAAATAAAATTACTTAATAAAAACAAATCAAATCTACGTTATAAAAAGCATATAATTATAGACTACTAAATTAAAGACAATTTTACTAACCGACTTCAAAATAAAAAATCGGAAGTGGTCTCCCCTTGACTTTTTAAACCGTTGGGCAAAGGTGGTTTTAACGCTTTAACGAAAACCAATCGTATCCTGAAGACCCGTCTGTCAAGCATCGCCTGATATTCATGAGAAGTGATGACATTTATAATGAAAACACTTCGGTGCTGTTGACACATAGACTAAATTTATTAGATAGGTAATAGACAATAGTTACATACAGCTAAGTTTTAGCATAGTTAACACAGATGGCGTTACAAGGCTTATTTTGATATAACTATAACACCCCCACTATATCAAAATTTAAAACAATCTTATCACCAATTACAAAGTTTTGCAATGTAGAAACTAATTTAAGAACACAGATAACTTATTTATGAATGATTCCAAGCGCTTTCATAAATTTGTAGTGCTTTACCTCTGGCAATCCCTTCGTCAATAAATCAGCGGGCATGCTGGAAGTTGGCAAATGCTTTGTTTCAACTATATCGTTACAAATCACATCTCTGATAAAGTTATATCGCACATCAATATGCTTTGATCGTTTATGAGACTGATGGTTATTTGCCAGTTTCAAAGCACTCCGGTTATCATTATATAGCACTATTTTATTGCAATGACCTGTTAATTCCAATTGCAAACTCTGCAAGTAGATGGCTTCTCGACATGCTTCTGATAAAGCCATGTACTCAGCTTCACAACTGCTTAATGCTACTGTTCTTTGTTTTTTGCTTTCCCAAGAAATGGCAGATCCACATTTCACAAAGCAAAATCCAGTGTATGATCGCCTATCAATGGCATCACTAGCCCAGTCGGCATCTACGAATCCTTGTAGTTCTGCCTTTCCTTTGGAATATCTTAAACAATAATCTTTAGTTTTTGACAAATATTTTAAAATTCGTTTAGCATAATTCCAATGAGTATATGAATATGAATTATTAAACTGACTTAGATAGCTCACTGAATATGCAATGTCTGGTCGGGTTAATACAGCCAAATACATTAGACTTCCTATTAATCTTTGGTAAGGCAATTGAGATTCCAAAACATTACTTTTTTTAATATTTAACCTGCATTCAATAGGAGTGTCAGCAGGGTTACAATCAGACATATCAAACTTTTTAAGTAATTGTTCAATATAATTCTCCTGATCTACTGTAACTACATTTGTATTTCTATCTATATTTATGTTCATGCCTAAATATTGCTTAACTTGACCGAGATTCTTTATTTTAAAGTTTGTATTTAAGGCTTTTATCAAACTCTCAGTTTCTGACATGTTATTAGAGAAAATTAAAAAATCATCGACATAAATTCCAACAATAATCTTGTCATTAACACTATGACCTTTCATAAATACACAAGGTTCATGTTTGCTCTTAGCAAACCCTAAATTACACAAGGTTGTTTCAACTTTTTGATACCAAGCCAACGAGGACTGTTTCAGACCGTAAACAGCCTTTTTTAATTTCAACACTTTATTTGAATTCTTTTTAATTTGAAAACCATCTGGCAAATGCATAAAAATGTTTTCTTTTAGATGACCATTAAGGAAGGCTGTGGTTACGTCTAAATGGGTAATATCCATATTCAACTCTACACTTAACGCTAATAACAGTCTTAAAGTAGAATGCCTAATAACTGGTGAGAAGGTTTCTTGGTAGTCCACTCCGGCTTTCTGTGTAAAGCCTTTAGCAACAAGTCTAGCACGGTATTTCACTACATTTTCACAATCAAATTTCTTTTTTAACACCCATCTACACTGCACTACACTTCCATTATCTGGAGCATCAACAATCTCCCACACTTGATTGTCTTTAAATGACTGTAGCTCCTCTGCTATCGCCTGCAACCACTGTTGTTTTTCAGGACCACTGACAGCCTCTGCGTATGTCAATTCATCTTCTCCCATGGATGCAGTACAAATGTTTGCATAGCCGTATCTCGCAGGGGGTTTCCTCTGCCTTTTGCTTCTTGTGCTAGTTTCTGGATCAAGTGGTACATCTTCATTCTTCTCAGAAGTCTCGGGATCATGTGGTATAACTTCAGTCTGTGAGCCCGGAATTTCAGAATGTATATTTTTTATCTCTTCCATTTCACTTTCATTTTCCTCACTTGAACAAGACTGATCTAATTCTGGTTTCATTACAGATTGCCACACTGATTCCCCCACTGAATCTGTATTCTCTATGTAAACAGGGACAGTCTGTTCTCTCTTTGTTTTCTCATGGATCACAACATCTCTACTTGTTATAACAGTATTTTTCTCTGGATTATAAATTCTATAACCCTTCACATTGTCGCAGAAACCAACAAGTATAAGTTGTTTTGACTTTTTGTCCCATTTACATCTTTTTTCCTTAGGTACATGCACCATTACAGGACTCCCAAATATACGTATGTGCTGCAAATTTGGTCTCTTCCCAGTCCAAACTTCAAATGGAGTCTTTTCAATTCCTGAAGCTACTGATCTGTTTTTTAAATAGACAGCTGTATTAGCAGCCTCTGCCCAAAATTTCTTTTCTAGATCTGCTTCAAAAAGCAAGCATCTCGCTCTCTCCACGATTGTACGGTTCGACCTTTCACTGAGTCCATTCTGTTCGGGCGTATACGGGTTAGTCTTCTGATGAATAACTCCTTCTTTTTTTAAATAACTTTCAAACTCATTACTGCAATATTCCCGGCCGTTATCGGTTCGTAATATTTTAATTTTTTTATTATGATAATTCTCTGCCATTGCCTTGAATTCTTTGAAGTACTTCAACACTTCATTCCTGTTCTTCAGAAAGTAAATAAAGGTCATTCTGCTGTAGTCATCAATGAATAACAGAAAGTATCTTGCACCGCCTATTGACAGACTTTCCATGGGGCCACATATGTCCGAGTGAATTATTTCAAGAATTTCTGATGAACGTGAACCAGTGGAAAAAGGTAATCTGGACTGCTTTCCTTCACAGCATGTCTTGCAACTCGACTTGCTTGTTGTAAATCCATCAGGATAATCCAAGCCTTCAACTATTCCACCACGCTTCATCTTATTCATATCATTGCTGTTGATATGACCAAGCCTTTTGTGCCATATCTCCCCATTTACTGAAGTTGATGCCAATAAACACTTTCTTGTTTGTTGATTAACTTTATAAACTCCATCCACCAGTTCTGCATCAGCAATCAAAACTCCTTCTTTGTTCCTTATTAAGCATCTTTCAGGTTCAAATACAACACTGTTACCTTTCCTTATCAACTCACTGACTGATAACAAATTCGTCGTGAGACTCGGAACACATAACACATTCTCTATTGTTATATTATAATTGTAGCTTGTTGTAATATCTATGTCACCTGAGCATAAAACTGGAACTTTTGTTTTGTTTGCAATAATTATTTCAGGTAAACTTGATGAATAATCTGGATTCTTCAACCAACTTTCGTTCGCCGTCATATGGGTACTTGCGCCCGAATCAATGTAGAAATCACTTTTACTGAACTGTCCGCTGAGAAATACAACATTAAAAGCGTTATTCTGCTTCTTGTTTTCCTTTTTTTCGTTCAAAAGTGGACATTGATTACGATAATGGCCCGTTTGTTTGCACCGAAAACAAGTAATTATTTTCTTCAAATGAGTGTCATTCGATTTTGACGTTTGGCTGTCAGTGTTGACGTTTCTGGATTTTCTTTGCCGCCAATGTTTAGCGGCTAATGCCGAATGACGTTCCGTTTCTATCACATCAGCCGATTCCATGTCGATAAGTTTTGTTTTGATGGAATCTGCAGTGATCGGAATTCCGGAATGTTCTATAGCCATAATCATAGGCATAAATCGTTCCGGCAATCCAGCCAACAATAGTGAACCTACCCACTCGTCATTAATGTTGAATCCTGTTCCATTTAAGCGTTGAGATGTTTCGATTATTTGAGACACATAATTCGTCATATTTTCACAGTTTTCTAACCTTATAGAAATGAGATGACGTAACAAAGTAATCCTCCTCGAAAAACCTGAATCATCGAATAATGATCGCAATTTTGTCCACAATTGCTTCGTGGTCTTTGTTTCCTTTATATGCACAAATAAAGACGGGTCTATTGTTAAAATCAATTTAGCTCGCGCTTTTGCATCTGCTGCTTTCGCTACTGCTTCGTCGGTGGCTTCTGTCTTCAAGTAGACGTCGGCACCCTCCAGAACTAGTAGATTCTCGACCGCGAACGCCCAATCGTCGAAATTCTCACGTCCCTTCAGTTTTGGCACGTTTGTAATATAATTGGAACTCATTTTTTACACTAATCGTCCCGACACAACAAAAATAGCTAGTTAATTACTTGTAATTTTTTGCCCATAACCTATAATGAAAACACTTCGGTGCTGTTGACACATAGACTAAATTTATTAGATAGGTAATAGACAATAGTTACATACAGCTAAGTTTTAGCATAGTTAACACAGATGGCGTTACAAGGCTTATTTTGATATAACTATAACAACATTTTTATGCATATTAGTGACCACTTTTACGATGTAAAGTTTACGAACGCTGATAACCTGCGCCTCCCTGTACAATGAGTCAGGGAAATAAAAAGGCCTTCGTAACATCACCTTAAGAAGACCTCTTTCAGGCTTCATCAGGTGACAGGACGCCGAATTATGCCACACCACGATACAGTATGTGATCACAGATTCACAAGAATCCAAGTAGACAGTTTTGAGGAGCGACTTGTCAGCGACATCTCTCAATAACTTCATGGTATGGATCAACTTGCGTACTCGGGTACTAGTAACTCCAAGGTGTGCCGCAAAGGAAAGTCTTTCGTCCAGGGTGACTCCTATAGATAGTTGGTGACCTACTGACTTCCTCACATTGGCAGGAAACAGATATTGGAAAGGATGAGCCACGATTTGCACAAGAATGAACCTTAACAGGCGGAAACTCAATTGGGGCTGATGCAGGCGTTTTATGAAAGCAGAGGAGTTTAGTTTTTAAGACGTTTAGAGTTAGTGGACTTAGTATTTAACCAGTCTGAAGATACTGCTAAACCCTCTTCCACTTCTTGACGACAATCGTGTGGCTCCTGAAAAGAGCATTGCGGTGTCATCAGCGTAACAAAACACTCCTCGGTCTCGCCAATGTTATTTAGGATCTTATTTGCGAGGGTTTGCCCCACCGAAGAAACATAGTTATTGCAAACACTGCAATATGGCTGATGCTGGCACTTCACATGACCGTATTAGGCAAACATTTGTGTTGCATCTCTATCATAATATATACAGAATGAAAGAGATGCGACACAAATTTTTGCCAAATACGGTCATGTGAAGTGCCAGCATTAAGAAGCTGAAGGTGTTTCCCGGAGTCTAGAAAGTCCACATGAATTTGTTTTTAAATGCCGGGTGAGGGTAATGTCATTGTTACCTATTGATTCTCAGAGTTTTCTGGAATTTTTGACAATTTTATTCAACAATTTAGAGTCGTAATCATTTTTTTCGCTTTCTAACAATACTGTAGTAGTAATTTCTATACCTTGTATATATTCACATATATTAAGTTATTCGGGTGTTTACGGGCATCAGCGTGCAGCCTGTCCGTATGTTTCGTACACTTGATCAGGCCAGGGGTCATAAAAGGCTGAACTGTGAATTGAGAGTGACTAACTTGTACTAATTTTGAATTGTTAGAAATGGCATTCTTAATAACGGTAACAAATATGTCTGCCGCTTTAGAACGGCAATTACACTGCGAAACATCGAACCAATCAACATCCTTGAGGTCCCTGGTTAGACCCACGTAATCAATCACTGTGCGGGATCTTTTCTTAACTAAAGGAACACTTCGAGTGCCGATAGTAAATCCAGCCATCACCAGGTGATGGTCGGTGAGCTCTGTGTGACATACCACAGATGAAGCTACGACAGCGGCTGGTTAATGTGATCTAGACATGAATCCAAGCCGCGTCGGTTAACATTTGCACTATACTTGATCCCAGCTGAGCCATGAGACATTAGTACTCTTGATTTTGATCTTTGCCTCGACCAGGCTCCTTAATGTCGATGTTAAAGTCACCAGCCACGATTAGACGAGAAGTCTGTTTCACTTTTGTTAAGAGATACACAAGCAAACTTAAGAAAGGCGAAACATTAGCAAAGGATATGGACCTATTAGATACCTAGTAAAGAGAATAGGCCAGGGATCTCGGCCAGTACACTATTAGCTTCTTCCAGAGGTGGCTCCGAGAAAGAAGGGGACCAGTGATCTTTAACATACAGTGATCTTTTACTACACAACCTGCCCTGTTAGTAAATTTAGTGGAGTTGAACTAGAAAAATGCACTGAAAAAAATCGACATGCCCCAGGCGGGACTCGAACCCGCATCTTCCGCTATCCGGGCGGCTGCGTTGACCAATTACGCCACCGAGACACTGCTTCTCGCCGTCGAAATTTGTCAGTGCTTGGTGCTTATGTTTTTATGGTAAACATTGTTTCATCAAATCTTTGAAATTTGCACTTCTAAGACCCGAACGAAATATTTTTGCAAATATTTGACGCTCAGTTAAGATGAAACTACCTTACATTATGGAATAATTTAATTTTTGCGTTTACAAATGCGTAAATATGAATACTAGAAAAATGCACTGAAAAAAATCGACATGCCTCAGGCGGGACTCGAACGCGCATCTTCCGCTATCCGGGCGGCTACGTTGAGCAATTACACCACCGAGACAGTTTGTCTAACTTTTTTGAATTTGAAGAGTTGAACTAATTTTAACTAGGAATGCAAATAAAAGTTTTTTAAGTATTTTTTATCTTATTTGGCAAGCATACAGCGCAAGCAGCTATAGGTAAAATATAAGCTCCTTGGCAAGCAGTCACCACAATGTGTGCAGTGGTCTGAAAAAATGACTATTCGTTAGGTTCGCCCAAGAAAGATCGGATATTTGGACCATAAATCGATATATTGCAAAAAAAAATACTTATTCAATGAAATCTCTTTTAAAGACATTAATATTTCACAGTTGCTTGTCTATAAAGCTAAAAACAGTAGTCATGAAAAATGTGTGCAACCTTTTTTTTTAGCAAATTCTTAACAATCATCATCAGCAGCTCATATAATGTCCCCACCTCGGGCTCGAGCCTACTCCACATTAGGGGCGATTAGGCCTTAGTCAACCACGCTGGCCAAGTGCGGGTTGGTCGACTTCACACACGACCTAAGAATTTCTTCATAGGTGTGTGCAGGTTTCCTCACGATGTTTTCCTTCACCGTAAAAGCGTCAATTAAACGTACATATGAATTTAAAATTTTAAAAACACATTGGCACGTGGCGGGGATCGAACCGATGCCTCCCGGGTGGGAGACGACGCTCTTACGCACTACGCCACCGACGCTTTTTAATTCTTAACCATGTAACAAATTATTTGTCGCTCGACGTCCGTCTAGTACACACATAAAGTGATTTCCTATTAAAAATAAACTAATAGATGCAAACTTGGAGTTAGGTATTGAAAAAAGAGGATTTTCAGTATTTTGTAAAGACAGGCGCTACATCGGTAGAAATACCGAAAAATCGGTTGTTTTGAGACCACTGGACATGGGTGATATAACCAGGCAGTCTTTGGTGACCACAAACCACAGAACAAGCTGTGTTCCGTGTGCGTTACCTACACTCGCACGTCAATTATATCAAACTATTTTTTTTTATTAATCGACCTGGAATTTCTTGTGGTATTGACCACAGTTCAGAAATTTGTGGCGCTAATCCTAGCTAATAGTCCCTTTTCTATCCTATGAAGTTCTGGTAACCTTACTCACCAAAAGAAACACAAGACCACACAAATGTAGTGTTAGTTAAATATATTGTTGATCGGTGTCGGTCTTTCTGTTCTCACCCTTCGCCTTAACAGACAATATTACCCTTTTTGTTTTTTAAATACAGTGGCAAAGGTTGGTTACGGCTGATTTGTCATTCACAATGTTCCCTAAATGTCAAGCTTTACAAGGTCACGCCTAAGGCTCAGCGCACACCAAGGAGACCAACCCTACGGTCCGACATGCGACAATGCGGACTACGAACTTTACCAACAGTGCAAACGCCTTGGACCGAATCGGACACGGTGGTGGGGAACCTTTCTCGGCGGGTGTGTGGCTTTTGATGTCAAGAAAGTGTCCCTTGGCATTCGAAGTCACATGCCATCGTCGAGTTGTTTTTTTTATATATAATAAAAAGGTCAAGCAAATGACTCTATTCCACCTGATGGTAACCAGAAGTAGAGGCCAAATGCGAAAATAGCTAGTGCGAGAGATAAACTGTCACGCTAGCCACCCACGCCTTGCTGACCTGCAAGGTGCCTCTTCACGCCTCTTTTGAATGACCCAGGATTATAGGAAGGAGGGAACACGTGTGCTGGCAGTGAATTCCATTTCTTGATTGTGCGACAAAAAAACGAGTTGCCAAATTTCTTAGTTCGCGTTGGAATGGTAGCCACAGTTTGTCGGTGACAACGTAAACCAGCACGCGTAGTCCTTAAAAGGAAGGGAGATGGTTTTCCCCTCAAGGCTAGGTCTGGACGGCCCTTTTCAGGGCCATGACCGCCTGAAGTCCCGGATACGGTCCGATGGCTGCTCCCAGTGTCCTCGTCAGGAGGACGCGCGAGCAGCCGTCGGTGAGGAGGCGGCCTATAAGGCCGGCGTCGGCCAGCGGCCCACAGGGGCTGGCGTTAGTCGGTAGCCCCTGTGGGCTGCTGGCCACCAATTGGTGCACAAAGAGTGCCTAGACGGGCAGCGTTGGGACGGTCTCGGTGTAGTTGCGCTCACGTGCGCAGATCCCGAGCCGTCCCGCAATAGCACACCGGAGGTCAGGCCGGGGAGGATATTTAGTGGTTATGGAGGCCTTTACCTTGAGTCCCACATATCCCCTGCGGTTGGCACCACCCCGCAGGGACGATGCGTAAATTATCTTCCTTATGTACTTTTAAAAAAACTATTAAAGAGCGTATTTTGCAATCACAGATTAGATTATATACCTAGTGAGAATTAGTTTATTTACCTTCTTTTAATGTTTGCTATTTATAATTGCTACCTATATACATTATTTAACCATTTTTGCGTTTTGCTTACCCTTGTTATTTAACCCTTTTTGTTCTTGTTTTTTTGTTGTTTTTGTTTTTTTGTTATGTATTTATTGTGTTTGAGTTTTAATACTAATGTTTGTATGTTATTTTGTTGTCAATGTGTATTGTAACTTATGTTTTTATATAAATTGTAAATGTATGACATATTATGTTAATGTCGCCATCTAACCCGCATCACCGGCTACCACTGAAAACCAGCGTCACAGCTCAGCCTGTGACATAAAAGTCACAGGAAATCATGTAGCGATGACATTAGTTATTGTACTCAACGGTTTTATTTATCCCTACGATGATTCGGTCGACATTGAAACACTTGTTATATTTCAGCAGTTTATTTCGTTAAGATAAAACCATAGAAATAGGAAACTGTAGTTCGGCAATGTAAAAGAGATAGAGCCTATACTAACGTGTATATTAGAACGAGATAGACAGACGAGGCCATTTCATACACGGCAGACAGCCTAGGCACAGTACACCAAGAACAGTAGTTTATCTGCGGGCTGTCGGCGAGTTATTAGCCTACTCTACGTTGACGCTAGGGTTCGTAAATGTGCCTGGCGGGAACGAGCGGCGAGCGAATGTGCAATGACATAAAAACGCGCGATCACACCGAGACGGCGAGACCACCTTATGCCCCCATATTTTTATGTAATGTGTGCGTACGCACACACTCTAATGGTTTGTATGAAGAGTTATTACTGTTCTTGGTATACTGTGGCCTAGGTCAAGACAGCAACTGTCAGACTGCACTACCATTTTTCACGCACACATGCGCATTACTCAGTTTGGTGCATTTTTTTGGTCGAGCCCTAGTCGATTCATTGCCAATCTACAAACGTCAGAAACTATTGGGGTTGCCACCTTTGAAACAAAGTATTTTTTCATTTATGATGAACAAATATAAAGTACACAATGTGAAAAAAGAGTACTAACTTATTTATCTTTATAAACATATTTTTTTACTTTCGGAACAATAATAGTTATACGTAACAAGTCAGTAACAGTCAGAGTAAGTTCACATCCTAAATATAATACTTTAGCGTACGCTATTGGTGTCGTAAATTATAAAGTACATCTACGCGAAATAGAGTATAATACTCTATTTTAGAGTACGGGTGGCAACCCTAGCAACTATGGTTGAAACGTTAAAACGGTATTTTCTTATAAATTTTCATAGCGGTTCTTGCATCTTCTACGGAGTCGTGGTAAGGGCCAGTCTGGACATCCTCTCCGAGGATTTCCGACGCCAATTCCTTCAACGACCTTCGTTGCCCCTTCCAGTCCTGAGAATGAAAGAATAAGAAATATTCAACCCATATAGCAAAGGAACAGTACCTACATAAATCGATTTTGGCATCTACAGGATGTAAAAGACATGAACAGTCAAACGAGAACCATGTACTAGAAAAATGCACTGAAAAAAATCTACTTGCCTCAGGCGGGACCATGTATTCTACTCACTATCATAACATTTTTCTTCCTTTAGACTATACCTGGGAAATTGATAGTTACGATTTTATTGAAGGTCAAAATCATATCTTTTTTTTAAATTTTTTTATGAAAACGTATTCTATACGTTATTTCTTAATTATTGTTCAAAGAAACATTATCATTTTTTTTAGTTTTCGTAACAAAAAATGGCTTTAAAACGTTAGCGTTCAATGTAGCTCACTCGATGCGCACGGACACTAACGAACGGGGCCGCCGTCTGGCAAAATTATCGCGGTTTTGCGAGTTGCATGCGAGTTGAGCCCTTTACATATGCGCGGTACAATTTGCAATTTTTTTTTAACACCAAAAAATAAAAATCATTTCCCAGCAATATTTTTTTTGAAATATGTCTTATTTTGATGTATAGAATACATGGTTCTCGTTTGACTGTTCATGTCTTTTACACCCAGTATATAGCGTTGTAAACACAATTCTGAACGTTTACACAGACATATAGAAAACAAACAACTGCTAACTCTGATAGTCACGGCTGAGGATTGCTTAGTTCAATAATATGATTAATTGAATAGAAAAGCTTTTCACAAGATAAATAATCCAAATGCGTGGGAGTAATAACAACCCAAAATTTACGCATGTTAAAATGTAACTTAAATTATATTGATAATTATTTATTGACTTGTATTGATGTTTTGAAATTACGAAATTGTAAGCTGTGGAGTTTCTTTCGCCATTTCTTCTCCATCTCAGCATAATAATAATTATTCGTCCCGAAATGGTGGTAGGGCTTTTGACGATTTAAAAGTACTTTGCAAAGTCCATTTAAATAAAGAGCTTTTTCATTTTCATTTACATTAGTTAATACATGTACTATAGTTATAGGACATGATCAATTTTTCACTGGCTCGTAAGATTTAAATATTCACTATTAATGACGACTTTTAACCGCAGACAACTTTCGTGAACTAATCAATAAATTTCAGTGCCACAAACTAATCTTACACCACCACCGGGTTCGCTGTCATGATATGACAGTCATCATCATCATCATTTTAGCCGAGAGATGCCCATTGTTGGACATCAAGGATCTCCAAACCGGTCTGCCCTGTGCTGCCCGCATCCAGCGGCTTCCCGCGACCTTTACTAGATCGTTAGTCCACCTTGTGCGGCCTACCAACGCTGCGTTTCCCGGTACTTGGTCGCCACTCGAGGAGCTTTCCGCCCCAGCGGCCGTCAGTCCTCCTCGCAATGTGCCCTGCCCACTGCCACTTAAGGTTCGCAATTCTTTGGGCTGTGTCTTGGTTCTCCTGCGGATCTCATCATTTCATGATCACGCAGAGAAACTCCGAGCATAGCCCTCTCCATTGCCCTTTCCGGTGACCTTGAGCCTTCTAATGAGGCCCATTGTAAGCGGCCACGTTTCGGTTCCATAGGTCATCACTGGCAACACACACGAATTAAAGACTTTCGTCTTAAGACACTGCGGTAGATGGCCGAGAGGACCCTTTCGGCGCGTTTGGCTCGGATAAACGTGCGACCACTATTTACTTTACTTTATAATACAGTAAAATAAAAACGGCATTACTTTCCCTTGAAGTGGTTTAAGATAAATGACCATTTCAATTTAGTCTCCTTATATGTATGTATAAGGAATAGGGAAGTTGACACCTTTCACAAATAATTACAAGGCCATTTCATTCACGCTATATTCGTATTCTCCTTATATTCGCAAAATGCAATGACATTTTACCGGTTGGGCCGGTTCGAACCCCGCCACGTACCAATGTGTTTTCAAAATTTGAATTCATATGTACCTACGTTTAATCGACGCTTGTACGGTGAATGAAAACATCGTGAGGGAACCTGCACACATATTCATATTCATATTCATTTATTGCCATTCACACCTATGAAGAAATTCTTAAGTTGTGTGTGAAGTCGACCAACCCCCACTTGGCCAGCGTGGTTGACTAAGGTCTAATCGCCCCTAATGTGGGGTAGGCTCGAGCCCCTCTGTGGGGGCATTATTCCTAGTTCCGTTCATCATCATCAACAGCTCATCTGTTGATAATGATAAACAAAACTAGGAGTTTTATGATTTTCGGGATTGTAATGATATGAAAAGTTCCTTATGCTTTTGTTATTGGAAATATTAATATTCAGATGCGGGAAGGTTTAGAGATCCTTGGGAACGACTTATGCCGAGAGACGCCCGCTGTTGGGGCGTCTCTCGGCTGACATGATGATGATGAGGGAAGGAGAAAGAAGGGGTAAACTCACCTTGTGATGGTCTGCAATGTCTTTGACCCGATTATATGTGATTCTCAACACACTAAGATCAGCATCAACTGAATGGCCGATGAGGATGCTGCCGCTGATGAGACTTAACACTTTGCTCTGAACCTGGTAAAGTATTAAAAAAATAGTGTTAATACTGAGGTTCGGAAGCAGGAATAATTCTAAATCTTAGCTAGGGTGGTGCTATCGTAAATCTATTCGGGAAAACCATACGAATGTAATTCAAAAATTGAGTCCAAAAAATTACATGTTATTTTTATTACTTACTACCAACGGAACTCATAACATAATACAGTAATCATATTTTTTTTATTAATACTGTCGTTACTAAGAACATGGTTTGAACTTGAACTCATAATGTTGTTTTTCAGAACAGTTTCATAACAGACAATTATCTCAATTTTCTTATTGATAATGGCAGGACTAAGAAAAGCATTAGATAAAAAAGCAGCCTTTTTGAGGTCGGTCCCAAATACAAGTAACAACGTTTATTCCAAATCAGAAAACATTTAGATTTTTTTAAAGCAAAATTTTTATTTCTCTTTTTAGTTTTGAAGGCGGTTTTTTATATCATTTTTTTTTGGTTTTTAGTGTTTTAAGTATACAAAATTTCAGGAAACTATCTCGAGATCTTTTAGACACACAAGTGAGATTACCATATCTTCGATGTCAATAGGCATTATTAGTGATAACTCAAAAACTACTCGTCAGGTGTCGATCAAATGCTAATCTGCAAAGTTTGGCACATCGTCGCAGAGTGGCCGGCCTGTCGGTGTTTTATAGATTGTACTTTGGCGAGTGTGCTCTTGAGCTGCATGAGCTTATTCCACCATCTCCTTTTTACCATCGGGAGTCTAGACGGACTTCAGGTTACCATCCCTACCTCGTACAAATTCCGCCTATGCGTACTAAGCGGTTTTCAACATCATTTATTATGCGCACCGCTAAAGAGTGGAATTCCCTGCCGGCCTCCATATTCCCAAATAGTAATAACCCTGCTCTATTTAAGGTTAGATTGAATAGGCATCTTCTGGGTAAACTCGCTCCATTTTCGGCTTCCTCTTAGCTCTCCTGCACAGAGTGTTGCCAAGAGTGAACCCATTCTATGTAAAAAAAAAAAAATTCAAATGGGACCACATGACCAGCACCAGCTTCCAAACTTTAAAAGAATCTTCAAAATCGGTAAATCCAGTGAAGAGTTGTGAGGTAACATAAATTTAAAAAAAAAATCAGTCGAATTGAGAACCTTCTCCTTTTTTTGAAGTCGCTTAAAATACGAGATATAGAATGGGTCTAGGGTTAGCAGGATTGCCAGTGTCACGTCAGTGTTGTAAATAGCACCAGGCAATCCCTGTGCTTCGTTAACTGCCAAAAAAATATAACATAACATACCTCCTTAAATGGTCGTCCGCCGTCCAATTGCGACTGAGAGATCCCCGTGTTGCGAAAGTAATGAACATTACGCTCAGGCTGAACAAAGGTATCGTAGAGGATACGTAGGTTCTCATCTACAACGGAAACCCTTGCTGCCATTGCCTGATTGTCCCGGTCACCTACCATCTCACAGTCTAAAGCAACTTTTGCCATTTCGCTTTTTATTAATATTATGAAGAAAACAATGTTATACTACAAGACGTTTAAGTCAATAGTCGTATTGGATGTCGTCTTGAAAAATCTTCAAGTTTTATACTCAGCCGAAATCTTAGATTAAAGCAAATAATCTAAGGCTGGAAAGTAAGAAATTACTGCGTGAATGTTGCCAGTTTATTGTAAAAACTACTATAATAGTAATGTTTTTGTTTTATTTAGATATTTTAACTTATTCTAACTGGTCTATCAGTCTGGTCAGGATACCTGTTTGAGCCGCTTGAGGTAGAGACCCTGGAACTATGGGATCCAAGAGCACGCCGACTTTGTTGAGATATTGCAGAGCTAATACGTGAAACATTACACTTACTGTCACAATAAGGCTGGTTTGTATTTCACACAAAAATATTAGTCTTGCAATTCGGCGAGGTAATCCAGCCAGTGTTAAGGGTACATCATCATCATCATCATCATCTTAAGCCATCGTCAACCAATTTGGTGTAGGCCTCCTTCAACCCTCTCCACTTTCCTCTGTTTTGGGCTGTCAGTATCCAATTTTGGCCCGCTACTTTTCTGATGTCATCTTTCCATCTCATTTGCGGTCTGCCAACTGGTCTTTTAAAGCCCCACGGCCTCCATTCTAATAGAGCCTTGCACCATGAATCTGTTTTTCGGGCTATATGACCTGCCCATTGCCACTTCAGTTTGGCTATTCGCTTCACAATATCTGAAACTTTGCTCTGTTTTCTCAGCCACTTGTTAGTCTTGCGGTCTTTTAAAGTTACTCCTACCTAAGTCTGGTGGTAGGTCTTTTAAAGCGGTTAAGGGTACACTTCTTGTTATTTATTTATTTTTATTAATTCAGTTAATCAACAGCTCTAACATTCTTAAATATTAAACAAGATGGATTATTGTAAGCCAATAACAGATTCACACATATAAAAATGGAGTACAATCATAACATGAGCACAACTTTATCACTTAAAAACAAGAATACAATAAAATACACCATTACTACCCTTAAGAGGAAACAGCACGGGCTAGAGAAATGAAAAATAGGTATTTGTAAAATCTATTGCTGTCGCGCAGTGCCCGGCCGCGCGAGCTATCAATGTGTGAGTGTGACTGTCAATGTTTGCGTGGCGCCGCGGCCGCCTGCGCTCGGCCGGCACGCTCCCAGAGACTTTCGTTACTCTGCCTTGCAGTCGACAAGTTGATTTCGGCGCTTACGGAGTATTTGTTTCGTGCAATTATTGTATTACCTTATATTGTATTACTTCACTGTTTTATATCGGCTTGTGTATTGGATTTTGAGATTTTGAGATCGTTTTATTTCCCCTAACTTTTCGGTCTGTTTCCCCTTGGAGAAGTGAGCAAGAAACGAATCGAGGCCAAGAAGACCTTCCGGATCCTGATGGAAGAAGGTGGTGTTATGGATACCTGAAGGACGGCCTTCGGGTTATGTCAGACTCTTACATCTTACTAAGCACCCCTTGCCTAGTGTGGTGGCTATAAGGCTATCGGAAGCAGCAGCCCCCTCAGGAGAGGGAAGGTGCACGCGCTTTCCTAGATAGACCAGCCCGCCTAGCATGAACACCGAAACACGATATGATATAGCCATTTATCGCTTTGAATTGTAAAAAATCATTGGATATAACCGCCAAATTGAAATTTTATCGAAACTGCGAACATGTACAACAAAGCTTAAACATGTTCGCAGTTTGTATAAAATTTCAAGGCGACTGTTATATCCTATTCCATTATCTATACTAATCTATACTAATAATAAAGCTGAAGAGTTTGTTTGTTTGGTTCAACCCTAAGATCTCAGCAACTACTGACTCAAATTGAAAAATTCTTTTTCCGTTGGATAGTCCATTTATCTAGGAAGGCTATAGGCTATATAATATCACGGTACGTCCAAAAGGAGCTGAGCATCAATGAAGAATGTTGCAAAAACGGAAGAAAAATATTTCTTTTCAAAGCTTTCACTGCGTGCGCTGCGTAAACGGTTAAAGTTACGTAAAAATCACGTATGACGGAATTGTTCTCCATTAAAATTTCAAAAAAAAGTCCGCGACAGCATATGTCTATATTTTAAGGTTGGCTCACTATAACCTGTCTTTTTGGTAAACAAATTTGTTCTAAAATAATGCATTATCTGCGATGGTATTTTTGTATGCATGATATAATTCATTATCAAAATAATATCTTAAGAAATATCATAGTTTGAAATACACGGAAAATAATAAATTTTGATTTTTAAAGTTTTCTTTGCGTGCGCTGCGTAAACGGTTAAAGTTACGCAAAAATTCTGTATCACGGAATTTTTCTCCGTTAAAAGTTCTAAAAAAAAGTTTCAGAGAGCATTTATCTATGTCTTAAGGTTGACTCGCTATAACCTATTTTTGTTAATAAATTTTGCTCTAAAATAATGCGAAGGTATTTTTGTAAACATAATATTATTCCTTATCAAAATAAATACATTATTCATCACAAGTATTTAATTTTGTACAAAATTGTTCTTTACATCATTAGATTTCAATGAATATCTTCAGAGATATCATAGTTTTAACATAACTCCGCAGCTAAATAATGATCAAGTAGGTACTGCGCACGCATCTATACTGAGTTGTTTTTTGTTTGGTTGAACGCGCTTATCTTAGGAACTACTGATCCCGTCACATTCGGACGCCTTAGAAACTTTAATAGGTTCAGAGACTCCTCCGAGGGAGATGCTCACCGGTCAGGAATCCTCTCTGGAGTGATTCGACCTTAAAGCTTGAGGACCCACCGAGGTCCTCTCTTTTACTAAAAGCCCTGGTGACTCAAAGAAGGTCATCAGAGACATCCTGTAAAAATAGTAAAAAAAACCGCCTAGAAGGAGTGGGACGCGTGAACGAAGGGTTCCGTGCCATAGATTTTATGAAACTGTCCGAAAATTATTTTTCGCCCGCCCTAGGCAGTCGATCCGGGCTCAACTTTTGAAATCGCGACTATCATTTCTTTCTCTATATTTATTTTCGTTCGACTAGCTCGCATAGCAGCTAGACAGCCATTCTATGTGGATCGTCTCACTACGCCCGCCCCCGGGATAGAACCGCGAACCCTGGGATGCCAGGGCATCGCGACGCGCAGTATGGGAAACCCTGATATAGGCCTATATACCTCCATAGCATCACTCTACGACTAATAGGAGTTGAGCATCTATGAAAAATGTTGCAAAAATGGGAAATCCACGCGGACGAATTCGCGGGCACAGCTAGTCCTATTATATAAGACAGTTCAAAGCGATAAATGGCTATATCATATCGTGTTTCGGTGGTAATGCTAGGCGGGCAGGGTATGAACGCGGAAGGCGAACGGAACTCATAGTGGGGCGATGGGATTAGTTTCGCAGTGGCGGAAGGCCGCGTGATAATCCTAAGTTGCCAGAGGGGCAGTGAAGTTAATTTGAGCAGTAGCATCTGCGCAGTCGAGCTAACAATCGAACATCATAATGTGTTAAATACACTGCACGCAAAATATTCATCTAGAAATATCGATATTGATGAACAACACTAGGTTAAATCGATAAAATTATCGACTACAAGTCACATCATGAGTGTATACGTGTTAGTCCGCGTCTCCCTAACCTTAAGCCTCCCCCCGCAGAGCGCGATAGAGACAACTGCAGCTTGGACTGAAAATACCTATTAAAAGAACAGAAAATCAACGATTCGTAGTCCCCTGATTTCTTCTCCAAAACTTAACCGATTTAAGTACTTTTTTCATAAAAAAAAATAACAAAGGCTTAAGCTGTGTTCCTATGTTTTAATTTTTTAATATAATTTAGTCAAATTTGTTTCCTGGATGTTTGAACACAGAGGAAAATTTGGCCATTTTTTTAAGTTTTTGAACGTTCTTATATCGTTTAATAGTTAATTTATGAAAAAAACGAAAACATAGGGACATGTTAATAGTGGCCATAGATATTCAGGAAAAAAATTATAACTCTACCGGCATTGTCCAGGGAGGAAGCAGGGGACTACGTTTGTATGGAAAAACGGGCCTTGTATTTCCTCTTAACAAGCACAGAACAATAAAGCAAGGATGGAGTTGAAGGTTAGCTCACTCTTCTTCAAAGAATTGGTGAATGATTAGCGTCCTCACCGTTCGGTCACTACAACTGAATATATCTAGGTCGCGACTCTTTGAAAACTCGTTGAATTGTTTGGTCACTCTGTAATGTCTATAGTTAGTGCTACTTCTTGTTACAGAAGACCTATGCGAAGTTTTTTATTTATAACTAGATGACCCGGTGTACTTCGTATCACCTATTCACGGAGTACTAAACGTCTTTGCACCTATCCTAACGACATTAAAACTCTTCCTTCGCTAAAATGGCGGAACGTCAAATGTTTGACAGGAAAGTAGGCAGAACAGTTTACATGGGAAAATGAAATTGTTGTTTTTACTATCTTCCTCGCAATTTTTCCATATTTTCTCACCTTTTAAACCTTCCCTGGGCTACGACAAACATTTCAAGACCAAGATAAAGATAAATCCGTTCAGCCGTTCTCGAGTTTTAGCGAGACTAACGAACAGCAATTCATTTTTATATATATAGATTTGGTTATTATGTTAGTACGTAAGTTGTATCTGCACAGTTACCTTTTTATTTTCTAATTATTTGCTATCCCATCACCGGGCGGCGCTTTAAAGAGCTGTAAAGAACAACCGTTGGGCGATTACGTCATCACCCCGCCGAGGGGTAGCATGTCGGCTTTTTGCTTTGTGTAACTTCCTTTGTTTATAAATACCACGCATGTGGTATATCTTTAGATTCCTAGATAAACTAACTAAAATTTAAGACTACTTTGAATAAAGAGTATTGTATAATGATTAATTTACAAGCATTTGAAACCAGGCATAAGGGTATTTCCGACTTTAATACGTCCTAAATTTGTTAAATACCAGCCAATACTTTACAAACTACACTTTAAATTTAACAAATTAACTAAACATACCTAGAATCTGATAAATATAGCACATTGACAAACTAAATTTGAACTATCGTTTGATTAAGTAATTTTGCCATGTGATACCAGAAGTAGAATAGCATCACCCCATATCCTCAAATGGGTATCGTAGAAGGCGACTAATGGGTCAGCAAAGGGTATTGATCACGGAGCATAAACTCCGTCCATCAATCCGCATTGGGCAAGCGTGGTGGACTACTGGCTAAACCTCCTTCGATGACAAGGAGAGGCGTTGTGTCCCAGAAGTGGGTCGAACTATAAAGGCTGTTATGATGATTGTAAATATCTTAATTAAAAACTTATGCTGCAAATAGTGAAGGGCCCGATGTGCCCGGGCACATTCCCAAGACTCGAAATATTACCTACCAGCAACGTTGACGGTAATGTTCTCAAAGTGGGAATTTTCTGCGAACATTGATTCACCAATTGTCAGCTGAGAGGCGTTTATTATTGGACATAGGTCTCCCCCGAGGATCAGCAAGGTAATCTAATCTAATCGGTCCTCCGCTGGCAGTTTCCAGCGGCTTCCCGCGACCTTTACCAGATCATTGGTCCACCTTGTGGAAGCCTATCAACGCTGCGTCTCCACTTGGAAATGTCCTACGCGGCCCCGATTTGAGGACCTTTCCGTCTCAACCACTGTTAGTCCTCCTCCAAATGTGCCCTGCCTACATCCCTTAACGTCTAGGCGCCCGAAATGGTGACATTTGCGGATCCTAAGACGAGCGTCTAGCTAGATGTTAAGAGGAGGTTCGCAATTCTTTGGGTTATGTCAGTGACCTTGTCTTTCCTGCGGGGGTCGTCATTTCTGGTATGATCACGTATAGAAACTCGTAGTCGTCTCTATTGCGCTTTGAGTGACCTTGAGCCTTCTTATGAGGCTCATTTTTTAAATAATATATTTCCACACTCACACCAATTATCTAACCTAAATTAAGTATCATTATGGATAAGTACTAGATAACGGACAAAAATATGTATAATAGTAGGTATAGATATTGAAATAAATAAACTTAAATAAATATATAAACAACCGTGACTCGTGAACAAATGTTCGTGTTCATCAAACAAACATTTGCTCCTACCAGGACTCGAACCAGTACCGCTTGATGTGTAGGCAGCGTTACTGAACACTCCACGACGGAGTCATTGTAAGAACATCGGTTAGTTCTTGAGAAAATTTTGTATATTTGTATGGACTAAATAAATTTTAGTTTATTATTGCCTTTTAAATCACAAAACAATGGACAACTATTTCACCTCCACATTTTGGATTGGATAAAAAGTTTATTAATTTAAAAGTTGTTTGATAATTTTAATTAAATTCCATATAATTTTATGAAAGATAGTAGAATTAGTTATGGTTTTTGTGGCAACATCGTGCCTGTGTATATCGGTGATTCTGGCGGATATGCTTCAGATAGATAAACGAGAAATGATTTGGTATCAGTTAAGATTATAAAATATCAGCATAAAAAAATGTAGATTATCGTTATTATTATGTATTGTGTTTTTTGGATTTAATTGTAATTTTAGGTAAATTTTGGAAAATAGCACGTTAAATAATTATCAGAATTACATCTGTTCCGAGGGTCTAACTAAGTGGCAAAAGATACAAGGTATCGAACGAAATTTAATTTTTTGACTTTACTCATTGGTGGATATCGGAACTAATTGAAATATTAAATTTGTTAAAATCATCAATAGCTCTTAATAAAATAAACTTTCTGCTTCTTCAGCGATCCCAACTATTATTTTACGTAATTTTTCATTTCTTCATTCTGTTTTTCGCACGCGTTCGCAGGCCAGCGTAACTTTTTTTTCTTTCTTTTTTTTGGTTTCTTTTGTCCCTAACGGGACGGGCAAAGGATATCAAGTCCATACAGCCCTGTGTGTATTTACATCTTCTTTCTTGATGTTTGCATTAAAATATAGGCGTCGCACATTTTAATGCGTCTAGGGAGTGCTTGAAAAGAAATGCATGGCAACAGACCTCATGACTGTGACTGATGAGAATTGTATAGTGGGATTTCCAACCACTATACAATTCTCAACGCCACATACACAAAACCTTTATTTCAATGATTCCTCATAACTGTTCGTCAACACGGATGCTTATGCAACGAAACGACACCACTTTCACTGCACAAAATCCACTCCGAAGCAATTTTGAATTATCGAAATAAAGATCGACATCCAGACGCCATGGTTTCCCGCCAAACACTCTCTTTTTTTTTCTTTTTTCTTGCGACGCGCGGCGCGCGGAGGGATCATTGCGTTAGAGCCACAAAACCCAACACTCATACATTTGACACGACGGTCACCATAGAGCTTTCTCTGGTTGTTGGCTTTTGTGTTGTTTTGTTCACTGAAAGCATTAGGAGCATAGTATAAGTAAACAAGGGCCGACTCGGAACCCGTGCGGGCTTTATTAGACAGGGATAGATAGGATACTCGTGCAGGGTGGTCGCTCTTAGTTAGTTAACCCGGCGTCATGGGGGTGGAAAATTGTTACACGGACGTAGGAGCTGGGTCATCATTACCCGGATAAGGAATGTGAATATTTCGGTATATATTTCAGAAAATTTGTATTATTTGTTACCCACATTAATTTACAGTTAATAAAGTAATAAAAAAAACTAAAATCATGATGAAAATAGAAACTTTTATCAGTAATTTTAGCTAAAAAAACGTCAAAACCACAAAACAATGGATAAACACAAATAAAAAGCACCAAAGCAACAATAAATCATTCATAATCATTAAAATTGCGTTTGATAAATATGGCGTAAAATAGTTACACTAAATACAGACATGGGTCAAATTTATGTTTTTCCCGATGCAACACTTCTAACTCCCAATACTGTAGTCTTTGGTTATCGCTCGACTGATTTCGCGGCACATACGTGTAGAGCAGCTATACTCAACCAGCGGCCCGCGGGCCGCATGTGGCCCGCCGAGCCTTTTTCATTGGCCCATCTGAATATTGCAAACTATTTTAAATTTCGCGCCTATCAAAGGACGGGCGTTTACGCCAAGCGCAGTCAGCTCTTTTGGCGTGAATCGGAACGTGACCTATTATTATTTATCTGTGATTGAATGAGCGAGACAAAATGAACGCCGCGTTTCAGGGGAATCCCCTTCCTTTCTATCGATGAACCAGTACGTGTCACTTTGTTTGCCGGTCGTTTATTATAATTTTTAGTGTCAAATTAATACTTTATTTTCAATATAATGTTAGGAGTGTTTTCTAAAAATAAAAGGAAAATATCTAGTGTTCACAATATCAAAAATCTCATTAAAAGATTATAAACATCTTTGTAGCCCTTTTTTATCAATAAATTCGTTAAGTTTGAATTGTGTTTTAATATTTCATCCAAAAAATAGATTTTCTCTGGTCTCTCTATGTGTCTGGTTACTCGTACATCGGAAGATAATAATGATCTTAATCTCTCGGAATCATTGGCATAGATAATATTACCGTGTCATCGGTCTGAGATCTTATTAGCTCTTTTTTCTTTTGCTTGCGGCCCTCGACACCATGACTGAAACGTGTTTGTGGCCCTTATAAAAAAAAGGTTGAGTTGAGTATCTATAGCTGGTGTAGAGGGACTCAATAACTCCAGCTACCGAGAAGAGCGGCAAGGTCGCGTGCGTTTTTGTAAAATAATAGATGAACTACAAAAGTGCGGGTACTTTTGACCCAGCCCCCGTGACACCGGGTTAATTGAATGTTCACAAAATAATAAGCGCCGGTTTTTTAATTTATTTCCATGAATTGAAAGGTAAGCACAGCGTCAGGGCTGCGTAATGCATTGTTTCATACTATGATTTTTGTGCCTATACCGCGGGAACTTTGTACAATATTGTTTTAATTATTTCGTGCTAATTAATTAATTCTTTAATGCACTTCCAATTACAAAACAACAAATTTACAGTAATACAGTTTGCGAACTTATGTCTGTAAGAGATCTCTTAAAGTCAACCCAAAACGTCAGTGCTATATTATGTCAGTATCTAAGTGAGTATCATGAAAGCGCACTAGAAAATAAAAATTAAAAATAGTTATCAAGGACTTAGCTACTACAAGAAATGCAAATTACATATAAATATACCTACTATATATTAAATTATTACATTAAAGAGTGTGATAGACTAACTAAAAATTCAAATGTTAAAAAAATAGACACTAATGTTCGTATTACTAATGTTCGTAAAGCGTCGGTGGCGTAGTGTGTAAGAGCGTCGTCTCCCACCTGGGAGGCACTGGTTCGATCCCCGCCACGTACCAATGTGTTTTACAATTTTGAAATCATATGTACGTTTAATCGACGCTTCTACGGTTAAGGAAAACATCGTGAGGAAACCCGCACACACCTATGAAGAAATTATTAGGTTGTGTGTGAAGTCGACCAACCCGCACTTGGCCAGCGTGGTTGACTAAGGCCTAATCGCCCCTGATGTGGGTAGGCTCGAGCCCCTCGGTGGGGACATTGTACTTATGAGCTGTTGATGATGAATGTTCGTATTATAGAATAAGTTTCAAGAATGAACGCCGACTTGAGCGTCCTACGTCTCTATCACTTTGTGCGTGATAGAAAGAGACAGGCGATTCTCAAGACATGTTTACAAAATGACACGCAGAAGAGTGTCATTTTGTAATACGGGCCAAAGATGGATGACCGAAAGAAGTTTTTTTTAAATTTAAACTTAAAAGCATGAGCCGAAGGACTCTCTTGGATATGGAGAGGAAGCCGATTCCATGCTTGTTTCGTGAGAAGATAAAATGGGTTAAATAAAATGTCATTTTACTGGATCACTCACAATTATTTGAAAAAAAAAATACATTTTTTTTTCTCGCAATTTTTACTTTCTCGCATATGTAGTTGAAGTCTTGTAATCGTCAAAAAATGTGACCTCCACATTTTGACGGATTTACACGTTTTGGACCTCCCTGAGTCCAAAAATATTTTATTTGGAATTATGTCTGTGTGTCTGTGCGTTAACACGATAACTCCAGTCGCCGGGTTAGTGCAAAAACCAACTAACTGTCACTGTTATTTTTCGGATTTACGATGAATTTATCTGCCTTTATTCTACATAATTAAAAACATAAATATATGAGAATGCAGATGATCATTACAAAAATTACAAAATCTTCTATCTAGCAGAAGTTTAAGATTCCCAAACTTTAAAATCGCAATAACTCAAAACTACAATTCCATGGGTTAGTTGGTATTTGCATTAAACCGGCGCAGTATGCTTTAACTTATTGCAACCAAATTTAACATGCATGTATGACATCAAAATACAAAGTTTTTATCAACTTTTGAGACGTCGATCACGAAAGTTAAGTCAAGTGTGAGGTCGGTACTCGGATGGGTGATCAAAATTTAACATGCATGTATGACATCAAAATAGAAGGTTTCTATCAAGTTTTGAGTCATTTCCGGTATACGAAAAAGTCAAGGGGAGACTACTCCCGATTTTTTTTAGAAATTCATTTTTTAAGAGAGAATGATTTTTTATGAGAACGTTAAATTAGATTTGTTTTATTTTTAGTAAAATAACTGCAAAGATGCGATGAACGACTGTTTTGAGATGTTTAAATAAACCTAAAAAAATTTTAGGTAAGTACTTACTACAATGTCCTATAATAACTACTTTAAATTCATTTTATTATCATAATTATTACCTAAATTGAGATTAAGTCAACACATAAAAAATACAACTTATTTATGTAATCAATTACGGGCTCCCGATCTACTTGTAGAAATAATTCGCTGTTTTCTCGTAGTCCCATTATTATGTTCAATAACGTATTTATCCTTGTGTATATAAATACTAGCTGTGCCCGCGACTTCGTCCGCGTAGAATTTACCAAAAGAGAGAGGAAAAAAAAAGTAGCCTAAGTTACTCTTTATTACACCAACTACCTGCCAAAAAGGCCCGTCAAAATCGTTCCAGCCGTTTCAGAGATTAGCCGGAACAAACAGACAGACCGACAAAAAATGTATAAAATGTTATTTTGGTGTATACAAGTACCTTATATAGATTAGATATAAATATTATTTTTCCTGCATAGATAAACATTTTAAGAGAGCATGGTGAAGTGTTGGATTATGAATAAAATGGCACTTGCCTGACATTGAAGTCTTAAGTATTATATTATTAAAGTGTATTAAATTCCATTAATATTCTATGTATAATTATGTTTCCGTATACACGAAATAATACATTTTTATTTTTTTTTGAATTTTTTTATTAAGTATTTATTTATTTTTCATTTTTTTTATTTCTTTTCTGTATAATATAATGTTGATATTTTTCTTATCATGGTTTTTTTTTGGTAACCACATAACTTTTGTATATACAGGATGTAGGTACACAACAATGGGACTACGAGAAACAGTTCTCCCTCGTGGTCCCATTAATGAAACAAAATCCTGGTACCACGAGAAAATAGGGATATAATTGAGTTTTTGACTCAGTAGGTAGGTAGGTGGTCTGAGTATGTACTTACCTAGTAACCGAACATAAAATTTGTTTACTTATTTAGGTAAGTAAGTACTCACTTTTCTTTTTCTTTAAGTAAAGGGAAGAAAGAAAACTCCGGATTTAAATATTGTTTATTGGAATACCCTTACAATATGTAAATTAAATAACCAACACCCTGAATACACGTGGTTTGGGATCGGCTTCTGAGTTGATTTTAAAAAAACGACGTTTTTTGAAAAAAAAAAACAAAAGTATATTGTACAATGTTTTCGGGGTACTTTTTGTTTTTTTTTCAGAAATTGTTTTTTTTGATATCAACTCAGAAGCCGTATGTTTGATTGTTTGTTGCTCTTTCACGCAAAAACTAGGTAGGTACCTACTGAATGGATTTTAATAAAACCATTTATAAATATGGCTTCATATACATATAAGAATAACATATACCTAGATTATAATTTATATCAATCCTGCGCGGACGAAGTCGCGGGCATAAGCTAGTGCCAAATTAAATTAAGTATGTTTAAGTACCTGCTTATTTATGACTAGCGACCCGCCCGGGCTTCGCACGGGTGCAATGCTTATGTAAATATGCATGTATTGTACATATAAACCTTCCTTAAGAATCACTCTATCTATTAAAAAAACCCGCATCAAAATCCGTTGCGTAGTTTTAAAGATCTAAGCATACATAGGGACAGACTGACGGCGGAAGCGACTTTGTTTTATACTATGTAGGGATTAGGTACCTGCTACAAAGTTAAAAATACCTGAGTGCGTAATATTTCAATAAACGTAGGTACCTATCTACAGATTATAAATGATAACATTGTTTTCAGACCTAAATATTGGTTTTCCTAGAACATTCCTTATAAAAACTACCTAATTGATTAGGGGCGATAAGTGGTAGGTAACATACAATCTTCGAACGACGATAATGCGCTTACTCAGACCGTACATTTAAAAAAAAACATACCCACATATGAAGCTAGACTTAGGCTGGTATTATAGAATGAGTCTCAAGAATTAATGCCGTAGGTAATGAACGTCGTACCTTAAACGTCTCTATCACTTTGTGCTCGATAAAATGACAAACGAATGTCAAGACAAGACTCAAAATTTGTACATTTTTTTAAATGTAACTTTGTTTAATGAATCAATTAATTAAATGTACTTCTTAATCTTTAATTTATAAACAATAATAGTAGATTATTAACCAAGGACATAAAGCAGTGTCTTCTGTCGCGGGTGACGATTTAAATCGCGAGAGTAACGAAGGACTCGAGGTTTACTCCCGAGCGTAGCGAGGGTGTTAAAAACTTAAATCACGAGCGAAGCGAGAAATTTAAGACCAGTCCTGAGTGTAGCGAGGGATTTGAGTTCATCCAAGACTAAGACAGCTTTATCACCGAGGAAAATACTCTACTTTTCGTACCATTTGCAAAAAAATTAACACAATAATAATGAGATAACGTATCGTAACGTATTTTTAGAACATTAACTTATTTATAAAAATAAATTAAAATAAACTTAACGTTTATGTAGTTGAAGAAAACAAAAACGCGGCAAATTCCTGGACTAATATTTTTTTGTCGGAAAAGCAAAGGCATCAAGCTCATACGGCCTCGTCGGTTTTCGTAATTTTATGTAATAATCATAACTGCACAATAAATGCGTATTCCTTTTTCAAAAAGATGTAGGTTTAATCTATACTAATAATAAAGCTGAAGAGTTTGTTTGTTTGTTTGTTTGGTTGATACCTAAGATCTCAGCAACTACTGGCTCAAATTGAAAAAATCTTTTTTCGTTGGATAGTCCATTTATTTAGGAAGGCTATAGGCTATATAACATCACGGTAAGTCCAATAGGAGCCGAGCATCAATGAAGAATGTTGCAAAAACGGGAGAAAAATATTTATTTTCAAAGCTTTCACTGCGTGCGCTGCGTAAACGGTTAAAGTTACGTAAAAATCATGTATCACGAAATTGTTCTCCATTAAATTTTCTAAAGAAAAGTCCGCGACAGCATATGTCTATCTTTTATGGTTGGCTCACTATAACCTTTCTTTTTGGTAATCAAATTTGTTTTAAAATAATGCATTATCTGCGATGGTGTTTTTGTATGCATGATATTATTCCTTATCAAAATAAATGCATTATTTATCACAAACATTAAATTTTTAACAAAATTGTTCATAACTTTATTTGATTTCAATGAATATCTTAAGAGATATCATAGTTTGCAATAAACGGAAAATAATAAATCTTAATTTTCTGAGCTTTTGTTGCGTGCGCTGCGTAAACGGTTAAAGTTACGCGAAAATCATGTATGACAGAATTATTCTCCTATAAAAGTTCTAAAAAAAAGTTGCAGACAGCATTTATCTATCTCTTAAGGTTGACTCGCTATAACCTATTTTTGTTAATAAAATTTGTTCTAAAATAATGCATTAGATGCGAAGGTATTTTTGTAAAAATGATATCATTCCTTATCAAAATTAATACATTATTCATCACAAGTATTTAATTTTGTACAAAATTGTTCTTTACATTATTAGATTTCAATGAATATCTTCAGAGATATCATAGTTTTAACATAACTCCGCAGCTAAATAATGATCAAGTACTACGCACGCATCTATACTGAGTTATTTTTTTGTTTGGTTGAACGCGCTTATCTTAGGAACTATAATTGATCCCGTCAGATTTGGACACCTTAGAGACTAATAGATTCAGAGACTCCTCCGAGGGAGATGCTCACCGGTCAGGAATCCTCTCTGAAGTGATTCGACCTTAATGCTTGAGGATCCATCCTTTTACTAAAAGCCCTGGTGACTCTAAGAAGGTCATCAGAGACATCCTGCAAAAATAGTAAAAAAACCGCCTAGAACGAGGCGGACGCGCGAACGAAGGGTTCCGTGCCAAAGATTTTATCAAAACTCTCCGAAAATTATTTGAATTTTAAATTAAATATTTTATGGAATAATTTTATTTTTGCGTTTACAAACGCGTAAATATAATACTAGAAAAATGCACTGAAAAAAATCGACTTGCCGCAGGCGGGACTCGAACCCGCACCTTCCACAATCCGGGTGGACGCGTTAACCAATTTCGCCAACGAGGCACTGCTTTTCGCTGTCGAAATTTGTCAGTGCTTGGTGCTTATGTTTTTATGGTAAACATCGTTTCATCAAATCTTTGAAATTTGCACTTCCAAGACCCGAACGAAATATTTTTGCAAATATTTGACGCCCAGCTAAGATGAAACTACCTTACATTATGGAATAATTTTATTTTTGCGTTTACAAACGCGTAAATATAATACTAGAAAAATGCACTGAATGAATTTTCTGGTATTAAATATTTTGTTAATTTTCAAGTTACTACCTGTTATCGTTAATAAGACCGAGAAATAAATCACGTTTGTTGTTGAGGCCCCTTAAATATTAATTTTATTTTAAAAGTGAATAATATAACTAAATATTCTGTGAATATTTTCAGCGTCTATCTGTTGCCGTTATCAAAATAGACCAAAAAAGTCACGCTTATTTTATGGGAGCCCCTTCAATATTTATTTTATTCTATTTATTAGTATTTGTTTTTACAGCGGCACCAGAACTACGTCATCTAAGAAAATTTCAACTGTCTAACTATCATGGCTCATGATATACAGTCTGGTGACAGATGGACAGACGGACAGACGGACGGACAGCGGAGTCTTAGTAATAGGATCCCGTTTTACCCTGTGGGTACAGAACAATAAAAAGGGGAACTACTGATTCAAATTGTAAAATTCTTTGATTGTCTATTTTATCGAGGAACACTATAGGCCAGGGCTTCCCAAACTTATTTTTACGAGCCCTCCCCCCGTTATAGTCACAGCCAAGTTAAGTACATAACTACAAAAACAAAAACATAGCTTTTTAGGAATTATTTAGGCGTTAACGAATGCGCAAATATTTTAAAATTAGAAAATAGACTGAAAAAAATTACCATAAAAACATAAGTAGCACCGACAAATTTCGACGGCGAAAGCAATGTCCCGGTAGCGTAGTGGTTCACGCGGCCGCCCGGATTGCGGAAGATGCTGTAGGTATTCGATTTTTTCGCCCGCGCTGGACAGTCGAATTTTTCAGTGTATTTTCTTATTTTAAAAACAGAGCTCAAAACCGGGCTCAAGTTTTGAAAACACGACTTTCATTTCTTTGTCTACATTTATTTTCCTTCGACTAGCTCGCATCGCATAGCTAGACAGCCATTCTATGTGGATCGTCTCACGACTCCCGCCCTCGGGATAGAACCGCGACACCCCAGGGCGTCGCGACGCACAGTTTAGGAAACAGTGATATAGGCCTATATACTTCCATAACATCACTCTACGACTAATAGGAGTTGAGCATCAATGAAAAATGTTGCAAAAACGGGAAATCCACGCGGACGAAGTCGCGCGGGCACAGCTAGTGCTTTATATACAAACTCAATGGTGTAAACACAGATGTAGTTCAGTATAAATTTCGGTAAGTATTCCAAATTTAATTCACATTCTCCCCCCAGAGGATGAATGAAATTCAGTACAATTTTCTTTCCCTGTTTTTAACAGATTAAAAATGACTATTGTTATGTTCGCTTTTTGTGGCATAGAATGTCACTTTTTTGAGCGAGTGGTACGAAAATATCATTTCATTTCATTAGTCTTATTGGATTTTAGTGTATTGAGAAAAAGACTTGAAACTACCTACTTACTAAAATAGAAAAGTAACATAGCACAGAAACTGCTAAAGCTATCTTCATTAAAACTTTATTCATCTTGTAAATAATTTGATTATTTAAATATTCACATGAGAAAAATTAGAATCCTGATTGATGATCCTGAAAAATCTATATAGTTTTTTCGGTGTTTTATGAGGGTGCGGGATGTTCCTCTTAGATATGGCCGAGTATGCTACTTAAGTTCGACAAATGGATGTGCGATATAACTTTACTTCGATTAACTATCTACATGTCGAAATCGGTACTCCCTTAGATCTTCTAAAATTGTGTGTCCAAAAATCATAGTCCATAACACGTTTGCTATAAACGTTCAAAAATTCGAAATTTTGTTTTACATAATTATCTTTACCTACTTCTAAAACTATTATGTCATAATATCGAGTACTATAATATAATCTCCTAATTTTGCATGACATGAAGTCACATGTCCTAAGTATTGTATTATATAATGTTTATTATTCCGAATGTGCATTTATAATAGAATAGTTAGTTTTAAAACATCTGCTAAAAATTAAGTTTTAGCGACTTAAGCAAATCTCTGTAAATCCGAGTCCACGCAGTTTTGTCTGCTCTACCCCTAACAGTGTTATTTAGAATCGCAACCGAAGCTAACGAAGATTGCTTCTTATATGTCATCCGCTATAAAGAAAAACGCTGTGCTTGTGCTTGCTGCAAGTTTGCTTGCATATTGCAGGCGTTTTTGCATGCTTGCTTACATACTGCATTCTTGCTTGCATACTACATGCTTGCTTGCATGCTGCATGCTTGCTTGCATGCTGCATGCTTGCTTGCATGCTGCATGCTTGCTTGCATGCTAAATGCTTGCTTACATGCTGCATGCTGCGTACTTGCTTGCACAATGCATGCTTGCGTGGCCAATAGATAATAACGTAACAATTATTACGTTAAAAATTTGAAGTGATTCGATTGACCAAGAAAAATAGATACTAAAAATCGTGGAATAGTTTTCTGTGAAATAAAATTCGATATCAAAATATCTCGAGGTCGAATTTTTCTACGATTACAAGACTTCCTCTGTACTCCGTAGGTAAGTAAAAATCTATATTTTGATAGGTACCCATGGATGATGTATGCTTCCTTGCATGCTTCTTATAGGGAAATAAAAACCACATGTTCACAATGAACTGTTTTATTGAGTGATAAGTGATAATACAAATGATACTGCCTTTCTTCTCCTACAACTGTTTGTCCGAAAATCATTATCACGTATTTTTTAAAAACATAGAACACGTTTATTTTAAAAACATTATTAGGATAAATGAACTTTGAGTTATTTAAAAGGACTTATTACTTTTATTGAAAATGGTTTTAAGTATTTTGTATAATATTGATTGTAATGTTTATGACAAACAAATTTAGGATATTATTATATTGTATTTAGGGATTTAAATTTTATGGCATGCGATATTATGTGACAGTAATCTGGGACAAAGTTATCATTCGCACTTAATGATGGTTAGGACAAAAAAATAGCACTCTAAATTATGGAACAAAACTTTAGGGAACACAATAAAGAACCGCCGAAATCACGCTGGTGCGAAACTCTGAAGTGCAATACTGAAGACACTGTAAGATGTTGATTGTTTTTCCTTTTTTTGGAGTTTACTCCTTAAGAATCGATTTGCTGATATATAAGGGGCCCGGTATGAGAAAAATGTGAAGAGTAAAATCTATCGATGAATGACCTCGTTACGTTTTTTATTTCGCCGCGACAATTCTAGCGTCCGTGGCCGAACGGTCAATATCGCCGGTATTCACGCTGCGGGCCACGGTTCGATCCCCGCGAGAAATTGCTTCAAAATTGAATGTTGTTTTTTCTGTTTTCTTCGATTTGAGGAATCTGGAGAAGATCACGGTAACACAAAAACGATGATAGGGCGAAGCCCCGAGACAATTCACAAATTTAAATATTTTTTTAGAATGTTTCACGGTGGGTGGGATTGAACACCGGCTTGTTGGTTTGCCGTTGTTGCCGGTCTGTCCGTAGAACCGCTAGGCCACGGGCACTTATTACAAAATTGACGAAATAGGCGGACAATATCTACACACGACATACACGCATCCGACATTTAATTTTTTAAAATATTTCATGATAACCTGTTCGATATTGATGATTAAATTAAAACGATATTGATTCAAGCTATTTATTTATAACAATTATATTGTACAGACCAATGCCCTGTCTGGAGCATTTTTACAGACCAATGTGTCCACAGACATCACATTATTCTTCCATAGATTATATCATATGTTGCCAGATAAACACTATATAGAACATCCCCCCTTTATATGATAAGAATAAAAATTATTAACATTTTTTTTTTTTTTTTTTACATTTTACAATCATATTAGTAAATGCAATAGTCCTTCAACTGTTGCGGTAACTTTACAACTCTACCTGACCTAGTTGTAGTAGGTACATTGACATTTTGCTCATTCATACTAGTGGTGGGAAAGTTGTCCCTATTGTCCCTTGGACTATCCCTCAAAGATACATTAATATCTGGAATCTCTTTCTTAACAATTAACTCATGCTTACTAGCATTCAAATGATTTTGATTTCTACGAACTACATTGCCTTCCTCATTTAAAACCTTATATGATCTAGGTTCAATTTTACTTACAACTTTCCCCGGTACCCAAGTTTTATTTGGTAAATTTTGCATTCTTACCTTATTGTATAAATTATTACTTAGATAGGCAGTAGTCGATTTTTTTCATATAATTTGGTATTTTCAAACATTTTAAATCATCAACATCATCATCCTCTTTCGTCTGTGTAAGCTACAGTGGTGGACGTGTTACCGGGCGTTTCGAATTTCTCAGATATTAGTCTAACATTCTTTAAGTTTAAATTTAACACGTATTGCAAGTGTTTATGTGTGAAAGTCCAGTGAATCAGTGATTATAAAAATAAAAATATTCCATTCTTCCTCGTACATGCGTAAAGTGCGTAAACAGCGGCTGAGCTGAGGGGCGCCCGCTTCACCTCCGTTGTTTGAGAGACAACTGACATAATTTGCCTCTCGCTTGTACTTGGCTGTGCGCGACTGATTGTGAATCGTAAACATGAATCAATGCTCCGCCTGTCAATCAAACATTGAGGATTGTGATTTCTTGAAATGTTGCGTTTGCGCGTCATTTTTTCACAGCTTATGCGTTAAAATATCGTCTAAGGAGTTATGCGGCTTGTCTGTTGAGATAAAAAAGAAATGGTTGTGTCCCGGATGCCGCAATAAACAGCCTCGGAAAGATAATACAAATACTCCAGTCCGATCGGCAACGCCTGGTTCTCCGGGCACGAATGCAAATGTAACTATGCGCCCTAAAAAACAAGCGCAACAAAAAGAATCGATAGGTGTATGCGCATCGAATTGTTTAACACGCTTGGAACTACAGGATATTGTCAAGGACGAGGTTCGTGCTGCAATCAAGGAGTGCTTTAATGACTTGAATTCTAACATAAATAAGCAGTTGCGTGAACTTAAGGCCGAGATAAACGGTTTTGGGGACTCACTGACTTTTCTGAACGACACTTTCGAGAGAATGAACTCGGACTTGAGTGCCTATAAAAACAAAATAGATACCATTGTTAAGGAGAAAGAAGTGCTTAGAAATGAGCTAAATATTATTACAAACCGCTTTAATCAGTTGGAACAAATTTCTCGGGCGTCCAATTTTGAAGTCCAGTGTGTCCCGGAACGTAATTCGGAAAACCTAGTCACTTTGGTTAAGCAGTTAGGTAAAACAGTGGCCTGCACATTAACCGATAATGATATTTTCTACTGCTCCCGAGTGGCAAAAAAGAACCCAGAGAGTTCTAGACCCCGTTCTATTTTGGTTCGCTTGAATAGTCCACGTTTGAGAGATTCTTTTCTGGCTGCTTCAATAAAGTACAATAAAAGTCATATAAATGAAAAGCTTAGCACAGTCCATCTGGGATTTGGCGAAGAGAAGAAAAGCGCTATCTATGTGGTGGAAAATCTGACTCCCGAAAATAAAATGCTTCATGCTGCAGCGCGTCACCGTGCCAAAGAACTTGGATACAAACATGTCTGGGTTCGCAATGGACGTATTTATATGAGGAAAACAGACACATCGGAATACATACTAGTCCGTGATTCTGCCACTTTGGATAAGTTATTGTAGTTTTATAAAATTTAGTCTTAATTTTAGTGTACAATTCTTAAAATTGTAACAGAGAAATTTTTAAGTATTTATTTTCAGAATGTTAGAGGTCTTCGGACCAAAACAAATGAATTGTATAAAAATGTACTGTGTTCGAATTATGATATAATTGTTTTATGTGAAACGTGGTTGAACAGCACTATTTTTGATAATGAGATTTTTTGTGATAAATATATAGTTTATAGGCGAGACCGGGAAACAAGCGGGTTTCACCACAACAAGTCTGGTGGTGGGGTTCTCATTGCGGTGGCAAGGCATATATGTTCTAGGAGGTTGTCACATTTGGAGAGTAGCTGTGAGGATTTATTAATTGAACTGGAGACAAAAAGTGGTAGTACAACTGAAAGAATTCTTTTGTGCGGTGTTTATCTTCCGCCACCAATTCAGGGACATATTCTGGAACATTTTATTGACAACATTAATTGTAACATGGAATCGTACTCCAACATTTTAATTTTAGGTGATTTTAATCTTAGTAGTATATCATGGAATGCAATGAATAATTCAGTTGATAATTCTATTAGTAGTGATAATATGTTGAATAGCACTTTGATTGATTTTATTTCATTAAATAATTTAAAACAATATAATATGGTCAAAAATCACCAGGGTAGGGTTTTGGATCTGGTACTTTCTAACTTGGCAATATCTAACGTGTCTCATAGCATGTATGTACTTAGCACAGTGGATACTTATCACCCACCCCTGGAGTTAACATTACAGTATAGTTGCAGACTTAAGTTACTGCCCAACGTAGAAAACATTAGGTTTAATTTTCATAGAGCTGATTTTGAAAAAATAAATGCGTTTTTGGACGCTTTCCCATGGGATGATGAATTGTCTTCTTTATCGATAGATGACATGGTGAAGAAATTTTACGAAGTAGTTAGGGAATCGATTGTTAAGTTTGTCCCTAAAAGCAGGGTTGTAGCAAAAAAGTTTCCGGTATGGTATTCACGTGAATTAATAAAATTATTGCGTCATAAATACAAATTACGAATTAAGTATCGCAAATATAAGAATCCCTTGGATGATATGGCATTTAAATCTATTAAAAAAAGATGTTCTGATTTAATTGACTCATGTTACTTAGATTATATACACAATTTAGAAAAATCGTTGACTAAAAATCCTAAGCTTTTTTGGAATTTCCTAAAACATCGTAAACAGAATAGTAGTTCGTACCCTTCCTTAGTTCATTATAATAACACAAAAGCTGAAACTGGCCAGAGTATATGCAATAGCTTTGCTTCTTATTTTGCTTCTGTGTATAAAGCTAACGCGATACATAGTGGCCCATTGGATATATATTGCGCCACTTCAAATAATATAAACAAAATATCATTCACCAGTGATGAAATCTTAAAAACTCTTAAAAGCCTAGACCGCACAAAGGGTGCAGGTCCTGACGGTATACCTCCCTCGTATGTAATTAATTGTTGCAAAACTCTTTCCTTTCCCCTGTCTGTTATTTTCAACAAGTCGCTGAAGATAGGTGTCTTCCCAAAAATATGGAAAAGAGCCAAAATTGTGCCAATATTCAAATCTGGAGACGCATCTTTTGTCACTAATTATAGACCAGTGTCCATACTGTCTATTTTCGGAAAGGTATTCGAGTCACTTGTGTGTCCTGTAATTTCATGGCACATTAAACAGCTTATATCACCTAAACAGTCTGGATTTATGGCTAAGCGATCTACGACAACTAATTTGATTTCATTTACAACGTATGTTTCTAAGTGTCTTGACTCACGAATACCAGTTGACACTGTGTACACGGATATGAGCAAGGCATTTGACACCGTGGATCATAATAGATTAATTGAAAAATTGTCTTCTTTTGGAATATCTGGAAGCCTTCTCAAATGGTTTTCATCATACCTTAGTGAAAGAGAATCAAGGGTTGTTGTTGCTGGTTATTCTTCGGACTCATTTTTGGCATCATCTGGTGTGCCTCAAGGTTCACACATCGGTCCGATACTTTTTAACATTTTCTTCAATGATGTTGTCAATATTTTCCAAAATGCCGTTTGTCATTTATATGCTGATGACTTGAAACTTTCATTTCGAATAAAAGACACAAACGATTCCTCTCTACTACAACATGATATTGACAAATTGGTTTTGTGGTGCCACATGAATGGAATGATGCTTAATGTAGAAAAATGCAAGTTTATTAGATTCTCTAGAAGTCAAAACACTAATTCTCCTGTCTATAAAATCAATGGCCTGCCTTTAGAGGAAGTGGATTCTATTCGTGATTTATTAGTAGTCATAGACAAGAAATTGCGTTTCCATAAGCATATTGATAATGTAGTCAATAAAGGGTTTAAGAGTCTAGGTTTCGTATTAAGAAATACTAAGGAGTTCAAAAACGCATCCACAAAAATCCTTTTATTTAATGCGTTAGTCCGCTCAAACCTTGAATATTGTAGCCATGTTTGGTCTCCATTCTATAGTATCCATATCAAACGCATTGAACGAATACAGAAAAGATTTCTGTGGCATCTATGTTATCGTTCCAATAAGGCAAAGTTGCTGCCTTCTTACGTGAACAGATTGAACTATTTCAAAATGCACAGCCTGCAAGAGCGCAGAATAATTTTGGATCAAATGTTTTTACATAAAATTGTTTCTGGGGATATAGATTGTCCATCTTTAGTTCAATCAATAAATCTTCAAGTCCCTATAAGATCCCCTCGTACAACCAGAATTGTTCCATTTTGTGTGAATCTAGCTCGTAGTAACTTGGGACATAATGCCGCCGTCAACAGGCTACAGAGACAGTACAATGGGCTGGTCAAATCCTTAGAAATCGATATATTTGTTAACAAGGCACGATCTTTTAAACATCATATAGAACAATACTTGATAGATAAGAGAGAATCATAATAATATGTAATCACAGATTATAATAGTCAGTAAAATTTTGTAGTGTTACAAACTTACCTTACTTAGTGAAATGCGTGTAGCATTTCACTCGTTATAATAATTTTAATTGTTAGTCCACAATGCATGCCGTGGCAATCTTTAATTAAGACAGCATTAAGAATGTAAATTATGATATACTTTTATATACTAGTTGTGATGTGTGTCTTGTTGATTGTCCTAAATAAATAAAATAAAAAAAAAAAAAAAAAAAAAAAAATCAACAGCTCATATAATGTCCCCACCGAGGGGCTCGAGCCTACCCCACATTAGGGGCGATTAGGCAACCACGCTGGCCATCAAGGGCGGGTTGGTCGACTTCACACACAACCTAAGAATTTCTTCATAGGTGTGTGCAGGTTTCCTCACGATGTTTTCCTTCACCGTAAAGCGTCGATTAAACGTACATGAATTCAAAATTTGAAAACACATTGGTACGTGGCGGGGTTCAAATCGGTGCCTCCCGGGTGGAAGACGACGCCACCGACGCTTTTTTAAATCATGCCGAATAAAAATTATACCCAAAATTCAACAATATATTTTATTTTCATTTCATCGAGTTGATAACCTCCTTTTCTTAGCGTCGTTTAATAAGCAGAAACGTTACGTCAACAAGCAACACGTCAACGAGGCGAGGCAACCGGAAGCGCCATTAGCTTTATAAAGGTGGTATTCAGCATAACTTCCGGTGGTTATTAGCGTTTGAATGTTGGTAGTGATTGACGTTGATGTTAGCTTTGTGCTGAGTCAAGTAATACAGATAAACGCAACGCAACAAATAAATAAAATTAGTAATTAGGTGAGGTAGAACATAGCAGGGTATGTCTTGCAGCTGGAGAAGATCCAAAAGGCATTTCTGAGGGATTTCTGACACACATAAAAAAATGTATACTTAGTTACTATCCGTTATGTCTTGCACCTGGAGAAGGTCCAAAAGGCATTTCTGAGGTTCACATATAAAAAGACTTATAGACTATCCGTTTATGTACCCAACCCAGTTTCTCCTATGGGGCTGCCTGGGAGACAAGTCCTTAGAGGTCAGAAGGAATTTCGATCAGATTAGAACGATGTGCAAAATACGCGGAATAATAGAGGCCCCGGGTGTTCCTTAAAACTTTAAGGGACACTACTCGATTTACGTCAAAATTGTCACATTTTATGAATTTTTCAGACCTGATTTTGAAGCGATGTGAACAACGGTTGGTCGACTTCACACACAACCTAAGAATTTCTTCATAGTTGTGTGCAAGTTTCCTCACGACGTTTTCCTTCACCGTAAAAGCGTCAATAAACGTACATATGAATTAAAAATTTGAAAACACATTGGTACGTGGCGGGGATCGAACCAGTGCCTCCCAGGTGGGAGACGACGCTGTTACGCACTACGCCACCGACGCTTCGAAAAATTAATTCAATAAAATAAAAATGGTTTATTGTCCCCAGGTTCTGCCCGTCCGTCTTCATTTACTTGGGGCTGGTGGTGCCTGCGATATGGCTGCTGGAGCTTCACAAAGTGGACATGAGGCTTCACAACAAAAACATCATGAACACCTCAGCAACATATGTGGAGGTAAATAACGTAAACCGGAGCTTGTTTCAAACTTAGGTACGTGGTCACTAACATGAAAAAGTTTAATAATAATAATCTGAGAGTTATACACAAAAAAAACCGCATTCAAAACTAAACACGGAGAAATATTTTTTTTATAAACAAAATTTTTATTTCTCTCTGTTTAGTCGTAAAAAGAGAACCAAGGTCAACGACATAGGCCAAAGAATTGCGAACCTTCAGTGGCAGTGGATGGAGCCCATAGGCCTCCCCATTTTTTGGTGAGAGGGGCTTGCGCTGAGCGAGCAATCGCCGACGGGTTCGTGGATGTTATGATAGAGTTCCCGCGTTCCCATCCGGGGGTGACATATCCGCTGCCGACTCATCCGAGGAGGATGGTGCGGTAGTTGATATGTTCGCTCCCAGGCGCATGTGAGGGGCATAGCTGTGTTTTAGTGGGTAGGCCAATGGGTGATGAGCCGATGTAATGCCGCCCCAACGCCCATCGGAGAGTCCCACATAACCTTGTGTCTTCCCAGGCATAAGGTATGCGTAAGCATTTCACAGCGTTAAAAAAAAATTTGATGGGGCCTATTGCTAGGAGAACTGACGGCCGTAAGGAAAGGTGCTTGATGGCGGCCGCCTACCGGGAGACGCAGCGTTGGTAAGCCCCCCACAATGATACGATCCGTGGACCGACGATCTGATAAAGGTCGCAGGAAGCCGTTGGATGCGGGCAGCGCAGGACCGTTCGGTTTGGAGATCCTTGGGGGAGGCTTATGCTCAACAGTGGACGTCTCCCGGCTGATATGATGATGAAAATTTTTTTGATGTCTGTCCCAAACACATATGAACTTGGCAAAATGCCCTGAAAAAAATCGACTTGCCTCAGGCGGGAATCGAACCCGCATCTTCCGAAATCCGGGTGGCTGCGTTGACCATTACGCCACCGAGTGTATCACTGCTTTCGCTGTCGAAATTTGTCAGTGCTTGGTGCTTATAATAATAATAATAATAATTCATTTATTTCAGGCAACACAATGCTTGATAGATGCTTAATAGATGTTAAAGTAAACAAAGCTTATGTTTTTATGGTAAACATTGTTTCATCAAATCTTTGAAATTTGCACATCTAAGACCCGAACGAAATATTTTTGCAAATATTTGACGCCCAGTTAAGATGAAACTACTTTACATTATGGTATAATTTTATTTTTGCGTTTACAAACGCGTAAATATGTTTAATACTAGAAAAATTCACTGAATAAGTTTTGATTTTCAGTGAATTTTTTATTAAAAATAAATGGCGTTCGCGACACACAAAGATTACGCATTTCGCTAATGTCAAGTAGGCGTTGAAGTCGTAGGCGGTGTTAAGATTTTTTTTTTATATTTAAGTACTTTCATCGGCGGTTATAATTCGCACTAAAATTTTATTGTTTTTTAAAAATAACAGTTAAAAAAATTGGTTGTCTGTAAAGTCGGTTTACTGACGATAGTTGAACGTGACAACGTCTTAAGAAAATACTGATGGAATGGTAGCATTTTTCAAAAGAAAAATTTAATTTCATTTGTTTTGCCGGCCTTACACGAGGTAACGCCGCATGCGTCATGTTTTTTCGTGCGTGCAGCCGGTTCTATCGAATTATAAGACGTTGTCACGTCAATAGTAACGCGTTTGTAAACGCAAAAATAAAATTATACTATAATCCATAACATATGACAACGTTTATTCCAAAATATTGAGGTTGGCACCGACCTACAAAAAAACATTTAAGTAGACCGTTGTAAAAAAAATATTTCTCCGTTTTTAGTTTTTTAGGCGGTTTATAATTTATTTTTGCTATTTAGTGTTCTATCTTTTGGTTTTTCAATAGAGAATCATCGCGATTCATTAGTTTGTGGAGATAACTCCCTATTTTCCGACCCCGTGGAGCTGTAGTGTAGCTAACTTTCACAACAATGTAATTGCCTATGGTCTTCTGTAAGGTGGACGTTCCAAATTCGAACTGCTAGTCCGTGGTCACCTTAGACAAAGAATCTTTGTCTAAGGTGGTCACATAACACTACGTTTTTGATGTGTTTCTATTGGTGAGTAAGGTGGCCAAGAGCTCGCAAAGTAGGGCAGGCTAGGGTTGGGAGCGTGCGAGTGTCACATCAGTGATGCAACGATGACTCTTTCTACCAGGCAGGCCATTTATGCTTGTCTGCCAACCAAACAGCAAAAAAAGCAGTAATCTTTACACCACCAGCTGGACTCTAAGGCCTGGTATTCACCAAAGAGGACACGAAATGCGAGGAGATGTGTTCTGAATAACCAATCATGTTTCATTATTTCCTCTTCTCCTCTCCGCTTAGCTCTGGTGTAAATGGATCAAGCGGAGAGGAGAGGAGATGTCTAACTTTTGTACAGAATCACAGCGGTGATGTGTGTAGGTGGCTTCGGCCAGCAGTCTTCTTTTCGTAGATAGGACTTGACTGATTTCGAGGTCTTAAAGTTCACATCTGCGCTACGCACAGATTGCATCTCCTCTCCGATTTGGTGAAAATAACTTGCCAGCGTCGAAGCACATCTCATCTCGTCTCCTAACCTCTCCGCTTAAGTGGACACAGAGCCTTAATGTTAAAAATGCCTTCTTTTTAACAGACGGAGATACCAATACCGGGCGCTACCAAGATACCCACAGACATGTGGGTGACGCTGATCGAGCAGTTCCTCATGCTGACCCTGATCGTAGGCCGTTGGCTGCTGCCCAAAGGCGACCTCACCAGAGACCAGCTGAGCCAGCTTCTTCTGGTCTACATTGGTGAGTCTCTGAAGTTGAAATGATTTAAGTTTTTTTGTTTGATAGGCTGAGTGTTTGACCACAATTTCACCTGATAGAAAGTGAAAAGGTCTAAGATGGCACACGCTCGCCTAGAAGATGCTTGCTCACTCTGGCCTTAAAGATTTCCATATTATATTGATCCGTTCGCATAATAAAAGATGAAGCATAGCGCTTCGTGCGAATGGGAGGTATATCCACATAATAAGCGTGAAAGCCTTTGCCGTGTCTGGTCATCTGATGGTGGAAAGGGACATGGGGGATCAAATTATAATAATAATAATAACTTTTATTTCAGGCCCTTGACCCAATTTATGTTAGTAACAATGGTATTCTTATGCTAGTGTTAGTAATAAATTAAAGTAAACAAAAACATTTAATTATTGTAAGTCACTGCTGCGCACCCCCATGTGAGATTGCGGAACAGTGACCCATATACACGCAGTCCAGCCTGCTTGCGACTAAGTTCAGGATACTGTTGGCACTGCCACGTACTCTGCGTACCAGGGATGCGCACCTTTTACGCAATGTAGCATAAAAACAGTGTACATGGTGTTCCGCGAACATCCCCGATGCACTACAGAATCGTGGCAACGCATTGTTAAACTGCACTCTTAGGGCGCTATAGGCTTTTTGGGTATATACGGCCCACAGACTGCACGTGTAAAATGATGTGCAATACGCAAATTATGAAGAACTCTGCACACTCTCTAAACTCGCAACGCCGAGAAGGCAAGCTACACGTCTTCGATGGTCAAGGCTCTGGAGATTAGCCGCAGCGAGTGACTCACCGCCGATGAGCCTCCTCGCTCGGTGCTGCACCGAATCCATTGCATCCAACTGTAATACCAGTTTATACCAAAATAAAGTGAAGGACTAGAAAAAAGTTCTGTCGTGATAAGTGCCTGAGAAGAGACAAAAATCCACGACTTCTCGCGATCTGGATAAGAGAGTATGCCTTTTCCTTCTGTCGACAGATCTCTCCTCGCATGCCTGCAGTATAGTGCATACCTTGATGCCATTTGTACCCATATTTATACTATCTTTACCCAATGTACGTCATCGTGCTATGCATTCGTGCTATTGTGAGCTGATAGACAAAGAGTAGGTCCTTTAAGCAAGCTGAAAGCTTGTCTTATAACTCTCCTATCATACCATAACACAGAGCTGCAGAGCTGGCTGTGTTGTTAAGACAGCCCTTATAGTTCCAAAGTTGCAAATTATTTACGCAAAAAAAATCCTTGAGGCAATCTGAAACTTTTATAGGTTAAAATTGGAATGCATGGCTTATAGCATGCTGCAACATTGCTACAGAAATTATAGTAGGTGTTGAAAAAAACAGCTTTGCAAGCATCTGGCAAAGTTAACGAACCGTCTAAATTAACTGGCTTACTTATTTTTTTACTCTTCAAATATTCGATTTTAAGCTTAAGGTTCATTTTGCCACAAGTACATTTTTTGCAAAATAAAAGCATCTTTGGCGCTATAAAGACTAAGTTAGCCCCACTACTTTCCAGCCACGATTGCAGCTTTGTATTATAGGCTCTCCTATATAACTCTTTTATGATATAACTCTTTATATGACAGGTTTTCAGCTTGCCTCAGGTACCTATAAATATATCTATATTGAGGGCTACACTCATCGCGCGCGTACTAAAAATTAGTCGCTAATTCACCGAGTTCCTTAAACTCCTAAAAATTTCTCATCAGGTACGGCAGCGGACATCATAGAATTCTTCGACTCCTTCAAAGATGAGAAAGTGGCGTCCGAGAAGGTGCTAGTGCTGCTGACCCTGGCCATCTGGTCGTGGTCACTGATGCAGTTCACGGTGGTGTTGACGGCTACAAAGTCGAGGAAATCCAGAGGAACTGCAAATAGGTCTGAAATGTACGTATATTTAGTGCACGCCCTGCAAACGCACGTCGCTTATTTTCGTTTGGCTTTTTCGCTTTTTTTGACGCTAGCTGCAGAAATAGAGAAAGAAAGAAAACTCATTTTTTAGGAGCATACATACAAAAGCTAACTCATAAAAAAATATAATTATGATAATTCAATAACATTTTGCAGCTAAGCTCTCCAATTTGATTACGTCTCTTAATTTAAATATTCTTTCACTATCTTCTCCTACTCATTATTTTCCCAACTGCAAACCTTCTCTGATTGATATAGCTATAGTTTCCAACCCTAGCCTTGTTGCACAATACGGGCAAATGACTGCTCCATTCTCTCATCATGACCTTTTATTTCTCACTTACAAAGTGCGCCCTCCAAAGGCCAAGTCCAAAGTAATATTTCTGCGTAACTTTAAGCATATAAACTTAAGTCGTTTGAGGGAGGATGTTATGAATATTAAGTGGTCGGTGGTTTTGTCTTCTGATAACATTGATACTATGGTTGCAGAATTTACTAATAAGCTAATTGAGGTTTATGATGCTCATGCGCCGCTACGACCCGTACGTGTCAAACATCTTCCTGCACCTTGGCTGACTTCTGATATCCGTAATATTATGTCAAAGCGTGACAAAGCCAAAAGCAGTTACAAGCAAAATCGCAACGATCATTATCTTGCCCAGTACAAAAGACTGAGAAATCGTTGCAACAGGATGTGCAGAGATGCCAAACGTCATTTTATTCACACTAAAATTGAAAACACACACCAAAAACATATTTGGAGCTTCCTACGGACATTGGGCGTGGGCAAGTCCACAGAGGTTTGCCAGACTGTTGTGGATCTCGATACCTTAAACAATCACTTCTCTTCTTCTCCACTAACTTAGCTGATGTGTCTAAGTCGAACTCACTTTCCTTTCTCTCAAATCTTGTCCCACCTGACTGTCCATCTTTTTCTCTGTCTACAGTTTCAGATGATACCGTTACGAAGAGTGTCCTTTCCATTTCCTCCAAGGCGGTTGGTAGTGACGGCCTAGGTCTTGAAATGATTTTACCGGTACTGGAAGATATTGTGCCAATAATCACACACATAATTAATTTCTCATTAACGCACAATGTCTTTCCCCTATCTTGGAAAAAAGCTTTTGTCATTCCACTGCCCAAAACTACCAACCCCTCTTCCTTGTCTGATTACCGTCCCATTTCTATACTTCCTGTCCTATCAAAGGTCCTTGAGTCCATCGTGCAAAACCAGTTGCATGCCCACCTCCTTGATAACTCCATTTTATCCCCTTATCAATCCGGTTTTCGCCCATCCCATAGCACTGTTACTGCACTGTTGAATGTTACTGAAGACATTCGCTGGGCTATGGATAACACCAAACTTACAGCGATTGTCTTGTTGGACTTCAGCAGTGCATTTAACTCTGTAGACTATGACTTACTCCTTGGTACTCTTCGCTCGGTAAATATCTCAATCCTAGTTTTACAGTGGTTTAGATCTTATTTGTTTGGTCGCCAGCAGTGCATAAAATTGGATGATGTTTATTCAAACTGGTCAAGCCTTGCTGCTGGTGTACCTCAAGGTAGTGTTCTATCCCCCCTACTCTTTTCGATTTTTATTAATAATATTTCTACCGCTATCACTTCACATTTTCATCTCTACGCCGATGACCTTCAGATTTATCAGCATTTCGGATTATCGGAAGTCAGTGAAGCTATCGACCTTTTAAATAAAGATTTGCGTAGTATAGAGACTTGGGCAAAATCATTTGGTCTTATTATCAACCCAACTAAATCCCAGGCCATGATTGTTGGTAGCTCTAGATTAAGGAGTAAGCTGGATTGGAAACTGGTCCCTTTAGAATAGAATAGAATAGAAATAAACTTTATTGTACATCGACATAAAAATAGTACATTTTTATAACATTTTAAGTATATTGTACAATGGGCGGCCTTATCGCTAAAAGCGATCTCTTCCAGGCAACCTTAGGATGGATAGGAATTTTACAGAAAATAAAATGGGAAGATGGCGATGTAGCAACCTACTGACAATTTTATGTATATATATATATATATATATATATATATATATATATATATATATATACTAATACACTAAATAAAAATACTAATACATAAATACCTGTATTATAAATACATACCAATACAAACTACATACATATATTATTACATATTAAATACTTATATACATAAAACAGTTAAAGTGACAAATAGTGTACCTTTACCAGTTTCCTAAATGTATTTAAGGATTGTGCTCGTCTGATTTCGACAGGCAATGCATTCCACAGCCGAGTAGCCTGCACGGTAAAGGATTTGTTATAAAACTTAGTGAAATGCATTGGTGTCGCCAAACTAAGATTTTCCGATGATCTCAGAACTCGAGCATGCGTGTCGTGAAGATATTTAAAACGGTCTTTGAGGTAGGGTGGAGTGTTTGGATAAAAAAGTATAGTATAAAGTAAGGAAAGGATATGGGCATCCCGGCGAAGGCGGATTGGCAACCACTTGAGCCTGTCGCGAAATTCGGAGACGTGATCATATTTACGTAAGCCATATATGAATCGAATGCAGACATTTTGAAGGCGCTCAAGTTTATTTAGCTGCTCTTCGGTAAGGTCAGGATAACTGGAGTCGACGTAATCAAGGATAGGAAGGAGAAGGGATTGAGCTAACGCAACTTTAGTAGCAGTGGGAAGGAAATTACGAATTCTTCGGAGAGAACCTACCGACGCAAACAGTTTTCTACTAACTTCTTGTAGATGTGGACCCCAAGATAAGCTGGTATCAATGTGAAGTCCCAAGTTCTTGACAGATTTACTAAATGGAATATGAGTTCCATCAAACTCTATGTGGGGCACCTCAGACCAGTCAATTTTTGAAGTTAATCTCTGACTACCGATAAGTATCACCTGTGACTTCGTTGGGTTAACTTTTAATCCATGCGAATTGCTCCAGTCGCATATACTGGACAAGTCCCTGTTAACAGTGTGCACAGCTTCAGCCAATTGTTCTATAGATGTCTGAAAGTATATTTGCAAGTCATCTGCATAAAGGTGGTATGATGAAGACAAATTAAGCTTAGAAATAGAATTTATAAAAATTGCGAAAAGTAAAGGAGATAACACGCCACCCTGTGGAACACCCGCGGATGTAGTACACCATGACGAAAATGAGTCATCGAAGCAGATCCGCTGACGGCGTCCAAACAGGTAACTATGAAACCAGTCGATTGCCGTTGGAGATATGTTAATAGAGCGTAGTATGCCCAGCAGCAAATCAAAATCCACTGTGTTAAAAGCGTTGCTGAAGTCTAGTAGGCATAAAATTGTAACGCAGCCGTTCTCCATGCCTAGCCTGACATCGTCGGTTATTTTTATTAGTGCAGTTGTGGTGCTATGGCCGGGCCGGAAACCTGATTGATAGGGATTAAGAAGATGGTTTTTACAAAGGAATAGGTTAATTTGGTCGTAAACAAGACGTTCCAAGGCTTTAGATAAAAATGGGAGGATAGATATAGGACGGTATTCAGAAAAGGATTTAGGATTGCGCTTTTTAGGTAGTGGTATAATATGAGCATCCTTCCACATTGTAGGAAAGATACCACAATCTATGGAATAGTTAAGGATGTGGGACAGGACTGGGAGTATTTCATCAAGGATGGGAGTTACCATTTTACGGCTCAGTGTATCACAACCCACTGCATTCGAAGTAATAGACATAATGCTCTTCTTAACACCACAATCCGTAAATCGACTAAAGAGAAATGGAGAGTGATCAGGCGACGGAAGAGTAGACAAACAATTTAGAGATCTTGTTTTTAGATTTGAATCCAGAATGTACGTAGCTGAAAAATGTACGTTTAGAGAGTTAATGTCCGAGATGCTAGACATCTCAGACGAACTAGATTTACCAATCCCCATGCTACGTAGAAATTTCCAAACTTTCGCTGGATCACTGTTTTCGACAGAACTATGAAAATAGTGGCGTTGAGCATTTCTACACACCTTATTACAGCGACTGCGGATAGCTACATACCTTTCCCAATTGTCATTGGTAGGTCGACGTTTGTATTTACACTTTACAGCAGCCTTTTTGCCGATTAGTTCCTTAATTTCAGCTGTTAACCACGGTGACGGATTGTGTTTAATTTTAACATTACGATTTGGAGCATGTCTATCGTAAAGATCCGTAATGTTAGAATTGAAAATGATAATCTTTTCATCAACTGTGTCACAAGCGAAAAGTAAACTCCAGTCAATTCTTCTAGCGTCCTCACGGAGTTCATCAATATCCATGCCACTAAAGTTGCGTAGCTTCAGGATTTTAGGTTTATCCTTGGGTGGACGAATTTTGTAGGATAGGAATATAGCGTCGTGGTACGAGAAGGAATCTGCTGGAAACTGACCATGACGAGCGACGTGGTCGAGGGACGAAACGAAAATAAGATCTAGTAGTGAAGGAGTGCAATTAGGGAAATGATGGGTAGCGTTTAATGGTGGAGCAAACAGATTTATAGACTGTAAAAGAGATAGAAGAGAGAGAGAACGAGTATCATTCTTAAGGAGACAAGTATTGAAATCCCCCATAATAATTGTATGACTGTAAGAAGGGATAAGGTTTTCAAGGATGGTTTCAAATGAGGAGAAGAAGTCTATGCGAGAAGAGGGAGAATAATAGACTCCTAATAGGATTTTGGAGCAATGGAGGGTTATCTCTAAAAACAAATGCTCACCGGCATTAGACGGTGGTGGTTGTGAAGAAATACTAACAACAGAATAAGGAATATGCGTACGAAGATATATTGCAACACCTCCACCACCGCCAACCAAGCGATCATTTCTTAACAGATGAAAACCAGGAAGGGAATAGGAGCTGGAAGGAAGCACAGGCTTAAGCCAGGATTCAGATACTAGGAGAGCGTGGATATTCTTACAGTCAAAATTAGCAAGCAAGTCTGGAAAATGAGCCGGGATGCTTTGGGCGTTTATATGAACTACGTTAAAATTTCTTGGAACATCGGAAAACTGACTTTCAAGAGCATCATGCAATCTTGGTATACTGGCAAAACTATCGACACTGTTATTACTAACAGATAAAAAGTCGTCGGTATCAAAATTATTATCACTATCCTTAATAATATATAAAATACACAATATAAATACACAAATAAATAAATTTACAAATAAAAATTAACTATAGTTACTATACGAATTTCAATAACAGTAAAATATTACAACTACTATCCACCCGCCAGTTGTTTTGACATAAAATAAAACTAAATATATCATTACATCACAACAATTACGTACTGATACCAGTCACTTGATACGATAATACTACATTAAATATCGTGTGTGGGCAGCCTAAGACACAAAATTAAAAAAGATACCCGGAGTGTTTGGCGGGTAATCATGGCGTCTGGATGTCAATCTTTATTTCGATAATTCAAAATTGCTTCGGAGTGGATTTTGTGCAGTGAAAGTGGTGTCGTTTTGTTGCATAAGCATCCGTGTTGACGAACAGTTATGAGGAATCATTGAAATAAAGGTTTTGTGTATGTGGAGTGGAGAATTGTATAGTGGTTGGAAATCCCATTATACAATTCTCATCAGTCACCATCATGAGGTCTGTACCATGCATTTCTCGCCAAGCACTCCCTAGATGCATTAAAAAGTGTGGCACCCACATTTTAATGCCAAACTCAAGAAAGAAGATGAAACTAAAGACTTGGCTGTATGGGCTAGATCCCTTTGCCGTCCCGTAACAGGGAAAATTTTACCAAAAAAAAAAAAAAAAAAAAAGATACCCTGCTTTGACAAATAGAAATGACAGTTTGTTTTGGATTTTGTTTGACGTTTGACAATTACACAATGAAAGAAAATTATTTGGAGGTTGAAAGAAAAAGAATTATTAAATATTGCTACTAAGTAATAAGTACAAAGAAAGAAAGAGGAGACAAGAAAAAAAAAAATAAACCGTTTTCTACCGTCCATTTGAAACAGCCACAGGGGATAAATAATTTTGCATGAAAATGGAACGGCAAGAACAAATTCACTGCGCAATAAATCATTCTTACTTTCTCAAAGTTGCCGGCCGCTTAGACTTTGTGGGAGCCTTCGAAACTGCAGGTTCTGGTCGTGTTATTTCTGACTCAATGTTTTTGACGTCGCCAATAGTCAGTAGCCGGTGACGTGTCCCGTCGGTCCCTAGCGCGTAGACACAGCCTCCTCTGGTCCAGCATCTATTCACCCCGAACCGCTCTCGAGCCGCCATAAATGCCTCATGCCGGGATCGAGTCAGGAATTCCGACAATGTGAAGGAAGTACCTTTTAGTTTGGTTTTGGCAAACCACACTGAGTCCCGCACATCCACATCAGCAAACTTAACAAGTATGGGCCGTGGCTTACTAGGATCTGCTGCGCGCCCCATTCTGTGGCACCTCTTTAAGCGACTGCTGTTGAAGTCTGGCATCTTCAGCTTATCTTGAAAAAGATTTACTACAACATCTGATGTCACCTCAGTCTTGAGTTCCTGTACGCCATGAAGCAGAAGAATTTTTCGACGTCCCTGCATCTCTAAGCGATCAACACTTTTAGCGATGATTTCGAGTTGTTGTTGAAAGCCACTTAGCGACTCTAAGATGAATTTCTTGAATTCAGCAAACTCCGATGCAAGAGCAGATGTGGTGGTACTAGAAGCTGCTGCTGGTGTCTTCAGCTCAGCCTCGAATTTCGCCATCCTTGTGTTAAATGTGTTCTTAAGCCCGGAAAGTGACTCTTGAATGTGCTCCATTTTAGTTTTGTGTTGTGGTGAATTATTCAAGGAGTAAACAATAAGCGGGTGAGCTGGCTATAGTATCATGTACTTTCACACATAAAATATGTAAAAAGTCTAATATATTATTTAATAAATAATTTTTAATGAAGAGCACTTTTTAGTTGACTACACTGTCCAACTACCCCCAAATTTTGTTACATATAACGGAACTACTATTTCTTACACCGAGAAAGCTAAAAACCTAGGCCTCATCATGGACTCTCATATGTCATGGTCTGCGCATATTGGGGAGTTAAGCCGACGTATGCACTATTCGTTTCACTCTCTCAAGCGACTTCAATATTTCCTCCCTTTTAAAACCAAAATTATGCTTGCGCAAACTCTCCTTCTCCCTATTCTTGACTACGCTGACGTTTGTTATCTGGATATCACAGAGGAGCTATTAAACAAATTGGAGCGTTTGCAAAATATCGCGATTCGTTTTATCTTTGGGCTTCGGAAATTTGACCATGTTTCCAAATACCGCGAGCAGTTGCAATGGTTGCCTATCCGTGAGCGTCGAAATGTGCACATCCTAACTATGTTGAATAAAATCCTCAAAGATCCTAATTCTCCTCCTTATCTACGTTCCCGCTTCCATCTCCTACCTGCACCCTCCCGTTCTCAACGCTCCTGTATTACTAGGATGCTCCAGCTACCTAGTAGTAATACTAACTTCTTTTTCCATTCCTTTACCGTTCGTGCTGCTCAATTATGGAATCGACTCCCATCAGACGTTCAGGACAGTCCTTCAGCGCAATCTTTTAAATATAAAATAAAAAAACACTACCTCTCACTTCTTTCACAGTCGTGACTAACTTTCTTCTGGTTCAAACAGTCTTTCATAGTCTATTATATATTATATATTTATTTATCATTATGTATTTATTTTAATATATATTGATGTATTTATTTTAATATGTATTTGTGTATTTATTTAATTATGTGTGTACTTTATGATTATTTATGTAAATATTTATTCCTATATCTATGTAGGTATGCTATATTAGTTATGATATATAAAAGAAAATTGGCATTCTTTTTCTTACAACCGTGCACTTGATGTCACCCGCTTATTATTTTTGTAGTCTCTTACATACATTCTGGGTTGACTGGAAGAGATCTCTTTTAGAGATAAGTTCGCCCTTGCAAACCTTGTTACCTTATGTTTGTTAAATATTAACTGTGAAGTGCAATAAAGAGTTTATAACATGGTCACCACTCAGTTTTATATGGCGGTAATAAAATGACTCGGTGCTGATTTTCTGTGGGGCCATTGAGAGAGAAAGGGCTATGTTTGTTGGTTGATGTTGCACTCCGAGAAATTTCAGCAGTCCGGGAGATACTTTGGTTTCGGATATTAGTTCTTTTTAATTAAAGTTCTGCTCAACTCTTTTGCTTATAATGAACGTGATAGTATGTTGACGTGAAATATAAATTTTAAAACTTGCAATAAATGTATTAGCCATGTGATGCCGGCAGAGTAGAATAGCATCACCGTATATCCTCCAATGGGTGTCGTAGAAGGCGACTAATGGATCAACAAAGGGGTATCGATCACCTTATACTCCGTCTGCATTGGGCCAACGCGGTAGGTACTGCCCTTAGACCATTTAACACTGCCTAAACCTCCTTCGATGACAAGAAGAGTCAGTGGTGGATTTACCAGTAGGCTGAGGAGGGCGGCAGATTTTAGGGGGCGGCAAACTTGTTCCATTTCGTTTTATTATATACAGAGAAAACGAAATTTAATTTTTAAATAAAGGGATAAAAGCTGATGTTATGAGGAAGATGGAGCACAATTTAGTTGCAAATGTAATTAATATGATTGTGAACTAGGCATATGCTCGATGGAACTAGGGTATCGAATTTCAGAAGTAAGTAGGGGCGGCAAAATTTTATTAGCCTACTGGCGGCAAATTAGTAAATCCGCCACTGACGAGAGTCCTTGTGTCCCAGCAGTGGGGCGAATTATAAACGCTGTTGTGATGAATAAAAGTATGCGTTGTAGAAGAATTGTTTCTTTTAGTAAGTATGAACAGAAAACCAATAGAACTAATTAAGATCAATATCTAAAGGTCACTAAGAAGCATATTATTATTTTTTATCTGCAGAAGTCACACACAAGCTGCCAGTGCTATCCACGCTTACAGTAGTGTAGTACTACCTATTGCAGCGTAGATAAAGGTCGGACCGCATTTAAGCGGCGCTACGCAGCACTGCGCTGGATGTCACAGCACTACATTTTCACAGTAGGACCCTATCGCGCTTATCCGCGTGAAGCAACATAGAAAGATGGGTGATCACAACACTGTCGAGGATTTGTTGGGAATGGATAAACCTATCGGTGACGAAATGATCCTGCCGGAGGTGGCCAGTGACGTCACTCTGGGTTCGGGATGAGAGTCCCGCCAACTTTACGAATTGTGGTTCAACTTAAGCTAACTGAACCATTGACGATATAAATTGTTTGCAAAATAAATGCTTTAAAATTCAGTTGCAGGATTTGACTCGAACATACATACAAACATTGCAAGTTAATAAAAAGCTTGTAATGGCCGTTTTTAGAATTGAAAACCTCGCAACATAATACGCAATGTGAAACGCAGCGCTAGTAGCAGACTTTTCCGAACCGTGTGGAAAAGACGAACTCCTGTTTTATATAGATACTCCTGAGACCTGGAGGGGCTTGAATGGATTATCCACGTGTGCACTGCGCACACACCACTAATCACTATTACACTTAAAACTTACTTAGATATTATGTATGTATTCACATATAGTTACATATTAGTACACGCGACATCCACGTCTATCAGCAAGTCACCTATCACAGGTTGGAAGAGATTTGCCTTAGAAAGTCACTCCATTTGTACTCCGTGTTATTCTGTAAAGATCTCACTTTTCACTTCGACTCTTATTTCAATTTCATCTGCTAAAGTTAAGAGAAAATCGTTAGTTCTGTCAGGTCGACTGGAAACGAAGTCAGCTATAGTATAGTGTGTAACGACATCAGATCTAGTCTAGAAATCGTAATTGATCCAAAATATTCTAAATTTTATGATAATTATACCTATTCTAAATAAAACAACTTTTACGGATTTAACTCGAGTGTAATTAGATTTTATATGTTGTTATTATTGCCCGACGTTTTGTAACACTTTTCAGCGTTCGTGGTCACGGGATGACTAAAGATGTAGGTTGTCATATTTTATAAATTAGTTAAATCTACTGTCACTTTAATTATTAATTTTGGAGTGTTCCGTTTTACGCAAACAGAGCTCACGGTGTCATTAGGTCTTGCTGTGTGGTGGTTTGCTTGAGTTTTAATAATTTTAATTACTGGATCCCAAGCAGGTGGTACGGCCCAACCATCTTCTGTATTGAAATTTGGGTGTTCCCTATTTCAATCGCCTCGCGCAACATCCTTGGGATGTATCGATGTTCCTTGGCGAAAATGTGTGGTTTATCGAACCTTATACATTGGGCTTGGGCCCTTCTAGCGTATGTTCACACACTGCAGACTTCGTTTCGCGCCTATGTTTTATGTCAGCTATATGCTCCTTCCCCGGATACCTATGCTTCTCTTTGTTTGTCCTATGTACGAGATACTTATATTCATTCCCGTTTTTTAACAGCTAAATTCGATATTAGATGCGAAGTGGAAAGTGAGTTTTTTATACATAGAATGGCAAAAGGCTGATTATAATTTTCTCAAACTCTGACTTTGACAAAGAGGTTCACTCCTAGCGCATAATGAAAGCGGAAGCAAAAAGCTTCGTGCGAATGGGAAGAACATAAACAACACAAGCGGGAAAGCCCTCGCCGCAACTAGACCGGTGGTGGAAAGGTCAATTTATGTGAAAAATTATGTGAAATTTCCGCACACCTCTCTCACTTATCGCTCTGAGAGTCCTGAACAAGGTTCGGCGTTTTTTCACGCCAGATCGCAGATGCAATCGTACACGACGCAAGTACGGTCTTGCGTAGGATATATATTGCTCACACCTGTGGTATGGCTCCGACAGGTACTCACTTTGGATAGGCTACAGCGTAGCGATCTTTAGCTTCTCCATCACATCGAGATGTTGCGTCATGGAGCCCATTTGCGCCGAGCTTAAATTATCTCCTCTTCTAGAAATAGCAGAGTGTGCTGTTGTTCCATAGAAGTGTGCGCCATCATCAGGAATGAAGTGGGGAAGGATTGTCTTCAGAGATTTTCTGCAGGACACTCCTTTCCTTTCCTTTCCAACATCCTTTACACTCTCTTTCATGTATGATTTGTACTTTCACACATGATTGTGTAAAGACCGTTAATCGACCAATGGGCGGCTCGTAGTGACATTGACGGGACTTTTCTAAGTTTCATCTTCTCTTCTAGAAACAGCAGAGCGTGCTGTTGTTCCATAGAAGTGTGCGCCATCATCATGAACATAGCCTTGCAGGACGCTCCCTTCCTCGCCTTCCGTCTGCTCATCATCTGCCACTACAAAATCATCAACTACATGAACATCTTCTTCACCTGTAAGAACACTTTGGTAAGTTGGATTCACGAAATTACTACATTCATTTGCAAAAAAGGCTCCCCTACTAATTTCATACAAAGGACCTCACTTTGAGTAGGTGTCAGATTAAGAAGGAAGTGCAGTTTTCGATTGATGATTGTGTCAATGTACGGGGGAAATTAACGTGTTTTTAAAGAGTCATCCGGATTATTCCAACAAAATCTTCGTTTCCCAATAGAACCTCTGAGTAAATCACTCTTTACTCCCATGTAACGTTATATGAAAGGAGGAAGGAAAAAATAGAAATTGTGTGTTGTTTATTTTAATTGTGGTCTGTCCTCTAATTTGATTATTTCATGGAACGTTTAATTGTCTATAATTAGCTAAGTCAAAGAAATGGATTCATATTTTGCTTGCGTAAGCTTCATTAATTTTGGAATTTCCTTTTTTGGGGATATACTTATTTGGCCGATGTTTGGCATCGTGCTTACACTTAAATTGCCGATCTAGTTTGTCTTTCTCTTATTTGTCCTATTTATGCATGATATTGTAAAATTTAGATTATATTTACTGCGCGCGTTCTGTTCTGTTAACGTTACTGTGTGAGGTATCCACGGAAGATCAGCGTCGTGGCTCCACGGAGTCTCGATATTATGCTGAGTGGAAGCCTTTTCATTGCTAAGTAGCTGTAAAAGTGACATGTTGTAATTTGTGATGTTTGGCAATGAATAAATATTTTCTTTCTTTCTTTCTTTCTTTCACAGTAGCTTCTATGGGGAAACGAAGATTATGTTGGAATCGTTTTTAATGAGTCACCCGGAATGACTCATTAAAAACATGGTCGTTCCACCCTGACAATCATCAATTCAAAACTGCAGTTGCAAGGTGTGTCGCTCTGCGTACTGTAAACGCAACTAAACCGTTTTTTACTTTCTCGTATACCTACGTAGTATAGAGGAAGTCTTGTAATCGTAAAAATATCGACCTCGAGATATTGACGGATTTACACGTTTTGGACCTCCCTGAGTCCAGAAATTTTTTTTTTTGTAATTATGTCTGTGCGTTAGCACGATAACTCGAGTATGCTTTAACTTATTGCAACCAAATTTTACAGAAGTACATGTATAACATCAAAATGTAAGGTTTCTATCAACTTTTGAGTCGTCGATCATGAAAGTTAAGCAACCAATGCGCGGTCTTTACTCGGATGGGTGACCACAATTTAACATGCATGTATGACATCTTTCTATCAACTTTTGAGTCGTTTCCGGTATACGAGAAAGTCAAGGGGAGACCACTCCTGATTTTTTTCCATGGTCAAATGTATGTACGATGGCGGACTTCCATGCTTAACCAATTTAAAACGAGTTTCCTTTGATGCGTTAACTGATTTTCCTACGTTTTGCCACGAGTGCGCAAGCGATTTTGATCTTATGTGTGCTCAAGCACGTTTAACCTTGTCCGCGATAGTAGATACTTATATTGACGCTTCGCAGTAGGCACGACACATTTTATGAACATGTGAAAAATCATATGAAATTATTTTCATTCTGCACACTTCTTTTCACACCGGCTGCTAATAATTCACAGTTTGTCAAATAGCAGATCATTCCATTGTTAACGTTGGTTGTTTTAAAAAGTATACAGCACATATCATAGAGAGAGGGCGCCACTGCGCAACAGTTAACATTAGCTCCGTCGATATTTCTGTTTTAAAATTAAATTAGCTTAAAATTACTGCTAAAAACAAGTAAAACGTGTAAATACTGTTTCAAATAGCAAGTGTGAGTGTTGGTGGAAAGTAAAATTTAGTATTTACTGTGAAATTAAAAGCTCTAAGTGTTACGCTAACATACAGTGAATACAGTGCAAATAAAGCGAAGAAGACAATAATATTATAAAGAATTATTAAATGGTGCTGCATATTAACTTTATCCACTTTGTAAATTAATATGGAAGTGTTTCAACATAATGTTTTATAAACTGAGGGTGCTTTGTGATTAAATAATTTTAAACTGAACACAAACCCTAACGACTAAAGCTCGGATCTTTATAAGTCAATAACAAATCAGCTATTTCATTGCTCCATACTAAGATCTCGTGGACCAACTGGGTGAAGAGGGGACTGAGAACGTGGCGTGCTAGCGGAACGGGTTCGTAACGTTCGTATCGAAAACTAAACGACTAATAAATACATTTCATTTCATATCATACACCATAATTCATTACTATCTAAACACAAACACTAGCAAATGTGAGGCCACTGTGAAATAAAATTATTGCCTGTGAAATTTCATATGTGAAATCATCTGAAAAAAATTGTGTGTGTCAGCTCCGACGTACGACTGAAGTTTACTCCGAGACAGGTGAGATGGCGGACCTGCTGTAATCCGTGTTTTGACAGTTAGAAAGTTGCGCGACATAGGATGCGCACCAAAAACGTAACGAGGTCATTCGAGGTCATTCATCGATAGATTTTACTCCTCACATTTTTCTCATACCGGGCCCCTTATGCAAATCGATTCTTAAGGAGTAAACTCCAAAGAAATCATAACAAAAAGTAACAATCATTTCCATGCATGTCAACTGTGTAGACCACAGATATATCAATCTAAGGAGATCGGTTGAATCGCCGAGTTCATAGGACTGAGTGTCGTGATCAGCGGCCGTACTACATAACATGGTTCTAGTTGAGCATGCCGTAATATACACTATTCATTGCGCGCGTCTTAAGGACTGCGAAGCGATGAAAGTTAAGCACAGCCGCAAAGGAGATCGGTCAAATCGCTGAGTTACGTATTCACTTGACTTTATAGGAAGGCGAAGTGGCGGAAATGTATGCCCACATACACTTGTCACAAGTTAAACGCCGGCTTGGCCTATCTCCTTGTATTATTAAATCTTTGGTGTAGACGCAAAATGAGCGCACAGCGAGGCTGCCTCTTGCCTACTGCTCAAATGAGCAACCTTACTGTCAATACACGCCTTTACAATTTTACACCATAACACTGATAATTTTTTTGTCATACAGGTCATTCTTCTCCAGATATACCGGTTGTATGTTTTACACCTGGAAATTGTGGATGACGGAAATGGCGGCTCAGTGTACAGGAAGAAGAACAAGAACAAAACCAGCGACAAGAAAGAGAAGGAGAAGAAAGAACGGGACAAGAAACATAAGTGAGTAGCTACAACTAGAGTACAGTCGAGAAAGTTGTCGGTGTACCATTTTACAAACGGAATACTTTAAACGTCTGCCCTATCACGCCTCGCCTACTTTTTACAGCGACCAATAGAATATTTACGTAATGTGGCGCAGCCAATAAGGAGCAGCGTCTTCACTTCGCTTCCGTGGGACACCTCCCCTCCGCGCAGTCGCTCTTACGTGGCCGTCGAAATTCTCTGCTCTTATTGGCTTGAAGGGCTTCGAGGAATCACAGTCCAATTGTGTTTGCCTCGAGGTTCGATTCCCCTTGAAATTGAGACTCTTAAAAGCTGCCTTATGACCGTCTTAAGAGAGTCGTGTTACTCTTTCCCACAAACACTACTGAATGGTTTTGGAATGTTACCCAACACTAGCATAATGATATTGTACACATCACTAGCCGAGCAGCACCTCTCGCTCTCTCTACGGAAGGCCACCGTATTATACGGACTGAGGCCTTAGTATGAGTTTTGTTAGTTTTCGAGCTCGATCAAACGTATCGTCTTTCTTCATACTGGCCACTGTTTCTGATAGTTTACGCTAGGGGCGCTAGTGGGCAATGTATGAAAAGAGACGATACGTTTGATCGAGCTCGAAAACTATCAAACTCGTACTAAGGCCTCTGTTCTCTAATTTTATAAGTTTAACTTAATATTTACTTGTGTCAGTGATTATTTCAGTACTTATTTCAATCAATCTGTGTACCTAACGTCTTATGCAATAAACTCTTCTCAGTGAACCGGTGTTTGTGTTATACAACCTACATAAATTACAGTCCTTTCATACACACACGTCAACAAATGGATTTTAATAAAACCTTACAATGATATACCTCATACATCAGATAACATATAGGGTATAATTTATACTGATACTGTGCAGATTAAGTCGCGGTCAGAAGTTAAGAACATAATGCAAGAAACTGACATAATTACACTTAACCGACCAGTGGGCTTAGACAGCAAGTTCAAAACGATAAAGAAGATCGATTAGAACAAAATGCGATTGTCGTTAAGTCACGTGACTAATCGTCATCAACAAGTAAGCTAAGACACGATAAACAACACAGCAATATGGGAAAATTTGTGATCATCGGGCGATGATGACAAATTTCGATATGTTAAACGATTCTCACTAAGTCTCAGCTTGAAAAACATCCATAACTTGAATTTTTACTTTACTCAAATTTTCGATAATCTTTGGACAAAAATTAAGAAATAATATTTTTAATTTGTTTCAGTAAAAATCTAAAAATTCTAGCTTTGACCTTCAGTAACTTCATAACTATTAATTTCCCAGGTATAGTCTGAAGGAAAAAATGGTCCGAATGATGAGCGGAATACGTAGTTCTCGGCTTTGTCATAGGTCTGGTTACACCAGTTATAATAAGACCTCATTGAGTGTACCCTTGTTCGCAGAAAGCACAAAGCGAAAAAGCACAAAAAGAAACGTGAGACTGGCGAGACTTCCATATCAATGATCAGCGACCCCAGAAGACATGACCGAGTCGACGGTGGAAAGATAAGGTACCTACCAGCGTCATAAATTATTTATTCATTTATTTCTTTTTTTTTTTTTTTTTTGACTACTATTGCAGATTGTCTCTGATGACATTTTCTGCGTCACCGGGTTTTAAGAAGGCGAAGACCTTGGGGGGTCCTCAAGCCTGTAGGCCGGACGTTCCTAGGGGATTACTGGGCGACCGAGCATCTCCCCGTGGGGAGTCTCTCGACCGCCTAGCGTCCCTAGGGCGTCCGTGTCGGTAGGGAGCGACATGCCCGAGGGTGCCTCTAAGGGCTCGGACCTCGGCTCGGGCACATCGTGTCGTGGTGGAGGCGGGGAAAAGCGCCCCGGTACATGTCTGTACCGGGTATAGCGCGTCGTATGTAGACCGGGTCTACGCACCCTTGTTCGACGAGTGCGGTGTATGACAAAAGTGTGTCTAGTGCTTGAGTGTGTAGCGTTTGACTGAGAGTTACTCGAACGGATTGGTTCATTTATTTCTAATTACAACAGACATAAGTTTTTACTGTTTTACTAATTAAAGTAATTAGTGAACGTTCATACTTCTCGCAAAACATTACACAATATTAAAAAGTACAGTCAACAGCACGTCGGGCTATACAAAACTGTCAAATTTCTCCAAACGATTTTCAACCTAAAACTATTCAGTATAAAGTGCATAATCGATTGGGAAAATTTGTCTGTACCTAATCTACCTTCAATGCATCCGATTATAGGTGTGATATTTGATACCTACCTACTTGTAAATACACAATAAATGGTGGTCTTAAAAAAACAATAAAAATTTATTGTTTTTTTTTGTTAGGCTCCACCATTTATTCTGCTAAAAAGATACTAAAATAAACATTAAAGTAGCATATCAGATAATGGAGGAACAAAAAAGCAATAAGAAATAAATTTATTACAAAAATCAACCATTTTTCTGTTCTCTATATTTTGCCGGTGTGCATACCAAGATCTGGATGGTAGTGCATAGATTTTAGCGTAGTTTTAAAGATCTAAGCATACATAAGGATAGGCAGACGGCGGAAGCGACTTTGTTTTATACTATGTAGTGATAAACTTAAATAAATGTATAAACAACCATGAAACGTCAACAAATATTCGTGCTGGTCACATAAATATTTGCCGCTACCAGGATTCCAACACGGACCGCTTGGTAGACATGTGTCTATACCGACCACCACGATGGCAGAAGTGAGAGGATCACTCTTTGTATACACTGTCAGAGTTTTATTTTGGTGTTTCATAGGTACCTACTTAAGAATATTCTATCTATATTATACACTAGCTTATGCCCGCGACTTCGTCCGCGTGGAATAGTTACTTCGGGCAGCATTTAAATTTTCTTATTATTTCTTCTAACCCAAGCGCCATACCCAAGCTACAAATTTTCATGTAGTTTACTTAAAAATGACGGATTTCCATACAAACTTTCATCCCCTTTTTTACCCCCTTAAGGATTGATTTTCCAAAAATCTTAAAATACATCTTTCTTAATTTGTAACTGAAAGGCCATGTACCAATTTTTATCGATTTAGCTTCAAAATTGACGGATTTACATACAAAATTTTCACCCCCTTTTCACCACCTTCGAGGGTGAATTTCCAAAAATACTTTCTTAATGCACCCCTGGACCTCAAAAGGAACCTACGTACCAAATTTGGAATCTCTAGACCCAGCGGTTTGGGCTGTGTGTTGATGTCAGTCAGTCAATCAGTCAGTATTCATTTTTATATATATGTATATATGCGCCAAACTTCTAGTTCACTCTGAAGTTGCCACTTAAAATAAAAACCTTAATTCAAAATAGCAATTTCAGTTAAACCCAATATTTGCGTTGTCCGACTAATAACACAGACCGCCATAATTTTGGCCGTCAATCCGAACAAAACAAACGTCGTATAGGTAATGTTATACAAGCCAATAGACGGGTCATCCGACGTTTGGAGCCCTCGCGGAGTGATTTGAGCCGCACCCTGTTGGGATGGGGCGATGTCGATAAAAGTATTTTAGTTTTAATTACGTTCATCATCATCCTATCAGCCGAAAGACGTCCACTGTTGGACATAAGCCTTTAAGGATTTCCAACCCGAACGTTCCTGCGCTGCCCGCATCCAGCGGCTTCCCACGACCTTTACCAGATGGTCGGTCCAGCTTGTGGGGGGCCTTCCAACGCTGCGTCTCCTGGTACGCGGCCGTCATTAAAGAACCTTTCCGGCCCAACGGCCGTCAGTTCTCCTACCAACATGCCCTGCACATTGCCCCTTAAGGTTCGCAATTCTTTTGTGAGTCAAAGTCAAAAACGGAAACCGAAACGTGGCCGCTTACAATGGGCCTCATAAGATTTACTTTGACTAAAGAGAAATTAACCAAGTTCTGGTGTAGTATAAATACTGCTATAATTGATTTATTTTTCAAAAATTATATAAGATATGTTTTATGTAATACCTAATTTACTTGCACACTTATTCTCGCTATTATAATTTCTCACTAATACTAGGGTTGGCTAGAAAAGATCTCTTTGAGAGACAAACTCACCTTTGTACATGTCTTTCGTCATGTATTGCTATTACAGATTTTATGTGTACATGTACAATAAAGGATTTAATTAAGACAAGTTTACTGCACATTGCAATTTTTTATGTTATTTGGTTGTTTATTTATTTATTTAAAGGCACAACTACAGAATACAATTTGATACATTTTCATTAGATAGTATTTTACAAATTCACATTAAAATTGAATTCGGATAAATGTTGCACACAACATTTACATAAAATGCAGAATAATTAATAAAGATAACTAAAAAAATCTCAAAGGAAATACAAAAACAACAATTTTACCTTCAGATAACAATCCATTTTACAGAGATACAGTATGTAGCTGTTTTATAATTTTATTGAAGCAATATGGGCTCTGATCAACGAATTAGGAATAATTCCTAATTCGTTGGCTCTGATAAAATATATCTAAGTCTTTCTCATTAGAATTATAAGATCTACACAAACGAAACAAAGGATCATTATATGTTACCTTGTTATTACAATTAGGCACACAGAATAGTGTAAATTTTCTTTTGCTTTTGCTTGACAAGCATATGGCCTGCCTGGTGGTAAGCGTCCCCGTAACCATAGCCTATAGACGATAGCAACATTAAAATAACACTCGCGTACTGCCAATCCTAGTCAACTTTCCCGACCCCCCGGTGATCGAAATTTTTTACTACGAAGATTTTATTACTAACGTAGAAAATACGCAGTAAAATACTGCTACATTGGAACAATGAATAAAACTGCTTAGCCTTACCACAATATAACCTTAAACTCCATAGTTCGGGAGCAAGGTTAAAAATATTAAATTACAGTACAGTATATCACAGGAACTACAGCCTATGTTTAAGACTCTTATTGTTATGTGACACGCAATAAAGATATTTGATTTATGGAATAATTTTATTTTTGCGTTTACAAACGCGTAAATATAATACTAGAAAAATGCACTGAAAAAAAAATCGACTTGCCTCAGGCGGGACTCGAACCCGCACCTTCCACAATCCGGGTGGACGCGTTGACCAATTTCGCCACCGAGGCACTGCTTTTCGCTGTCGAAATTTGTCAGTGCTTGGTGCTTATGTTTTTATGGTAAACATCGTTTCATCAAATCTTTGAAATTTGCACTTCCAAGACCCGAACGAAATATTTTTGCAAATATTTGACGCCCAGCTAAGATGAAACTACCTTACATTATGGAATAATTTTATTTTTGCGTTTACAAACGCGTAAATATAATACTAGAAAAATGCACTGAAAAAAATCGACTTGCCTCAGGCGGGACTCGAACCCGCACCTTCCACAATCCGGGTGGACGCGTTGACCAATTTCGCCACCGAGGCACTGCTTTTCGCTGTCGAAATTTGTCAGTGCTTGGTGCTTATGTTTTTATGGTAAACATCGTTTCATCAAATCTTTGAAATTTGCACTTCCAAGACCCGAACGAAATATTTTTGCAAATATTTGACGCCCAGCTAAGATGAAACTACCTTACATTATGGAATAATTTTATTTTTGCGTTTACAAACGCGTAAATATAATACTAGAAAAATGCACTGAAAAAAATCGACTTGCCTCAGGCGGGACTCGAACCCGCACCTTCCACAATCCGGGTGGACGCGTTGACCTTTGATATTTGATTTGATTTATTTATCAGAAATATTTATCGATAGTTAACTCGTTCGCAACAGCACATCACTAGCAAAGGTGATTCGGCCGTGTCAAGGCGACGATCGACCCGTCGACACCCCTTCGCCTCACACACACAATGGAATACCATCACAGATTTGGGCATGGTTAAACGGCAAACGCAAAGCGATTATTGCTATAGTATCTATTATCAGAGCGTAAGTCTTTAGTCGTTCAACGCGCTTGAAGTTGAGGAATAAATAAATAAATACGGTTTTTGCCTAAAAATCTAGAATTGACTAGCGAACATACACATACATTGCAAGTTGAATTAACGCTTGTAAAAAGATAGTACCATAATAATTATGCGTGATAAATGTTTTCGCCAAACGTCCACCATTTGGCGTTTATCAGATTTACGACAAGCTAATTGTTAGCTAAACTAGATGACATGCAGCATCTTATAACATGTAGTCTGAACCATTATTTAAAATATTTAAATATGCGTTAAACTGATACGCGACACCCTTGGTCAACATCTCCCGAACGAGTGTATGTCAGTTCGGTGGCGACACCACGCCCCTCTCGTCCGCGCCCTCTCTCTATTTCCCTGTATAGACGTGTCCGTTGGCTGACTATAAACTTATATGGTGTTATTATATCACGAACGCATGTGAGCCATATGAGTCAAACTCAAACTCAAAATTTCCTTAATTAATTTAGATACAAATTTGTACATTTATGAAAGTCAATTTTGATGCCATCGGTTCAAGAGTCTACCAGAGGCCTTGTTCTGAGAATAACCGGCAAGAACGAGTTAGTTAACTTTACCTGAAAACGTAACAAACAACCGACAACGCACTGAAGTATGTTTTGTAAACAAACTTATTTTTATATCTCATAAAGTTGTGTTAGTGGATATCATGAGACAAGGTCGAAATTTGCCCATTTTCAAATTACAATATTAGCTCAGCAAGGGGTCTACCAAAAGCCGGAAAATATAGCAAGTGGTCTACGAGACACAAAAGTTTAGGGACCTCTGCTCTTAGCCCAATCAGCAGCTCCGCAATCTGACATGAAAGTCTAATATTTCTATTTTTGGTTTCAGAGCAATCATTTTGACGAATTCGGACGAGATTAAGGAGTTGGAGCTTTCAACGCTCTTCAGGGACCAGATATCAACTGAGAATGAAAGGAAAAAGAGGTATTTTTCTGTCATGATCAAGTATTGATCTCCAGGCCCTCCAGACTCACGCCGAGAACCCCCGAGAACACCCGAGGAGCGTGAATGTGATTAGTTTCTCGCCTTCTCGTTCTCGTGCTCGCCTGTTCTCCGCTTGGTGTCGGTTTTTTGTCCCCTTCAATGGGTTTCTCGGGCGAGAAAAGAGAAACGTATCACATTCCCATTCGGTTTCAGTGCGACGTGGAGAGTGGTTTGAAATAAGATTCACAAACCTTGTTCTATTTCGATGAATTTGTGTCATCCACCATCGCCTGGGCCTTCCTTTTCAACCGACTTCAAAAAAGACTTTAAAAAAAAGAGGAAGTTCTCTAACCGACTGTTTTTTTTTGTGTTTGTTACCTGATTACTTCGTCAATTATGAGTATTACGACTAGATTTTAATGATTCTTTTTTAGGTACGTCAAGATCAGAGATGGCCCGTATAAATTGTATCGATATAAATTCGACCCTTTTTGAACAAATCAGTAATAACAAAAAAAACGTTTTAGTTAAAGTTTCCATTAAGTTTCAATGAGCGCCTAGTAGGCCTATCCGTTTTCAATATAATATACTTTATTTCCACTAAAAATAATAAAATAAAATATTTTTAGCAAAAAAATAGGACAACCGACTTCAATGCGTACAAATTTAAACTAAAAAGTAAGAAATAAATAATATTTTTATGAATTAGTTGAAAAGAGCGTCATAGAAAACCAAGGAAAGTATTGATACACATTTAAAATTCTTTATTTATAATTCATACTCCGATATATTTGGAGTCGGTGCCAGCCTAAGCAAAATAAACTTACCTAATAGATACGAACTTGATTAATCCATTAACTATACATAATAATGAATGATGAAGATAAGAAATAATCCGCCGCTCCGTGAAGTTCGAAAATTGCAAACACTATCCTCCTTGGCTAGCTGGCACCGGCTCCAAATATATCGGAGTATGAATTATAAATAAAGAATTATAAATGTGTATCAATACTTTCCTTGGTTTTCTATGACGCTCTTTTTAACTAATTCATAAAAATATTATTTATTTCTTACTTTTTAGTTTAAATTTGTACGCATTGAAGTCGGTTGTCCTATTTTTTTGCTAAAAATATTTTTTTCATATTATTTTTGATTCTAACATTCACTAAGGCTAATGCACACAATAATAAAGCTGCTGCACTGTCAAAGTCGTCCATTATTCGCTTAACGATCGAGAACGCAAGTGAGAAGGTCGCGTGAGTGTGGATACCATCTCGTTTCTCGGGTCAAGTCTCGTCGAAATGTCTCGCCGAGACTTCTCGCGTGAGTCTGTAGGGCCTATAAGACTACCACAATCTTTCGGTACCTGGACGATAGTGCTATTCTAACTGAGCTATACAGGACTCCGAGATCACGACGAATTTATTCAAGTCCTTAGTCTGTGATTGCGTCATAAGTCTGCCTAACAATGTCGAAAAATGGCTGGGGATAGCTTGTCGGCTAGCGTGGCGAGCGGACGTGCGAACTATAATTACTAATAAATTCTTTTTACTGCAACAAGTAAAATTAAACTCTAAGTTGGTTATAATACAGTGAATATTTGTGATAAAGCACACTGGCTTATGCGTCTTACCGTGTGTGTGACGGACCTCAGTGAGCCTAGAACTCGGAAGCGCTCGGTGACAGCGACGTTGTTCGTTCCCGGTCGGAATTAAGGCGGTGTGCACATAAGTGTGATAAGCGGCCGCGGATTTTTAAGTAACTGAACATGAGCACTCTTCGATCACCAGCAAAGAAAATCATATCAGCCAACATGATCACTATAGGAGGAAATAGTAGCTCTCAATCTCAACCTGATTTATCAAGACTGGGAGTAAGTGACTTGGATGTGAATAATATGTGTATTCGTAAAAGAAAGGTCCCAGATGATGACTACTCGAATCAACTTAGTGATTTTAGAAAAGAAATTCTAGGTTTATTACAAGTTTTTGGAAAAAAACAGAGTGAGAGTATCGATACTATAAGTGAGAATATATCTTCAATCAGAGAACAGCTAACTGACATAAAGGCCACAGCGCAGCAACTAATAGATGAAAACAAAACTTTTAAATCTCAGATAGAAAACCTCACAACCACTGTCAGTGAAACGCAAGAAAAGGTGAAATCATTAGAAAACGATATTCAGGAACTAAAGCAGAAACAACTTCCTGCTCCACTATTGCTACACCAACTACCACCAGAACCTACTTGTGATGACTTAATGGCTGAAATACAAGAACGTGATGATTGGAGTAAGAATATTATAATAGTTGGAATACCAGAGCCATACCATGATGACTTCAAGGTGAGACGAGAAACTGAAAGAAACGAGGTAACCAATATTATTACTACTTTTTACCCAGACTGTCCCGAACCTGAAAAAATAATTAGATTAGGAAAATATGACCCAAAAAAAACTCGTCCACTTAAAGTCATTTTTACAACTCGGGATACAGTTAAAAAAATATGGAAGACAAAGTCAACTCTTAAGATTGATACTGTCAAAATATACTCCGACCAAACGCCCTATCAACAAAAAATAATGGTAAATCTAAAATGTGAGTTAAAACACCGTCTGGAAAATGGGGAAAAAGACCTAATCATAAAATATGTAAAAGGAATCCCCAAAATTATTTCAAAACAAGAATCAAAAAACTAAACGCTAGAGAAAATACACAGTCACCCAAAAAAAGAATTGTACACTATAATGTCTGCTATAACTACAATGAAGTCAAAATTAACATAAGGTCTTTAAAATTTCTATATGCAAATGTCCGCAGTATAGTTAAGCCCGGAAAGTTAGATGAACTAAGATGCGTGATAGAATCTTTCAATACGATAATACATGTTATCATTTTAACGGAGACCTGGATAAAAGATGAGAACGAAGCTCAAAGGCAGAAGCTACCTAATTACACACATTATTATAATTATAGACCAAGATCCAGAGGTGGCGGGGTATCAATTTTCGTACACAATAACTTAAATCACGAGTCATTGCATGAACAATATGATGACGGTAACCACTTTTTATGGGTACATCTTAAAACTCTTTCACTCGATATTGGAGCGATATACAAACAGCCCACAGCAAACACAAACAACTTCTTAGAAATTTACAATGAACAACTCTCGAAACGAAAACGGGTTCTCGTGTTTGGCGATTTTAACTTGGATCTACTGAGTCATGATAATGTTATAAAACAATATAAAGAGATTCTACAAGAGAATAACCTTAAAATATTAAATAAAATCAACAGGTCTCATAGTACTCGACAAACAACATCTAGTGCGACTATTTTGGATCATGTATGTAGTAATCTAATTGAAAATACCTTCAATATGACTATTATAGAATCTAACATGTCGGATCACAAGCAGATTTACCTTGAAATAAATAGGTCCCATCCTGACAAATTGAAACGGATTGAATATGCATCTATTGACTACTCAAATGTATATAAGAGTGCTGAACAAATTTTTGAAAATAATTTGTATTCAGATTATGGAAAGCTCGAAACTACTTTACTGGAAATAATAGACAAAAACAAAGTCAAAAAATTTAAGATACGTAACCCGCCGAAGAAGGACTGGATAAATAAAGACCTTATACTGGAAATCAATGAGAGGAATAAATTATGGTACCAATGGAAGCAAAACCCTCAGGATGAGAAGTTAAAGAAGGATTTCATACAAAAAAGAAAATCAACTTTTTCTAAAATTCAGTCTACTAAAAATCAGTATTATTTAAAATCATTTAATAACTGTCGGAATGATCCTTTAAAAACATGGAGGTTAATTAATCATCTATCAAATAATAAAATAGATACAGGTTCAGCACCATTGAAGCTTAATATTCCATCTGGTTTAATTACAGAAACCACAGAAATATGTGAATGCTTTAACTCATTTTTCGTTACCATCGGTACTGAATTGGCAAATAAAATTCCTAAAAAAATCCATAACAACCAAATATACACTCAGAGCTCAACTCAATCTGAAATAAATAAAATTGTGCTATCGGAATTGAATCCCACAACTCCAGCCGAAATAGTTAAAATAATAAATAATCTAGATTCTAATAGTAGCAGTGGCATAGATGGCATTAGTACAAAAGTGGTAAAATGCCTCAAAAATATCATAGGAGTTAGTTTATCCAACTGTATCAATAGGTGTTTTGAAGAAGCTTACTTTCCAGATTCTCTGAAAGTAGCTAAGGTTTGTCCCATCTTCAAATCGGGCGATAAAACAGATCCTGGAAATTATCGCCCAATATCTGTACTTCCAATTTTATCGAAGGTGTTTGAAAAAGTACTATATAATCGCCTGGAACATTTTCTTTCCACTAAAGATTTTCTTTCTAGAAAACAGTACGGCTTCCGGTCTAAGTCAAATACACTGTCGGCAACTATTGATTTAGTAACAAACATCAAGAATAATATTGACAAAAAAAATATTACGTTAGGGGTTTTTATTGACCTGAAAAAGGCCTTTGATACGGTTGGCCATGAGATACTTCTAATGAAATTACGTAATATTGGTGTTATTGGAAAAGTGTATAAAATTTTTTACTCCTACCTCAAAAATAGAAATCAAGTTGTCAAAATAAATGATCAAAAAAGTAAACCCCAATCAATATCATGCGGTGTGCCCCAAGGCTCGATTCTTGGGCCTTTACTGTTTCTTATTTACATTAACAACATAAACAAGATCGGTCTTAAGGGGAACATCACACTCTATGCTGATGACACTAATTTATTCTACTATGGTCATTCAATTGATTCAGTGATAAGTCAAGCACAGCAGGATCTGGATATTCTTTATTCTTGGTTCCAGTCAAATTTATTAACAATCAATATTAGTAAAACAAACTACATTATATTTTGTGCAAAAAATAAAAAAATTGACAACCATAAACCACTTGTAATTAACGGTGAAATTATAAATAAGGTAAAAGAAGAGAAATATCTTGGGCTTACTCTTGATACTCATCTAACTTGGAAACCACACATTGAAAGAGTACGGTCAAAGCTGACATCATTAAGAGGTGTATTACGGGGTATAGTGCGTAGCCTTCCTAAGCAAGTGCGATATACTATTTATAATTCACTGGTGAAGTCGCATATAAATTATCTAATAGAGGTGTGGGGATCAGCAGCAAAAACTAATCTAAAAAAGCTACAGACACTTCAAAACAGAATTATAAAAACATTATTTCAATATGATTATCTTACACCTACAAAAAAAGTATATAAGGAAACAAATTTAATGAACATTGCTCAAATATTTAAATTTAACACTTGCCTTTTAATTAGAAAAATATTAAATAAAAGTATCCACACAGACATAACTTTCATAAAAAAATCAGAGTGTCAAAAAATTAAAACCCGCCAATCGAATAATATCTGTTTGGGAAACCCCAGAACGAACTATGGCAAAAATAATATTATGTTTCAAGGTGCACAGTTTTATAATAAACTGCCTAAAAGTATTAAAGACGCTAAAACACAATTAAAATTTAAAAAGTTACTAAAGCAGCATATTTTAAAGGATCAATCTTTGTTAAGTTGATTTAGTATCTGAATTGTTATTGTTAATGTATCCGCAGCCTTAGAACGGCGACCTAGTTAAGTTGGACATTGTTAATGAGAACTTTTTAAAACTACCCACTTTATAATGTTCGCGCGCACGTTCCCTTACGTCTAGTTAATGTTTATAAACAATTTGTATTTTCTCTGTAAGTGATTATTTGTAATCTTTTTGAGAAAATAAATGTCTTAAACCATAAAAACCATAAAAATTACATAATCAACAGCCGATGAGATATTTTTACAAATATCTTCTATCAGTTGGAAGAACTCTTGGCCGGATATCGAAAGTTAGCGGAATTCAGTACCGAATCAGTGCTTGATCATGAGTGACAGGAATTATTTTATTGTTATTTATTTATTTTGTTATAATTTTCAAAATATTTAAACTCATATACAGTTACGTGCAATAAAATCGACTTTTTTCACGACGCTTTGGTTCAGTACTCCCTAATAAAAATCTACAATTAGTAAATAATAATTTTTAACCCCGTGTGTTAAACAAGAACCTGAACTAACATTAGACCAGTTTTTACTGTGATAGATTTTGGTTTATTGATTTTACAAATAGAAAACCAAATACTGATTTTTATGAGCTAAAATTTTTGGGGAAATCAGCTGTATTTTAAGGGTCAATAAATCTGTAAGATTAATCAGTTATTCAATAAACAATGATTTAATTAACTCTGAACACTCTGCATAGTCAAAGAAATGGCGTATGACCTAAAAATGAGAAACCAGGGTTTCCGAAGAAATGAGTCTATTGACACCAATACTTCGTTTATCAATGTTAAAAGTAGAATAAATAAAGCTTATGAAATATACATTCAAATTATATTTACAGGATTTATTTATCTAATCTTATTTTTATATACCGATATATTAAGAATCGAAACCTACGAGGTGAGTCGATTTTATTGCTCGTAAGTGTACATACCGTAAACATGCATACATCACTACCTTATCCCCCCCCCCCCCCCCCCCCCCCCCCCGTATAGTACCCTACCTTACTCTTGCATCTTTTTTTCAAAGGTATAAAAACCATTTACCCGTCTCCCTTCCAGCTCCAAGAAAAAACAGAAGTCCGAGTCTTCCGAGGAGTCTCTGAACAACATCCATCATACCACAGACGACTCGGGTATTTGACACCACCGCGTGCGCCGGGAGAGCCCCAAGCGCAGTCCGAAGCGAAAACACGACGACAGAAAAGAGAAGAAGAAGAGGAAGAAACGAGAGAGCACCGAAAGCGACAGCGGCAGCAGCAGTTGAAAGAAGTTGACTCGAAGGAGGTTTTTACAGTGCGGTGCCAATAGGGCCGGGTCCCAAAGCCGTGAAATTTTCGAGGTGAAGTGTTGGCGCGTTATGTCAAGTTGACAGCGCGGGAAAGTTGTGTGATACGATTTTTGTAATGCATACGATATTTCGATTTAATTATATGCATGGAATTTTAAATTGTAATTACTTCAATCGAAGTTGGTTGAATAAGCTTTGTAAAATTTAGATAATTAGAGATAAGATTTTTTAACCTTAGTAGAAAAAGTATGTATTGTATTTATTATCCGGGTACTTTTTAGAACGATTATAGTTTACCCATTATCTTCTTCTTGAAATTCCTAAGTAGCCGAAATATGTATTAAAATGCTACTTACTTAGTCGGAAAAAGTACTGCGCAAAAATAAAAGAACAAAATCATAGCTATTTTTTTTTACTTTGTATTGCTTACTCTTTCACGTAAAATCTACTGAATGGATTTTAATGAAACATTGCAATAATATAGCTCACATATCTGATAACACAAAGGCTATAACTTATACTGATACTTACTGCGTAGACGAAGTCGCGAAGCTAGTAAATATATAAATAACTAAATATCTAATGTTTTTTATCGTTATTTGATTAATTTTTACGTTAAAATTGTGCGAATACAATATTTAATAAATTGAAAAACTTGCCTTATATTTTACAACATATATTATTAAGAAATTATCTAACTATGCAAATATAAATATATAAACAAATACATGTATGTATTTTCAGATCTAAAAAATATGTACTTAAGTATGAAAATGTTATGGATTTAAGAATTTTATTAGATTTTATAATAAAATTGTACGAAGTAAATTTTGATTGTTTTTGTTGACACTCTGATCACTAGGTTAGACCACCTTCGGTTCGAATCTTAGCACGTTCATACCACAAAGTTTGATTGAAATAAACTGTATTTGTTCAGTACAGAATTACCTACTTAATATTGACATAATCTACTTACGGATTTATCAATAAACGGTTTTATTGGTTAACAATTCTCACACACTAATCTGCCGTCAATTATTCATTGATAAATAACATTTATTTTGTCGCCTGTAACAACGTAGGTACGTGCCACAGACTGAGTACAGTGTACGCGGTTTCAATAACTTTTCAATAAAAGTTCCATTTTCATGTAATAAAAGAAATTACCATTAGTATATCACAGAAGTTTTATTTTTACAATTTTACAAAACGATAAATTACATAAAGCTATTTAAAATTACAATATAATTTGACGTTTCAATCCTCCCGCCATTTTGCAGTATCGGCGCCATATTTGTTGTAAAAACCGCGCCAAAACAGAGCCCGATCCGGCGTCAACGGCGACACGTATTTTGGTTCCAAATCTATGGCCAAATGGAAGGGATACGGTAGCCATTCTCCTTCACTGGGGTCTGGAGTTGGAGTCCTGTTGAAGACATATTTTGGTGTTAAATTTAAGGTCTTGATTAGAAAAAAATCTGTCATATAAAGCAGCGTCCCCACTAGGGCCGCGCGGCTACATGAGGGCAAGCCGCGCGGCCAAGCCTCGTGAGTGTGTACGTGAGCGAGGAAGCCTCGCAAGGCCAGGCCGCGCGGCCACAAAAAGCCGCGCGGCTCTAGTGGGGACACGCCTTAACGAAGCTTACACGGCAACCTCAAAATCGTTCCTAAGATTTAGCGACTTAAATGGAGTGTGTCTCGTTCTACTAATGTGTAAACACTGTTGTAAGAAAGAGACACACTCCATTCTTGTCGCTGTCTGACGGAAGGTTTTCCTCTTTTAATATGATAAATCAAATCTAGACCTTAAACGTATACTTACGCATAAAGTACAATATTCATTTCATGATATTGTTTCGTGAGCATTCCAGTTAGATATACAAGTTCCTTGCTTGCACTTTATTATTTGCTTTTTTTAAAAAGAGGTCTGGCTAATGACTCCATTCCACCTGATGTTAAGCAGAAGTGGAGCCCAAATGAGGGCGAGAGGTATTAACTACCCTGGTCTTACCGACCTACAAGGTGCTTCTAGTCACGCAATTTCTGAATACCCAGGATTGTAAGAATCTTTTTTTTTGACGATGGTTGATCCATTTACGGACAATAGCGCACGCTGGCTGGACGCACGGCGTATGTGGGACTCACAGCGCTGGTCCTACCCATTAAAACCCTATCGGTACCCTCCTAAGCCATGGGAGCGCTCTGGGATCGGCGCACTTTACATGCGCCCGAGCGAGGATTGTAAGAACCTAATCGACAAGTCTCCTGTCTTAAAGTCATCTAGGGTCTCTGCACGGTTCAGATGGTAATTAAGGGAGTGGTAGACATGAGGGTGTGTCTGAAAGCACGGATCTCGCTCAGGAGTGCCGTGGAGTATAGGATTAGGGGAGAAGCGCCCAGGTGCATATTAGTACCTGGAATAGCGCAAAGTTTGTGAACCGGTTCTTCGCAACTGTCTGCGAGTACTTTGTGAGGTGTAGGTGTGTGAGTGCGATGTTATATTACAGGAGGATTTAAATGATGAGCCTCATCAAATTAGCTCTTAGATGAATCTTTCGTGAATTGGGCTATGGGGCGACATCAAGGTCTCTACGAATTCCGTACATAGCAAGGGCTTCTGAAATTTAAAATAATAAATCTGTAAATAAATACAGTTCTTACCCGAATTTCGCAAAATTAGTCCACATCATTGTCATAAATGTAACCATTCTGGCATCTTCCTCGTCCATCAGCAATGGTACTCTCTCCATCTCAAATATATAAAACAATTCATCCAAGTTAGTCGTAGCTTCTAAACTGCTATTCGTTAATATGCTGCCGAAATTTCTATTGCCTGTGTAGTTGAAGATATAATTGAAAATTGGCTCGATGGTACTGTTTGCGTACATCTCGCTAAATAACGACATTGGGCCAACGTATGAGAAATCAGTATTTAAGTTTATGAAGCCTCCTACAATCTCTTCTTCGGTTTCTAAGTCGGAAAAGTAGGTCTCATTCAAAGTCCTTCTATATTCTTTTAAATCATCTTTAGGTACATTAAGGTTACGCCTATCTAGAACTTTGTAATCTTCATGTTTCAAGCGATCAATTTCACTTGTGATCGTGTAATAATCTAATACACTTATCAAACCTTCTACCGTGTTCAAACCTATTATAACTGGCACAGGATTAAAGTCTTTACGGTGTTCACCATTAAGTATATTGTATGGTGTATCCAATAAAAATGCTTCCTCATCATCGTACACATCTTCAACAGAAGGCAGAAACACCGTAGTTGGATGCATTTGTTTAGAAATAGCTTCTTCTACTCTGGCTACAGAATTTTCAGTGTATACTTTAAATAGTTCGTCGGGTTTTAAGGAAGTCACTTCCAATGATTTGGCAACTTGACTAGCAGTGGCCAAAGCGTCAACATCAAAGGCTTCCGCAGAAAATAGAGTTCCACTCTCAGAGATTACTTTATGAAACAACCCTTTAGTAGACTCTGAGAACATTAGGTACAGAGCAGCTGTACCACCACTCCCTTGACCAAACACAGTTACATTATCAGGATCGCCGTTAAAATTTTTAATATTATCCTTAATCCATCTTAATGCAGCTCTTATATCTTTCAAGCCAGCGTTTCCTGGTGCTTCCTTGATACCTAGAACAGAAGAATATTTTAGTGTCACTGCTCCAGTATTTTTATACAACGAATACAGGTAAGCTATGATTGTTTGTGGTCTTCTAGGGATCTTTAAAGTTTATTTTTTTTTCGTTTGAAGTGAGTCCTTTTTGTTTACCCCGGCTTCTATTAGGTAGGTAAAGGTTAAGATCCTTATTTTAATAATTTGCAACCAGAAGTCTTTACGGCAATGTTTGCTAAGGCATCACTCTGGGATCTTCATTTAGAATAATATTCTATTGGTCAACAGGCTAAGGGTAGTCGTCGACACTAGTATAATACAAAAAAAAGACTATTAAGGTGGAAGATTAGGGTGACTATGATAGAACATGTATATTTTACAACAGTAATGGCTCAGCCACGTTAAAAACAGAATAAGGAGTTAAGGAAAAGCGAAGTTGTGGTCTGATCGTAGGTAATTTTTATTGAATAGTGTGGGTACTCTGTTTGTAATGAATATTATATTTTTATTTATTATTTAGCAATTTTTCCACTTGAAATGAGAACCTTAAAGAGCAAGACTAGGGTAAAATTGACGCGATAAAAGATAGATGTGGTTTGAAAAACATAAAATAATGAGAAGAACTGAGAAATGGATGCAAATGATTAAGAAAGGATGTGTTTTGTTAGTCTAAAAAAAACGGAAATATGAATCGGAAGTGAATGGAGATGCGCGACGGGAAAGACCTAGGCAACGTTTATCGATCAAATTGAAAACGTCTTCAAAAAGGGCCAGATCGAATTCGTCGAGCATGTATGAGACTGTGAAGAGTAGATAAAGCGAAAGATATATGTAAGAATCGTAGCAAGTGCAACCAAGTTATTTCTCCCTACCGCTAAGGGAGAAAGGCGTGACTGTATGTAGGTATAACGGGTGTAACAAGAGCTATGACAAAGCCGAGATCTACGTATTCCGCTCATCATTAGGACCATTTTTTTCTTCTAGACTATACCTGGGAAATTAATAGTTATGAAGTTATTGAAGGTCAAAGTTAGAATTTTTTTGAAGATTATGAGAACAAATTGTAAACATTATTTCTTAATTTTTGTCCAAAGAAAAACTATCAAAATGATTCGTATTTCATAACTAAAAATCGGGAGTGGTCTCCCCTTGACTTTCTCGTATACCGGAAACGACTCAAAAGTTGTGATAGAAACCTTATATTTTGATGTCATATATGCATGTTAAATTTTCGTTCACCTATCCGAGTTCCGACCACGCACTTTGTTGCTTAACTTTCGTGATTGACGACTCAAAAGTTGATAGAAACCTTATACTTTGATGACATACACGCATGGTAAATTTGGTTGCAATAAGTTAAAGCATACTCGAGTTATCGTGCTAACGCACAGACACACACACGGACATACTTCCAAAAACGGTATTTTTGGACTCAGGGAGGTCCAAAACGTGTAAATCCGTCAAAATCTCGAGGTCGAATTTTTTAACGATTACAAGACTTTCTATACTACGTATACGAGAAAGTAAAAATGAGTGTAAAACGTCAGCACATCATAAACCACTCGATACCGGAGCCATTCAACTTAGCCGACCGAACGTGGTGCATCACCCCAAGTTGCTAAGCGCCTTACACGCTGTATACATTGCGCGATATTTTAAAAAATTGAATTAATTTCCCAGCAATTTTTTTTCATGTTTCTTGTTTTTAGACTTCGGCTTTGTCATAGGTCTTACACCCTGTATATGTATTAGGTACTTACCTAGATTTAGAAAACCATAGGCGTTGAGTCTATAGTTCACAGTCACGACTACAACACCATGACTGACTAAAAACTGTGGGCCATAGAACTCCGAACTGCCTGAGCCAACGCCAAACCCGCCGCCGTGAAGGAACACCATAACTGGCAGGGTTGTATTCCCAGCTATGGGAGTAAAGATATTGAGGACCAAACAGTCTTCGTTCTCGCTTGGGGCGGCTAAGGGGTCGGTGTAAGGGAATTGGGGGCAGAGTACAGCTGCGTTTTCCGCTATGTAAACCCCTGAGTGAGCTGGCGGTTCTTTCGGTGCCTGAAAAAGTTTTTAAAATATAATAGAGGTCTCACTAAAAGTCATAACCCACAAAAGGTTAGCATACTGACGCAAGATTAAAAGTGTCAATATATATATTAAGGAACCTACGCATAACATATTAACATTTATTTCCACAACCTAATGCGCATAGGTACAGACAACAGCACGTTGAGTTACTACAAGCTATAAAATTTTCCCAATCGATTATGCACTTTATAGTGAATCAAATCAAATATCTTTATTGCGTATCACATAACATTCACAAGGGTCTTATACATATCTTATACATTGAATAGCCTTAGGTTGAAAAACGTTTGGAGAAATTTGACAGTTTTGTATAGCCCGACGTGATGTTGACTGTACACCATTCACACCACAAATTATAAATGTAAATAAACTTAGGCCTAATACACACTATGTAACGATTAAAAAAACACAAAATACAACACAAAACTGACAGATTGAGGACCTGCCCAATTTAACATTTTAAAACCCCACATAAACAACATTTTGTAAAACTTGTGGCTTGCATGCAGTCGTAAGGTGTAGTAAATAGCCCTGAGACACATGCAGGTCACAATGCATGGGGTAACCTATGTAAAAATTACATAAAAATAACAAAAACCTCAAAAATATGCGCATAGGTACCTACAGAAGCGTCTCTAGCCAATTAGCACCCGTGTGCATTGATGATTTTTTATATGACAACTTTTGGTACTCCATATTGCCATTAGCACCCGTCTGCTCGCCGTTTGGGCGCCCCGTAAGACCACGGCGACGCTTACCTCAATGTGTCGTTCGCCGCAGTAGCTGTCGCCATTTTGTTTGTCACGTTCACGTTTTGAAGTCAAAAAAGCGTAGGAACTAAGCGTTAAAAATGACGTTATTGCACAAATAATTATTGCTACAGCGCCATGAATGTTCATTGCAGGTAGACTTGTAAGACCATTTTATTCAAGAGAGTGACACTTTCAAAATACATATATCTTGTAACGGTACTAAATCTGACTCTATCGTGTAACCTCGTGAAACGGTAAAATCTGACGCAGTCGAAATTACAAACGGTTCAATTTCGGTTTAAGACGTGTAAATATATTTCAATGCTTTTGCCCAATCTCATTGAAAGCGTTAAACCGAACGCTTTCAATGGAATGACTTCAATATTGCTCATGTACGTAATTGTTCAATGCGATTGACACATGTAAGCGTGAAGATTCAAACAGCTCATTGCGTGCACGGCAGCGAAGCTTTCGCGAGTATAAGTTGGCGCGATATCGCATTGCGCCAAGTGAACATTGAACGTCATTTAAATGATATAGTTCAATGCCCGCTCAATGTTCAATGCCTTTCAATGGCATTGCTTCAATGTGATTTAACCGTGTAATATCGGCTTTAGCACAGATAGAGTAGCTGCGCGGGAGCGGCCCGAACGTCTCCCTCTAAAGAAGTTTCGCTTCAAAAAACAAGCTTACTGTATAAAAAATGTCCACTTACCCGAAATCTAACCGGCACACCATACCTGATGCCTAAAAATTCATAATACAATTCACTTTCTGCCAAACTGCCTTCGAATTTCCCGTATTTAGTGTCGACAACCAAACTTTTTGCTAACTTTTCATCGTCACAAAAAACCGCGCCAAAAACCACAGATAACACAAACGTTTTGACAGCGTGCATGGCTACGGGCTATGTCAAATTATATTTTTTAATCGACCACTTTGCTTTTATAGAAATTATAATATTTATAATGCAAAATTTCAAAATGTTATTACAAAAAATTAAATTGCTTAATAAACATTTAGACAAAGCGAAACGTGATTTTCGTTTAATAAATTTATCTAAGTATCAGATGATTCATGCATAAAGTGAACATTATTCAATAGTTATGTAGGTACTTGAAAATTATGTAAATACTCGAAGATAAGCCGTGCAATATCTTCGTAATAATCACGAAAGTGAGGCTAACAGGTGCGCGGTTGGTACTCGGATGGGTGACCGAAATAGTAAATTACTAGACTCGGTCGGGAATTGATTTCATGAGAATGTAGATAGATATTGTTACGCTTAAAAATCTAATTCTACAAATAATTTGAAACGATGGAGAATTTCTGGCATAAAATGACATCACATTTTACCAATCTAACACTGTTACTAAGCTTTAACACCTTGTAATTATTTGTTAGGTCAACAACCATACTATAAAATATCTTTTTAGACACACGCGTCACCGCCGCTAACCATCCCGCCAAATTTGAAAAAATACTTACTCTCATAGATTATAAGTAGGTATCTACTTACGCTCACTCTTCTCGTCTCCGCTTCGAACATCTCCGCACATCTCCACTTTGGTGGAGTCCTGGCCTGACTATGAGTTTTTCCCGGTTAATAGTGGGAAGGGAATTAGCGTGTTTCACCCAATACTCAGGATCTAACAAACGCTAAGTACCTAGGTACTTTCCGAGTGTAAGAAAAGAAAAAAAATTATTTTATGTACCTACATTAAAATTAAATGTTGTTACTAGTCAAATGCCGCGACGTCTCGCGGTATGTCGCGGTAGGGCTGGCGCCCAGTGACGGCATGGCATGGCACGGCACATTGATTTTAAGTAAAATGCCACCAATCTGCATTGGGCAAGCGTGGTGGACTACTGCCTAAACCTCCTTCGATGACAAGGAGAGGCCTTGTGTCCCAGCAGTGGGTCGAATTATAAAGGCTGTTATGATATGATTCTACGACACCCATTGGAGGATATGGCGTAATGCTGTTCTATTCTGCCGGCATGGATTGAAAAAATCAAGTCCTATCAAAAAACCTTAAAAAAAACAATGATTCCTCATAATTGATTGATTGTTAACACGGATGCTTGTGCATCAAAATTCACTGTACAAAATCAACTCCTAAACACGAAACAAAAATCGGCACGATGCTTTGATTTTGCTTTGATGTCGACTTTTTTACTTCTGCCTATTACGGGATAGCCAAGAATCTAGCCCATACAGCCATGTCTTCAGTTTTCTTCTGTCTAGATGTTCGCATTAAATTGGGTTGTATCAATCAAATGTACTTTGTTACACAAGGATATGTAAAGCATACATTTTCAATGTACCGGCATTTCAAAAAAGTTTATAACATGGTTTGGTGGCTGGGTCAGCTTGACGTTTTCAGCCCGGCCGCCTCCTACGTCATTGGGCCGCCTCCTTATAACGACAACTACAACGTAGTCAAATCAAGGCATCAAAATAACACCACGTTCACCTAACAAAATCCACTCCGAAGCAGTTTTGAATTATCGAAACAAGATCGACATCAAAGACTACAGTATTTAAATCGATCCCAGGTTGCCTCGGACATCATGGTTTCCCGCCAAACACACCCACTTTTTTTACTTCTCGCTATTACAACAAGGCAAAGGGATCTAGCCCATAGGGCATGTCTTTCGTCTCTCCCGATTGGTTTGCTTCAGCGTTAAATAGGTATATAAATATCAATTGAAAGTCAAAAACTAGATTTAAATTAAAAATCGGGACATAAAAAAACTGGAACCCAAATTTTCTTAATTTTGGCACAATTGCGTGAAGCCGCGCCATTAGAATTAACTTTTTTCGTTTGTTTGACATTGTTTGTGTTTGACGTTTCTCACGATATTTTATTTTGGAGAAAGGGAAACACATCGAAAGTTTTTTTTAAGACTGATATAATTTTGTTCATTTATAATCTAAATAATAACCAGAAATTGAAAATTTCCCTCAGTTTCCCACATAATAACTGTGATTAGTGCAAGAATTCCTAATCAGTTCAACCGAAAATTGCGAGAATCAGTCCGTCCTGCCTGCCTACGTGTTGGATTTTTAGCTCGATTTAAATAAAAGTGTTTCTGAAGTGATGGTGCAGTGAACGTTCGTAAAAGTAGCGTCCCTCGGCTTAGTTATGAATAAGAAACCAACTCGAACTGGTCCCCGAATACGGATAACGAGGCCAGCCAACCGCAATCGTAAAGTCGACGGGCAATTAGTATCATCACCTGTAGTCGATGAGAGGAAGTTCATCTACACCTGCCAGTATTGCCGCTTGAAATTTACACAGAACAGTCACTATTTCCGCCACATGACGTCGAACCACGAGACGCAACAACGCCAAGCGACTTTTCAGTGTAACGAATGTCAGATAGTTTTTAACAAGAAAAGTAACCTAGATATTCATTGCCAGACCCACCACCAGGCTAAAAGTAAGTCTAAATGCGAGATGTGCGCGATAACTTTTAAGTCTCGTTACTGTTTACGAAGACACATGAAGTTAAAGCAATTGATGCAAGAAAACGCTTGCTTGAAATGTCAGAAGAAATTTCTAACTAAAGAGCAGTTAGCCAAACACACGCAGAACAAGCACACTTTCAAGAATATTACCTTCCAGTGTGATTTTTGCTCATTGAAGTTTAAAGCAAAGGAGTCTCTGCTCAGTCATCTAAACCGTATACACAAGCGATTATGATTTATGCAGTAAGTTAGACTGTAAGTTAGTTTTAAAGTGTAAGTTGATTGTATCATATAGTTCAGGTTATATTGTATCAAACTGAGCTTTAGTTGGCAGCGGTATTGCATGTCTCTCCAGATGAGAAACCTTATAAAAGCAAACTTCGGCCTTGTACACTCAGTTCGAAACTGTTCAAGCTATGTGTTTGTAATGAGGATAGTAAGTTTATAAATATCATTATTAAAAATGATTAAATAAGTTATTTCTGTTCTACATTGTATATCCCAGCCCAGGTTGGAAATCTGGTAGCATCAGCTGTGTTTTTTATACAAGAAGAATGATTAGATCAAAAGTAATTTGGACAATCTATTGTTGAACCCAGGTTTCTGATTCATTATTTTTTGTTGAAAATGACCTCTAGTGCTGCTCTGCGAGCCTATTCTGTAACTTTTTAAGACAGATGAAAGTAATAATCACTAAGAGAAATACAGATCCATTGCAGTTTTTACATGCCAATTGTCATAACAGCATGTTATGTAAAACAGAAATGAATATGTTATTCACTCGGTGATTATCACTTTCTTCTGTCAAAAAAAGTTATTAGCATTTGGCTATTGGTTTTCGTATTAGCATTATTCGTCCAAACCGCAATCTGTAGATGTCTTGTATGTATGTATAATTTATGTATTAGACATGCTCAAAACCAAGTGACTTTGTGTATTATTTAGGAATTTAGGAATTTTATTTATGGAGATATAACTTAAATGTTGCCTTAGATTTGCGCAAGCGTCACAATTGAAATTAAACTGTGTACTTATGGGTTTAACTCGCATGTATGTCTGAGGTGGTTAAAGCTAAATAGTAGATGTAGGTACTCGGATGGGTCACCAAATAATTTACAACTCCATTTTCCTCTTTTGGGTTTAGTGGCCCTTTTATGTAGGCGACAGGCTAGCCACCTGTCACTATTTTGATTGTGACACCACAGCGTAAAAACATACAGTGGTAGGCCTTTAAAGTTGAGAAAATGGTGCTTTTTAACCAACTTCGACACAACTTTTAACGCCACATACCAATGAGTTTTCAATTTATTAATTCATATGTACGTTTAATCGACACTTATACTGTGAAGGAAACCTGCACACTCCTATGAATAAATTCTTAGGTTGTGTGTGAAGTCAACCAACCCGCACTTAGCCAGCATGGTTGACTAAGGCCTAATCGCCTGTAATGTGGGGTAGGTTCGAGCCCTTCGGTGGGGAAATCAAGGAGCTGTTGAGTATAGTATGTGTTTTATTTGTATAATCTGCAATCAGTTCTACTTTCAGTAAATATTTTGGGAGAGCAACTACTCCATAGGAAATTAAATATGTCCTTTCGTTTGAGTCTCTTTGGGTAACAACGAGATAGTAGTTTAGTTGCCAGTTTAACAGTTCATTAGGATGATTCTCAAGCTTCCCTCTGTATCTTTCAGTGACATTTGAGATCTCTTCCTTAACAGTATTAATCCCTAGTTCCTCATGTATTTCCTAGTCTCTAGTGTACCAAGGAGTATTAGAAATGGAACGCTCATGTTTTGGACTCTTTGGATGATTGTAATGTTTGAGTTGCTGGCACAACATACCATATAACCTAAGTTTTAAGATGGTGTTGTATATAATGAGCTTGTTATGAAATCGAACTGAATTTGCTGAACACCGAAACATGCGAGTTAAACCTGCAAAAATTTGTGTGGTATTTATATCTCACGAACGCCTGTGGACCATAACTGTGGTGCCTTTATCGACATCGACAGTCATCGACGGTTGCTGTATCGAAAACGTTCTATCGACAACTCAGTACAGTCACGAGCAATTGTATGTATCCACTTTTGCCATTTCAGCACCTTTATTTCCTACGCAATAAGAGTCAAATGTGGATACTTGTTAGTGCTCGTGACTGTATATCGACGGTACACCATATTGGTGTTACGTTGTGTCAACAGTATACACGATCTACAGACACCGGATAGGTTATGTTCGGTTGAACTGTGAACAAAACAAAACGTCAGCAAACCATTCAATAGGTTGAAGTAGGTAGTGATCGGTCGATGTAGTGACGCATCGATGAAACATTTTCGATACAGTGAGTATCGATCGATGTTGTGAAGTAGACCCGAAACAGTGAGCATGTATTTTACTCTGTCACATTGGTAAGATAAAAATACCTACTATTCCTAAATGTTTAGGTACCTAATAATAATTATTTTGTCATGTATTTTATGTGTGTGTACATATAGAATTTATAAGAAAAGTTCTTCATGATATAAATCTTGTGTCACACTGTCCTTATACTCAATTTAACCTGCCCACTACACCGTATTAAGGCAGATTTACACAGGATACGTAACTGACTCGCAAAAATCTACTAAATCTATGGGCCCAACCATGGCCATTGAGGGTTTTAATAAAACAGGGTTAAATAAATTTTATGTTTTTAATATATAGATATAGAAACTCTGTAGATCGGCAATGTGAAAGAGAAAGAGTACACTAACACGTATATTAGAGCGAGATAGATAGACGAGATCCTTTCACGTTCACGCAGGCGGCCTAGGTCGGCCTGTTGTCACGTTGAAAAGACAGCAACTGTCAGACTGCTATTTTTAACACGCTTAAATTAGTTTCACCTGTATGTTTGTTTGTATGCAACTGACTCGTTTGGACTAGATTTTGACCCACTTTAAACGGTCAGATTTCATTTAAACTTTATAGACTTATCAAAGACCGATGACATTACAATAATTCGATAAGACTATCGCATTATCCTGATTAGAATCGCCAGGACTAATAAATTAAACGTTTGGAATGTTAGTTCAGCCATACGTCACTAGATGACGTTGTCATTCTCTTTTACATTGCCGATCTACAGTTTCCTATAACTATGGTTTTGATACTTTCTAGTGGGCATGTAGTTCCTATCATGTTACCTTCCGAACACGGTCCTATTACGGCCATGGTACGGTACCTTAGACCATTTAACATGGGACGTGGCAAGCGGACGCTTCCCCTCTGCCAAAGTTCATGTCAGTTTATAAAAACTAGTTCACCGCGATGACCGACCGCCATTTTGAATTCGTATCTGTCGCTAAGTGGACCTCGTAAAAATTATTGGTTGCGGAGTGTTTTCTTGTAAACGACGACCAGAAACATTAAAGGTAAGTATCCTAAAACGGAGTTGCTTATCACAAGGGAGTAATTTTCTATTCAAATAAATTACTGTTTCACATAACAATACAATATTTCAGCTACAAATTTTGCGACAGAAACAACGATATAACAACGTTAGGCGATATGGTGGTACGCGGGTTAGCCGAGCGCGCGAATGTGCGCTCATAATAGCGATTACAATTTTTTCAACAGTGTGCACGAGTGAGTAAATGTGTGCTATGCGTGTTTGCCTCACCCCCCGCGAAAAACGGCAGAATGTTTTCAGTACTAAATCTGCGCTATGCCACGTCCCGTGTTAAATGGTCTAAGTACGGTACGGTGTAGTGAGCTATTGTATACTTTTGTTAGTATTATGTGAGATTAATCTCAGTTGTGAGAAGTACGTAACAATGACTTGTTAAGATTAAGTAGTTAAGTTTCTTTAATAAACATGTTATAAAAACTTGGAAAATGTTTATTTTTATTAACAGGCTAGCTAGACTTTGCTCGCGTGGATATCTTCCCTACCAAAATTATAAATGCGAGAGTAACTTTGTCGATCTGTCTGTTAGGTTATATGTATAATTATTATATATTTCCACGCTCACACCAATTACCAGCCCAAAGTAAGTAGCACTAAGAACTTGTGTTATGGATTATAAATAACGGACATTTTTATTTACATTTTTATAAATAAACTTAAATAAATATATAACCAACCATGACTAGCAAACAAATATTCGTGTACGTCACACAAATATTTGCCGCTACCAGGATTCGAACCCGGACCGCTTGATGAGTAGGCAGCTATACTGACCACTCCACCACGACGGCGTCCTGTTTTACGACTTCTGAGGTGGCCCCTCAATTCAAACGTTTAGACTGAAGTGCAATTTTTATACTTATTCATATAACTTTTGAAGTAAGTACCTATTTAACTACAAAATCCAAGATCGGTCCTACAAAAAATTCTCAGCTACTACTAAATAACAAATACAGTTAATTACGATAGAACAAGAAGCACCTCAATCTAAACACGTTCAAAATAACATCACTTCTACTGAACAAATTTCACTCCGAAAACAATTTTATATAATCTATACTAAAATCTTCCCAATGCCCGCCAAACACTGCATTAAAATGTGTTATATCGTTCTTGCTCTATGTTCTGTGGTTCTTGCTACACAAGTGACTGCTGGACCCTAGATATTGTAACTTTACACGTACATATTTTACCGACCTACATACATAATGTTAAATTAAATCAGAATAATTACACTAATTATAAATATTACATAAATTAAGATATAAAGGAAGCTCATCTAATTGAAATATTTCTTTAGAGTTCGCCTTCTAAATTTATCAACACGTTTTAGCGCTCCATATCAACGTTAATATGCTACATTATAGTGACCGTACGACTGTTGCGGGCAATCTCCGATAGATTGCGCCTGCGTCAACGGCAGTCTCGATCTTGTCAGGAATCGCACACAAAGACTTGGTGATTCGGTCTTGCGCTTGCGTGGTTCGCTAAGTACCTAAATTGAGCACCGATAAGACCGACCTATTACTAATTAACTAATTTGATAATCGTGTGCAACAAAAGTTATTTATTTAATGTGTTTAACCCCTAATTGGGGTCCAAGATTAGGCTAAGGTAGCCGCTGTCACCTCCGCTGCTTCACTTCCGCCCAGGGCTGGACTTACAGTGAGCAGCAGTACAAGCCGCCCTAACTCGTCCCACCGAGCGACCCTCACCGAGACCATCTCCGGCTACCACCAGGGGAGTACACGCTATTGGGCATAATAGAACCGTTCGTCGTACCCACTTCCACCATTTATTAAATTGTTCTGCACGGATCTCTCGTGTCTCATTTAACTTCCTATTTCTTAGGACCGTGGGAGCACGTGAGACCTTATCCGTGGCAATATAGGTAACTGTAGATGGGCTATGTGAAAGAGAAAAAACATATTGACACGTATATTAGAGCGAGATAGATAGACGAGACCATTTCACGTACACGCAGGCGGCCTAAATCGGCCTGTCACGAAGAAAAGACAGCAACTGTCAGACTGCAGTAAAGTCGTATTTTTAATTAGACGAAGTCAAGTGACGTTCACTGGGTTGTCAGGTTTTGATAAAACAAAAATAGTGTTGTGACAAAGTGAATGAATGAAAAAATCGCAACTCGGTATAAAATTGTTCTCGTAATGTCTAATATTTATAACTATTAACGATTTTAATTATAATTCTATATTTTATCCTTTGCTATGCCCTAACAGGGTACATGTGTAGGTAATGTTTTGTAAAACATAGCATTAAGACATATGTATGCAATTACGCATTATGCAAATAAAGAAATAATAACATGTATGTATGTACATTTATAAGTAAAACAACTTTTACGGATTTAACTCGCGTGTAGTTAGATTTTACATTTTGTTATTATTGCCCGACGTTTCGTAACACTTTTCAGCGTTCGTAGTCAGGGGATGACGGTCATCCCGTGACCACGAACGCTGAAAAGTGTTACGAAACGTCGGGTAATAATTTTATTTATAATGTGTAGTACTCGCGCAAATCTAAGAGAACATTATGTATGTACAAAGTAGCCTAGTGAGTGGGTAGAACGCCGCGCTGCCGATATCGGGTACCGGGTTCCAATCTTAGTCGTGCCATGTAAGTAGGTACGAAAGTGTTTTCGTACTTTTCGACGACTGCGTAACGTAGGTACCTACATTCACCATTACCGAGTGCTCTAATGCTACATTTACACGCTTGCCGAAGCTTCGAAAGCCTCCACAAGTGCCAGGGGTGTTTGGCTGTGGTTGGCTCGGCTTGCGCCGATCTGGACTAGTGTCGGTTTCTTAACACAGATCAAAGGAAGCGTGCGGTAAGCGCTTGCGACGTGTTTACACGCTGGTGCATTTATAGCCAAAAAAACTTAACAAAAACAACAAGTAAACACCGTATGCGCAGAGAAAATATTCGAGCAGTCAGACCAGAGGTTGGAAGACGCATGACACAGACAAAATGGCAACCGACGCGTCCGAATTTGTAAGAAGGTAGTAAAAAAAGTGATTATAATTAAATACCAGCAGATATCGACCTACTTTTATACAGTAAAATAGAAATAGTTTCTTTTTTTCGTATTGTAAGATAAGATTAACAATGTACCTACTCATTCATATCATCATTCATTCCTGAGAGTGAACGAAAACTGAACCCATCACTATTACATAAAAGATGGCAACATTATTTCACAAAGTGACATTAGCTGCTGTCAGTTTACTTCGTCTAATGAAAAATTCGACTTTAGGTGCAAATGCGTGGGAGTAAAATCTGCCAAAAACGCATTCAAAATTGTAATTTATTCATAGTGAATATCTATTGATCTGTAATGATGTTTTGAAATCATTACGAAATTGTAAGCTGTAGTTTCTTTCGCCATATCTTCTCCATCTCAGCATATTAATACCTAATTATTTAAGCAAAATAATTATTCGTCCCGATTGGTGGTTTTGACGATTTAAAAGTAGGTTACCAAAGTCCATTCAAATAAAGAGATTTTTCATTTTCATTTTAACTACCGTTTTGCACGCACACATGCGTATTACTCACACAGTGCATTTTTCTCTGGTCTCGCCCTAGTAGATTCATTGCCAATCTATATAATCGTCAGGAATTATAAATCCCATGACGAAGACGACTGACTGTACAGCAGTCCAACAGTTGCTATCATTTTTACGCGACTGACAGGCCGACCGAGGCCGCCTACGTGTATGTGAAATGGTCTCGTCTCTCTATCTCGCTATAATAGGTATATTATTATGTGAGTATACGCTTTCTCTTTTACATTAACGATCCACTGTTTCTTAATCTATGATTAAACCTAAGTGGTAGGTAGGTACTGTTGTATGCGAGTGTGTTGTTTAACCAAATAAGTAAATTAACCACAGGACAGATAAAAGTTGTATCAAGCGATGTTAATACCAGAGCCAGTGTCGCCACACGCGACATAATATTTTTACTTAGGTATATTTGTACTTACCGTTGAAAAGAAATATCTCCATTAGTAAGATTATGAGTCTCACTTTGATTCCTGCCAGTTAAAATAGCACAAGACGGTGTTTTAGATTTATTTTTTAAATATTTTTCCTCTTCGAAAAGGATCGAATATGAGTGTTTACGTTTACCACAGAACATATAGTCCGAGAGCTGGCACGAATTTTTGGGTAGGTATTTGAGGCAAGCTGAAAACTTGTCCTATACCTCTCCTATTATACCCCAACAGGGAACTGCAGACCTGGCTGGTGAGTAGTGGGGCTAAATTAACCCCTAAATTTTTAAAAATATTATTTTGTAATTTGAAAAATATATTTGAGGCAATATGCAATTTTTATATGTTGTAGTTTAATGTATAAAGAATTAAAAAAAAATAAGCCAGACGATTTGGTCGGGATTTTATAATCGCCAGATGCGTGCAAAAATATTTTGCAAAAAAATATAAAAAATATATTTGAGGCAACTTGAAATTTTAATAGGACATTATTTATAACTAAAAAATAAGATCCTCAAAAAGACAGGTCATTTCTGTGGGACTTTCTACCTGCCAGGTGATCCAACAAGTTATGTATAGGTACGAGTGCGTAGCGCTATAGACAAGCTGTAGAGTGAGAGAGAGAGTTTATCGGCAGCTGTCTGCGTTCTTGCTTGCCGCGTTATTATTGGCTCTGGCGAGGTCACGTGACTTACAATAGCCATGAGGTTTTCAGTCGGAATTTCGGAGTCGTTATTCTCAGTCGTAGAATTTTAATATTGTTGTTACACGTTTTATAAGGTAAATAATTTTAAAATGTCTGGTAAAAAATTAGTTTGTGTCATTTGCAAAAAAAGTGATGATAAAGTGATTGCGTTTGTAGAGAAAACTCTCAAAAAAAGATTTAAGTATTGTATTAATTTAATTATTTTTCAAGTAATATATGCTCACAAAATCGATCTGATGCAGATGAATCGGAAGAAGATTCTGATAGCTCTGATGAAGGACCATCCTCAGATGATGAATAAAAATTTATTTGTGACATGGGATGAATTAAATTTATATTTTTGTACTCATAATTCTGCAGTTGTATAATTATTATATCTCAATAAATCTGACTTTGTGATTTTGTATTTTTGAAATCGTTACTTTTTTTATTTAATACGTTAGCCATTATTAATTTCAACATGAAAAAAATATTCAATTTCTGTATAAATGTTAAATTTGAATACTGTCCCAAAAAAAAGTAATTTTTTTAATTTTAGATAATGTGGCGAAAATATGAATCCTATTAAAAAATTATTGAAACAAAAGTTTTTGGAAAATAAATTTTCTAAAGAAAATGTTTTTTATGATTTGTTGAAAAAACCATTACATTTAGATTTATATTTAAATTGACTAGATAACAAATTTTATATGATAAAAAAATATAACAAAATAAATATATCCATTTAACACGCACAAATCAACACAATCATTTTTATATGAACCGTTTTTAGTAGAAATTCACATTTTTTTTTATTTTTTACTCAGAAATTTTAAATTGGAACCTCGTGGCTATTGTAAGTCACGTGTCCTTGCCAGAGCCAATAATAATGCGGGAAGCAAGAACGCAGACAGCTGCCGATAAACTCTCTATCTCACTCTACAGCTTGTCTATATAGCGCTACGCACTCGTACCTATACATAACTTGTTGGATCACCTGGCAGGTAGAAAGTCCCACAGAAATGACCTGTCTTTTTGAGGATCTTATTTTTTAGTTATAAATAATGTCCTATTAAAATTTCAAGTTGCCTCAAATATATTTTTTATATTTTTTTTGCAAAATATTTTTGCACGCGTCTGGCGATTATAAAATCCCGACCAAATCGTCTGGCTTATTTTTTTTTTATTCTTTATACATTAAACTACAACATATAAAAATTGCATATTGCCTCAAATATATTTTTCAAAATAAAAAAATAATATTTTTAAAAATTTAGGGGTTAATTTAGCCCCGCTACTCACCAGCCAGGTCTGCAGTTCCCTGTTGGGGTATAATAGGAGAGGTATAGGACAAGTTTTCAGCTTGCCTCAAATACCTACCCAAAAATTCGTGCCAGCTCTCCTACTAATAGTTACTCATAACCAGCACCCGCCCGCCTACTTACGACTTCTAACCTCTTTTATTTCTGTGAAATTTAATTTAAAAAGACCCTTTCGTGACTCAATTCACCTGCTGTCTACCACCTAGGTGCATTAAGTCAAACAAAAAGTATAGGTACCTACTTACCTTCAGTTCAGCTTAATAAAATCTACCAAATAGTATTTTTATTCACCTGAGTGCGTATTTCGCATGTTTAATTCACCTGGGTGAGTAGAAAACTCTGTTGGTAGCCCTAATGCACCCAGCCCGCCTATCATGACCACCGAAACACGATTTATGATATAGCCATTTATCGCGTTGAACTGTCATGCTAGGCGGGCAGGTGAATAAAATACTATTTGGTAGGTTTGATTCACCGCGGTGAATAAGGTACCAACCTACTAATTGGTTGACTTATGCGCCTAGGTGAAATTAGTCTACGAAAGGAAATTAACGGTTTTCTACGAGGAAAAAATATCCATCCAATATTATTATCCAAGTGAATAATGCAACGTGAAACCTTAAAATACCTATTACGAAAAAAATATCCCATTTGATAACCGGGTAAGCTGGGAAGAATTATTTTTCCTCGTATAAAAGCAGTTATCAACTAGGAACAAGGGCGCTTGTCCCATTCGAGGAGGACAGTGACACTACTTTTAAAAATAAAATTTCCACTGTCCCTGGGGGTGGCCAGTGAGAATCATTATTAAACTAATTCACGATAGCCAGCGCTGGTGGACACAGCTACCTACAACTTTTCCAAAGCTTACTAAAACAAAGTTTCAGTGGTTCCGTGGTTCCTATAGTGAATTTTTAATAGATAATGATTCTTCCTGGAAACTCCAACGCCGCCCAGCGGGAATTATTTTAAAAGTCGTGAGACTGTCTCTTGTGGTCAATCAGGGGGTGAACAGTGGGAAAAACTATGACGACCATTATGTGACATGACATGACTGTCGTGTCAAATTTTTTATTCACAGAAACGCTTTGTATCGCTTTCCACTTGCCTTGGTACTCTGGTGGGAATAAAGGAAAAAATTACACTAAAGTATAGGCTGTTCTGACATGAAGGATTAAAGAACAATTTTCTAGTGTAGGTAATACATGGTACAATCCCGTTGTCCCCCATATTTGTATGAAAACTTTTACCGATGGGGGACATCGTAAATGAGCCGCTAAGTAAGTACTGGCTATATCATACTTTTGCCATATTCGGTTTATTAGCCGACCCATCCTTATATTTCTTTTCTCATTTCCAAATGCTATTCTGATTTTAGCAAAAAAAATTAGATTGTTGAATCTAATTTTTTTCCTTTTATTGAAGTATGATTCTCCACTCTTCAACTGCTCCGTCACGAGCATTGAGACTTAATTTTGATTACCACCTGTTCAACTATTTCAAACGGCGGCGGGAAAAAAATGGAAATAATCTGAGATACTTAACAACATAAAAAAATATAAACATAAAAATAATAAAATAAACAATAATCGGGGTTTAAAAAATAAAACAATCATGTAAAGATTTAATATTGGACTAATATTTAGTAAAGTACCATATTATAATAATAAAATTCATATAAAAATTCAAGTATTTCAGTTTTAAACAATAGCTACAACTTTCGGGTATGGCTTGCAGCTATGATCATCAATATCATAAACAAGTTTTTTACTCCCAAATGATTTTATTGGTGTCGAAATTCTTCAAATAACCCAACGGTAGGTCAAACGGGAAATTAAATTTCCCACATGGCCCAACTATATTGACGATTTTATAAAAAATAACGCATCCCTCCTGTTATTAAGTAGACGTTAAAGCAAAGACTGCTATAGTGCGAGATATAATGTTTTTTTTCTACTACTTCACATCATCGAAATTACATAACCCCGGTAGCATCATATTCAATCTATTCTTTTTGATGCAATCTTAGTAGTATCTTGTTTATAAGTCAAAGTAAAATAAAATTGAAATAAGTCATTTTAACTTTATTTTATTTATTTAAATGCTCGGTCAGTGGTGTCAAAAGGAATACAGAATCCTTATAACACCACCAGTGGTCTAATTTCGGTGGTGTTCAATAGAAGCAGCGTCACCCTCGCCTTGCTAACCTGCAAGGTACTCTGCACGCTTTTTTGATATTAGTTCGATATCAGTTTTGCCCCAATCGAAGTAGTTTAGGTAGGTCCGAGAGTGATTAGTAAATATATAAGGTCAAGATAAAAACGCATCTCTTATAACACCATTGATTTTTTTTTTATCATTGACTTTTTATCTTCAAACCAAACTTTAGTTTAGCCATGACCATGATACGGTTGGGTTATTAGAAGTCGACTATTGCAATACGTATTCGAGTTATCCACAAGACAAAGCAATCCCATCGCACTTTTAAACGTGTCAACCAAAATTTAGTATCGTAACAACGCAAACCTTCGTTGAAGCCTTTGGTACGGTTACGGTAGGGCATGGCACGGCGCGACAAATATATTTTTTCGTGGGTAAATTACTTTTGACCTTATTTTAATGAAATTACCACTATTATTTTAAAACAAATAGGTCGAAAAGTCTCGCGCGATGTACGCGGCGTACCGCGGCACGTCGCGGCATTCTCAAGATGCCACGGTACGCCGCTGCAACAAATGAAACGCATAAAGGTTATTTTCATGTTGTTAAAGATTTTTATCAATTATATAGGTACTGCCATTTATTTGGAATGAATAGACTTGGGCGAGACCATAATTATAGGAAACTGTAGATCGGAATTGTGAAAGAGTAAGAGCATACTAAGGCGGCCCAAGTCGGCCTGTCAGTCGCGTTGAAAATACGGCAGCTGTCAGATTGTATTACTATTTTTCACGCACACACGCGCATTTTTTTATTTTGCTTTGTTATGAAGTTACGTTATGATTAATTTTGTTTTGTTGTAAAGGATACCTTGTGAAGTCGCCAAATTTCAGCTAAATTACATAATATTAATTAAAAATTAAAGCAACGGTTTGTTTTATACACGTTGGACATAGTCGGCAGTGGTGTGGTTACCTAAAAAAATGTAAAGGACACCACAGTGGTGCAGTTTCGTGGTGTCGTTGATAAGTGACGCGCGTATTCCCAGTAGTTCCCGTGGAGTAGTCCCATAATGGGACTATACTTTTTTCCCAGAGGCTCAATAACAATATGACCTACATCGACCCGGCTTTGCTTTTTAAAAATCTTTAAAAAAAAATGTGTATCTACTTACGGACTATGAATTGAAACATATAACACAAACTAATAATTATAAAAATATTTTCACAACACAATTTTTGATGTTTCATGTTCTGTTGACCGTTGACAACGATTTGATATTTTATCGAGTTAGGTAGGTACTTATAATAGTGTTACCATGAAGTTTTTTCAGTAATGAAACTATAATATAACTATATATAAACCATGCGTTTTATGCGTCCGAGTATCACACGGGACAAGTGGGAATTGAAATCCCAATAGTCCAGCCAGTGGAACCTCTGGGAAAAAAATACCAGTACTACCATCATGGGACTACTCCACTGGGACTAGTGAGAATACACGGCGGTATGTGGCATGCCACAGGGTCGATTCGGTACGCGGACGTGTGCTGTGCCGTGCTATGCCGTCAGTGTCCTCCATCCCAATTTCATGAACGCGTGTGAGTTTTCTCATTTCACGAACGCGTATGAGCCATTACTGTACGTATGTAGATATAGAGCATTCATCTGTGTGGCCAAAATTTAAATTCTTAAACAGGAATTACGCCCAAACTTTGCCAAAGCAGAGATATCCGAAGAGGTGATGAGGAGATGTTTTTCAGCTACGGTGTACCAAAGGGTGTGCTAACAAATATTGCTAGTTCGTTTGCTTATTTAGTTGGCTGAAGTATTGCAACTTTTTAGCAAACAGTGACTTCTGATCTATCTGGACTATCGGCCTTCACTGTCCTAATACTTTTGTAGTTGAGTAATAACACCGCTCTTGTTGGATGCCTCAAATACTCTTGCAAACACACCAATAAATAACCTTTGGTATTCTAGCTACCATTCCGTTTTTCACCGTATGGTAAGTCATTACTATTCCTCGTTGCACAACTGGTGGGTTAATGGGAAACAGGGTTACCAGCATCCATCCCCGAAAACTACCATAACACTAATCAATAATACTAATTATTCAAACAACAAAACAAAAATACACTCTTAGAAATAAAAAAAAACGCAGGTATTTACCGTTACGTGCTATACATCGTCTTTACATATATATAAATATATAAAAAACTGACCTTACTTTCCAAAGAAACAAACAACTGTTTTATAATAAACGTAAATATACTAACCGGTAAATCTCCGATTTGGAACTTTAACACTACTTTTGCAATTCGAGAATATTTTTTCTATTTTCATTATCATACAATAGGTACTTAGTTTTGCTAACTTATGGCCAATGTGAAACTTGACAAGCTAGGTAAATCACTTAACGAAACAAACTTCAAAATACTGAACGATTAAAACCTATAATAAACAAACACTAACTAAACCTATAACGAATTAAAAAAGTTATATAAAAAGGTAAAAAATAAATAAATAAATAGGAATTATTTTTGTATCAAAAACAAGCGGTTGATAAATACTCAAAAAAAGATTACAAAAATGGCGCACCCCCCGCGAGGAATTAAGTAAAAAATAATAGGAAACGCGTCTGTCTTTTTGGCTGGCACCCTAAGATGCGTTGTCTTTGGTCAACAGTTGGGGGGTGGCACCGTAAAAAAATGTACTTACAAAAATAGGATCTGTGACAACATATAAGTTTCAACAAAACTACCGCTTAGTAGCTTTCAGCATTAAATGGCAACACTGCTGGTATTCAGCCACGTATTTAAAATGACAAGGAACCATTCTTTAAATCGATTGAAAATACTGCTATTTAATACTGAAAGCGGGCGGTACTTCATTAAAACAATAATAATAATAAAAAGAAACAATCTTACGAAAGCAGTGATGTAAAGTGACTCGAGTCGACCGCACTACACCAGAAAGCAAACTACAAATATGAAACACAGGAAGCAAGTTTCAATTTCATTTTAATGTCTCCACAATAGTCTAAAATAATTAATATTCGCATTAAAAACAAACTGAGCTACGGCGTAGAAAGGCAGAGAGAAACATTGTTTTCGCTTATAATCAACTCATGACAAAACCTGCTATTTTCGACAAAATCCATCGGTCCCGGTTCAACATCGCACCGCTATGACGCCGGTCACCCGACTATGACAAGCCAGCGTCTGTGTGCTTAACTCTATAAAGAAAGCTTAAATTAATCTTAATTACTTCTCACTAAATCTGTCACTAGTTTCTCGTGTCAATGCTGAACCAAAAGCGGCGATTTTGTTTACGGCAGCAAAAAATCCTCAACCATACATACAATTTGTCAACAAAATTGATTCTATTTAACAATTTACTGAAATAACTGTCTATAAAAATATATTATCATTTCAAATTAATTTAAATTATAATGCTACTGGCTCCTGTTTTATCAGCTAAGCTGGCATTATTTTCGGTTTCCTATTCATAGTAAACGGTTTTGGCTGTTCTCATCAGATATTAATTTAAAATTCAACAAGCAGGCGACAGCGAAGACAGGTTACTATGAATCTCACATCGTTCAAGGAGCCAGGACTTACCCAAATCTATTTAAAAAAATAATTTCAATGCACCATCGGTGTTTTGTGAAATCCAGAAACATCGAAATTGTGAAGAAAACCCGAAACGAGACGGTGCAGGATATTTCATTTACAAACTTAATATTGTCTAGCATCATTACAAGATATTTAGGTACTATGTTCTCATTATACATCATACTCAACTAGGTAGGTAATTTATGAATTGCGCTACATACTCTCCGCTATTTAAAAATTATGTAATAATTTCACTAGAACTTACTAGCACGAGAATGTTCAAGCGCCTGGCGCGCCGATCGGCGCTTACGACGAAAAAATTTCCTAACCTTCGGTCCGCCTCCGACGAATCATTAAAAAACTTTTTTTTGCGGATTTTTGTCATTTTTATAATTTTTTTTACTAAGAAAAAATCCAACGATTCACTATTTACATGCAAGTGAAAAAAGTGCGAAAAAAACTCACTCGGTACAACGAGGGGACGAACATCGACATGTCAATTATATATTATAACAACAACAATTCGTTTACACCTCATAGTTTAGCTACGATATCTCAAAAAGTACAAATTTCACGTCAAAAAAATGTATATACTATATTTATTATTAAAGAATGCTCTAACCGAATGCCCCCCGCAGTGCATACCTCACGCAATGATATGCCGAACGACAAAACTACCATCTAAAATGAAAACAGCGTACACCATCAGACACTGCCATTCTCTCGCTGCTGTAAGACAATTTCACTAAACCATACACTTCACAGGTAGCTATTTTTTTTATTTAGAAGCTCCTTTTGATGATTTTGCTTAGATAATCCACAATCGATTTACAAAAATCCTTTTAGAACACTTTGTTAAATCGAAATAAATAACGCATATTCGACACATTTATGAAATGTAATCATACAACAACGAGAAAGCCAAGAATAAACAGACAACGTACAAATAACAAGAACATGCCTTCAGGCGTAAACAAGTAGCGAAAAACAACTTACAAACTAACGAACAAAGTAGCGAACGCCCCGCAGCCAACTAAAAACTATTCCAAACAAACTAAAAAACCGAAAACTCCGCTCCAAAATCTGCCATTGTCGAAAACGCTGCGAGACAACTAATAAATAAAGACATTAAAAATCAAACAAATAATGGAAGAATAGAAACTCACTTCCACGTTTCAATTAGACAAAGAAAAATAACTCTAAAGTACGGCTATTATAGGAACCGATATAATTTTACTAAAGGTATTCAATTTTATTAATACTGTAAATGGATTCAAAGGATTCTATAATTTTAATTAAGGACAACTTAAAACTAAAACTTTGCCCAAACAAATTCATATTAGTAAAATATTTGTCTAAGATTAAAAATTATTTTTCTCCAATGATTAATCTGATTACAATGGATTAATCAAACCTCAGATCCTATAATAATCGCAGTAAAAGCAACATGGCGGTCACGACTCGCCGCTCCCTCGTTTCCTGGCATAATACTCGCATAGACCACATATCCCAAGCACACCTCGGTTCTAATCTAGAACACCAATTAAGTAATAAGTTTCTATAGCTTGGTATTGTGGACCTTCAAGAAATGGTGTTTTGGTCTTCTCCGTTACCGTACAAGGACTAAGAAACTCTTTCCTTTTATGGAATATTGTTCTCTTAGTACCCAGAATCATAGAGATTCTCCGAGGATAGCTTGCTTCTGCTATTTGATTAGGTATATAAACTAAAAAAAATATCTTTCAATCCAAAAACACCAACAGTTCAATCTTGAAGGTCCTTTAGTCTAGTAGACCGACATAAAAAATCATATTCCACCCAAGCTTTCACTACGTTGCGCGTAAATTAAGAAAATCACTTCCGAATTCACAATTGTCAATTTTTATAAAAATACAAAAATACAAAATGGGACAATGCGACCACACACGATACAATCACTCACGCGTCCCGCCTCGTCACGTAAAGAGGGTTGGGGGCACCAAACAAGTTTCCAAAAAACATTGAGCAATTTCATTAAAAAAGAACCACCAAAATGCACTACGTCAAGTGCACCAAACAATCGGGGGAACATACCAAAAAAACGAATCAAAACAGACGGAATTTAAAACAGCAACGGTGTTGCCACAAAACTGATTTGAAAAACTACCAAACTCGAAAAATCATACAAAAATAGTGTTTCAAAAATCATGAACGTTGAAAATGTTGGGTGCCTAGTGATAAAAATGACATTAGGTGTGTTGGGGGCGATATCAAGGCGTGTTTCAAAAATATCATCTAGGAATTTCTAATATTTTTTCGTAAAGAGAAAAACCACGATTTCGTAATTTTATAATTAACCGCTATTAAACTGGAACTATGTTTAATATTTCACTATAGCTACGAGAGACGCCCGACCGAGTGCTTACTGTACTCTGCGCTGTACAAACCTCACATGCCACCGTCATCATACATATCTATATCCTAGGAAAATATAAATATTATTCTCAAATATTTTTCTACAATAATTGCGTAATACTTGAACATCGTGTTTCCCCATTATATTGTGATCGCTGGAAAGTTCATACAGCGCTGCATGTATGGCAAATAATTTTCACTAAAATGTTCTACTAGTAATAATTATAAATTGTACCTACTTAACGTTTAGAAAAATCGAAATGGGTCCACGTGGACCCGCGGCGCCGAATGCACTTGTAGCCGTTTTCAAAAATAGAACACATTTGCAGGTAATTTTCCTAATATCGCATCTGGCGCGTGGGTCGAAATGGACCCGGGATGATGATCCCAATATGCACACTTTGTAAGATTAAACGCGTGCTATAACGTGGGAGTTCTGTGTCAAATGTGTCAACAGATGACGGCGTCGCTTTGGATTGTGACATGCCACGATAGGGGCGTGTGGATATATTTCGGCATTTATTTTCGAGTCTAATATGTTACACTAACGAACAAGAAAGTTTAATGCAGCTTTCAAATCCCGTAGTGCCGCATAAGAACAGTCAAGTTGAAAACGCTCTAGTATTAATTTGCTACAATGTTTATTATTACTGAGTAAAGGCACTCATTCGTGTGCTAAGAGGACATACATATTTGAAAATACTTATATAGTTTACTGTAGCTAATACAGAATATAACGCCGAAATAGATCAACACGCCCCAAGTCTCAGTTCGTGGAATCCAGCATCAAGAATCATACCAAGCGGCCGACGGGAGGGGTACGGCACGACCCAAACACCAAGGCACTATCAAGCCTCATCTCTAATTTAGAAAAAACGTACCACGACACGAAAAAACCGCTTCAAAATCATGAAAAAACCATCAAAAAATTCGCGCAAGTCTTTGCTACAGTCTATGTAATGTCCGTGGTCGATGGGATACGATACTCCTGCGTTAATCCACAATTTAATTTCATTAAGTACATCTCAAGTTAGACCACCGTATTCAGTTACGACCGAATCTTAGGCTCCGAATATACATCCAAGATAATAAAGTCTAGTTATTGCGAAACCACTGCAAAATTAAGTTCCGACCGAGCCCAAAATATCGCATTGAAATACGGAATCTGCAACAACAACCCCCCCTTAAAGCACTGTTCATACCAAAAAAGCAATACTGCTCTATCAAAAATTATTGCTTTAAGAAGTTTACGAGCCAATTACTAGTTATAGTGAGATATGACAGAGGAAGTTGTCGCGAATTTTTTTAAATAAATAGGACTAATAATTCAATACTAATAGTATGTTGTTAGTTTCCTAGTGACAGTTGTCATAACTCACTAAACTAAGCAATCCCCTTCAAAATGCGTGTTCAAAACATACCAATACCGAAACACACACCACAATTATAGAAACATTCAAAATTGTCGAATACATCGAAATTACCAAACAAATGTCCAATTTTAGCGCGAAAAATGCAAAAAATGTGAACGTTCGCTTTATATACAATATATTAATTCTTCAATTGGTTAATATAATATATATTACTATAGACACTAGACTACCATCTATTGCACTACCCCGGCGAATCCAAAAACGATAACATTTAAATACTAAAAACTAAAAATAAACACAAAATCGCAACACTACAGCCGAATCGGTAACGCATTTTTAATGTTTGTACTAAAAACGGTCCCTACCGCCTCCCTGGGAAACTAATCGAGCCTTCACACTTAGGAACAAAACCACGATAAAAAGCTTGCCTCGAATCAAATAGTCAAAAAACGACTCTCGACACGACACTCGTCAATAATTGTCAGACACTTGTCACATAGAGGCCAGTGTCAGTCAGTCACAATTTAATTACAGAATTTGCTACGCAACTTACCTTCTAAAACCAACAGTGCCAAACATGTGATCATAACTTTTCGACACTGACCCAAACATCACAAAATTCTAAAAAATTATGACGAATGACGCTCGTCACTTTCATTCTCACGACAAGTGTCTAAATGGACTTGACAGAGGTCATTATACGACATGACAAATGACACACTTATCGAGAATTGAAACACTTGTTACAAAAGTGACCACTGGCGACTCGATCTATTATACCGACTTTGCGAGACAAAATGAGTTTGAGTGCGGTCATTTATCTAAAAACCGTTTCAATATTAGATCATTAGCGACGAGTGTCACTTGACTAAGACAAGTGTCGTGTATTCGAAATGTCGTTCTACACGACAGACGTGGCTCATCGACGCGACAAAGACAACGACACAAAACAACCGCAACAGTATCCAAGTAGAAAAACCGCGAATCACATAAAAAAAGTCTCGTTAGGGATAAAACCTTATGAAATTCATTCTAGCTACACAGGTACAATTATGTTATCGAGAAATCAGACAATGCACTTATGTCTTACGTTAATATCTTACTAAGTGAGCGTACACGCCTGCGACAGAGTCGTGCGGAAACCAGTGTCGAGTGACTAGTGCTCAACACGCGACAAATCGCAGGTCCACGTCCAGATAGTGCTTACCGACAAACAGACGGACAACTAGCTAAGTTTTGGATACATATTTTTGCTTAAATCGAATCTATTTTCAAGTCTCAACCTCCCTTTGCATAAAACGCCGAAACTACCAAAATCGTAGGTTTTTTTTCTAAACTTGCAACACTAAGCGGCCACTAATGCAGAGGGAGATCGGAAGCTTTCAACGTATTGTACTTGAAATTCTATAATATTTTGCTTAACATTTAAACATTGGATAATGTTGCTTATGAAATTGTTTTTTTTTTATAGGGCGACGACGCAGCGTCTGGTCGCGACCAATCAGAGAATGTCATGTCCGAATGTGACAATTCCACGCGGTGGCAGCACTTTCTCTTCATCAATAGTAGTTTTTAAACATTCAAATTTTAAACGACGATTAGGGAAAAATTTCACAGAAATGTTGCCACCACTCCCAAGCTGAATGTTAACAAATTCAGCTCAGGACTTACACAACTCATCACGTACGATTTCTTTAACTACTGTGCAAGTTGAGTAGTACTTGCCAACGTATCCAAAACTGGCAATAGTGGAGTAATGCTAGGTTAATGTTGCCATACAATAGAAAAAATCTACCATTAGTAGTTTTTAAGTAATACTCAACTTTTGACTGGTGTAGGGGATGGTAGAATGAAGCGCCGAGTGTCAGGTCGAGGGAGATCTGGGTAGGTGGTTGGTAGAAATGGTAAATTTTGTAAACTTAGGTACTTAGCACATTGGGTTGGTACCTTGTAGCATAAAGGGAGAGTCTTAGAAGACTTGATTTAAAACAAGATTTGACGTATAATTTTCTACAAAGTAGTTAATAACACTATATTGCATTGCAGTAATTTTCGATGAATTTCAAATTAAACTAAATCAAACAGCTCTTAAAACATGTTTTAAACTTACGTGGTCACTAACATTAAATTGTGTGAAAACGGGATTTGTACCACGTATCTCTGTTTTAGACCAGTCTCTTAGTACTTAGAATTCTCTAGCATTTAGACTCCGGCATCTAGGTCTGTTTGTATCCAGTCCAGTACCCAGAGTCCCCGATTCAATATCGGGTCCTCAGAATCAACTTCCTGCTACAAACCCCGGGACTCCAGTACAAAGAGTCTCAAGTAATTAGAATCGCCAGCACTACGTATTCGGGACTTCCAGTTTCCCAATTTAAATTTTTCAGTACCCAGAGTCCGTGTCCCTAGTTAGAGTCTAGTCCTTCAGTCCTAGGATCCCATATACAGTCATGCATGTCAATAATTTCAGCATCCTTATTTCCTAAGCAATAAGAGTCAAGAAGTGTCGAATGTGCGTGCCCTTATTACTCGTGACTGAACAAGGATTTCTCAACTAAGGGTCAAATAAGACTCATAGTCCTCAATTCCTAGTCACTAATACCTCAACTCCAGCAGTCTAGTACTCAGAGTCCTAGAACCCAGCAAATAGAGTCCCCGTATACTAACCCAGCGTCTAGTATAGTAACGAGCAATATGTATATACCTTTGCCAGTTCGTGGCTCTTATTGCGAAGGTATTAAAGATGCTGTACTTTCAATAATTGGTGCATATTATTGCTCGTGATTCTGACTGTAGCCAGTCTTACACTCAGTAAAAAGAAACTCCATATACTTAGAGCTACCAGCACGTTATCTAGTATCCAGACTTCTTGATTCAAGTATCAGGTCCCCATAATACATAATTACATAGAGTTACAAACATTTCGTCTAGTATCCAGAGTAAACGAGTCCCCTTGTACTTAGACTACTAACTCAGTGTACTTAGACTACAGAGTCCCTATATACTTTTACCAACCCAATTTCTAGTACCCAGAGTCCCCATATAAATAGTTACCAAGCCAGTGCCTAGTACCCAGAGTCTTAGAGTCCAGTCAACGAGTCCCTTTGTACTAAGATCTGCCAACCCAGGGCCTAGTACCCAGAGTCTTAGAGTCCAGTAAACAGAGTCCCCTTGTACTAAGAGCTGCCAACCCAATGCCTAGTACCCAGAGTCCCCCATACTCAGTACCCAAGCCCGTGCCCAGTGGGCAGAGTCCCCCCGGCCCGCCGGCCCCCCTAGCACCAGCGGAAGGGCACGGCGCGCGGGCGGTCGGCGCCCTCCTTGACGAGCGGCTTGTGGAACTCGCGCCCCGGACGGGAGTGGATCGTCGCCCAGCAGTGCTCGCAGTAGTACTGCAATAACAACAGGACACTTAAGCTGGTATTACACGGTTCAATCTCATTGAAACGTTTTTACTTTCTCGCATACGTAGTATAGAGGAAGTATTGTAATCGTCAAAAAATTCGCCCTCGAGATTTTGACGGATTTACACGTTTTTGACCTCCCTGAGTCCAAAAATAGCATTTTTGGAATTATGTCTGTGTTTGTGTATGTGCGTTAGCACGATAACACGAGTATGCTTTGACTTATTGCAACCAAATTCAACATGGATGTGTGACTTATAAATTATAAGGTTTCTATCAACTTTTGAGTCGTCGATCACCATACATTGTGTTCTTACCGAACTTTGTTATATAACATATGGTTTTTAATTTGCTACTCTGTCTAGGCCCGAGTGATTAGACAAGTGGCAAACGCTTTAAAGCATTTCTACGAATAACCACGCCAACTCTAACATTTGACACGACGGTCGAATAATGCTTATTATTTTATATTTTCCCTATCATCGCTTACACTTTACCACCTTAGAGTGCGTTCCAAAACCAGGTGTAGCCAAGTAGACAGCGTAAGATAGCTTTCTAATTGGTGTAAATTAACTATAGTTTAACAAAACTAACCAATGGTGAAAGCGCTTCTTAATAACGACCAATAGTGAGCTACCATTTACTCTACCCCGAGTAAATTGAGATCGTTTTGGAACGCACCCTTAGACGCATTTTTTGGCTGGGTCCCTAAGAAATGGTATTAAATGTGTGTTACTGTAACAGTTATGCTGGGGCCGCACTTGCGCCTATCGTCCCGAAGTAATGCGTGGCGATACTTCATACGATACACGCAAGTGCGGCCCTAGCAAAGTTATCGCGATAAAACATGAGGCATTTCTTTATTTGCACGAACTATCGTGCAATAATCGAATATGGCCGAAATCATTTCCACACGTGTAAATTGCGTAGTATTATTATCCTTCTTTGCGTTTAACTATGCATAATCACTTTCTTTACTTCTAAATTGTGTGCTAACAATTACGTAATGCATTTATTATAAAAAATAACTCAGCTGTATCGTGTACTTAGTCACCCGTACGCGTCTGAACTAATGGAGAACAACCTCCGAAATGAACAACGCATGTCTGACCACGCAGCGCGATAGGTTAGCGCGCTAAAACCCTGACGTACCGCCTCCCGGCCGATAACGCACACTCAACCCGAATATTCGCGACGATAGCCGATAACGGCCGGTCACATCTGCGTGTATCGTGTCCTAGCACGAAGCTTCGTGACGATAGGCGCAAGTGCGGCCCCAGCATTATAGTTACCTGCAGGCAGGTGACGTTGGCGCAGAAGAAGGGCGCGAACTTGGAGCCGCAGCGCGCGCCCGCGCACTCGTCGCACATCTGGTCGTCCAGCACGTACGGCTTCACCTGACACAACCACACACTATACTACTCCGACATCTATCAAAGTTTTCATACCAACATGTTCCCATCATATAATGATCTGCGATTGTTTTAGATTAACTAACAAAATCATCCGAATCAGAAGGTCTACCTAGAAAAATGACGCTGTTGGCAAAACGTCGACAAGTTAAAACGTCTATAAGGTGCATAACGACCTAGAGATAAACTACGATAACATGGCGCGCCCCTCCAAAATTAACAACTGTTAAAAATGGTAATTTTAATTAATAATAATAATATAATTATTAATATAATATATTATTATTATATACTGGGTGTAAAAGACATGAACAGTCAAACGAGAACCATGTATTCTATACATCAAAATAAGACATATTTCAAAAAAAATATTGCTGGGAAATGATTTTTATTTTTTGGTGTTAAAAAAATTTGCAAATTGTACCGCGCAATGTAAAGGGCTCAACTCGCACGCAACTCGCAAAACCGCGATAATTTTGCCAGACGGCGGCCCCGTTCGTTAGTGTCCGTGCGCATCGAGTGAGCTACATTGAACGCTAACGTTTTGAAGACATTTTTTGTTATGAAATACTGAAAAAAATTATATTGTTTCTATGGACAATAATTAAGAAATAACGTATAGAATACGTTTTCATAAAAGAATGAAAAAAAAATTATGACTTTGACCTTCAATAAAATCATAACTATCAATTTCCCAGGTATAGTCTAAAGGAAAAAAAATGTTATGATGGTGAGCAGAATACATGGTTCTCGTTTGACTGTTCATGTCTTTTACACCCTGTATTATAATACTTACACTTTAAATGTTAAACTGTTAAAAAAATACTTACAAAATGTGTCTGCACACATTGAAACAGTAATTTAGAGGGGCGCGCCATGTTACCGTAGTTTATTTCTACTAGTAAAACGTCCAAACTTTTAAAACGTCATGATGCCACGAATATTCGAACATTATTCAGTATTCGGCCTATTCGGCAACATTTTTAATATTCGTTATTCGGCCGAATACTGGATACTATTAGACTGAATACCGAATAATAAATCCTAGAAAATAATAACCACGTATTATTCAAAAATGCAATAATTTAGTAACAAATGACTATTATTATTACTTAAAATCTACCAATGGTAACTTATGATGTATGAAAACAATTTATTCAGCAGATTTATGAGTACTCAAATTTACAACAAATTGGCAAGAGAATTTCGTGATATGACTATAAATTTATTTAAAACAAAATTAAAGCAAGTACTTATAGAGAAATGCTACTATAATGTTGATGATTTTTTAAAAGAATAATCTTGTTGATAGTAGATAATTTATTTTATTAATTATTCGATTATTATTATTTCGACATTCACTATTATAAATATGATTTAATTTGACAATTGTAAAATGTAATGAAATTTATTTTTATCACAGTGTAAATAATATTAGAGACATTTATTAAACTTTAATTTTGTACGCCTACTAAGGCAGAACATGTCGAGCAACAATGTTTAATATAAGATCTTTCCTGTACTCATGTTCCAACAAATAAATATCTTTATCTTTATCTTTATCAGCATTTGTTGACAGTAAACGGTTGCGCTTTTCTTCATAAATAATACCTGCTTCTGAAAAAAGTCTGTCACTATAGGCACTATTGCCAGGAGACGATAGATAAATCTTAGCGAATTTCGTCAGGACTGTGTATGATTTTGCGTTTGCTGACCACCATGCGTATAGGTCGCCGTCAGATTTAGGCGAGCAGCTTTCAAATAAAATTAATTTCATTTGCATATTCGGCCGCCGAATATTCGGTCTTTGGCCGAGAGTCGAATATTCGTTATTTATTCGGTTATTCGGCCAAATAATTATTCTTGGCAACTCTAATCTATGAAATATTTTTTGTGTTTACAAACGCGTAAATATTTTTAATACTAGAAAAAATACATTGAAAAAAATCGACCTGCCTCAGACGGGAATCGAACCCAGCATCTTCCGCAATCCGAGCGGCTGCGTTAACCACTACGCCACCGAGGCTCTGCTTTCGCTGTCGAAATTTGTAAGTGCTTGGTGCTTATGTTTTTATGAACAACTTTTACGGATTTAACTCGCGTGTAATTAGATTTTACATGTTGTTATTATTGCCCGACGTTTCGTAACACTTTGCAGCGTTCGTGGTCACGGGATGACTAAAGATGTAGGTTGTCATATTTTAGGGAATAGTTAAATCTACCGTCACTTTAATTAATAATTTTAATTACTGGATCCCAAGCAGGTGGTGCATCCAGTAATTAAAATTATTAAAACTCAAGCAAACCACCACACAGCAAGACCTAATGACACCGTGAGCTCCGTTTGCGTGAAACGGAACACTCCAAATTAATAATTAAAGTAACGGTAGATTTAACTATTTCATAAAATATGACAACCTACATCTTTAGTCATCCCGTGACCACGAACGCTTAAAAGTGTTACGAAACGTCGGGCAATAATAACAACATGTAAAATCTAATTACACGCGAGTTAAATCCGTAAAAGTTGTTTTATTTATAATGTGTAGTGCTCGCGCAAATCTAAGAGAACAAATCTTTGAAATTTGCACTTCCAAGATCCGAACGAAATATTTTTGCAAATATTTGACGCCCAGTTAAGATGATTTACATTATGAAATAATTTTTGCATTTACAAACGTGTAACTATTTTTAAGAGAAGATGCTGGGTTCGATGCTCGCCTGAGGCAGGTCGATTTTTTTCAGTGCATTTTTTCTAGTATTAAAAACTCTAATCTATATGGACGACGCTTTAACTGGCTAAAAAATATATCTATGTATACACGAGCTTACCTCAACTCTCTTGTCGATGTCGCCGTGTTGTAGTTGCACGAAGCGTGCAGAGATCGCGGCAATGTACGACTGTTGGTTCGAGAATGCCACTCGCCCCGCGCCCTGGAGAGCATGCCAGAAATATTTATCTACAGGGTGTAAAAGACATGAACAGTCAAACAAGAACCATGTATTCTGCTCACCATCTTAACATTTTTTTTCCTTTAGACTATACCTGGGAAATTGATAGTTACGATTTTATTGAAGGTCAAAGTCATAATTTTTTTTTTCATTTTTTTATGAAAACGTATTCTATACGTTATTTCTTAATTATTGTCCAAAAAACATTATCATTTTTTTTAGTATTTCATAACAAAAAATGGCTTCAAAACGTTAGCGTTCAATGTAGCTCACTCGATGTGCACGGACACTAACGAACGGGGCCGCCGTCTGGCAAAATTATCGCGGTTTTGCGAGTTGCGTGCGAGTTGAGCCCCTTACATTGCGCGGTACAATTTGCAATTTTTTTTAACACCAAAAAATAAAAATCATTTCCCAGCAATATTTTTTTTAAAATATGTCTTATTTTGATGTATAGAATACATGGTTTTCGTTTGACTGTTCATGTCTTTTACACCCAGTATACTAATATTTTAAATGCGAAAGTGACTGCTCGTTTGTTAAGCTAATCTAAATCCATAGGTCGCAGGTTCATATCCGGCTCGAAGGACCGGACGCTGGTAGAATCCGGCTCAAAGGACCAAAAAGTGATTGATAATGATTAAATTGTCAATGCAATTATAACTTAGTGTCAAATGTCAATGCAGATGCATTAAAAGGGTGAGTAGCAACGAGCGGGTCACGGAAACCACGGAATTAAAATGCACGTTTACAGATTGCCGTCTAATCGAATACTAATTTAGTAAAGGTGCATTTTTGATATTAGGTAAATCTGGAAGCCACAACTCTAACACAATTAAAGACAAAAATTTTGAACTTAAACTTATTATTATCCATTTGTCTCTTTCTAACCATTAGAGAACGTGTCACGTGACAGTCTAATACGTTATTTTACTTGTGAGAGATTTAGAAAGAGACAGGTAGGAAACGAAAACACAAAGGTTACTTGGGGTCAAAAAAATTGTCTTCACTTTTTTATTAGTAGTGTGGCTTCCAGTATTACCTATAAATTTCTTGACGCGGACGAAGTCGCGGGTAGAACGCTAGTTGATAATAAAATGAGTATTAAGTTGATTTTGTTTAAAATTTTTATTTGACATATTTTAATACGATTTAAATTTAATCCGAACTAAATAGAAAACGTAAAACATGGAGTAAAAAATCCTGTCTGTGCTGAGACGGGACTTGAACCATGTTTTTGCAGTTCTATTTCATTTCGTATGAATTTCAATCATATTTAAATAATATGTATTACTAGCTTTTGCCCGCAACTTCGTCCGCGTAGAATAGTTATTACTTCGGGCAGCATTTAAATTTTCTTATTATTTCTTCTAACCCAAGCGCCATATACCGATTTTCATGGATTTTACTTTAAAAAATGACGGATTTCCATACAAACTTCCATCCCTTATTTTACCTTCTTAGGGATTGAATTTTCAAAAATCCTAAAATAGGTCATTTTTAATTTCTAACTAAGTAGATAAATACCAATTTTTATCGATTTAGCTTCAAAACTGACGGATTTCCATACAAACTTTTCAACCCCATTTCACCACCCTAGAGGGTGAATTTCCAAAAATCCTTTCTTAGTGCACCTCTAGACCTCATAAGGAACCTACGTGCCAAATTTATAATCTCTAGACCCAGCGGTTTGGGCTATGCGTTGATATGTCAGTCAGTCAGTATTGATTTTTATATTTATAGAAGAAAAGTGTATGTGTGTGTATGTATGTCATAGTGTTTAACCTTGGGATACTTGAGCTCGGGGTCTGTATCGATACCCGCGTAGCAGACTCCGCCGTAGAGCCGGTCCATTATCATCGCCAGCTCCACTGAAATAAGACAACGATCATATTTATAATCACTTATCTAATGCAGAGGGAAATAAATAAGAAATATAATTTAAACATTCAAATACTCGTGGTGCTTAGATTTGAAGACGATTTTCTTTCACTTAAATTTCGTATCAAAAAATTAGCGATTAATCAATTATTTTATTAACTATCAAACTTCCAAAGGTTTCGTCGATTCCAAAAATTTGCTTAACTATAAATATACTCCTGATGCTGCGGCATCACCTGGCATCTGTACTGTCCACATCCTGTGGCTTCCCGCGACTTTTACCAGATCGTCGGTCCACCTTATGGGGCCTATCCAGCCTACCAACGCGGCGTCTCCCTGTTCGAATAGGACCGCTGAACTCTCGTCCTAGAGTAAGATAAATTCACTCACCAGCCTTAAGCGCTACTGAGCCCTCGTCCTACAGTAAGATAAGCACACTCACTGGTCTTAAGCAGTTCTGAGCTTTCATCCTTTAGTAAGATAAAACCACTCATCAACCTTAAGCACTACTGCGCTCTCGTCCTAGAATAAGATAAAACTACTCACAAATCCTTGCGCTACTTAGCTTTCGTCTTACTTAGAGTGAGATAAATCCGCTTGCCAACCTTAAGCACTACCGAGTTCTCGTCCTAGAATCAAGATAAAACCACTCGCCAGCCTTAAGCAATACTGAGCACTCATCCTAGACTAAGATATGCGCCGGACTTAAGCGCTACTGAGCTTTCATCCTAGAGTAAGATAAAACGACTTACCAACCTTAAGCACTACTGAGCTCTCGTCCTAGAGTTGGATAAAACCACTCACCGCGTTGAAGCGCTACTGAGCTCTCTTCCTAGAAGTAAGATAAGCACACTCACCGGCCTTAAGCGGGCGCGGCACACCTCCCACGAAGACAGTCTTGCGCGGGTCGAGCGGCATACTCGCGTCGAGCACGAAGTCTGCGTCGGCAAGCTTCCACGGCCGGATCTGCACCGGCTTGTCGCGGATCGTGGGCGATGACACGCATAAGTAGAGTTTGTCGTCGTCCGTGATGCATGCCTCCATTAGAGCCGCTACTGAGCTCTCGTCCTGGAGTTGCATAATTAAATTCGTTAACATAGGTATATAAGCAAGCGTGGTGGACAACTGCCTAAACATTCTTTGATGTCAAGGAGAGGGCTTGTGTCCCAGCAGTGGGTCGAATTATAAAGGCTGTTATGATGACATACACCTATTATAAGCGTCGGTGGCGTGGTGCGTAAGTGCCGTTTTGAACCCCTCCACGTACCAATTTGTTTTAAAATTTTGAATACATATGTAAGTTTAATGGAAGCTTTTATGGTGAAGGAAAACATCGTGAAGAAACCTGCTTTTTAGGTTGTGTGTGAAGTCGACTTACCCGCACGTTAGGCTCGAGCCCCTCGGTGGGGACATTATACGAGCTGTTGATGATGATGATGTCTTATTTAATTAATTGGTTTTGTTTGAAAATCTACTAAATAAAATCCACCTCAATGGTCTAGCGATTCGTTAACTGAATATAGATTAGACCACTGGTTAGATGCCAAAGAGTATAGATTTGTGCTCATACTTTTTCTAATTATTCCAAACAGCACTAGACACTTTTATGGCTGGGGTGAAATAGTTTCCACTGTCCAGTTATACACTACAATGAGGTGATACTAGAGAATGTTGATTGGAAGAGATAACAAAAAAGAAGTGGTTTGAAGGAATACATAACCGATTGAAAAAGGGGACGCTCCAGTTTGGTCAAGCAAACAATGACTGTAACGAAATTGATGAAAAGTATATTATTATTAATTTTTTTTTCACGCTCACACCAATTATCTAGCCCGAAGTAAGTATCATTAAGAACTTGTGTGACGGATACTAGATAACGGACATTTTTTTTTAATATACATAATAATTTTAGATATTTTATAAATAAACAAATAAATATATAAACAACCATGACTCGCAAACAAATATTCGTATTCGTCACACAAATATTTGCCGCTACCAGGATTCGAACCCGGACCGCTTGATGTGTCCAGGGGAACGTTCATCGACCAAATTTTTTTTTTCTGTAATGTTCTCTTAGATTTGCGCCAGCACTACACATTATAAATAAAACAACTTTTACACATTTAACTCTAAACTCTAAAAACGTAACGTTTTTTTCTGTGTTAATCTGCAATCAGTATTCTACTATAAGCAGATAGTTTGTGATTGTTTTTCGGGTCAAGTGCATACTCCAGCGGGGACAGTCACTCTTTATACATCGTCACTGAATCTGCCAGAACATTTGGTTGAGTTGGAACAGGCGGTTGAGCTGCGGCCGTGTTAGCTCTGATGATTGCGTCAGTACGTACGATCCAAATTAGTAACGGACAATAATGCTTAATTCATTAGCATGCTAATTTCACGACTTAGCATGCTACGTGCTAAAGCTATGCTATTTGATAAAGTCGATTTTTAATTGATTCTGAATAGCAGTGATACGTTAAAGTTCCTATCTTTTTAATTTCATATAAGTAACATTAAGTATTCATAATTTCTAACGTTTAATATTATTATTTACTATACGTTTTTATTTTAAATCACTTTTTAAAGAATCCTAGCCATATGTCTCTATTACGAATTGAAATAGCATTTCATTAATTTTAGCAGTTATTCCTTCGTTAGCCATCGTGTACTGTCTGGCTGAGCTGTGAATTCATTCGTTCACATCGCACGGAACGAAACGAAAAATAGCAATTCATTAGCATTAGAGTTAACGCAGACCATACAATTTAGTTGGCCAACTATCGTACAACTAAATTGCGTGCTTCCACAATTTAATCGTCCTTACATAAAAGTCCTTTCTTTATGCTATCGGCCGATAGTTTGATGCGATCGTTTAGTTGTGCGATTTAGTTGGATAGATGTTCTATGTCTACTGCAATTTAGCTGTCCAACTAAATTGTATAATCTGCTGTGACCCTTAGCAGTCAGTCAGCGCTGTGGCGCGATCCAGCGCGCTCATGTTATTTCGTATGACAGCAGCGGGACGCGAATGTAGACGATCGATGTAAATTAGCGTTCATTTAATTTAGCAACTAAAATTAATTTAATGATTGCTAATAGTCCCATAGCAATTAGATATTATTGCTAATGCTAACTATTCCGTCACTAATCCAAATGTTCGTGTTCGTTCGTGCATACACGACTTACAATGTCTATGTAGATACATCGAAAGACATTAAAATATTGTAGCTAATGGATTGCTTCTGTGCCTACCGCATGCAGAAAGGGGTGACTATGTATGTAATCTTACCTGAAATAGTAGAAAGGCGTAACCCTTGGGTGGAAAGTAACTCTTGCTCTCTGCTTTGTGCGGCCAGTCCACCACCAGCGGCCCGAACCGGCGGAACGACGACGTGATCTCGTCTGCAATTGACAACAAACAAATTCAAATTCAAAAGTATTTATTAGCCCATCACAATTTAGGTACATAATGGTAGGTAATTCTAGTCTGGGGTCCAAGTCCGGAAGCCTCCTCGTGGCAGACCCTGGTAACGTGGTGGGGAAACTCTCTCGGCGGGTGTGTGGCTTTTGATGTCAAGTGTGTCGCCTTGGCATTGCTATTGTCACATGCCATTGTCGAGTTGTTTTTGTTTTCCCACCACGGCTATTTCCGGACGGCCCTTTTCAGGGCCACGATCCGATGGCTGCTCCCACGTTACTCCCACGGACACGTTAGTCGGTAGCCCCTGTAGGCTGCTGGCCACCAATTGGTGCACAAGGAGTGCCTAGACTGGTAGCGTTGGGACGGTATCGGTGTAGTTGCGCTCACGTGGACAGACATTGCCGTCTCGCAATAGCGCACTGGAGGTCAGGTCGGGGCGGATGTTTAGTGATGGAGGGAACACCTTGACCTCGAGTCCCACATATCCCCTGCAGTTGGCACCACCCCGCAGGGACGATGCGTAAATGCATTTGACCCCCCCGTCAACAAAAAAATAATAAAAAGGTAATTCTAGTCTAGGTGACAATAGGTTAGATCTGAATTTGTGAGGGACTGGTGCCTGAAATAGGTTTTGGGAGAAATCTGTGCTACAGGTCACCAGGCCCCACCCTTAGACAACAAACAGTTGAAAAATCCTAGTTTGAGCAAAAATTTAAATAACATAAAAATGCAATATTAAAGGCTAATTTAACGAGAAACAGAGAGCAGTGTGTTGTCATTCTACAGAGATGGGTATTAATAACTGTGTATGTGTGTTAAAATGGGTGTGTGTGAAATTTTGTGTGTGTAAACTTTGCATTGTCTGTGTGTATGTGTGTGTGAGTTTTGTGTGTACTTGGGTTTGTGTAGTAAGTTTGAGTGAGCAGTTACTTTAAGGTACGGATGAGTTTCTCGGTCGCGTCATAATCAAGAGTCTTTAATTAAATATTCGGAGATTACAGGTTCACAGCTAGCTTTAGTCAGAGGGTATATTTGAAGGATAGCGTTTATTTTATTACAGATAAGGGCCTATAAAGGAGAAAAAGTTTTGTGCTGGGGTAGATTTTAGACACAATACAATACAAATGTAGATTATTGCACACTTTAATTAAGTTGGTCTTGCTAGTGGTTTCTTTAGCAGACAAGTATGGCCTGCCTGGTGTTAAATAGCCACTGTAGCCTAGACAGTGCATTCAGCAATGTCTGAACCGCTCCGGACGGCTCGGAACGCGGCTACGAACGACTACGGACGGCTACGGACGGCTACGAACGGCTACGAACGGCTCCGAATGGCTACGAATGACTCCGTGACAGAGTCTGTTCAGAGCCGTACGGCCATAGTATAAGTAAACAAGTAAGTTGACGACTTCATAGAAACTCACCGATCGTGGTTTGTGTGTATGCGGGCCAGAAGCAACGCGTCGCCTCACGCACACAGTAACACTGTGTGACGTAATCTAACAGAACTAGCGAATACCTTACTCAAGGCTGCGCGCCGTACGTAACAGCGACCGTCGCTCGTCGCTTCGCTTAGGTACTAAGCTGCCCCAGCATATTTTATGATTACAAACCCTATGCCGTCCTATACGAGTAGGCTAATTATCGTTCGCGCGGGGTCTCAGTCGGCGTACTTGTTTACTTATACTAAGGTACGGCTGTCGCGAAATACGAACGGACATATAGCGGTGCAGCGAGTCAAGTCATTCAAGTTCTGGGTACTTGGAGTGTTTACGTATGCCGCGGACGCTGTCGGGTGCTATGGCACGCGTACGGCTCCGACGGACGCGATAGGCCTCTATTGCAGATTGTCTCTGATGACATTTTCTGCGTCACCGGGTTTTTAAGAAGGCGAAGACCTTGGGGGGTCCTCAAGCCTGTAGGTCGAACGTTCCCAGGGGATTACTGGGCGACCGAGCATCTCCCCAGTCTCTCGACCGCCTAGCGTCCCTAGGGCGTTCGTGTCGGAAGGGAGCGACATGCCCGAGGGTGCCTCTAAAGGCTCCTCGGACCTCGGCTCGGGCACATCGTGTCGTGGCCGAGGCGGGGAGAAGCGCCCGGTACATGTCTGTACCGGCTATAGCGCGTCGTATGTAGACCTGGTCTTCGCACCCTTGTTCGACAAGTGCGGTGTATAACAACCTCCGCGGTATGCGTACGCATCGGTCTGAATCGTACCCAACCCCATATCGGCTGGTCGGTGGGTTTGGTGTCAAGACTCCATTACTCACCAACAGAAAAACAGCGCTACATAAATGTAGTGTTATTTGTCTGTGGTCTTCTGTAAGGTGGAGGTACTTCCCCAGTTTGGGATTACCAACTTCGCGCGGCTGGTCCGCTGTGCCCTAGCTCAACTAAAAATTATTTTTAAATATAAAAAAAACCTAAAAACGGAGAAATAAAAATTCTGTTTATAAAAATCTAAATGATTTTTTGAGGTCGGTCCCAAATACAAGTGACAACGTTTATTCCAAATATTTAGATTTTTATAAACAGAATTTTTATTTCGCCGTTTTTAGTTCTAAAGGCGGTTTTTTTAAATTTAAAAATAATATATTTTTTGCTTTTCAGTGTTTTAAGTAAGTACCTATATAAATTGGATCGCGATAAAAGACGGTAGCAGGTAGTTTTGCTCCCGTTTCGCTTGTCTTATAACAAACTAGCGACCCGCCCCGGCTTCGCACGGGTGCAATGCTTATGTAAATATGATTGTATTATACATATAAACCTTCCTTAAGAATCACTCTATACCGCATCAAAATCCGTTGCGTAGTTTTAAAGATCTAAGCATACATAGGGACAGACAGACGGCGGAAGCGACTTTGTTTTATACTATGTAGTGATCATGGCGAAGCTAATGGGGTTTCACTGCTATGGTTTCGCGGCGGAGATGTGCTAGCGGCGTTAACATCAGGTAGGCTAGGAGTTATTTGCTCCGAAAACAATTCCCGTTAATTTAAAATTTCGCCATTGCGTTATCTAATAATATAAAATTCTCGTGTCGCGGTGTTTTTGGTTAAACTCCTCCGAAACGGCTTTCCCGATTCTCATGAAATTTTGTGTGCATATTGGGTAGGTTTAAGAATCGGACAACATCTATATTTTACACCCCTAAATGTTAAGGGTAATCCAACCCTAAATTTTTTTTTTCAATTTTAGATATTTTTTTTTATGATACAGCATTAAAATGAAAATGAAAATGAAAAAGCTCTTTATTTAAATGGACTTTGCTAAGTACTTTTAAATCGTCAAAACCCTACCACCTTTAAAAATACATACAACCCTAAATTTTTACTTTTTTATCACCAACCCCTATTATTTATAGCCATTTTAGTAATTAATTCATTTTTGTAAGGCAAAATAACATTTGCCGGGTCAGCAAGTCTTATATATAAAATTTTCATGTCACAGTGTTAGTTACCGTACTCCTCCGAAACGGCTTCACCGATTTTCATGAAACTTTCTATGCGTATTCAGTAGGTCTGCGAATCGGCTACTATCTAATTTCCATACCCCTAAGTGATAAGGGTTGTTCACCCTTATTTTTTTTTGGACGAAATTTTTTGTTTTTATTTTTTATTATGCGGCATTAAAAATACATACAACCCAAAACTTTTACTTTTTTATCACCAATTCCTATTTTTTTATAGCCATTTTAGTAATTTAATCATTTTTGTAAGGCAAAATAACGTTTGCCGGGTCAGCTAGTTAGGTATATATCAAATCTGCACTATCACAATAACACAGGCAAGAAAGCTCTGCATTCGTGCATTGTTTGCGCGGCCGTTGCTAAGCAACCAATGGACTGTTTTCTGCAATGGTCGATAAACATTTGTCATTGAAAATCTAATCATTCTAATTGAATGCCTTCGTGGGATTCTATTCATGTGTTTGACACAGTTTGCTTGGAAATTATTGGCATTTAATTCTTATTGCATTTAATGACCCAAATTTTAAAATTAAATAAACAATATTTTTATAATTAAACTTAACCATTGTTCCTCATTGATAACAAAGTTAGATAACTGGTTTTATACAACGTAAGACAATTCTTCCTAGTTAATCCGGATATTACGTAAATTGGTTTTTTTTTCTTCGTGTAACTGTTTGCATCAATTGTATAAATATCATTCTATAATATCATCAAACAGTTGAACTGACGTATGGTAAAGGTCGCCGGAAGCCGCTGGATGCGGGCAGCGAAGAAACGATCAGGTTGGTGAACCTTGGTGGAGACTTATGTTAAACAGTCTGAGGCTGATAAGATGATGATGATATTTCTAACAGACAATTTAAATTTTGAACGTCTCTAATTTACAACTTAATCGTAATTATAATGCTAATTGACAAGGATTTCATTGATTTTTTTAAATTGATTTAATTAATGTATAATATAAAAATTATTATTATGTAATATTTGAAAAATTAATTTTAAAATTATAATTCAATAGCTACGATAAATTGTTGTTAATGCGATTACTTACTAATAATGAATTTGTTGAAAATGTAAATTTTATTGTGCTCGCATTTTTTCATAGAATGTCGTGTAACATTAAGATCAATAAAATCGCAGAAGAGAAACAACGGACAAGACAGCCGCGACTTTATCTTGGCTATGGAATATAGATCTTGGAAGTAGGCCGTCTAAGTGGGCCTCGCAGATTCTATGCAAGGTTATACGCTGACGTTGACAACTGCAATCGGCTTCATCGGAGTTTCCTGCTCATCTATTGTCGTAGGTGAGAAAGCCGTCTTGGTGGAGTGGTCAGTATAGTTGCCTACACAACAAGCGGTCCGGGTTCGAGTCCTGGTAGCGGCAAATTTTGTGTGATGAACACGAGTATTTGCTGACGAGTCATGGTTGTTTATATATTTATTTAAGTTTATTTATAAAAATATCTAAAAATATTATGTAAAAAAATGTCCGTTATCTTGTATCCATTACACAAGTTCTTAATGATACTTACTTTGGGCTAGATAATTGGTGTGAGCGTGGAAAAAAAAAAAAAAAAAAAAAAAAAAAAAAAAAGGGAAGGCGATAAAACGTGACGTAGACAGGGTACTCACACGTTTATTGTAAGAAATTGTTGGATTACACCATAGATATAGAAAACTGTAGATCGGCAATGTAAAAGAGAAAGAGCATACTAACACGTATATTAGAGCGAGATAGATAGACGAGACCATTTCACGTACACGCAGGGGCCTTTGTTTTTTTGGTTACGGTGGGAAATCCATTTACGGACCATACCGCACGCTGGCTAGGCGCACGACGTGTTTGGGACTCCCCAAAGCGCCGGTCCTACCCACTAAAAACCACAGGTACCCTCCTAAGCCCTTCTGGGGGCGTTTTGAGCTCGGCGTACATTACGTACACCATTCACCAAAACGTCCCCGGACACGCAGGGGGCCTAGATCGGCCTCTCAGTCACGTAGAATGGACAGCAAACTGTAAGACTTCAGCACTATCACAGTATACCGAGAACAGTAGTTTATCTGCGGGCTGTCGGCTAGTTATTAGCCTACTCTTGCGTTGACGCTAGGGTTCTTTAATGTGCCGGGCGGGAACGAGCGGCGAGCGAATGTGCAATGACATAAAAACGCGCGATCACACCGAGACGGCGAGACCACCTTATGCCCTCATATTTTATGTCAATGTGTGCGTCACAGTGCGTGCGTACACGGCGCCGAGTACGCACGCACACATTCTAATGGATAGCGGCCAGTTTGTATGAAGACGTGTTACTGTTCTTGGTATACTGTGGTACTATTTTTCACGCACACATGCAGATTACTCACACATTGGTGCATTTTTCTCAGTCTCGCCCTAGTCGATTTGATAATCGTTCGAGTCGATAATCCTTAGTTTTTTAAACAAATGATTATTGAGCATCGTTCAAATTAAAAATTGTTTCAAAGTTTTATTTAATACTAGCTTTTGCTCGCGATTCGTCCCGTGGGTTTTAAATTCGAAAAATCGTAACATACAGCATTCTTAATTTTTATCCGTAAGCCATATACCATTTTGTACGGATTTTACTATAAACACGACGGATTTATCATACAAACTTTCATCCCTTATTTCATCCCATTTAGGGTTTGAATTTGGAGATATTCTAAAATAACCCTTTCTTAATTTTCAACCGAAAGGCCATATAGAAATTCTTATAGATTTGACTTCAAAAATGACGGATTTCTCATACAAACTTTCATCCCCTATTTTGTCTATGTCCAGGACCAAAAACCGTTGGCAGAAGCCGGTAACCAGCTTTACTTATTGATACGCCGTAAGGCATGTAGCATTGGATTAATAATGTAGAAGCGTCGGTGGCGTAGTGCGTAAGAGCGTCGCCTCCCACCCGGGAGGCACTGGGTCGATCCCCGCCACGTACCAATGTGTTTTACAATTTTGAATTCATATGTACGTTTAATCGACGCTTTTACGGTGAAGGAAAACATCGTGAGGAAACCTGCACACACCTATGAAGAAATTCTTAGGTGGTGTGTGAAGTCGACCAACCCGCTTGGCCAGCGTGGTTGACTAAGGCCTATCGCTCCTAATGTGGGGCAGGCTCGAGCCCCTCGGTGGGGACATTATATGAGCTGTTGATGATGAAGCCATGTAGGATCGTAGGTTGGTTGTGGGCTTACCTTCATCAATGTCAGGAGGCAGTCCTCCAACGAACACCTTCCGACTGAACCGCTCGCCGTGCTCCGAGCCCGCGGACACTGGCGAAGACCGCGCCGGGGAGCCCAGCGCGCTCACGCACATAGACAGACCTGAAATCAGATCAGACAGTTTAATGGTTACTACCATAGATATAGAAAACTGTAGATCGGCAATGTAAAAGAGAGAGCATACTAACGCGTATATTAGAGCGAGATTCATAGACGATACCATTTTAAGTACACGCAGGGGGCCTAAGGAGGCCTGTCAGTCACGTAGAAAAGACAGCATCAGACTGCAGTACTATTTTTCATGCACACATGCGCATTACGCACACATCTGTGTATTTTTTTTGGTCTCACCCTAGTCGATTCATTGCCAATCTATAAACGTCAGTAATAATAAATCTATGGTTACTACCTACCTGTCTAAAAACATTTTATTGAGACCAATCCAATAAGTCCCAACAATATGCGTCTTCTGAGATTTCCAGTGTGTCGACGGAAACTCAAGTGAGCAGGATAGACTCGCAACTTGTTAGAAACGGGACTCGGCAGATATGCATTTAGTCAGAAATTCGGGATATTTGAAACCATCCATACAATCCAGATTGATGTAAACAAAAATGGTCAAATAAAGAGTAAGTACTGACCAGAATCTATTTAATAAACAAAATCAGATAACAATGCACTCTGCAAATGAATCGTCGGTGGCGTAGTGCGTAAGAGCGTCGTCTCCCAACCGGGAGGCACTGGTTCGATCCCCGCCACGTACCAATGTGTTTTCAAATTTTGAATTCATATGTACGTTTAATCGACGCTTTTACCTTGAGGGAAAACATCGTGAGGAAACCTACACACACCTATGAAGAAATTCTTAGGTTGTGTGTGAAGTCGACCAACCCGCACTTGGCCAGCGTGGTTGACTAAGGCCTAATCGCCCTAATGTGGGGTAGGCTCGAGCCCGAGGTGGGGACATTATATGAGCTTTTGATGATGATAGATTCAGGTTTTTTTTATTTAATTTAGCTTTTAATCAACTATGAATTCATAATATAATTAAGGCTGTTAATAAAGTCCCTTCCCTTTATTTCTGACACTATGTTATTTAGCAAAAATGCTCCATGTGGCAAAGCCGTGGGACGCCCTGTATAATGTATCATGAAAATGCTCTTACCATTTGCGATTCGTCGCCATGGAAATAATTGGATATAACTAGGAAATAACACTTGTCCTACAATTTTGTATTTCCATGGAAATAGTGAGATACACCCCCAAATTCGAGCGGCTAGCCCACCACCAACTCATGGTCCTATTTGCCTCACGGCGTACGGACCGAAATCGTTGGGAGAAGGCGGCGGTACTTGTATTGGCCCTTTCCCATCCGCACTGCCTTGACTCCCTACAAAACTTTATACTCTTCGTCCTTTGTTGCCAACTCTCCGCCTTCTGGGGCTGGAAACGATACAGTACGTGACTTCGCGTCGGGCGTCTCTCCGTCTCTTTACCTTTATCCTACTGGAAAGTTCGTCGAATGGTGTGCCAGGAGCAGGCCCGAGCCGCCCCTATGTGCGAGGTGTGCGGCGCACACAGGCGCCAAGGCAATAGGGGCGCCAGATGATATATCATCTCCATAGTATTAGTGCAAGATGACAAAAAAACGCTTGTTCCCAACGAGTCGCACTGTAACACGTTGGGACAATTCATATAAATGATACTTATTATTATAAAAGATTATTTAACCCAATTATGATTATGATTAAATAGTATGCTAAACATCTCCTGCATAGTCATGGTAGCCTGGTACTTCATTAAAAATTGGTTGTCTGTAAAGTCGGTTTACTGACGATAGTTGAACGTGACAACGTCTTAAGAAAATACTGATGGAATGGTAGCATTTTTCAAAAGAAAAATTTTATTTCATTTGTTTAATAGATTTTTGCTTGCACTTCAAGCCTTACATGGAACGCCTCAGAGCGAGGTAACGCCGCATGCGTCATGTTTTTTCGTGCGTGCAGCCGGCTCTATCGAATTATAAGACGTTTTCACGTCAAAAAGATGTCCAAACGTGTTACAGTGTGACTGGTTGGGAATTATTTTACAAAGTTGTCCCAACGAGTCACAGTGTTACAGGTTACAGTGTGACTCGTTGGGAACAAGCGCAAAAAAAGAGGCGCTTCATAGGTCTCGCACACAGGCACTGCTGGGGGTCGGCGCGGCCCTGGCCAGGAGTGTGCGAATGCCCTACCTCGACTCGTCTGCTACTCACCAGCCGCACTGAGCCTCGACACCACATCCTGAGCCTGGTCCGGCCCAGCCGGCGACCCGGCACCCGCGCCGCTGGCCACCGCCGCCTCCTCCACGCCGGGGAAGAACGGGGACTTGCCTGTGGACAACAAGAGAACAGCATTATAATACTTGTCGAAATTAGCATTAAGGATTTCTTCGCAGTTTCCTGATTGAACTCGCAAGTCTTCGCGCGAGCAAACATTACTTTCATCGCGCGATCAAAAAGCATCGTGTCAGCATACGATCGACGCTAATTACGACGAATGACCTTAAACAAGATGAGCTGTAACTAACCATAGTTTGTTAGTCCCTTAGTAAAGTTTAGTAGTTTTCGTTTGGGTACAAATTCTGTACAGATTCTTTTCCGATAATCCCATCTTGACTTTTCGGATTTCAGATCGATTTCAAATGCGGCACTCAGCTCCCTTCATCAATAATAAAAGGGCTGATAATCTTTAAACGACTTAACAGACATTCTTGAATCATAGCTAAGGCCAAAACTGCACTAACGGCTGGTTGTGTGCCGTGAAGGCCGCAATTAACTTTTATATGAAACCCATTATAGGCAAAATGAAAATGAAAATGAAAAGCTCTTTATTTAAATGTTCCTTGCTAAGTACTTTTAAATCGTCAAATAACACCATTTCGGGACGAAATAATTATTTTAAATCAAGTCAAATCAAATGGTTTATTGCTCCATAATGTAACATACAGATGGTAAAAATACTTTACTTTACATAAATAATTATTAGTATGTTGAGACGGAGAAGAAATGGCGAAAGAAACTCCACAGCTTACAATTTCGTAATGAATTCAAAACATCATTACATGTCAATAGATATATCAATATGAATAAATTACAATTTTAAATGCGTAAATTTTGGGCAGATTTTACTCCCACGCATTTGGATCATTTAAATAATCATTAATCTTGTAACAAGTAAAACTGGAAGCCAATAAAAAATTGAAGTAAAAAAAAATTCCTGGAAATTTCTCTTTCTAACTACTAAGAGCACACGCATTACACGATCACGAGATAGTCGTGATGATGGAACTGAAACATTCAAAAGTTATGGAATAATTTTATTTTTGCGTTTACAAACGCGTAAAAATATAGTAGAAAAAATGCACTGAAAAAATCGACTTGCCTCAGCGCATCGCATTTTTTGTTAAAAATAAAATTATTCCATAATTGTAAGGTATTTTCATCTTAACTGGGCGTCAAATATTTGCAAAAATATTTCGTTCGGATCGCAAATTTCAAAGATTCAATCAAACAATGTTTATTGAAAAAACATAAGCACGCACCAAGCACTGACAAATTTCGACAGCGAAAGCAGTGTCTCGGTGGCGTAATGGTCAACGCAGCCGCCCGGATTGCGGAATATGCGGGTTCGATTCCCGCCTGAGGCAAGTCGATTTTTTCAGTGCATTTTTTCTAGTATTCAAAAATTACTTGGGGTCAAAAAAGTTGTCTTCAATTTTTATTGGTAGTGTGTCTTTCAGTATTAACATTAAATTTCTTGATGAAACCGGCATGATATCAACATATCCGCTCCGGTTGTCTCGGGGCCACACCAGTTGGGTGGAGCGGACGGACACATCCCCTCCACGCACAAGGTGTGTTTAGCCGCAAGCGCTTCCCGTGAAAATTTAAATATAGTTTTGACAATACTTCATACGATTGTACCGACATCTTCTTCTAAATTAATGGCAATCGCGACGCAAGGATTACGAATTTCGCCAATGTCAAGTGAAAATGTGCTTAACAGACAATTGTACGGTTCATTGAGGTTAAAAATGGAGTCTCTCAACACGTGTTCTTACAACAAGAACTCGTGAGAAACTACCATCTATTGCTCGTTGTCCTACTGCATGGTCCTACTAGTAGGACCACGGGCAATTATTTTGTCCGTAGGTCTATCAGTAGGGCAGTAACAAAAGCATCATTATTTTACCCACACCTTAGTGCATCAAATATGCGGCAAGCCGCAGTAGAGCCGAGACATACTAAAATCACGCCTGGGCCTGGCACTTACTGTGTTTTATCTCTGAGAATGCATTTCGATGAAGTTATTGGCCCGTTTAGGAGCTACGAATAAGATGCCGCAGTCTGACATACCTATACCAAAGACCATAGATTTATTATTACTAGTTTATAGATTGGCAATGAATCGATTAGGGTGAAACCAAAATATACACCGATGTGTGCGTAATGCGCATGCGTGCATGATAAATAGTACTGCAGTCTGACAGTTGCTGTGTTTTCTACGTACTGACAGGCCGACATAGGCCGCCTGCGTGTACGTGAAATGGTCTCGTCTATATATCTCGCTCTAATATACGCGTTAGTATGCCCTTTCTCTTTTACGTTGCCGATCTACAGTTTGCTATATCTATGCCCAAAACAGACGTACATACGCCAAAGCTATAACACATTTCTTTATGCGACGTGGGTTAAAAATTCGCGAACGTAAAGATACAAGTATATTAAGCTCAGACGGATTATCCGTCTGAGATAATAGGGGTTAAAGTATGAAATTGCCGATTTTTTCCTCATTATTCATTAGTGTATAATTCCTTTAATACAATAGATATTTCCATTATTCTTTTTTTATTTTAAACTTCATCACAAGAACTTATATTTATGTATAAAATTTTATTCTTATTTTTTTCATTAGAAATACATCTTCAAAAACAGCTCGTTCTAAAAGGTGCCGGTCTCCGTTATAAAAATATGAATATATTTTTACAGGTGTCAATTCTCAATTTTTTTCTCTAAGTATCCTATAGCTTAATGTTGAATTAATATATTCACAAAATTATACAAAATTTAGATTTGTGGTTCCTTAAAAAATCGCAAATATATTTGTATGAAAAAATTAATTATCGTTAAATTCTGCATACAAAACGGCAATTTCATACTTAAACCCCTAATATTGAGAGAAAAGCCGACTAGAAATTCGCTTGCAAGTGGTGCAACAGACGGCCAGTCTCATTCTTAAACTCTTTCGTAATCCAGCTTACGACTATCAACAAACAAGCAATCAAGACTACTCGCCGGCAGAATATTTTTACGCGCCCTGGCCCCGAGCCAACGCGTCCCGATGTCATTCACGCGTGTTGCGTAACCCGCTACAACGCCACGGTCGAGGAATGCACTCGAAACTAGACGAAATTGGGCTTAACCACTGAAAAGCTAAAGTGGAAATGTTTTTTGTAAGAGCCCTTAGTTAGGTTAGGGTCCCGCTAAATGGATGAATGGGATTTATCATAATTTCTATCGAAATGATTGAGGCAGCTCGGACCTTGTTAATATTCAAAGCTTCGCTACTACACTTACGTGCAATGAAATCGACTCACCTCGTAGGTTTCGATTTTTTTTTATGTGACGAGATGGCAAACAAGCTTGCGGCCCACCTGATGTTAAGTGGTCACCGCCGCCTATAGACACTTGCAATATTAAGTGTAAATCACTTAACACCGCAAGTGCGTTTGCCATCCTGGGGACTAAGATGATATGCCCTCCATGCCCAGTAATTACACCGGCTACCTTTCCCTTCAATCCGAAACACAGCGAACTGCTTCACGGCAGAAATAAGAAAGGCGGTGGTACCTACCCAGACGACCCTACATATGGGTCTACTACCTAGTAAAAGTTTTCTTAATATATCGGTATATAAAAATAAGATTAGATAAACAAAACCTGAAAATATAATTTGAATGTATATTTCATAAGCTTTATTTAATCTACTCTAAACACCGATAAGCGAAGTATTGGTGACAATAGACTCATTTCTTCGGAAACCCTGGTTTCTCATTTTTACGTCATACGCCATTTCTGTGACTATGCAAAGTTTTCAGAGTTAATTGAATCATTGTTTATTGAATAATTGATTAATCTTACAGATTTATTGACCCTTAAAATTCAGCTGATTTCCCCAAAAATTTTAGCTCTTTACTGTATTTTGGTTTTCATTTTGTAAAATCAATAAACTAAGATCAATCACAGTAAAAACTGGTCTAATGTAAGTATAGGTTCTTGTTTAACACACGGAGTTAAAAAATATTATTTACTAATTGTAAATTTTGATTAGCGAGTTCTTAACCAAAGCGTACCGGTGAGTCGATTTCATTGCACGCAAGTGTCATCGGTTTATCTCCCTTTAACATAAAACAGCCTTGCCTATATAACGATTAGATTGTTTGATGTTTCTTTTTTAACCAATATTTGATAGCTGCATAGCGCTATATAGCCGCTCCAATGGGGCCATCACAGCGTCTGGCTAGCCCACTAAGAATACGATAGGGTAGAGCGGACAGCCATTTTTGTCACTTCAAACTTGGTTCGATAGGTCTGGGATGCAGTGAGAGGACGTTTACTACTATGAAGCTCGCCAGTCCATAATTTGAAGTTTGACAAATATTTTATACATGCCTATTAATTTAAAATATTTTTCACACAAAAGGTAATCGCGGCCGGGACAATGGCTTACCAACTGGTAAGCCATTGTCTGTATTATTCAGTAAGCAAGCAATAGGCTGTATTATTCAGTAAGCAACATGTTTCATGACTGTTAAAAAATAGTAAGTAGGTACTCTCATTTAGCACAATTTCAAATGTTTGAAAAACGTAACACAATTTTTTTTTCAAATAAATATTTGAAAAAAAATTAGAAAAAATTCTGTCGCTATCAAGTGCTGTGACGGGACCATAACATGACCTTTCGCTATTCGCTTTCCGGGCGACTGCACTTCCAACTAAAAAAATATTATAGTCTATAGATTTTAATTATGTACGTCCGTCGTCGACGTCAGCAAAGCATTGTTTCGGCGTTTTCTTTGCAGTAAATTTAACGCTCGACGCTATTGCCGCGTTGCTGCGGCGTCAATTACCGCGTTAGGACAGCGTTCAATTACTGCAGAAGAAACGTCGCGTCAACACAAACCTGGCATTAGTCGAACGTGGACGCTTGACAAACGCTAGTATAGTGTGAAGGGTCTTTTAACGAAACAGTAAAACATAACTTACGTTTTTCAAATTACCTTTAAAAAGGAGTCTCGCTTATACCGAGAGAAAAAGACGTTCTAAATTAAATGAACTCGCTCCCAGTGTACCAACAGCTTTAGTGGTCGTAAAACAGTGCAGGGTCGTGGCGCGAAAGACTGACCTCTCGGGTTCAGAGGTTGCTGGACTGAGAAATGGCCAAACGAGGAATTGGACCAGGATCCTGTGTAATAGACGTTAAAATACGACAATTTTGTGGTTCCATATTGGCTCACATAATATTCTAAATACTATTCTTGTCTTACTACCGATTTGTGTTCATAATAATCACTCTCCATAATTTTATTTTTCATACTTTTTTTTATTCATACATTTTTATTACTACCAACGGAGCTCATTACAGTTAGTGATCATATTTTTTTTATTAATACTGTTACTACCTTGTTGCTTACAAAAACAGTGCACTCCGCCTGGTCATAAAAAAAATAACCCTAACCTACCCATCACCCAGCCATGTAGGTGCATAAAACACTAGACTGGCACAAAAATGTATGATTAATGATATTATGAATTTCAATGATTATGTTTTATGAAGTTATGAAGAATATTTTCTTATTAAGAATGATCATTATGGTTTTAAATGGTATGAGAAATATTTTCGGACCTCCAATGATAGGAATTGAAAAGTTGTGTAAGAAAATACGCACCCCTATTTTGTATATACTGATAATCACATACAGACATCTGCTATTGATATTTTGACGAAGTCGTGGTGGCGTGGTCAGTATAGCTGCCTACACATCAAGCGGACCAGGATCGAATCCTGAGAGCGGCAAATATTTGTGTGACGAACACGAATATTTGTTTGCGAGTCGTGATTGTTTATATTTTTATTTAAGCTTATTAATAAATATTGTATGTATAATTATTGTGTAGGTATATTAAAAATGTCCGCTATGTATACTGACGTTCAATAAAATCGCCCTACCTCGTAGGTTTCGATTCGAAATATATCGGTATATAAAAAGAAGATTAGATAAACAAAACCTGTAAATCTAATTTGAATGTTTATTTTAAAAGCTTTATTTAATCTACTCTAAACACCGATAAACGAAGTGTTGGTGACAATACATTCGTTATTTCGGAAACCCCACTCTTACGTCATACGGCATTTTTATGACTATGCAGAGTGTTAAAAGTTAAAGAGCGTACAAATATATGATTATATTATTATCTGCGAAGTTATAACTTTGAAGACGCGTACAAAATGGGAAGTTTTTATTCCAATAATGTGTATTAGTAAAATTATTTTTCAAATGAAGGCGATTACTTGGGAAACGAAGGACACTGACACCGATTTCCCCGATATTTTCGAACACGGGTAACGGATGGTACGTCCCTGACGAGAACACTGGATGGACAACTCGGAACTCTTATAGCCCTGACACGGAAATGTGACCCTTTATCACATATTAAATAGTACTGCGGTCTGACAATTGCTGTCTTTTCTACGCGACTGACAGGCCTACTGAGGCCGCCTGCGTGAATGTGAAACGGTTTCGTCTAGCTCGCTCTAATACACGAGTTAGTATGGTATTTCTCTTTCACTCGTACTCCGTAATATCATGACCGCCTAGATGAGTGGTCAGTGAACCCTGTTGTGCTGTCTCGGGTTCAAACCCGGGCAACGTCAGATATTATTATTCGTTTAAAAAATTTCTACAACAATCATAGATAATAATTATCAATTGGAAATGCTAAAATATTATTTTAAAATATACAGAATGCGTTTTTTAAACTTACAATAACTCACAATAATATTTTAAAATATTATATCATCTGACATTAAAATAATCATTCTAAGATTCTGAGCAATTTCTATCATTTAGCATGTGTCAAAAATAATTTTTCATATTAAAAAATTTCGTGTACCGAAATAATATTCGCATGCGCTTAAAAAATATTCAAAACATTGTCTACTCACTCTTTCTGTACGGGAATCTCGGTCCTCGGATGAATGGGGTAATCAATGGGATAGTATGCACCGACATAATACTATAGCGATCAATTTTTCTTGATTTTTCGCGAGAATTTCTTCGGAATATTCCCTGAACTAGTCACCACCGTCGCGTGTTGGAGTGTGAAAAAACTGAAAAGCGCATTCGATTTTTGACTGCTTTTTCTTTTTTTCTATCTATTTTTTATTCTATAATTTATTAAAAAGTTTGTAACATAGACATTTTTAATATTCACCTTTTTGGCGCGAAACCTTTGATTGAATCAATGATTGAATGAACTCAAATCTCGCGGCTTGCAACATGTTTAAATTCGAGTAGGCAATGATTTTTGGCTGAGTTACTAGGGTTGTAAATTAAGAATTATATTAGGTAATTAATTATATTTTAACATTGAAACGATATTTGGTCAAACATACTAAAAGTTACGAAATCTGTAAAAAAAAAATTTCGCTATTCAAAAATAATGTTTTATTTATTATCATTATTATTTACCCGACTAAGGCGAAGCCAAAAGGAAGAGTTATGATTTTAGCAGTCTATGTTATGTACGTATGTAGGTATGTGTTCTTTTGTAGCACCTAAAATATTCATTCGATTTTGATGACTGAGGTGTCAATCGATTTGTAATTGTATTCCAGTTAACATTGGCTACATTTTAACTGTTTTTAATCAAAGTAGGTGTGAATTTTACCATGTAAACCCTGATTTCATTCCTTTATTTTTTCCGTTGTCGGGTTAAAGGTTTTAAAACTTTTTGATTCTTAAATTTTTTTTAAATTCTCCGGATCTCATTAAATCGTCCAAGGGATCTAGCTCATACAGCCATGTCTTTAGTATTTATCTTCTTTCTTGATGTTAGCATTAAGATGTGGGTTTCACACATTTTTCATACATCTAAGGAGTATTGGCGAGAAGTGTATGGCACCAGACCTCATAATGGCGACGGATGAGTGGAAAATCCCGCTATAAAATTCTCAACGTCATACACATCACAAAACCTTTATTTCAGGAATCCCTTATAACTGCTCTTCGACACGGATGCTTGTGCATCAAAATAATACCACTGTCTTTGTACAAATCCACTCCGAAACAATATTTTGAATTATCGAAACGAAGATCTTCAGTATGCCATGATTTCGCGGCAAAACACTCTTATTTGTTTTTTTATAATTAAACTATGAAGGAAAGGCAAAGGGGCTTATAATAAAGTCATCTCATATCGATTTAATTTGTAAAAAGATGGACTTGAAGCTTGATGTTATATTTACTATATAACATAGTAGCATTAAAATTATTATTTATCACTTTAAAAAATAATATACAACATGTAAATTGAATCACCAACACTTTATTTTTTTTAAATCGTTTTTTTTTTATAATTGAAATCAACTCGCAAGCCGATCCCAAACCACCTTTTCAGGGTGTTAGTTATTTAATTTACATGTTGTATTTACGATAGATGTTTTATGTAGCTTATTTTTATTAATACTTAATTCGAACAGCTACTTCACTATGCAATAACTATTTTAAATTATTTATTACCATTAAATATTGGCATAATTAATTTATTACTCTATCAACCCTTAATTTTTGGTACACATGACAAACCCAATACTGTCTTTCTACAATCGATCTTGCACCTAATCTTGGAGAGACATGGTTCAAATTTGATTGAATACATGAAGTAGGTGACGTAATGTTGAATTAAACAATTTATGCCTAATAACTCTAATAATCTTTTTCATTTTTGGGTCATTCGTAAAAGCTACACAAAATTTACATTTTTGGTTCCTTAAAAAAAATTATTTGTATGCAAAAATTAATTTTCGTTAATTTCTCTATACAAAACGGCAATTTCATACTTAAACCCCTAATATATTATTATTATTATACTAAAAAGTTATTTTTCACTTTTTAGTCCGATTTAATATGTATAAAAGCGTGTATTAAGGTTTTTTTTATAAAGTATTATTTTATTATCCACTTTTTAGTGGGATATTCTCATTGAATTATTGTAATGTCATCGGTCTTGGATAAATAAAGTTTGAATGAAATCTGACCGTTTAAAGTGGGTCAAAATCGAGCCCAAATAGTCAGTTACAAACATACAGGAGAAACTAATTTATGCGTTATGGAATAATTTTATTTGTGCGTTTACAAATTTTCTAGTATTATATTTACGCGTTTGTAAACGCAAAAATAAAATTATTCCATAATGTAAGGTAGTTTCATCTTAGCTGGGCGTCAAATATTTGCAAAAATATTTCGTTCGGGTCTTGGAAGTGCAAATTTCAAAGATTTGATGAAACGATGTTTACCATAAAAACATAAGCACCAAGCACTGACAAATTTCGACAGCGAAAAGCAGTGCCTCGGTGGCGAAATTGGTCAACGCGTCCACCCGGATTGTGGAAGGTGCGGGTTCGAGTCCCGCCTGAGGCAAGTCGATTTTTTTCAGTGCATTTTTCTAGTAATTCATGCGTGTTAAAAACATACCAACCGTATTGAGAACCTCCTCTTTTTTGAAGTCGGTCAAAGAGGCGTACCTTTTCCTGATAAGTGAGCGACGACCTTAAAACGGCTGTCAACGTATCACTGCGTGACCCATTCCTCCTGGTCGATGTGGTTTTATGTAACCAAATGTTCTTTACAGCTTTGCTACCCCTTTTAGGATTACGAGCGGGTTTAAAATGTTGTTTGTAGCGAAATTGAAATTATGAAGTTGCCAAACTAACGTGAAAAGAAAAACCGCATTTGAATACACGATTTCACATTTCCCGTTCCATTATGCCTACTTTCGAACTAATAATTAATTCAACCTTCAGCTGGCTGCAAGACCAAGTTGCCTTTGCCCGAGTTGAACAGTTTTATGTAATCTGTGGCATCGCATTGCGCCATATTTTGGCGCGGTTTTCACGTCTATGCCGCAACACTGCATTGGCAGAGATATGTCTTGATGTTGTTTCTTTTATGGGTGGTTACAATAATCTCTCGGCAGTTTAACCTATTAGAGTTATGTACCTTTGAATTCTAATATAGAATCATTCATTATTTGACGCCGTCGTGGTGTAGTGGTCGGTATAGCTACCTACACATCAAGCGGTACGGGTTCGAGTCCTGGTAGCAGCAAATATTTGTGTGATGAACACGAGTATTTGTTGACGAGTCATGGTTGTTTATATATTTATTTATGTTTATCTAATAAAAATATTTAAAAATTATAATGTATATAAAAAAATGTCCGTTATCTAGTATCCATAACACAAGTTCTTAATGATACTTAATTTGGGCTAGATAATTGGTGTGAGCATAGAAATATATTATTATTATCCGCTAAATATATTACATTATTAATTTTATTTTCAATTTTAATTAAGTAGGTACTTAAGTACATATCGGACGATCCGGGTTCGATACCTGGTAGTGCCAAATATTTTGTCATGAACACGAACATTTGTTCACTAGTCATGGTTGTTTATATACTATTTTAGGTTCATTTATAAAATATCTAGATTATTATGCATTTATCTATTATCTAGTATCCATAAGTTCATAATCTTACTTCAACTAATTTGATACTTTCTTCAACTAAAACCGCACTGTCTGCAGAGCACCTAAATCAACACGTTTGACAAATTTGTAGTTGTTTATTAATCAAGAGTTGACACTTTAATAACTCTAATAAGGTATTCATAAGTTTTCGTAATTAGTTTCAAAGTTCATGCATAAGTTAAGTACTTACTAGAGTGAAAGGTTTCATGTACAGTCGACCAAATTGAATCATGACCCACCTTAAGATCATTTTCCTGCAGTCACTCAATACAAAGTAGGTTGAAATTCGCTTGAACATACATTTCTTAAGGAACGAACCTGTTATCAATTTGGCCTTTAAAAATTTTTTCAACTACTACTTGACATCTGACACATAACGTGATTTTATTTTTTAAAATATAATAGTTCTTCGTTTTTCTCAGTAGTGAAAAGGGTTTAGATTATCAACGGCATCTTACTTGAAATTCCAATTGAGACTTTATTGCAGTGATAACAAAGATTAATAAATAAGGCAATAAGGCCGCCTAGTTTGTACATTTCTTAAGTTATATATATTGTATTTTATTTTATTTCTTTTGTGCAATAAAGAGTTTTATTATTATTATTTAGTTTACTGACTTTTTTTTCTCGAAATTGTTATTTCGGTTCTTAATGAAACCACGGGCTAAAGCCAAGTGGAGTTCATTGATTTGTGGGATTGAAGTTTTCTGCATATATAGGATCCTCCTGTAAAAATTTACGCACGGTTCGACAAGTGTTAAGAATAGCAGCCTTTTGCAAAGAGTTTTATTATTATTATTATTATTATTATTATTATTATTAAAATTGCATAGATCTCTGACCCGTAATGACAAATTTTTATTCATATTTAAAACGTACTAAGTGCAACACGCATGATAGCGAAGAAAACCTAACTAAATTTATGATTGTAAAGGAATGATCGGCCAAGTGGGTCATGATTCAGTTGGTTCGACTGTACTTACTGCACGTTGTGCAACTGGAAAATTTATTCTATATTTTTTGAAAAAAGGGAAAAAGAAAAAGTAGTTTAAAAAATTAAACCTACTTCAAAACTGGAAGGGGAGAAATAAAGTTCTATGTCTTAAAAAATGTAAATAAATATGCCAACGCCATGGCGTCGCGTCGCATTAAGCGTACGCATTTTGCCAATGTCAAGTGAAAATGTAACTCATCATCATCATCATCATCAACCCGTGTTCGTCCACTGCTGGACATAGGTCTCCCCTAATGCACGCCACTGCTCCCGATTTTCGGCCACTCTCATCCAGCCCACTCCAGCCAGCCTACGCATATCATCATCCCATCTTGTCGCAGGTCGTCCTACACTACGTTTACCGAGTCGCGGTCTCCACTCAAGAACTTTACGGCTCCAACGGCCGTCAGTTCTGCGGCTAATGTGACCAGCCCACTGCCACTTCAGTTTGCTGATTCGGTGGGCTATGTCGGTGACTCTGGTTCTCTGGCGGATTACATCATTTCTGATGCGGTCCTTCAGAGATACTCCGAGCATAGCCCTTTCCATAGCTCTCTGAGCGACTTTAAACTGGTGGACTAGTCCAGCCGTGAGTGTCCACGTCTCGGCACCGTATGTCATAACTGGGAGGACGCACTGGTCGAAGACTTTCGACTTGAGACATTGAGGGATGGGCGATGAGAAGACTTGACGGAGCTTATGAAATGCTGCCCAGCCTAACTGAATTCTTCTGTTGGCTTCTCTCTCGAAGTTGTTTCTGCCTAATCGGAGCGTTTGTCCTAGATAGACATATTCCTGAACAACTTCGAGAGGTACTCCATTAACAGCGACCGGTCCCGGATCAACGAGCTCGTTGAACATGACCTTGGTTTTATCCAAATTCATCCGGAGACCGATGCGTTTGGAAGATTCAGCCAGGCTGCTCACCATCTCCTGTAGGTCTTGCAGGGTTTCAGCCAGGATGACGATGTCGTCTGCGAATCGAAGGTGTGAGATGTACTCGCCATTAATATTTATTCCACGTTTTTTCCAGTTGAGAGTTCCGAACATGTCCTGCAGCGCAGCGGAGAAGAGTTTCGGGGATATTATATCCCCTTGCCTCACACCACGGCGCAGCAGGACAGGCTCGGTCTGGCCATTCTGGAGTACGACGGACATATTAGCGGCGTAATACAGACATCTCAGCACCTCGATATATCGCCAATCAACTTGGCACCTCTGCAAGGCTTCGAGAACAGACCAGGTCTCGACGGAGTCAAAAGCTTTCTCATAGTCCACAAACGCCATGCACAGGGGCTGGTTATACTCTTTGGTCTTCTGTATAACCTGCCTCACTGTGTGAATGTGGTCTATGGTGCTATAACTCCGTCGAAACCCGGCCTGCTCTGCAGGTTGAGCTTCGTCAAGTCTTCGTGCAAGGCGATTTGAGATGACTCTCGAAAACAACTTATAAATGTGACTCAGGAGTGAAATTGGTCGATAATTCTTCAGTAAAGTCTTGTCGCCTTTCTTGAAGAACAATACGACCAAGCTCCGGTGCCACGCCCTTGGAGTTCTCCCGGAGAAAAGGACAGAGTTAAATATACGCCGGAGCTCCTTCAGCACCGGTTTGCCGGCAGCTTTCAGAAGCTCAGTTGTGACTCCATCCTCCCCCGGGGCTTTTCCATTTTTAAGTTGCCCAAGAGCCGCCTCGATCTCCTCTAGGCCGATGTCGGGAAGATCCTCCGTCAAATGGCGGGTTAATGTGGCTCTTGAATCTCTCTCATCCGGCGTGGGGTGGGGCGAGTGCGACGCGTACAACTGGCTATAGTAGGTAAAAACTTCCGAAAGAATCTCCGGTTTCGACGTGACGACTTCTCCATTTGTTTTGGTCAACTTCGTCAGGTGGCTCCTTCCAAGCTGTTGTACGAAGACTTTGGACCCCCGGTTCTGCTCAATTGCTTTCTGTATCGAAAGTGTATTGGAGCGTCGGAGGTCACGTCTTATCAGCTTGGTGATGGACTTATTCAGAGCCCGTTGTTCTGACGAAGTGACTAGTGGATCGTTTCGCCGCTTGTCCATTAGATCCAGAGTCTCTTTCGAAAGTTTAGACCGCTTGCCCGTACGTCGCAGCTCACAGAGTTTTTTACCCTCGTCCCGAAGGATATCTACCACTTGGTCGAGTTCCTCGTTGATGTCAACGTCAATTGTGGTTTCCAAGGCAGCAAATCGATTTTCCAGTTTCAGTTGGAATGCGTCAGAACCAACGACCGATTGGAGTAGATTTGGCCGGAGCGTGGACTTCATCAATCGAGACCGTTCGAGCTTAAAATCGATATTCAGAGTGCCTCTTAGAAGTCGGTGATCACTTCCGGTTTTAAACCTATTGATCACTGAGACATCTCTGAATATGCGCTTCTTGTCCGATATGATGAAGTCAATCTCATTCTTGGTCATAGTATCGGGGCTCCGCCACGTCCATTTCCTCTGAGGCTGTTTCTTAAAGAACGAATTCATTAAGAAAAGCCCCTCGCGTTCTAAGAAATTGACGAGCATTTGCCCCCTATGATTCCGACTCCCGTAGCCGTTTGATCCCAACATCGATTCGCTGCAAGTCTGTACTCCCACTTTAGCGTTGAAGTCCCCCATGACAACGTTAAAGTGAGCCTTGGTGGTGGTGTGTAATGCTCGAGAGATATCTTCGTACATCTCTTCTACGATATCATCCGAGTATGTCGACGTTGGAGCGTACACTTGTATAACCTTTAGGCTGTACCTTCTGGTTAATTTTATAATGAGGTACGCAACCCTCGTCGACACACTGGAGATTTCAATAACGTTGTCAGTGAGGACTTTGTTGACCAGGAACCCGACGCCGCCCTGTGACGGATTATCTCCCTCTCTGAAGTACATAAGATGGCCTGACTCTAGGGTCAGCGTGTCTTCGCCCTCTCTGCGGATTTCGCTCAGCCCGAGCACGTGCCATCTTATGTGCTTCAGCTCCTCCTCAAGCTGAGCCAAATGCGAGTCGAGCCGTAGCGTGCGACCATTATATGTCGCCAAGTTTAATGTTGTCTGGCGGCCTACCGTAGCCCGGAGATTCTTAGCACCCCCTGCCCTGCCGTAACCGAGACCGCCGCCTTGGCCTGGAATAGCAGGGCTACCGGGAACTGGGGGCCGAGGCAATGTTGTGTTTATCATGTAGGGGGGGTTTGGACCATAACCCACCACGCTGGTCCAGTGCGGGTTGGTGGGTGGTTTCGCCAGGGCCTCGTCTGTTAGACAGCAGGACGCACCGCTTGCAGGGGAGGTTGGCTTGGGACCCGAAAGATGTTATGTGGGACCCCTTACGTCCCGAAACGTTACGAAAATGTAACTAAAGTAACAAAAATTGTACGGTTGATTGAGGTTAAAAATGGCGTCTCTCAACACGTGTTTTTACAGCAAGAACTCGGGGGAAACTCCTCAAATATTTTCTAGAAATTTTTTTATAACATTGTTGTGTAGTAACTTTCATGTATGACATTCATGTGAATTATTACAGTTGTTGTGTATAAAAATCAGTTAACCGAGGACCACGCGCCGGTGACAGGATGCGCCCTATTATATGCGACCTCCATTCTGATTGGCACGTTAGCAAACTATGTTATTCTGTATTGCGTATGGCCACATCTTTAATGGTACGTTGCATTTGTGATAGACAGTAATATTTCCTGTTCTTTTTTCATAAAAGTTCTAGAAAATATCCCCATCCAGTTTTGTTTTTTATGTTACGAGATGCCAAACAAGCTTGCGGCCCACCTGATGTTAAGTGGTCACCTCCGCCTATAGACACTTGCAATATTAAGTGTATATTACTTAACACCGCAAGTGCGTTTGCCATCCTGGGGACTAAGATGATATGCCCTCCATGCCCCGTAATTACACTGGCTACCTTTCCCTTCAATCCGAAACACAGCGAACTGCTTCACGGCAGAAATAAGAAAGGCGGTGGTACCTACCCAGACGACCCTACATATGGGTCTACCACCTAGTATATGGGTCTACCACCTAGTTTTTTTTTCTGCTTTTTCTGCAGTTAATGGTAAGCAGGAATCTGAGCGAGAGATAACATTTAGCCAACTCATCTTGCATATGCAAGGTGCTTCTTTCGAATAACCCAGGATTGTAAAAGGAACAAGTGTCCTGGCAGTGAATTCAAACTCAAACTCAAATTCCTTTATTCATTTAGGTACAATTTGTACACTTATGAAAGTCAATTGTGATGCCATCGGTTCAAGAGTCTACCAGGAGGCCTTGTTCTGAGAAGAACCGGCAAGAAACTCAACAAGTTTTATCCTCCCTTTACAGTTTTCATAGTAATGATTTGGGAAGAGTCATAATTCACATCAAGTCTTTAATAATTAATTACAGTTCTTTATGTAGATGGTGGATGGGTTTAGTCGACAAATGTCAGATTCTGGTCGACAAATGTCAGACGAGTACTTATAAAACGCCAGATTCTAAATTATATGCAGTAAACCTTCGAAATGGTCGAAAATTAAATTTACTTAAAACAATTTAGGATTTCGCAATTGATATGAAATCTGACATTAGTAGAATCTGGCGTTTTTACTTCTTCTTTTTCTTTTTAACCGACTTAAAAAAAGGGGGAAGTTATCAATTCGACTGTATGTTTTTTTTTAATGTTTGTGACCTCATAACTCGTTACTGGGTGAACCGATTTTTAAGATTCTTTTGCTTTTGCTTCTCATAGGGTCCCATTTAAATTTTATCGACATATGACAAGTAGTTTTTGTGTTATCCCTAATAATGCCTATTTAAATGACATTGATGACATCGTAATTTTATCACTTGTGTCTAAAAGATCTTGAAGTAGTAACCTCAATATTTGTAATAAACGTTGTCACTTGTATTTGGGGCCGACCTCAAAAAACATTTAGATTTTTATAAACAAAATTTTTATTTCTCCCGTTTTTGGTTTTGAAGGCGGTTTATTTTTATTTAAAAAAAAAATTTCTGCTATTTAGTGTAAGTATTAAGTATAAAAATTTTCAGGAAACTACCTCAAGATCTTTTAGTCAATCGCGACGCATAAAGATTACGCATTGCGCCAATATCAAGTGAAAATGTAATTAAAGTAACGAGTTTAAAATGGAGTCTCTCAACACGAGTTCTTGCAATAAAAACTCGGGAGAAACTCTTGGTTTACTTTACAAGTGGCCTGGCGTTTCTATAATCTGACATTTGTAGAATATGGCATTCATAGAATCTGGCGTTTTATACTCGTCTGACATTTCCAGAATCTGACATTTGTCGACTAAACCGGTGGATGATGTAGGTCTACATACATACATTATGATCACGCTCGATATCTCAAAAGAGCTCTAGATCTAATACCAGTGCACATCCAGTGCACGATTAACGTGGAAAATCATTCAGGTTAACATTTCCCTCGACTAAAGAATTGTAAACAATGGCTGCCATTTTGTAGGTCACAAGGTAGCCGCCATGAAAATCAATAAGTCATGTCATTGATTTATTTGCAGGTTTTGTATTGTTTTATCTGTGACAGTTTATTTCTCGTTGAACTTAAAGATTAATATTCCAAGTTTATTGTATTACTAGCTATTCCCACGACTTCGTCCCTGTGGAATAGGTAGGTACTTTGAGCAGCATTTTAATTTTTGGTACTTATGTTTTTACTATTATCATCATCAACAGCTCATATAATGTCCCCACCGAGGGGCTCGAGCCTATACCTACATTCACATATTTCCATACATGTATGTAAATATAGACAGGTAGGAGGTTTCAGTAAATTTATAGGATGTCGTGGAATGCGACGTGGAACATTTAGACTAAAACTGTTGAGGAATTGTGGGTAATTTATGGAATTTCGGAAAACTTTGTAATGGAAACACATGTCGTGGAGAAGCAACCTAATAACAAAAATGCAGCGCACGTCCAATAAGGTGGTATAGCATCTAACCTAAATTGTCTAACAGTGTCTGACAAATAACAAAATAATAATAATAATAAGATGATAGCTTGAAAGCTTGAAAGCTAAGAGCCTCGATAAACACCTTAAGAGGCTCGCGTTAGGTGGTTGGATCAAGAGTCAGATGCAGAAGGCAGTACTTCTGGACACGGCCCGTATAGTGAGGAGGTTCCTGTCTCTGGATCCTTAACCACCGGTAGCCTGGACCCTGATCTTGCTACTGACATTTTTATATTTTTTAATGTTAAAAATTTAATATTTACAAAAATAATTTTGTACGTGTTTTAAATAATAATAAATTTTATTTATTGACTAATTACTAGTCATTTACTAATACACAATACCTCGTTAACAGTATAACATAGGATAAAATTACTTAACTGAAATTACAGTTTTAGGTTTGAATGAACTTAACACCCACGCTTGTGTTGTGGGTGTCAGTCATAGATTTATTATTACTGACGTTTATAGATTGGCAATGAATCGACTAGGGTGAGACCAAAAAAATACACCGATGTGTGCGTAATGCGCATGTGTGCATGAAAAATAGTACTGCAGTCTGACAGTTGCTGTCTTTTCTACGTGACTGACAGGCCTGCTTCGGCCTCCTGCGCGTGTACGTGAAATGGTCTCGTCTATCTATCTCGCTCTAATATACCGTTAGTATGATCTTTCTCTTTTACATTGTCGAACAGTTTCCTATATCTATTGGTGCTCCCACACTGCTGTTATAAAATGTTTACAAACATTTTCTAACACAGATAAGTACCTACATTTACTCACAAACACGTGTTACTAAATGTAGGTATCAGTGTTAGAAAATGTTTGTAAACATTTTTTAACAGCAGTGTGTGGGAGCACCATATGGTGTCAGTGCTCTCTCAAATTGATGACTACAATATTTTGTGTGTGGCAGACATTGTGTTTGCAATACATTTATATCATAGATGTTAGACAGAGAGGAAGGCACACAAAAAGTGCACAAATTACTAATAATTATATACATTTCATAAACCCTTGAGTAGGTTTTCAGTTTGATCGTAGTTTTTTGTTAAAATCCATTCTATAACCCTATTTCTACATTCGTACATGCAGAGGGGAAAATATTGCAATTAGATACTACTGAAAAAGAGTAATGCCTTATTGCCAAAATGGCAGCGCGCACGTCAAATAATTACTACACTATTGTAATTTTCGTAGGGATATCCAATTAAAAAAAAATACAAAATAGATAATTTTAAGTAACCCCCGACATAAATTTATAGCTAAGAACCATTTCGATCACTACAAAGCTGTAATGAACGAAATGGTTGTTAGCTATAAATTTATGTCGTCATCAATCAAACAAAAAACCGCATCAAAATTGGCCTATTCGTTTAGGAGCTACGATGCAGACACACAGACAGGTCAAACTTATAACACCCCTCTTTTTGCGTCGGGATTAAAAAAAAGAGATAAATTCAGCCTTATTTAATAATGTACCCTTTTTTGGTGAATGATTATTTTTTTAATCGGTTTAGTGGTTGCCAACTTGTCGCCTACATACCACACAACTGTAAACAATTATGTGCATTGGAGTTTCTCCCGAGTTCTTGTGTGTTGAGAGACTCCATTTTTAACCAAAATCTACCGTACAATTTCTTGTAACCGAGTATAATTAAATTTTCACTTGACATTGGCAAAATGCATAATCTTTAAGATTTGCGAATGCCATTAATTAAGAATAGAATAGAATAGAATTATGTGCATTAAAGATACCTGTTAAGGTTTTTATTCTAATACCAATAATAATGTCTAGAGTTCTGTCGCTTCTTCCACGGCGATAATCCATTTTGTCGAGCTGTCGTTATTCTTAGATCAAATCCTATTTATTTATTAGGTTACCTACATTCGAACGAGGTGTTGAGCTGCAAGCCAATTTTGTACTTAACTTATTATAAAGTACCTAATTAGAATTTAGTTTTGTAAGGCATGTATTCATTTTAATTTTGCAGAATCAGTGAGGAAAAAAATCTGAACAGGCATTATTTTCAATGCAATTACGGCGGTTTTACGCCTGGTATGGTCATAGAAAAAATACCTAGAACATATCACCACATGAGTAAATAAACGGAACATTATCTACTCATGGGCACATATAAGAAGAGCAGTAATTGACAACATTTATAAAAAAAACAATGATAATTAGATAATTACGAAACCATCTGGAGCTTTGATCACTATATTATAAATAAATAAATATAAATATATTTCCACGCTCACACCAATTATCTAGCCCGAAGTAAGTATCATTAAGAACTTGTGTTACGGATACTAGATAACGGACATTTTTTTTTTATATACATAATATTTTTTTTTAGATATTTTTATAAATAAACTTAAATAAATATATAAACAACCATGACTCGCAAACAAATATTCGTATTCGTCACACAAATATTTGCCGCTACCAGGATTCGAACCCGGACCGCTTGATGTGTCCAGGGGAACGTTCATCGACCAAATTTTTTTTTTCTGTAATGTTCTCTTAGATTTGCGCCAGCACTACACATTATAAATAAAACAACTTTTACACATTTAACTCTAAACTCTAAAAACGTAACGTTTTTTTCTGTGTTAATCTGCAATCAGTATTCTACTATAAGCAGATAGTTTGTGATTGTTTTTCATCACACAAAAATTTGCCGCTACCAGGATTCGAACCCGGACCGCTTGATGTGTAGGCAGCTATACTGACCACTCCACCACGACGGCGTTATTTTCTTTTCCATAGATTTATAATTACTGACATGTCTTTTTTTCAAAATTGATGACTTGCAAAATTATGAGATATTTAAAAAAAACCAAATGTAACAAAAATGGACAGCCCAAGATTACTAATAAAAAAATTATTTGACGGATTTACGCATTTTGGCCCTCCCTGAGTCCAAAAATACCGTTTTTGGAATTATGTCTGTGTGTGTATGTCTGTGCGTTAGCACGATAACTCGAGTATGCTTTAACTTATGGCAACCAAATTTAACATGCATGTATGATATCGAAATATAAGGTTTCTGTCAACTTTTGAGTCGTCGATCACGAAAGTTAAGCACCAAGTGTGTGGTCGGTACTCGGATGAGTAACCAATAATTTAACATGCATCTATGACATCAAAATATAAGGTTTCTATTGAGTCGTTTACGTTATACAAGAAAGTCTAGGGGAGACCACTTCCGATTTTTTTTAATTTATTGCCTACATATCCAAACTCAACCTCACCAAAACCTCACAGATTTGACAGTTGCGTCAATTTTTTGTAATCTTGTAGAGCGCGACATTAACCTTAACACCTTAACCCATTACAATACTACCTAAGAATACTACAGTTGCACTTACGTCGTTTTAGAATGAGTAAGTTTTGAAATTTTAAATTAAAATACTTAGAATCAAAATTAGAGAAAATAAAAAAGTATGTGTTGAGTCTACTAATGTCTATTTTTCAAGCATTTAATAACAAAATACTATTTAAAAATGATTTCATTGCAGACTACATACAGTAGAAGCAGGTGACGTGTCGCCGCGACACGACTGGTTTCAAAAATCAAAATAAATTTATTCACTTTCGTGAAAATGTGAAACCAAAAAGGCTGCCACTCAGCATATGTTGTAGCATGCACAACACCTGGAACGCTGGTATTCTATGGATATTTATATGAAACACCTTCCGTAGCTTTAACGACATATCGTCTGCATATAAAAACATTGAAACCACTGGTGTCATCATCTCAGCACTAATTCTTTTCTTTGCTATATCATCTTTCACATAATCCATCTTTTGTTCGGTCTTCCTCTCCTTCTATACCCGTCCACTTTCATGGTTCATCACCCTTCTCTATCACCATGATTATCATCAATTATGTATATCGACTTTAATAACTTTGGAAGCTTTAAAATACGCATAAAATATCTCCCACAGATAAATGATGATGGTTCAATTTGTAATCGTATGTACATACTAAATGTACAGGCAGAAGGTATTATCTATATTGAAATTTATTTGCTTAAAAATACATCATCATGCTCGCAATCACAAAAGAGAACGAAAGAATAATTTTATTTTTGCGTTAACAAACGCGTAAATATTAATACTAGAAAAATGCACTGCAAAAAAAAATTAACGAAAGAAATTGAGCAGAACTTCAGAATATAGACGGATAGAATATTCTTTATTGCACATCAGTAAATATTCAATACATATAGAAATCAGTAACAAAGACAACAATGGGCGGTCTTATCGGTATCTAGCAATCTCTTTCAGACAACCTTTCGACGAAATATTGGTTTACGCAAAGTCAAATCTGGCAGTATGGGTCATACCCAAGAAATTTATAGGTAAAACTGGAAGACATACTACCAATAAAGAAGTGAATACAAAATTGACCTTGAACATCTTATTATCCATTTGTCTCTTTCCAATCCCACAAAAACCTAGTGGAGGTACTACCCCAGTTTGGGCGCTGCAAATTCAGGTGGTTGTGTATAAAACTGTATTACTCTACTTTCTTCACGTATCTACACTTAACTGTGCAAATCTCATGTACAGACAACAGCACGTTGGGTTACCACAAACTGTCAAATTTTCCCAATCGATTATGTACTTTATATTGAATGGTCTTAGGTTGAAAATTGTTTGGAGAAATTTGACAGTTTTGTAAAGCCCGACGTGCTGTTGACTGTACAAACTAGCGTTTTGTGCCAGCCATTTGTGTTGTATACGTTTGGCCATCTCAACGCTCATGTTTGCTTGTACAAACAAGAATTTGTGCAAATAAGATTGATCATAAATATAGTCGGGCTTTAACCCCTTAATCGTTATTATAATCCAAACACAATTGTTTTTAATAATAATTATAACCATTTATTTCGTAAATAATTCTCCATAATAATATTTTTTTAGTAACATTTATAACTTAAATGCTAAATTAGTACATATGAAAAGAATTGTAGTATTTATTTTGCAGCTAGGTTCGAAGGCTTGACATGGATAGTAGTCCAGTGGTTTAAAAACGGCCCTTCGAACCTATCAGCAACAGTTTGCAGAATGCTGTTGGAGCTGGCACGCACCAGCCGCCATAGAGAAACACTTCGTTTGCGCATCAGACCGTAGAAGTCATGATGGCTTCCGCAAATATTCCAGAGGCACTGCAGTAGCGCGGCAGCCCCATCAGTGCCATAAAAGCGTTATTATATTGGACGCGTAGAACGCTGTAACTCAAGGCTGCATGGTATAAAATGACTGGCAAAACGCCCTGAACAACGTCACTTTCACGTCCATAATACACTTTGCAAATCGGAACAACATATTGCTTCTAACTTCTAACTTCATCTTGCTGGTTTTCAGTTACCAGTGTCCAAGGTGAATTGTGACAAATTGTTTTTAATTGTCTCGCGGTATTTGTCTACCAAGCGGGGATTGATAAGTTCAAAAAGTTAAAAAGTTGAGATGACCTTCTGTCACTAGTCATTTCTTGTTACCAACACGTGGTATTACAAAAACTTGTAATTTTTTTAATCTCTTTAGTGACATGTGTGAGTTGGTGGAGTAACTTCAACGAAAGTAATCTTGTTGTAATTAAGTTAATGTTTTTCATTACCGCTTTTTTGTTACAATGTTAAATAATCTACTACTACTACTATTCTTAATTAATGGTGTCGCGTCGCATTAAGCGTACGCATTTTGCCAATGTCAAGTGAAAATGTAAGTAAAGTAACAAAAAATGTACGGTTGATTGAGGTTAAAAATGGAGTCTCTCAACACGTGTTTTTGCAACAAGAACTCAGGAGAAACTCCTTAAATAATCTATTTTAAATTATTTACTATATGTGACATGAAATTGCCAAATTTGCCCGCGGGCATGGTCCAAGAAGTCCCTCACCCAATACTAAATAAAATAAAATTGCTTTTAATAACATAAACTACATTACAATTCTTTTGGTGAAACAACTCATTACTTAAATAATGTTTTTCTTATTATTTGTTTAATATTAAACCATGCATTGTCAACGACAACGCTAACCCGCACCACTGTGTTTTCGTTAACATTTTTTTAGCTACACCACAGTAATGAAGTTCTAATACAAAACTTATGTTTGCATTTGACACCACGACGGTATTGTGTGATCTTACGAATGGTGCGAATGATAAATAATTAATATCGATAAATGCATACATAAGTTTTGTATTAATAGAACATCATTACTGTGGTGTAGTTACTTAAAAAAGTTAAAACCTACAAACTGCCTGCTTCTAATAGCTGTTGCTAGGGACCTTGAGAGTTCGCTAATGTTAGATACAGAAGAGTTACAGAAACGGATTTAGTGCCAGTGGGGCTCTTAATGTTATTAGTTTTTATATTATTATTTCTAGATTTTGAGCTATATTAGAATCTAACCCGCGACCTCCGGGTCTAATTCCACCAGACTAAGAAGGCGTTTTGTCTGCGTAAAAGAAAACTTTGGCAAAGAGAAAGTGTAACACTGTATTTTTAAGGCTTTTTATGGCTCGATAGGCAATAGAAATTAGACGAACTAGATCTAGACTGTTATGAAACAGCTTTAGCGTATCCAATTTGAAGACAAAGCGATAAAAAGATTTTGTTCATCCTTCTAATATTATACACGCGAAAGTTTGTATGGATGTATACATGAATGTTTGTTTGTTGCTCTTTCACGCAAAAAATACTCAATGGATCTTAATGAAAGCCTACAATAATGTAGTTTAGACATCAGAATAACATATAAGCTAAAATTTATACTGATACTGGACAGACGAAGTCGCGGGCAGAAGCTAGTCTTATGTATAAAATATCCATGTCACAATGTTAGTTACCGTACTCCTCCGAAACGGCTTGACCGATTTACATGAAACTTTGTATGTGTATTCAGTAGGTCTGCGAATTGGCTACTATCTAATTTCCATATCCCTAAGTGATAAGGGTTGTTCACCCATTAATTTTTTTTTTAATTTTTGGACGAATTTTTTTTGTTTTTATTTTTTTATTATGTGGCATTAAAAAATACATATATAACTCTAAATTTTTACTTTTTTATCAAAAACAAAAAATTTTTTATAGCCATTTTAGTAATTTAATCATTTTTGTAAGGCAAAATAACGTTTGCCGGGTCAGCTAGTACTTTATAAAAAGAAGAGTCTACTTACTGATTGACTGATCAACGCACAGCCCATACTCTTGGACTAGACAGCTGAAATTTTGCACACAGGTTCGTTTTATGATGTAGACGTGGGGTAAGGCCGGAATGGCCTTACCGCGTACCGAGAGACGCACCTTTACCAGGTCGTTGGATCTGGTAAAGGTCTGGGATGCCGCCGGGCTGGAGATCCTTGGAGGAGATCTACGTCCAACAGAAGACGTCTATGATGATGATGAGGATAGTGGGATAAAGTTTTTCAACCCTTGAGGAGGTAAAGTAGCGGATGAAAGTTTGTATGGGGAAACAAAATTAGTTTTTTTTATTTATTTAATTAAGGCACATCAACATATAAACACGCCAATTTCAGTTTCTTACATTTATTTAAATCTAGTGCTTATATTAATTAAAGATAGTTAGACTATTTTATTCGAAACTTCATACATAAGAGTACTCCTATCGGTACATGACTTAGATCATTATATCTGAAGTACATTAGTAAGCAAATGTTTCACGTTTTACAGAATTAAAAAAACGGAAATGGGCCAAATGGGTATTTTTTCGTCATTCGTCGTCATAGCAGCCTTAATAATACTACCCACTGCTGGGACATAAGGCGTCTCCTTGTCATCGAAGGACGTGTAATAGTCCTCCTCGTCGTCATTAGGTGCATCAAAATTTCACCACTTTACTTGCAAAAAATCCACCTCGAATCGATTTTGAATTATCGAAACAAAAATCTGAATCCCAATGCCATGGTTTCCCGCCAAACACTCAGTGTACAATAATTAATTATATTAAAAAAAATACACAATATCATAATACCACGTTCCACGCCACAGATAAGATAGCGCCGCGGTCCACTAAACAAAAATACATTCCGTAAAAGTTCTTTTTCTTTGCTAGACTTTACAAGGTCGTTGACCCGGACACGTGGTCGGAGTACGCAAGCGCAGTCCTTAACTCCTTGAAATGCAGTTTTATAGGAAAGCTGATAAAATTTTGTGTACTAACTTACTTGATAGTGTATCATTCAACAAAAAAACGGTCAAGTGCTAGTCGAATACGTGCACTGAGGGTTCCATAAGGTTTTGAATTTTAACTAACTTAGATTTTTTAAGGGATTATAGATAGGTTAGAGTCAGGCAGAGGTGGCCAGCCGTATTTATAACCTAATGCAAACAGATATGGCAGTATTATCGATAGCAAGACAGTCATGCGGCACCGAACCCAAATAAGTTTGAAGCAGGCGTAGCTAAGCAACTAAGCTAGCTAGTACAGCGCCCGCTAGTATATTTATACTTAACCTACTTCAAAAAATGAGGAGGTTCTCAATACGACTGCATTTTTTTTTTGTTTTATTTATGTTTGTTACCTATAAGGCGTCGGTGGCCTAGTGCGTAAGAGCGTTCGTCTCCCACCCGGGAGGCACTGGTTTTCAAATTTTGAATTCATATGTACGTTTAATCGACGCTTCTACGGTGAAGGAAAACATCGTGAGGAAACCTGCACACACCTATGACGAAATTCTTAGGTTGTGTGTGAAGTCGACCAACCCACACTTGGCCACCGTGGTTGACTAAGGCCTAATCGCCCCTAATCTGGGGTAGGCTCGAGCCCCTCGGTGGGGACATTATATGAGCTGATGATGATGATGACCTATGAGGTACTCCTCTTTACTGGGTGTACCGATTTAAAAGATTTTTTTGACCTTTGGAAGCTGGTGCTTGTCATGTGGTGCTATTAAAATTTGATCGACATCTGACGAGTAGTTTTTGAATTATCCCTAATGATGTCTATTTAATTGACATCGATGAATTCGTAATCTTATCACTGGTGTGTCTAAAAGATCTCGATATAGTTTCCTTAAAATTTCTAATAAACACGAAAAAGCAAAAAATAAATTATTTGTAAATAAAAAAGCTACCTTCAGTCTAAAAACGGGGAAATAAAAATGTTGTTTACTTATAAAAATCGAAATGTTTTTTGAGGTCGGTGCCAACCTCAATATTTGTAATAAACGTTGTCACTTGTATTTGGGACCGACCTCAAAAAACATTTAGATTTTTATAAGCCGAATTTTTGCTTCTCCGTTTTTAGTTTTGAAGGCAGTTTCGGCTTCACCGTAGTGGATGAAAAACTGCATATTTACAACATCAGAATGATAAGTTTAACCTCCAAATGCTTACGTTACGGGACTAAATTTTTTTAGTTAATTTAGCGTGACGTCTGACTACGTTACTGTTCAATCAGTGGAGTAAACAAGATATGAGCTGTGCATTTTCCGATCTGTAGTTCTGTTAGATTGCCTCAATTTTCTTTTGCAAATACCAATACTGCTATACAATCGATTACATACATAAATACACACATACATTATAATCATTCTCACAGCCCCAAAAGGGGTCGATGAGAACTTCGAGCAAAGCCACATCTGGCAGTATTTAAATATCACATATTTCAACATAATATTTCTCCGTTTTTAGTTTTGAAGGCGGTTCTTTTTGATTAAAATTTTTTTTTTTTTTGCTTTTTAGTGTTCATCATCAATCATCAACAGCTCATATAATGTTCCCACCGAGGGGCTTGAGCCTACCCCACATTAGGGGCGATTAGGCCTTAGTCAACCACGCTGGCCAAGTGCGGGTTGGTCGACTTCACACACAATCTAAGAATATCTTCATAGGTGTATGCAGGTTTCCTCACGATGTTTTCCGTCACCGTAAAAGCGTCGATTAAACGTAATTATGAATTCAAAATCTGAAACGTGGCGGGGATCGAACCAGTGCCTCCCGGGTAGGAGTCGACGCTCTTACGCACTACACCACCGACGCTTCATATTCTTAGTGTTTTATTCATTATTTTTTAGTGTTGTAACTTGTAAGTATAGATTTTTTTAGGAAACTGACGAGATCTTTTGGATATACAAGTAGTAATAATGATAACGATATCATCATAGTCATCGATGTCAAATAAATATGCATTATTAGGGATAACTCAAAAACTACTCGTCAGAGGTCGATCAAATTTAAATGGGACCACATAACAAGCACCAGGACGTACGTATGGAAGATACGTAAAAAAGAATCATGAAAATCGGTACACCTAGTAAACCGTTATGAGGTACTTAACACATATAAAAAAAACATACAGTAGAATTGAGAACTTCCTTTTTAGGGTTCCGTACCTCAAAAGGAAAAAACGGAACCCTTATAGGATCACTTTGTTGTCCGTCTGTCTGTCTGTCAAGACCCTTTATCTCAAGAACGCGTGGACGTATCAAGCTGAAATTCACATGAAATACTCAGGTCTATTGTCCCTTTAAGCTGTGAAAATATCAAACTTCTAAGCCAAGCCAATCAAAAGATACAGCCGATTATGTCGATATTTTCAACAAATTTCCGACACTCGCAAAGGAATACCTACAGGATACTTCCCGTAAACTCAGAATCTTGAAATTTGGCATGAAGCATTGTCATATAATGCAAATATAGGAAATTTTTTTGAAATTTATACCAAATACCTAGGTCTATTGTCCCTTTAAGCAGTGAAAAAATCAAACTTCTAAGTTAACGCGATCAAAAGATACAGCAGTTTATACCGATGAACCCTCGGTGTGCGAGTCCAACTCGCACTTGGCCGGTTTTTTGAATTCGGTTGAAAAGTAACAAAGCTTCAGTGTGTTAACAAAGAAAAGCCTTGATGGCAGGAGGAGAAAATCTGGATAGTTGCAAATCTGCCCAGATAAGAATCTGGTCAGTAGCAAATCTGGTGAATTGAGAATTGGTCGAAAACGGCCGATAGCTTTTTTTTTTCAATGTTACGAGATGGCAAACAAGCTTGCGGTCCACCTGATGTTAAGTTGTCACCGCCGCCTATAGACACTTGCAATATTAATTGCAAACAAATAAATCTATTAAATTAAAATAATAAAAACGCACAAATTTATGTTTAATTTTAAATTTAGTTTAATTTAATTTTATTTTATTTTAAGTTATTCTCTCAGACCAATAAAAGAGTTTATAATAAAATAGTTAACTTTTTTATAGGTCTGTGGTTATTCTAATGATTTGTTAAATTATTTATAATAATAATTACGAATGAGCGGGCCTCTCCTAACACAGGTTTTTATCAAACTTAAAAGGAGAAACCCAACCCCTGTAATGTAGTCAATGTCATTAAATAAAGGAATTTTTGATTTTGATTTTTGATATTAAGTGTAAATCACTTAACACCGTTTTTGAGACACCCTAATTATAAACGAAAACCAATCACAGCCTTAGAACACTTTCATTGCCTGCCTTGCTCCAATGGAGCGACAACACCGGAATTTGAAGCCTTTCTTCAAAACTCTGACACGCAAAAACGCAACATTTGGGTGTTAGCTTTTGTTGATTGACTCAGGGAAGGCCACAGGTCAAAATCAAATCGATCCAAAACATAGATTTATTATTACTAACGTTTATAGATAGGCAATGAATCGACTAGGGTGAGACCAAAAAAATACACCGATGTGTGCGTAATGCGCATGTGTGCATGATAAATAGTACTGCAGTCTGACAGTTGCTGTCTTTTCTACGTCACTGACAGGCCTCCTTACGCCCCCTGCGTGTCGCCCGATGACCTCGGGTGCGGTCCGATGGCTGCTCCCGGTGTCCTCGTCAGGAGGACGCGCCAGGTCGAGCGGCCGTCGGTGAGGAGGCGGCCTATAAGGCCGGCGTCGGCCAGCGGCCCACAGGGGCTGGCGTTAGTCGGTAGCTCCTGTGGGCTGCTGGCCAACAATTGGTGCACAAGGAGTGCCTGACGGGCAGCGTTGTGACGGTCTCGGTGTAGTTGCGCCCACGTGCGCAGATCCCGAGCCGTCCCGCAATAGCGCACTGGAGGTCAGGCCGGGGAGGATGTTTAGTGGGTATGGAAGGAACGCCTTTACCTCCCCACATATCCCCTGCGGTCGGCACCACCACGCAGGGACGATGCGTAAATGCATTTGATCTCCCCGACAAAAAAAAAAGGACCACGGGTACTAAATGGAATATTCAAAAACAGCGAGTTAAGGGATTCGCATACGAATCTTGCGATTTCATACACGATTTAAAATTCTAATGATTCAAAAATGCGTCGCCAGGTCTGCGTTCACCTTAACTCTACTTGTTTGTGATGTTGGGTTTCTGTTGGTGAGTACGTCGCCAGAGCTCCACTGGGTAGGTAAGGGGACTAATGTTTAAATGTAAATTTTTCCTGTTACGGGACGGCAAAGGGATCAAGCTCATACAGCAAAGTCTTCAGTTTCATATCTTCTTTCTTGATTTTTGCAATAAAATGTGGGTGCCACACATTTTAATGCATCTAGGGAGTGCTTGGCGAGAAATGCATGGTACGGACCTCATGATGGTGACTGATGAGAATTGTATAGTGGGATTTCCAACTACTATACAAATCTCAACGTCATATACACAAAACCTTGATTTTAATGATCCCTCATAACTGATCGTCAACATGGATGCTTATACAACGAAACGACACCACTTTTACTGAACAAATTCCACTCCGAAGCAATTTTGAATTATCGGAATAAAGATCGACATCCAGACGCCATGGTTTCCCGCCAACTCCAAAGCGCGCGAGTATCAGGTCAGCATTGCCAGCATTTGTGTCTGCTTACCAGGTGGCATGATTGTCAGCCAACCATAAAAAAAATATTCTTCCGAAGCGAAAGTACTTCGCAAAGTCCATTTAAAAAATGAGATTTTTGCTTTTTGAACGACTAGATCAAGGAGTTAAACGACTCGTCACTAAAAGCCTTAACTACCTACAAAGTCAATTCAAAACTAGTTTTGAATGCGATACACACACTAAATAATCTAGGCAAACACAACCTAGTCAGACTAGTGTGGGTACCGGGATATGTAGGGATTGAAGGTAACGAAAATGCTGACAAACTAGCAAGGAAAGGATCGGCTCAAAACCTCAATGGGCCCGAGCCTTTTGTGGGATTATCTAGAAGTACTCTAAAATGGCACTAAAGGAGTATTGTCAAAAGAGGCACCTCATGGAATGGTTGTCCACTCCCTGACTGACACACTCAAAGAAATTTTTGGGATCCTCACACATAGGCTACCTTAAAAGAATGGGAAGAATCAGCAGAACCCAAATCCGCTGCATCATAGGTGCTCTCACTGGCCACTTTGCCACTAAAAGACACCTGTGCACAATAGGCAAAGCCGATGACCCCATCTGTAGAATGTGTGGTGAGGAGGAAGAAAGCATGGAGCACATACTATGTGACTGCGTTGCACTAGCCAACAGGCGACTAAAGGTCCTAGGCTTAGGTTACCCTAAACCAGAGGACTTTATAGACCTTATTCCCGCCAACATCGTGAAACTCATACAAAACGTTTTCGATGTTGGCGGGGATGGATGATAAGGAAAGGGGAAGCACAAAAGATCCCATAGGGTCGAAGTACTCTGAGATACAGCCTCAGCCCCTGATTTTAGAATAATAATAATAAACGACTCGTCGGATTGCGACACCTGGCAACCCTATACACCAGTTCACCGGGTCATGACCCCCGGGCACCCACGCCGTAATGAGGAAGGAAACGTTCGAATTGTCTACCAATCCTAAATATCCGGTTCCGCTGTTAGCTAAGTTATTTAGAAACGTAGAACATAGTAGGTACCTAGATTGTATCTACGTATAATTTACATACATACATATACAACATGTAAATTAAATAACCAACACCCTGAATACAGGTTGGTTTATGGGATCGGCTTCCAAGTTGATTTAAAAAAAAATTAAAAAAAAATTTTTTTTTGAAAAAAGAAACAAAAAGTACCCAGAAAATATTGTAATATCAATATTTTCTGAGTACTCTTGTTTTATTTTTGTTTTTTTTTTTTAAATCTTGAAATCAACTTAATCTTAATTTATATGTTGTATAAGATCACGCTCGTTATTCCATGTGCAGAGTCTTAGGTAATATTTTGTTACACATAAAGTTTCGCTACACATAAGACCACATCTGGCAGTGTGGGCAATGCAGTGCTTCCAATTATTGACAGCGGTTGCCAACTTGTCGCCTACATAAAAGGGCACCATACCCTAAAAAGTAAAAATTCTTCAGTGAACATACTGTACTATTCTTGATGTATATTAGGGGTTAAGTATGAAATTGCCGAATAGCCAGAGATTTTAACGAAAATTCATTTTTCCACACAAATATATTTGCGATTTTTTAAGGAACTACAAATCTAAATTTTGTGGATATATTTAAACAACATTAAGCTGTAGGATACTTAAAGAAAAATTTTGAGAATTGCTACCTGAAAAAAATATTCATATTTTTATAACGGAGACGGACACCTCTTAGGACGAACTGTTTTTAAAGATGTATTTCTAGTAAAAAAAAAATGAAAATACGTGTCACGTTGTTTGTCCGCGATGGACTCCTAAACTACTTAACCGATTTAAATTCGATTTTAACGTTATTTTCCTTTAAATTTGTGTTTTGTTCCAACTTTAGAGATAGGATAGTTTTTATCTTGATAAGTAGTCCTCATTTTTTTACTGCACATTCAATGTTAAAGGACAGTAGTATGAAATCACCACAGCAACGCGTGGCCGGGACAGCTAGTCTTATATACTAATAATAATATATTTCTACGCTCACACCAATTATCTAGCCCAAATTAAATATCTTTAAGAACTTGCTTTATGGATACTAGATAACGGACAAAATATACTTAATAATATAGATATTTTTATAAATAAACTTAAATAAATATATAAACAACCATGACTCATGAACAAATGATCGTGTTCATCACACTAAAATTTGCCACTACCAGGACTCGAACCCGGATATAAATGAAAACTATTGTACTTGCCTATATAAAAATTGTAGAGAAAAAATGACACTATTGTATTCTAATATATCTATAGTAATATTATCGATCCAAATTAGAAAATATTTTTTGTGTTGGATGGTCCATTTATCGAAGGAGGGTTATAAGCTATATTTGTTTAAAAAAAACTCCACGCGGGCAAAGTCGCAAGCGGAGACCTAGTAATATTTAAAGGTAATAATTATCATTCATAATACAACCAGAAACAGCTCTAAAACTTAAAATAAAAACTACGAAGCCTCGCCCTTAAATCTGACGTTTGGCGCGCACGCGCGTCGCCATGGTTACGGGGAAATGGCCGCCGTTTCCATAACAACCGCGGAAGTAGGCCATTGAAAGCCTAGACATGACCCATATAATTCAGCTGAACAGCTGTACACATCGATACTGCGCTAAACGAGGTACCTAGCTATTGATATTTCGAATGTCTCTGCTGAAATGTTTTTTTTTCATATTAAATAGGTACTAGCTTTTGCCTCCGACTTCGTCCGTGTTACTTTGGGTAGCATTTTTTTTAGAGTAATTACCTACTTAATTTTTTACTATTCAATCATACACAATAATGTTCCCAATACTTGTTCAGTTTCTTGCCGGTTCTTCTCAGAACAAGGCCTCCTGGTAGACTCATGAACCGATGGCATCAAACTTGAATTTCATAAACAAGTGCTCAAATTGTACGTAAATGAATAAAGAAATTTGAGTTTGAGTTTGAATAAATATACGTACCTATCATTTCCTATTTCATCCCCTGTGCGTCTAAATTACGAAAACGCTAGTACAAAATAGGTATTCTTATTTATTTCGTGCCAAGGGACAAGTGCCTAAATTCAAAGATTCATGGTTGTCACCTTCAATGATGGCAAAAAAATCCCCATGTTGATATTCAGATTTTATCACCCCATTTCCCCCTTTTAGGGGTTGAATTCTGAAATTAACTATAAATTTTTGTTTAGTCAGTTATCGATAGGAGTACGTACTCCTGTGAAGTTTCAAAGTAATTTTTTATGCTATTAGTAATATCTCTTTCACAATATAGCACGGACGATGCAGGTACAAACGATTCACCTTTCTATTGGAAACCAGGGGGGTCGACACTACTAAGGAGAGGTCTGATTTGCAGACCCTAAGTCTTATTAACAACCTTATGACTAAATTCTTAAGGTTTATATTACCTTAAAGCATAATATAAAGTTGTGTATGGATTTTTGTGCCAACATTACAAATATATTTTTTTTTGTGTCTGTTGGTAGAGGCCATATTGTTCTGTCATTTTTGAAGTTTTATAGCTTTGAAGATTGAAACTTAACTGAAAAGTTTACTTTTCCAATCAAAATCTATAGTAAAAATATTAAACTACACATTTATTGTAATGGAGAAGCGTCGACGTTACAATAACAGAAAATGCGCAATATGCGGTCAAAAACAAATGCCGAAGTCTAGAACATTTCTGGCATGTTTTCCTATGGATCCAGTACGGTAAGTACCTACTTAACGTAGTGATTAATTATACTCTTTGGATACTGAGACGTACTAGGGTCATTGGTCTCAGTTTTGTAGGCACACGCGCATTACTCGGGTAACTTATCCTTTTTTGCTGTAATCTAAGGCTATGAACCAAAATATATGGAACAGCTGATTTCTAGGTAAATTAATTTGCATCATATTTGCGGTAAGCACTATGTGTAAACCATTCTGTATATGTGTTAGGTAAAAATACATATTTAGTAAAAGTTAAAATACATACCGTAATAAGCCATGCCGGTCATCATTCTGTCGTTGATCATAATTCCCAAATTTTCGGATTCACATAAAAACTAAACGCACATCTTTTACATATCACAACACTTCACTACGATGAAAACAAAAGTAAAGGAACGGGAATTTGACGTAATAATTGTGTTAATACTATTTTTCGTGAAGGTTTTGAGTGAATGAAAAGTAGTGTACAGGCAGTGTTTCATAAATATTATAATAAAATGAAAAAGCTCTATATTTGAATGTACTTAAATCCTTTTATACATAATTGTTCTTCTAGGGACCTGGGGCATAGACAAAGTGGTAATTGTTTTATTACTATAACTAAAATTCGTCATCATCGGCCATGTTGCTTTGTTAAGTTTAAGTCAATCTTATTCATTTTAGTCATACAGAAATAGTTATCGTTTTTAATTTAGATAGACAGATAGACATTTACTTGCATCATCATACACACACATTAAAACTTAAAATTAACAAACGAACTATAAAAATCAAATACAGACCTAAAATAAAATAAAAAATCGGGAGTGGTCTCCCCTTGACTTTCTCGTATACCGGAAACGACTCTAAAATTGATAGAAACTTTATATTTTGATGTTATACATGCATGTTAAATTTTGGTCACCCATCCGAGTACCGACCGCACACTGGGTCGCTTAACTTTCGTGATTGACGAATCAAAAGTTGATAGAAACCTTACAGTTTGATGTTAAACATGCATGTTAAATTTGGTTGCAATAAGTTAAAGCATACTCGAGTTATCGTGGTAACGCACAGACACACACACAGACATAATTCCAAAAACGGTATTTTTGGATTCAGGGAGGTCCAAAACGTGTAAATCCGTCAAAATCTCGAGGTCGAATTTTTTGACGATTACAAAACTTCCTCTATAGGTACTAAGTATACGAGAATGTAAAAATCAAACATTTTGACATAAATCATTCCAGATAAATTAGATACCAAAAATATTAGACAGGTATTTTTTACTTAATCCAATCAGTAAATATTTGCGATGTCACTTCTCAGTAAGTGTACGAACGCGTGACGTCACACGACATTTCAACGCACTGCATCGTCGTCATTATTTTGTTTACTTACGTGATAAAAGAAAAAAAACATATGCATTATTATTTCACCTTCTATTTGAAGGACGAAACGGAAAATTTCACTCATCATTCCTATTTTGCGACCAGCTGACCTAGACAAAGTAACAAATTTTTTATTTTATCGCGGGCAGAAGGTGAAAATCAGCGTTTAGCGTTAGTTTGGCAAATATATCGCTGAGCTTTAACCTCCTTTGCTAAACGAACGATCTATTAACATTACAAAAAAATATATGTGAGTAATTTATTTTTGTATTGAACTTATAAATAAACACTTACTGCAGACACGTATAAAAACAACCTTAATCTATTACACAGTTGAGTAACTTTAAATATAAACATATATCTATTCACCTACAAGCGTTTCTCAATTATTTTATAGTCTTTTGTAAATGAGTCCAAATTTGTAATGTCTTTTGTATTTGACGGTTAATACGCGATCTGAGGGTTTTTTTCTTACCGTCCGAGGTAAATACAACATTATAAGTCACCCCCTGACCGTATGGCATAAAAATATTACACTCTAACAAAACATTATTGCCCTCAAATAAAAAAAACAAAATACTATTGTCATCAAATAAATCTAAAAACGTGTCTAATCGAATCACGTTTTAATCGTTAATCGATTGTGTTTATCTTATCTTTAATAATCGATTATAAACGATAATAGCAATAATGCCTATCTTTTACAATCATTAGGATTACAATCACAGAAAACAGTAAGTAGCTAGTTATTAATTGCGGTCTCCACGAAAGATATCTTGTGATCTAGTCCAAATTACCTGAGTATCTACATAAGAATTTGTGTTATGGATACTAGATAATAGATAATGGATAAATATACATACTATACATAGTAGTTATGATGATTTTTGAAGTGAAACTTCTTTAACGACGCATGGGAAAAAAATCACATTTACAGACGCCATTTTGTAAAAATCGTCACCTTTTCTGTCACTTTGGGACCGTCACGGCGCCATGAGTGTTTACCAAAATTGAGGAGTGACTTTACAAATATTTTAATAATAAAGCGAGTTACAAAATACTTAGAAATAAAAAACTTCGCCTTTTAATAATAAAGTGATATAAAAAAGTGAGTTATATATAATAAATCCTATCTACTAAGTAACTATTATAAGCGCGAAAGTTTTTATGGATGTTTGATGAATTATTAACATATTAATAACATATTGGCTATAAATTAACCGACACGCGAACGAAGCTACGGGCGACCACTAGTGTTTTTTATATAAAAATGGGTAGTTTAAGGTTTTTCGCTGTGCAATCAGTATTTTTGATATACAAAAAGAACATTTATTGATTTGCAGTTATATAGGCACTATACATAGTTTAATCGACTTTCACACTTGTTACAAAGTAATATAAAGTGTCATTGTGTTATCATTAGCTACAACGAGAAACAATTCTCGAATCATTATGCAATAGTGATGTGCGACGCGCACTGGGTCAAGGTCGATTGATTTAGTTAGCTCGAGTTCGTGACGTGGGTGAGTCAGTGGTATTGTTTTATTTATTTTTAAAAGTTGCAACTGAATTTATTGTATTAAGGGTACGATTATCATTTTCGACCATCACGCGTCAGCAATAAGTGCGTTTATTTTTTCGAAATTGAAATTACTACTTTGTAGTAATTATAATTCAATTACGAACCTACGTTTTCCATCATTGGCAAATATTTGAACTTTTCTATTACTTAATAAGTATGAAACATATTTTATAGCAGGCGGAAGTCTTCATATTTCTAAATTTATAGTCTATGTCTATCAAATGTTCAACATTCACTTTTATAGTACACTCATTGTATCATGAAAAATTAATTAAATGACAGTGTGGACACTGCACGTGCTTCATAGTTATGTAGATTTCTTCTGTAGATCACACTTGAAGTCTGCAACTACGCAACGAATTTGAATACGGTTGTCATTAATAGATTCAAATGGGATCTAAATCATCCTAAATCTACCTACATTGCATCCGTGCGAAGCCGGTGCAGGTCGCTATTTTATATAAAGACTAGCGGTCGACCGCTGCTTCACTCGCGGTAATATCGGTTATCGCACCAAAAAGTTTCCTATGTGATTCCCAAAGCCTCAAAATATATCCATACCAAGTTTCATCAAAATCGGTAACGTAGTTTCGGAGCCTATTCAATGTAAACAAACAATCAAATCGTTCCTCTTTATATAGATAGTACAGTTTTGGTTATAGGTTTTATATATATATATAACACTTAGACGTCACCCTCTGGCATGTATTTGTGTGCAGTAATGGCCTTAAACTGGCCTTAAAATTACCTTGATAAACTTTCAACTACTTATAATAAGTAGAATGGGATGTGTTGTTAATTTATTGCTACTTATTTGAGTAGCCATCTCAAGAAGGATGTTTACTTATGAAGCTTCTGAGGTAAAAGCCTTTGGCCTTAAAGGAAGATGTAAGCTGTGGAGTTTCTTTCGCCTTTTCCGTCTCAACATAACTATTATTTAAGTGAAATAATTATTTCGTCCCCAAGCGGTGGTAGAATTTTGATGATTCATAAGTACATAACAAAGTCCATTTAAATAAAGAATTTTCATTTCTTTTCTTATCATTCTATTAACACCAGGTGGGAGACGAGAAAAACTGTAAATTATAAAAAAAAGTTGTGTAAAATGTAGTTGTTTGTGTAATTCAACAGCATCAAGTTACCATAAACTGTGAAATTTTCGCAATCGATTTTGCGATTTATAACTCACGCGTTTAAGGTTGAAAATCAACTAGAGAAATCTTGACAGTTTTGGGTAGTATAACCTGCAGCTGTCATCCGTATCTTTATTTTCTTTATTCAATACTTTGAACTGGCTTTGAACTCTAGTTTTGGGGATCCCTGAGAGTACCACACTATATTATGTGGTTAGGCATTGTTATAAGACATTTTTATATTTCAGTAATTTAATATCTATTAGGATAGTTTCTCATTACAAATAAGATAGTAATTTTTATGGCTTTAGTTATAATTTTTTAGTAGGTATATATACATATTAATTCAAGATTGGTCAAAAAATATCTAAATTATTATGTACTGCTGGTCGCCCGCGGCCATTCTCGCGTCAATGTCGGTTAAATTGTAGTCTATATGTTTTTCTGAAGTATGAGCTATATTGTTGTAAAGTTTCATTAAAATCCGTTAAGTAGTTTTTGCGTGAAAGAGTAACAAACACACATACAGACATACATAAGTCCATACAAACTTTAACTTTATAATATTAGTAGCCACACCTTTTGTACTTTTTATACCACTATGTTCTCCAATTTTGTATCCGTGTACAATAAATTATTAAATAAATAAGTAGGATATTTTTCATTGTCAAACATAAATTTTGTAAATGGCGTGAGCATTGGAAAATAAACTTTAACATTATTATATGCAACAGTCTCGCTTAAACATGCTTAGCTGTACACTTAAAACACACTTAAGACAATAGGTACACCAATTATTGCACCAATCGAATGACACGTTTATCGATATACGGTCACGATTGCCGAATGAAATCGTATCGATAAAATCTCAGCCGACCTTGACCCATCACTAACGTTACGCAACGCAAGCGCATCACTCAAGGTCCCTTTTTGTGTTATTGTTTGACGTTTGTATTATGTTCTAGTTGACAATTGTTCGCACAGTTTTTTAATGGAGCCGCAGGGAAAATGGTTTGGTTTAGAACACGAAGTTAGCTTGAGTTTTCCTTCACAAAGGATTTACTAATATTATTTACCTATTTATTCAAATCAGTTTTAAGTGATGACTTACAGTTGTACCAAAACGCCAGTACGTTTAAATTACAAATTCATGCCAAAGAGATAAATAATAACAATAATAAAATATACAATGTCAATACACGAGTCAATTGAAAAATTAAATCACTACATAGTATAAAACAAAGTCGCTATCCGCCGTCTGTCTGTCCCTATGTATGCTTAGATCTTTAAAACTACGCAACGGATTTGGATGCGGTTTTTTTTAATAGATAGAGTGATTCTTAAGGAAGATATATGTATAATACATGCATATTTGCATAAGCATTGCACCCGTGCGAAGCCGGGGCGGGTCGCTAGTCTATTAAATAAAATTCAAAGTCCTGACTGAGATATCAATGCACAGCCCAAACCGCTGAACCTAGAGACCTGAAATTTGGAACATAGATACCTTATACAGTTTAGGTATCCATTAAGAAAGTATTTCTGGAAATACCACCCCTAAGGGCAAGGATATTATATTTAAAAAGAGGTAGATAGGTTACTTGCTTGCAAAAAGTGGCACCCTAAAAGTAAGCTAATTAGCACACCCGAGCATAGCACAACATATATCTTTCTCGTTTACTCTATTGCTAGATATCATGTTGTCTTACTCACAACTTACAGTACGGCCATGTTAACTCGCCACATACCACAACATGAAATTGTACGACTTTAGGTGTCTATAACTATAAGTAGGTATACACAATGACATTTTGGACCATTTTTGACTTTGAATTAATATGAAGATAACCTATCTACCTCTTTTCAACCGACTTCAAAAAGGAGGAGGTTATCAATTCGACTGTATGTTTTTTTTTAATGTTTGTTACCTCATAACTCTTCACTGGGTGTACCAATTTTGAAGATTCTTTCAACCTTTGGAAGCAGGTGCTTGTCATTTGGTCCTATTCAAATTTAATCTACATCTGACGAGTAGTTTTAAAGTTATCCCTAATAATGCCTATTTAATTGACATCGATGATATTGTAATCTTATCACTTGTGTGTCGAAAAGATCTCGAGATCGTTTCCTGAAAATTTCATTCACGGTTTTTCTTCATAGACGGTTTTTTTTATTTAAAAATAATTTTTAAATATAATATCATTGCCTATTAGGGGGTAAAATGTCCACCCGAACGAAGTCACGGGCGGAAGCTAGTTGACAATAAATTAACGAAAAAATAAATATAAATGTCAATACAAGATGTCAATTTAATCATTGTGTGCCCTGTTGCTAATAATAGCATTAATATGAAACAATATAGGTACTTTACTGTACAACTAGAAAGAAGGAGCAAAAAAAAAGAAAATTGTTGGCAAAATAATCTATAATAACAAATTAAATTAAAAAGTTAAGACAGTAAACTAATTTTATTATTATAAACTGGAGCTCGGGTGAATGATTTTTACTCTGCGCTACACAGGACTGATAAATCAAGACGATTTTTCCAAGCCTTTGGTCTCTGATTGCGTCACAAGTTGACGTGTGCATAACAATGTTGAAGACATTACACCTTCAACATCCAACGAGATATTTTACAGAAATCTTAAATCAGTTAACATAGATTTTGCTGTTGGAAAACATTGATTTTGAAAGAAAATTTGAATTGACTTTGAAAACGGCTCGCACGGCTTGGCCTCGACGAATCGCTAAATTGCCAAGCAAACACGACTATAGAATCTAATATTAAAAATTAATACTGACTGACTGACTGACTGACATATCAACGCACAGCCCAAACCACTGGGTCTAGAGATTCCAAATTTGGCACGTAGGTTACCTATGAAGTCTAGGGTTGCGTAAGAGAGGATTTTTCGAAATTCACTCTCTAGGGTGGTGAGAAGGGAGTGCAAAGTTTGTATGCAAATCTGTCATAAAGTAAATTGGTACATGGCCTTTCAGTTAGAAATCGCGGACGAAGTCGGGGGCAAAAGCTAGTCTAATTAAACAAAATATTAACACAATAAATAAATTGCATAAATTTTTCCCGAAATTAAATTCTGCTAGTTCAACTAATTACCCTAAATACCTAAGTAATCTACCTACTCTCTTCTACTCTGCTGTGCCTGACAGGGTCCATGATACTTATATTAAATAATATTAAGAACTTTACTAACATTTTGGAAAAGCAATAAAAGTATTGATTTGAATTGAATTGAAACTCCAACTCTTATGAAACCGGCCTTTACATTTAGGTATTAGTAGTAAGAAGACACGCTATAAAAGCCAGTACCTAAATATACTTAGATTTAATAAACCAATTAACAAAAAGAGTCTATAAATCTTTCATCAGTTCTATATTGGTACGCGTATGTAAGGCCCGGACTCCACCAATGCGAAGACGAGACAAGAGGAGCTGTGTTTTAAGCAACCAATAGAAATTCGTTATTCACACTTCTCGTGTCCACTCAGCTTCAGTGGATACCACCGAGCGGAGATGAATCATATTTGTATGGCGCGAGCGAGCTAGTGGAGATGTGAGCTGTGCCTCGCAAGCTAGCGCCGGCTAGCGACTGAACGCAGCGAAGACGAGAGTGAGCCGCTAGGTCGCCGGATCGAACTAAACTGCACTCTTAACAAACACAGCACACATCTGCGCTACAGTCTAGTCAGTACGCATCTCCGCTAGCTTTGGTGGATACAACTTTGTTGAAAATCATCTCTTCTCGTTTCCGATTCGAACATCTCCGCTTTGGTAGAGTCTAGGCTAAGCGACTCTCGCAGAATCGTATCAAATATGGCTAGGTAGGGAGAGATGACAGCGAGTGAAGGGGCGTGCTGTTGCACCGTCAGGAGGACTCCTTAACCCCACACCTAGGTCACTAATCGGGGGGGGGGGTCCACGTCCGGAAGTCTCCTCGTGGCGGACCCTGGTAACGTGGTGGGGAAACTTTCTCGGCGGGTGTGCGGCTTTTGATGCCAAGTGTGTCCGCTTGGCATTCGAAGTCACATGCCATCGTCGAGTTGTTTTTGTTTTTCAGGGCCACGACCGCGCCCGAAGTCCCCCGGGTGCGGTCAGATGGCTGCTCCCGGTGTCCTCGTCAGGAGGACGCGCCAGGTCGAGCAGCCGTCGGTGAGGAGGCGGCCTATAAGGCCGGCGTCGGCCAGCGGCCCACAGGGGCTGGTGTTAGTCGATAGCCCCTGTGGGCTGCTGGCCACCAATTGGTGCACAAGAAGTTCCTATACAGGCAGCGTTGAGACGGTCTCGGTGTAGTTGTGCTCACGTGCGCAGATCCCGAGCCGTCCCGCAATAGCGCACTGGAGGTCAGGCCGGGGAGGATGTTTAGTGGGTATGGAGGGAACACCTTTACCTTGAGTCCCACATATCCCCTGCGGTTGGCACCACCCAGCAGGGACGATGAAAAAAAAGGTCACTAATCGAGAGCACTGCTTCTGGCCCCTCTTTGCAAAGGGTCAATCCATCTAAGAGCTTTCGTCTCTGTCACTTTGTTAACACGCCAGTAAATAACGCTTTATTTACCACACCGTTTTAAACAATAGATAAGGTTGACCAACTCCGCCTTGACACTAAATCAAGGCGAATCGAGACTAAGCGTTAGTTTTTTTAGAGAAAAACTGCAACTTTTTGCTGTAAGTTTTTGCTGGTAAGTGTGGATTGTTAGTCCTTAACTCACTAACCACATGCTCGATAACGCAATGTCTTAAAAGTCAAATTTCTGCATACAAACAGTTTTATTAGTATTACACCTCGTTTATTGATCAAAGAGTTTTTAAGGACTACGCGTGCTGGTCTACGTTGTCACCGAAAAACTGTAGCTACCATTCCAACGCGAACTAAGAAATTTGGCAACTCGTTTCTTTGTCGCACAATCAAGCAATGGAATTCACTGCCAGCACACGTGTTCCCTCCTTCCTATAATCCTGGGTCATTCAAAAGAGGCGTGAAGAAGCACCTTGCAGGTCAGCAAGGCGTGGGTGGCTAGCGCGGCAGTTTATCTCTCGCGCCAGCTATCTTCGCATTTGGACTCTACTTCTGCTTACTATCAGGTGGAATAGAGTCATTTGCTTATTCTTTTTATAAAATAAAAAAAATAAAAAAAAATTAAGTGTCACGTTGTTTGTCCGCGATGGACTCCTAAACTACTTAACCGATTTTAATGAAATTTGTACACCGTGTGCAGTTTGATCCAACTTGAGAGATAGGATAGTTTTTATCTTGATAAGTAGTCATATTTTTTTTTACTGCAGATATAATGTTATAAGTCAGTAGTATGAAATTACCACAGCAACGCGTGGCCGGGCAGCTAGTCTTAATTTAAATAAATTAAGTGTCACGTTGTTTGTCCGCGATGGACTCCTAAACTACTTAACTGATTTTAATGAAATTTGTACACCGTGTGCAGTTTGATCCAACTTGAGAGATAGGATAGTTTTTATCTTGATAAGTAGTCATATTTTTTTTTACTGCAGATATAATGTTATAGGTCAGTAGTATGTAATAACCACAGCACCGCATGGCCGGGACAGCTAGTACTTTATAAAAGAGAGTATGTATAACTTCAAACTTTTAATAATAATTACTGATAATAATTACCATTGATTACTATATTATTCATAAGTATTATTTATTGGTCGACGCCGTCGTGGTGGAGTGGTCAGTATAGCTGCCTACACATCAAGCGGTCCGGGTTCGAATCCTGGTAGCGGCAAATATTTGTGTGATGAACACGAACATTTGTTTGCGAGTCATGGTTGTTTATATATTTATTTAAGTCTATTTATAAAAATATCTAAAAAAAAATATTATGTAATATGTATATAAAAAAATGTCCGTTATCTAGTATCCGTAACACAAGTTCTTAATGATACTTACTTCGGGCTAGATAATTGGTGTGAGCGTAAAAATATTTTTTTTTTTGTTGGTATTGTATATTATATAAGTTTTAATATTGTAAGTAATCTATAATTTAGATATACAATCCTACAAGAGGATTATTAATACTTATTTACTAGTAGTTGCCAATTTTTCTGTGATTTGTTGTTGTTCATGGAAGAGATCACACTTTGCTATAAGGCCGCCCATTGTACCATAATGACATTGCAATTTTTCTTTTGTAAAATGTATTGAATTTGTTGGTGTACCCTAAAGAATAAGTAAATAAATAAAGGCGTGACTTTATGTACGTAGATATGTTTAAATGGAAAATAGGATTTTCATTTTTATATCAATAAGAAGGGACGATCTATTTTCAATTGCGACTAATACGCATCAAGGCTTCTGCCAGTTGACCTACATCCGGTGACCTGTCCCGAGCTTACCACGCCCAGATAACCCCGTTACACTAACCAGGAGAGCTTTCTTATAGTCTATTATTAACAATCACTTTTATACATATAATTAAAATTATGTAATATCTTAATAAGAAGTATATCTTGTTGGCTGTGTAATGCCGGCAAAGTAGGACGGCATCACTCCATATTCTCCAATGAGTGTCGTAGAAGACGACTAATGGACCAGCAAAGGGGTATTGATCATCATCAACAGCTCATGTAATGTCATCCGAGGGACTCGAGCCTACCCCACATTAGGGGCGATAAGGTCTTAGTCAACCACGCTGGCCAAGTGCGGGTTGGTCGACTTCACACACAACCTAAGAGTTTCTTCATAGGTGTGTGCAGGTTTCCTCACGGTGTTTTCCTTCACCGTAAAAGCGTCGATTAAACGTACATAAGAATTCAAAATTTGAAAACACATTGGTACGTGGCGGGGATCGAACCAGTGCCTCCCGGGTGGGAGACGACGCTCTTACGCACTACGCCACCTACGCTTCCGAAAGGGGTATTGATCAGCTTATACTCCGTCCACCAATCCGCATTGGGCAAGCGTGGTGGACTACTGCCTAAACCTCCTTCGATGACAAGGAGAGGACTTGTGTCCCAGCAGCAGGTCGAATTAAAATGGCCGTTATGATGATGATGAATATATCTCTACGCTCACACTAGGAATAATCTCTGGAAAAAAATATAATAATTCTATTAAGTGTACTTCTATAAAGTGTCTGTCTATTCTGTCATATAGATTACCAAAAACCACAAATACTAGGAAATAATTTTTGCGTTTACAAACGCGTAAGTATTCTTAATACTAGAAAAAATACACATCGACCTGCCTCAGGCGGGAACCACAAATACTAGTTTGGCATTTGATTTTGGCTTTTATTTAAATGAACACCGTACTAACCTAACCTAACCTTTTTTTGCCTCAAAAAATGCTTTACGCATGCTTTGGGGCAGGTGGGGCCACCCCAAAGTTATGTGGAACTCACCCTGTCAGACCATACCCACTAAAAATTGTCGTGTTCCTCTAGGTCGTGGCTTTAACGCACATAGGGTACTTGGCGCAATCACTGTGTGCAACCTAACCTAACCTACAAAATATGATACCTACACGCTCACCAAAAAAGTGTAAAGTCTCACCAAAAGTTGTTTTTGGTCAGCAAAATATCCATGGTGAGCAATGTACTATTTTTTGATGGGCACTAAATTTGTTTTTTACGGCGAACCACCTGCCTATGGCCCGGTTTCCACTAAAGCAGAGTGAAGAGGAGACGACAGACAATGTGGTGCAAAAGCTGGTTTCCACCAAAGTGGAGAAGAAATACTTAGGAGGAGAGGAGATGGGAGATATGAGCAGTGAAATCTCTAAAATCAAGTCAAGGACTGTCTACGATAGGAAGACCGCCGATCGAAGCCCATCCGACTACACACATCTCCGTTCTGCCGCGTCGCTTGCTCTTGAATTGAGAACCACCTGTACCCGTAGTGTAAGTTTTCTAGTGTAAAAAACGCAACTACTTTAGTTGCGTTAAGAGCTCAATTTGTATAGGAAACGTGAACAGCGCCCCTAGCGGAGAGAGGCGCAAATCATGTTTCCCATACAAATTGAGCTCGTAACGCAACTACAATCGGTGCGTTTTGTATACTAAAAAACTTACACTACGGGTACTGGTTTGAAGTTCGTTAAAAAGGCACCAAACCCAAGTAAAAACCTTCAGTAAACCAACAAGAAACGTTATAAACGGAAGCTATCGATTAAAAGATAACATCACCACAATTGGTTATCGATTAAACGTGATTAGATTAAACACGTTCAAGATTTAGAAGATAATTAGTAAAGCGAAAAGGTAAATACCTAAATGAAAATATACCGGAGCATGTAATTATACTTACATGAGATAATATTTATTAGACATTCGAAAACATTAAAAATGATAACTACGTAACCATAAGGAGCCTTGATCATTTAGAACACTATATATTGTTTTCAGAATTTATTACTTGATAAATTATGAGATACTAGCTGTGCCGGCGCGACTTCGTCCGCGTGGATTTCCCGTTTTTGCGACAGTTTTCATAGATAACAAAAAAAAAAAACAAAAAAAAAAGAAAATAGATAAAAACAATCCTTGATGCGGATATTATATCATGTTACAATTTCAACTCAATCGGTGCAGTACTTTTTGAGTTTTTGAAGCATACACAAACCAACATAACATTTTTATATATATAGATTTAAAAAACAACAAAATTTACCCAAAATGGACACCGTAGGATTTCTAACAGAAAATGTCTTTTGCGTCAATCTTTTTTTTTAATTATGACCCAAAGATTTGACAGTTGTGTCTTTTCTTTTTACTTTTGTAGAGCCCATGACATTAACCCACAAAAATGCTGCAGTTGCACTTACGTCGTTTTATAATGAGTAAGTTTTGAAATTTAAATACCTGGAATTAAATTTAAAGAAAATTAAAAAAATCGTCTTTTAATGTCTATTTTCCCGTTGATATAATAAAAATATACTATTAAAACAATGTAATGATGTCAATTTCGTAATTAAAGATCTAATGTTACATATCAGGATTATGAGAGTGCGGTGAGCATCGTCTGCAAGCGGAGAAGTCGTTTTACCCCCATTTCTTATCCGAAATTATGTTAATTTAGAATGTTTTCATCGTAGTAAAAAACTGTGTAATTTTGACAAAAAGAAAAAAACAATCTCAACAACTTTTAATGTAAGTATAGGAAAGGAAAAAGAATAGAAATAGTTTTTTTCTTTTTTATAGTAGTTTATGCAACTGTCATATAATGAAGGGTATTAAAACACGAGTGTGAGTTTATGAAACGAGCGCAGCGAGTTTCATAATAGTAACGAGTGTTTTAATACCCGTGTTATATGCAGTTGCATACACTACTTTATCTACACTCATACATAAATTCAAATAAAACAACAGAAAAGACAAATATTACGTTTTCCAAAACAAGTGCTTTTTTCTCATTTTCTATTTGAATATGCTTGTTCGCACCGTATTGGAAACACAGATTTGTTTATTTTTTACTAATCACCAAGCGCTCCGCCAGAACTGTCTAATCAGAAGCGCCCCGCCCGCCCGCCGCCGCCGTGACGCGTTATGCAGCGAACCAATAAGAGGGATTTCTTAACGCGACCAATCGAGCCATAGAATAATTACACACTAAAACAATAACATGAGGGGGCTCGTCAATTTTCCATTTAATTATTTTAAATCCTAATTAACCTTTGTTTGTTTGTTCCCTTTCTGTAACATTATTATTTTTTTATTTTTCTGGCAACAAACTATTTGTTGTGGCTTTTTGCAAATTATTAGGAGTCAAATTTTTTGTATAGGTTAGATCCCTTTGCCTTCCCGAGTATTTAAGATAAATAACTGTATCATAATGAGTCGAACCGGTGTTATAATGGTCATTATGTTACAGGTTGTTTTTTTTTTAATTCTAATTTTGATTATCTGTATTAAAAAGTATGTCATTTTATGTTCACCTTTGATATCGTAATTCGAATATTATGGACATGAGTGTAGATAAAATATATTATGACATCATAAAGATCGGGTAAGGAATACGAATAGTAAAAAGTTTTCTGCGTTTGTATTGAGACTTGCTCTCCGTACCATAAAAGAACCTATTGTAAAAATATCTCATCGGATGTTAATGACGTAATCATTTTCAAAATTGTTACGCAGACATCAGCTGTGACGTGTGAGAAATGAGACAGGTATGAATTCGCCATGTCGCTTGAGTTAGTAGTAACTGGCTAGCGAAAGATTGCGGGTTCGAATCCCGTTTTCGGTAGAGATCTTCGTTCTACCATTTTAAAATATTAACAGGTCTATCTAGAGTAAGTCGATTATATCTATTACTATTATTTTTTTATTAAAAAAAATATAAAATAAAATTTTAAAATATATTTTGGACACGAAAAAATTAAACTAACTAAATTCTGTACCACCACCATGTCGTTCTAATAAACTTATTTTTTTTATTACCTATTAAATAAGCAAAAGATACGAAAATAATATTAGGTCATAGTAGTAGCTAATCTATTTTATAGCTAATATATTATTAATTAATTTTATAGTCTTTAAAGGTAGAGATGCAAGAGCAAATTGAATTTTTGAAAAAAAAAATAGATTATCGAATAAATAACTTAATGTAAAATGTCTTTAAAAGGAGAAATAACACTATTAATTAATGGAAATGACAAGAATATATTTATTGGACATAAATTTTGTATTTATGGTATAAAAAAATTAAAACGCTTGGGCTTCATTTACATTTTATAAATTTCTTTCCAAAACTTCGTATTAGTTATACGCACCTCATGTAACACCTAACTACGTTACAAAAAAAAGAATAATATTTGTTTATTTATATAAACTGGCAAAGGCTTAAGTGTCCTACAGCCCAATTATTTATTGCGACACGAATTTTTTAAGAAAACTGGTTTTATAAATATTTAAATAATAAATAATTGTATAAAATCCATCACTATCTAAAAATATTCTCCTCAAATTGCTTAACAGACATGCGCTCAAAACGCAATAGAAAATAGATCACTAAATGCATCAATATTTATAAATTAACCAAGTATTACGTGAAATTCCCGCCTCCAAAACACAGATTAATAAAACTGGGGTCACTGCACTGCACGCACAATATTTTTTTAAAAATAGCCCAAGCGAGCAAGCACAACTAAAATTTTTCTTTTTAAAAATTCCGCGGACGCAGCACGCATGCGTCGAGTAGCGCGCGCTTTAGACTGACAGCGGTGTAGCCGCTAGCATTTGTTATCGATTGCGCGTCCAAATTTAAAATACCGTTTCGCGTATTGAAACACTAATTTCGGACGGCCTATTTCAGCTGGCTGTGTAGTCTATTTGAGGTAATACGGTTATTTTCAGATGTTACAGTTTCAGTGGAAGATATTCGCGCGTGATGTTTTCGAATTTGGCTGCTTGTTACTTAGCTCAGTCACGAGGTGTTTGGAGTCTATGAAAGCAGTTATTTTTAACCTGCAGGCCTGCAGTGAAAATGTCAGCTAATGTGTTGTAATGTACCTAGCGTAGCTGTGAAACGCATTGCTACGGAGATAATTATTTCATGTCCTTACCTATAAAAACTGCTGATTTTATATCTTTCCCTAATCCCATCCTCTTTATGACTACTATTCCAACGCGAACTAAGAAATTTGGGAAGTCTTTTCTATGTTGCACCACCAAGAAATGGAATTCACGGCTTCCTATAATCCTGGGTCATTCAAAAGAGGCGTGAAGAAGCACCTTGCAGGTCAGCAAGGCGAAGTTTATCTCTCGCACCAGCTATCTTCGTCATTGGACACCACTTCTGCTTACCATAGTGCTGGCCTTGACTTAATAAAAAAAATAGTTGAATAGTTTATGCAAACTTAAGAATTTTTTTAAAGTTATTGATAATTTTAATTACTTTTACTGACGATTTGATTCAATAATCTGACGTTTATAAATGTTTTTTTTACTTTTTACTAATTTTAATAGTAAGTCATTAATAGTTTGTTATTAACAACTTCCTTGTTAGATGCGGTTCATGTCATGCAAGTCTTTTCCATTCTAAGGTTCCTGAAAGACATCTCTTTGCGACAAGACGGCCATTGTACTATTTAACTGATTTTGGGACTACCAGAATTCAAACTCTGACCTTGTAACACTAAGCCCATCAAACTTACCTTATTAATATTAGTTAATGGAAGTTCATCAACAAACACAAATTAATTGTTATATTAATAGCATTACGCAAAAGTTACGTTCGATTAGTATCAAACGAGTTACATCACATTGTCCTCGAACGGGGAATGAACCTGGGACCTTCAAGCATGAACGTGATGCAGACACTAATAGACAAGCAAGTATAAATAAACTAGGTTATGATCGCAGATTTTTTTAAAGTTATTTGGTCCATACTGCCAGATAGTTTAGAATAGAGTAGAATAAAACTTTATTGCACATCTACGGAACATAAAATATCACATACAACAAAAAAAATGTGAAAAATTAAATGTACAATGGGCGGCCTTATCGCTAAGGGCGATCTCTTCCAGGGAACCTTAGGATGGACAGGATTTAAGAGAGAATTTATAGTTAATTTTTATTTAAGAAGGATCAGGAGAGAATAACAATAAAGGGAATATAGCGATGCAGCAACTCATTATAACTAACAAAATATACTGAAAAACGATAAAGATACGTGCACTACTATACATATAGCTACATAATAATATACATACATACAAATATACATATACATAAACCTACATACAAAAATAATAATACTTGATATACTATTGAACAGTCCTAAGAGCAAATATTTGCTCTATTTGCCAATTTTCTCTGGTTTCTTATGAAAGTTTCTAAACGGGATCAAATTTGGTGCCCGCTAACAAAATAGTACGGTGCTCACCAAAATGGATATTTTTTCCACCAAAATCAACTTTTGGTGAATATTTACACTATTTTGTTGAGCATTTATCCTTGTGTGTAGGTTAGGTTAGGTTTGTATGGTGTTGGGGGTCCACGTTCGGAAGCCGCCTCGTGGCGGACCGTGGTAGCGTGGTGGGAAAACTTTCTCGGCGGGTGTGTGGCTTTTGATGTCAAGTGTGTCCCCTTGCCATTCGAAGTGACATGCCATAGTCGAGTTGTTTTTGTTTTCACACCACGACTAGTTGCCCCTTTCAGGGCCACGACCGCGCCCGAAGTCCCCCGGGTGCGGTCCGATGGCTGCTCTCGGTGTCCTCGTAAGGAGTACGCGCCAGGTCGTACAGCCGTCGGTGGAGGAGTGGCTGCTAGCCACTAATTTGTGCAAGGAGTGACTAGACGGGCAGTGTTGGGACGACCACGGTGTAGTTGCGCTCACGTGCGCAGATCCCGAGCCGTCCCGTAATAGCGCACTGGAGGTCAGGCCGGGGAGGATGTTTAGTGGGTATGGAGGGAACGCCTTTACCTCGAGTCCACTTATCCCCTGCGGTTGGCACCACCCCGCAGGGACGATGTGTAAATGCATTTGACCTCCCAATCAAAAAAACAATAGTTTGTATGGTGTTAATTTAAATAAGCCTTTCTAAACATCTCTGATGGCAAAGTAAAGAAAATTCTGGCAGTATATAGATATGATGCACAATTTCCTTTCGTACAACTTACTTACGAATTTGTTCAACTATTTCTACGTTAACTACTAGTTAAAGAGGCACAATTATACATGTTCTGTCGTACATTCGGTGTCAATAGTCGCCGTCCACGGTAGCTCGGTAATTGTCTAACAAAACAGGCAAGGTTGCCGCGTAAGGACGTTTGAGCAACCGCCTCTACATAGAGCTGCTGGAAGTGTTCGCTGGTTTCATGCAGCGTCCATACGCTGGTCGTATTGTAGATTTATAATTGACAACATATTTTTTTTTCATTGTATTTTTTTATTATATGAATAGAAAAAAGCGTCGGTGGCGTAAAAAAAAGTGTCGGTGGCGTAGTGCATAAGAGCGTCGTCTCCCACTCGGGAGGTATTCGTTCAATCCCCGCCACGTACCAATGTGTTTTCAAATTCATATGTACGTTTAATCGACGCTTTTACGATGAAGGAAAACATCGTGAGGAAACCTGCACACGCCTATGAAGAAATTGTTAGGTTGTGTGTGAAGTGGACCAACCCGCACTTGGTCAGCGTGGTTGACTAACGCCCAATCGCCCCTAATGTGAGGTAGGCTCGAGCCCCTCGGTGGGGACATGAGCTGTTGATGATGATGACAATAACAAAATTGAATTAGGAACAAGACACATCCAGTTGGTCTTTACATCGAGATTGGACCATGACGACACTTGCCCCACTGTCGCGTCAACAAAACATTATTTTACATTATTAGATGTTCAACTGCAACTCTAAACCATAAGGTTAGGTTACCTCCAATACCGTGACGACGAAGTCCCAATTTCAGTTTAGTGTAAACAAGCGAAACGCTTATAAAACTATAACCCGACTACGAAAAACAAGAAAGGAATGAAATCGATTAAAATCGGGGTTTACAAGGAAAAATAGACTCCTCCTATTGTAGAAGTCGGTTTAAATGTAGCCTGTGTTACCCTGGCCATAATAAGGAATCGATTGACACCTTATCATCAAAATCGGATGATTCCCACCCACTCCCTCTCATTGGAGGATATGGGGTGATGCTATTACAGTCTGCCGGCATCACATGGCGAACTTTCAACATAGACCTACAATATTACTTACTTAAACTTTTAACAAAAAAACTTTAAATAAAAATTAAACTATTTAAGTACATCATTTAATTATACTCACAATTAAAAACGTGGTTATTAAATTTGTGTTGAGAAGTTGTATACGTTCTCGTTGCGTAGCAACGGTTGTTGTGTCACTTATCAATATATTTTCGCTTTGTAATAATTTCAATAAATTTTGTAATTATTAAATTTCTTTTCCTGCGCAATTTTTTTTTAATTTTTCTTTCCGTTAGAACCTTCTATAAACTATAAGAAAACTTTAAAAAAAAGAATGAAAAAGGTAATGTATAGATCATGACACTAGAAAAATGCACTGAAAAAATCGACTTGCCTCAGGCGGGAATCGAACCCGCATCTTCCGTAATGGTCAACGCATCCGCCCGGATTGCGGAAGATGCGGGTTCGATTCCCGCCTGAGGCAAGTCGATTTTTTTCAGTGCATTTTTTCTAGTATTAAAACTATTTACGCGTTTGTAAACGCAAAAATAAACTTATTCCATAGATCATGACAAATAAAATCAGAAACAAAAATCAATGTTTTCAAATGTCGCGTTGTCACCTGTACTTTGTATGTCATTGTTAAGCAGGCGGCCGTGTTTAGTAAGTTAGTGACGCGTCGCGTTAACTGTCTATTACGTAACTTACGTGCGGTTAAAAGGAAGGTTAAGTGTTATAAAATCTAAAGTTAACATTAACGCATCTTATTAATTATGATGTTGATTTTGTAGTAAATTAAATTCCTTCTTGTACAGTATGAGAAATATGAGAGTCTGGAAGGTTTAAAAATTACGACTGGGTTAGATCCACAGATTTAATAATACAAGGAGATAGGTCAAACCGGCGTTTAACTTGTGTATGTCCTATGGGCATACATTTCCGCCACTTCGCCTTCCGATAAAGTCAAGTGAATACGTAACTCAGCGATTCGACCGATCTCCTTTACGGCTGTGCTTAACTTTCATCGCTTCGCAGTCCTTAAGACGCACGCAATGAATAGTGTATATTACGGCATGCTCAACTAGAACCATGTTATGTAGGACGGCCGCTGATCGCGATACTCGGTCTTCCTATAAACTCGGCGATTCGACCGATCTCCGTATATTGATATATCTGTGGTTAGATATCATAGGACGCTGTAATGATCACTGTTGTGTTGTGTCGTTGCAAGAACAGTTATCTACAAACTAACGATTTTATTTGCCATGTGATGCCAGCAGAGTAGAATAGCATCACCCCATATCCTCCAATGGGTGTCGTAGAAGGCGACTAATGGATCACCTTATACTCCGTCCACCAATCCGCATAGGGCAAGCGTGGTGGACTACTGCCTACCTAGATGACAGAGAGGCTTTGTGTCCCAGCAGTGGAGCGAATTATGAAGGCTGTTAAGATGGAGGACTTTATTTATTTGTTCAAACGCCGGCAAATCTAGTGAGTCTGTTAAAACATAGAAAAACAGGTGGAAAAATGTTTTATTAATAATTTCTATTAAACGTAAAATATTGTATGGATGTATGAGTAAATGTCTGCATGTGTGTTTGTTACACTTTCACCCAAAACTACTAAATGGATTTTAATGAAACTACAATAATATAGCTCATAGAGTAGGGCAGAAGCTAGTACTCTAATATCTACTATATAAAAATAAGTCGGGTTTTCTTTCCTAACGCTATAACTCCAGAACGCACGAACCGATTTCCACGGTTTTGCATTCGTTGGAAAGGTCTCGGGCTCCGTGAGGTTTATAGCAAAGAAAATTCAGGAAAAAATTTCAACAGAAAAGAAAATAGGCGGTACGAAGTTCGCCGGGTCAGCTAGTTTTAGTATACAAATTTGTCATGTCCTAATTTGGACATCCTCGGTTATCCTAAACTTTTGAAAGGAGACAGTGAACGTGTTAAATTGGTTAAATTAACCGCACGGGATGACACTTTTAATACAAAATTATTAAGGGGGCGTAATATTTCCAACAACTAGGTAATTTTCTTTAAGAATTGTTTTTTGTTACGTTATTACACAAAGAAAGTACAAAGGGTGGACTTAATGCTATACAGCATTTTCTACCGGTCAACCTGTAAGGTGCGTGAGATAAAATGCAGAAGGCAGGCTCTACAAATACTGAAATATTTAGAATAAATATATAGGTGCAAAGAATTACATACAATTCATTTACTATAATAATATTATTCCATTCTCACGTACAGTGCATCATAGCGACTCTTACTTAATTCGTTTCGTTAATAGTAGTTTATGCAACTGTCATATAATGAAGGGTATTAAAACACGAGTGTGAGTTTATGAAACGAGCGCAGCGAGTTTCATAATAGTAACGAGTGTTTTAATACCCGTGTTATATGCAGTTGCATACACTACTTTATCTACACTCATACATAAATTCAAATAAAACAACAGAAAAGACAAATGTATGGGTTAGATCCCTTTGCCTTCCCGAGTATTTAAGAAAAATAACTGTATCATAATGAGTCGAACCGGTGTTATAATGGGGTCATTATGTTACAGGTTTTTTTTTTAATTTTAATTTTGATTATCTGTATTAAAAAGTATGTCATTTTATGTTCACCTTTGATATCGTAATTCGAATATTATGACATGAGTGTAGATAAACAATTTAATGATGTTTGCAGGACAAACAACTACATAGATTTATTCTGTAGTAGTTTAATTAGTGTGAATAGAATTCTGGCAGGTAACTAACAGGTAACTAACTACTTGCTGTAGTATTTATTATTGTATTTTGTCAAAAAAGTTTCTCAAAAATATCTTTTTGTACAATAATGTAAGAAACTTAGAATTTTTATATCAGTGCTGCCTGTGGAGGCTTGTTACTGGCCTCTTGTAATGTACTGTATTGTATATTTCTCTATGTAAGCTGTAAGCCCCCAAAATAATATAAATTATACAGAATTACTTACAATTTATTCATTTACTTTAAAAAGTTCATTCATGTCTGAGGAAAGAAACAATGTTTACGTAATTTTTAGGTAGTGATCATGTAACTAACTTCTCAAATTAGACCTTATTAGGAGCGCTTTGTACAAATTATAATTATTAGGACGAAGTCGTAAAGAGAAATTGAAAGTCCTTATTAAAACTTGACGGGAATCGCAAACAAAAACGCAATTTATTTGTTTTTGATGATTTTATCAAAAGGCACTCAATATTTTTTTTAAATATTTGTATGGGAACATCCTCTGAAATATAGAATCATCAAAATTAACTCATAATTGGCGGAGTAATCTCGTAACAGACATACAAATAATCCATGTACCTACACTCAAAATATGACCCTTTATGATGTCGGTTAAAACTTAAAAGCCAAATACCTTTCATGTGTTCTGAGGTGTCTGCTCGCATGATGTCTGTGAGGTAGTGCTCCAGTGACCTCATGCTGTCCAACCCGCTGCGTTCCTGTAACAAAAAAATACGGGTTAAGGTCATCGTACACTTATCAGTTTGTTAGAGTATCACCGAGACTGTTTTGTTGTTGTACTGAAGCTTAAAAGGGGCAACCTGAGCGTGTTGATTAGGGCTCTGACTGGCCACTGCAAGCTGAACAGACATCTCTACACTATGAGACTAAAAGATACTGATGCTTGCAAATTCTGTGAACAGGAGCGTGAAACACCAATGCACCTCCTGTGCTCTTGTGAATGTCTCATTCACAAAAGAAGCCGACATTTGGGAAGACACATTCTCGACCCAGACGATATCAAAACAATCGAGCTAGGAATATATTATCATTTTTAGATAGTGCCCGGCTAAAGGAGTACATGTGGGGTCTCAATAGGACTTATTGGAGGCTAGTCACAATAGATCTTTACAGGTCGCAGTGACGCACAAAGTTCCGTGTTTACGAAATAATAAATATTACCCTATTGTGGACTGAACACATTTTTTGTTGGAAGAGTAATAAAATAAATATCATAATAATAATCCTTATCAATTATGGATTTCTTACAATGCAGGCACTTGAAATCACAGTTTAAAGATAATCTTTTAAGTTCTGACGCGTAGACAGCAACAGTTTCATCGTTTTGTTGTAATCGCGATATAAAGACATGTTGAGACGACCAAATGCTCGGTTTCGGGTCGATATAGTTATAGAGGCTCGCGTTAGGTGGTTGGATCAAGAGTCAGGTGCAGAAGGCAGTACTCCTAGACGCGGCCCGTATAGTGAGAAGGTTCCTGTCTCTGGATCCTTAACCACTGGTAGCCGGGACCCTGATCTTGCTGCCGATGGGGAACTGCATTTTTGTATTTTTAAATGTTATATTTTTTAGTGTTATACATTGTAAAAAATTAATATTTAGAAATATAATTTTGTATGTATTTTAAGTGTTATAAAGGAGATAATAATCAAACACTAGACGACTAACTACGGATACAATTTTTGCAGGTCCAATAAATGTTTTCGGGGTGATTTTTTATTTTCTCGTATACGTAGTATAGAGGAAGTCTTGTAATCGTCAAAAAATTCGACCTCGAGATTTTGACGGATTTACACGTTTTGGACCTCCCTGAGTCCAAAAATATTTTTTTTGGAATTATTATATGTCTGTGTGTGTGTCTGTGTGTCTGTGCGTTAGCACGATAACTCGAGCATGCTTTATCTTATTGCAACCAAATTTAACATGCGTGTATAACATCAACATATAAGGTTTCTATCAACTTTTGAGTCGTCGATCACGAAAGTTAAGCAGCCAAGTGCGCGGTCGGTACTCAGATGGGTGACCAAAATTTAACATTCATGTATGACATCAAAATATAAGGTTTCTATCAAACTTTAAGTCGTTTCCGGTGTACGTGAAAGTCAAGGGGAGACCACTCCTGATTTTTGAAAGTACGAATTGATATTGAGTTTTTAATGGGAGCGCAAGTTGTTCCAATATTTCGTGGCAGCAAAGCGAAAGGCAGCCATCTTAAACTGACTTTTAGTCCTTTATTACCCCAAACAGTAGCGTTGCAAATTGAAGTGTTCGCGTGATGCCTTATTAAGGAATTCAAACTTATTGATGTACGGTGAGATATGTGCTCGACATGGTATAGGATAGCAAAATCTAATGCAAGCATTTTGAACACGCTGAAGTACCTAATTGTTTAGAACGTGCCAGTAGGCAAGCCCCGAACATAGTATCAACATAATTTAATTTAGAAAGAATCATTCATCGCACAATCTGACCCTGATGTCTACACTAATATATCTCGCATTTTGTACAGAACACTCTATAGAAGCAATTTCGTACATGTTGTGGGAGTTTATTTTGTATTAAGGGTTTAAGTATGAAATGGCCGTTTTGTATGGAGAATTTAACGAAAATAAAATTTTCCATACAAACCATTCCAACAATAGTTTTGTCCAATTTCTCATTAATAGCTTTTACGTTGAGTCGGTTGTCCACGTCCGTCATAAATAAATTTGATATTGTTGTAAATGCTGTGTCAGCAAAAAAACAACAAAATACTTTTTAGTGATAATTTTAATTTTAACCTCATTACTCATTAAATCCTCGATTCAATTAATGTTCGTTATATCACTGTTCATAACCATTATTTTACTTTCAAATATTTTTGTTGCTTTGCAAATTCAAATATTTGCGATTTTTTGAAGAACCACAAATCTAAATTTTGTGTTAATCTGTGGATATATTTAGACAACATTAAGCTGTAGGATACTTAGAGAAAAAAATTGAGAATTGATACCTGTAAAAAAATATTCATATTTTTATAACAGAGAAGGGCACCTCTTACTAGGAGCTGTTTTTGAAGATTTATTTCTAGTGAAAAAATAAAATAAGAGAAAAGATTATTGGACATAACTATTGTATTAGAGGAATTATACACTAATGAATAATGAGGAAAAAATCGGCAATTTCATACTTTAACCCCTATTATTATAACATCAAAGTTTATTCTGCATAGTGCCTAAGATTCCCTGATAAACACAAAAAAGTATATAATAGCTCTGTTTACAAACTGAAAACGAATGATTTCGTTCGTGTCAGGACTATTTCCTTTTTTAAAAAGTTTAAGTTTTCCTTAGACGCAAACAAATACAATGTTTATTAATACCAACAAAGGTTTCAATTTCCAGTGTACTTTCCAATGTAAAGGATGGCTTACGTTGGATCTTTCAACCCATACAGCAAACCTACTGACCCAATTTCCCGCTACGCAGTGTGACGTCACCTGCGCATTGCGCTACAGACGACAGAGAAGAGAGTTTGTGCCTTAATGCTTCAGTATAAGGGCGGGTTCTGCTTGAAGGTAGTGCGGACAGAGAAAAATTACCTTTTGTTATAGATGAGGTTGCTAATGTTTAAAGATGGCTGTTGAATAAAGAAACGTTTATGAAGTTGTCTATGCTTGTATTGATTTTATAATGGCGTCTGACCGCTTCAGACTTTTACAAGTAGTGTATTTTAACAGTCTTATAATATTTTTCATAGGCCTCCCCCAAGGATCTCCAAACAGGTCGGTCCTGTGCTGACCGCATCCAGCGGCTTCCCGGACCTTTACCAGATCATCGGTCCACCTCGCGAGGAGCCTACCAACGCTTCGTTTCCCGGTACGCGGTTGCCACTCGAGGACCTTTCCGCCTCAACGGCCGTCAGTCCTCGCAATCCCACTGCCACTTAAGGTACGCAATTCTTTGGGTTGTCGGTGACCTTGTTCCTGCGAATGTTATCATAATGATGATAGTTTCAGTCATCGAGGAGGAGGTTAGAGCTATGATCGTGCCTTCTCCGTAAGGATCGCGAAGCTAGCAAGAGTGCCGCCCAAAATTTTTTCAACTCTATTTTCCTAAGGAATCTGCTTCGGAAGGCACGTTAAGCTGCTGGTCCCCGATGCTGTCGAAAGATATCAATCATTCCCAAGGGTTTATGTCAAGCAGACGGCCGTAAAATCAAATGCCCGAACCTGTAGCAATATGTCCAAAGCAACATACATTGCACAGAGCCCAATTATGTTGGGAGCAGGAAGAGATTCATCACATCACAACCTTTATAATTCGACCCACTGCTAAGACACTAGGCCTCTCCTTGCTATCGAAGGAGGTTTATGCAGTAGTCCACCACGCTTGCCCAATGCGGATTGGCGGACGGAGTATAAGGTGATCAATACCCCTTTTGCTGATCCATTACTCGCTTTCTACGACACCCAATGGGATGATGTTATTCTACTTTGTCGGCATCACGCTGCTAGGAAGAGATTATTTAGTCTTTACCATAATCACGCTCATAATCCTCTTTTGATATTATTATATCATTGCTCTTTATTTAAACGGACTTTGCTAAGTACTTTTAAATCGTCAAAAGCCCTACCACCATTTCGGGACGAAATAATTATTATTATGCTGAGATGGAGAAGAAATGGCGAAAGAAACTCCACAGCTTACAATTTCGTAATGATTTCAAAACATCATTCAATTCCTAAAGGGACTGAGCAGAGCTTTAGGTGAAAGCCACATTTTTGATGGCTTCAACGCTTCTGTGATTTTTATTTATATTATGAGATGGCAAACAACCTGGTGTTAAGTGGTTACCGTCGCCTATAGACACTTGCAATATTAAGAGTGGTGTTAAGTGTAACACTGCAAGTGCGTTGCCATCCTGGGGACGAAGTTGATATGCATTCCACGCCCAGTAATTACACTGGCTACCTTTCCCTTCAATCCGAAACACAGCGAACTGGTTCACGGCAGAAATAAGAAAGGCGGTGGTACCTACCCAGACGACCCTACATATGGATCTACCACTAAAGGAGTAGGGTATTGAAGTTTGACGCAAGGTAACATCTAGCTTCCGTGACTACGAGCGAAATATTTCGTCTGTCGCCTCCTCCAACGTGGCGATCCTCTCAGAGGTCGGTCTTTGCCGCCGTGCGGATCCTGTAAGCCGCCACGAGAATATCCACTAGAGCTTGGGTTTTCTAGAGTGGGGGGACTTGTCTTCATGGATAAACTGTAGAGAATTACCGTAAGGATGAATAAAACCGTTGAGGCCACAACTAATGTCATCTCTGCATGCTTTCCTACGCCTTTTGATGTAACCAACTCAAGGTTCTTGCGTCGTGCAGGCGCGACGGAAGGGACAAAATGATTTTAACAACTGTTTTTTCGCGCTTTGCCTGTCCACTAGAATTCATTCCTTACAGATTGGACATTCCGGCAGGAATAAACGTTAATAGATGGTGGGGACAACGTGAGCGGCCAATTGCCATGGATGCCTGCGATGATGCACGCTGGTCTGTGCGCAATCTTGCAGTATCCTCTAATGGCCCTCAGCGCCATGGCGCAGAAATCCTAGTATCCTAAATTCCCTAGCGGGGAAACATTGATTAAACTAATAATACCTCTTCAGTCCGGGTAAAAACGAAACATAACAAACAATGTTAAGTCTATTAAAATAAATATTACTTCTTCAGATTTTTTCAAACAAAGCTTCATTTAGAAATGATCTATTTTTGATTCGATTTTGTCGCATAATAAGACGAAGTAAACGAGGTTTTAATGAGACGAGACTATCCAATTTCGATATTCATTTTATATTATAATTTGGCAACTCGTTTCTCTGTCGCACAATCAATAAATGTGATTCAATGCCAATACGTGCTCCTTCATACAATCCTGGGTCATTCAAAAGAGCCGTGAAGAAGCATCTTGCGGGTAGAGTGATGATGACTGTGTAAAAATATTAAAGTTCTTTATAATAAGACTGTCAGATAGAGTACCAAAATGTATTGGACACTTATTTTTAACCGACTTCAAAAAAGGAGGAGGTTCTCAATTATTTTTTACGTTTGTTACCTCATAACTCTTTAGTGGGTGTACCGATTTTGAAGATTCTTTTAGCTAGAAAAAAAAATCGACCTGCCCCAGGCGGGAATCGACCCCAGCATCGGAATCCGTAGATGGCGTAGTGGTTAACGCATCCGTCGGGATTGAAGAAGATGCTGGGTGTATTTTTTCTACTTTTAAAACTATTTACGCGTCTGTAATCGAAAAAAAATTATACCATGATTGATACGTTTGTAAGCTGGTGCTGGTCATGTGGTTTCATTTAAATTTGATCGACATCTGACGAGTAGTTTTTGAGTTATCCCTAATAATGCCTATTTAATTGACGTCGATGATATCGTAATCGTGTTGTTACTTGTACGTCTAAAAATACAGTTGAATTGAGAACTTCTCTTATTTTGAAGTCAGTTAAAATTATCTCGGAATAGTTTCCTAAAAAATTCTATACAACACTAAAACGCAAAATATAAATTAGTTTTAAAAAAACCGCCTTCAAAACTAAAAACGGAGAAATAAAAATTTTGTTTAGAAAAATCTAAATATTTTTTTGAGGTCGTGTAACGGACAAGCCTCTATGAGTAGTTATAATCATATTAATAGTAGGTATAATCAAATTAATCAATTAGACAATACTGTATACGTATAAAAATCATAATATTAAGTAAATTAACAAGTTTAAGGAAAATAATATTTTAATTTCATTTCGATAGTGTAGTCGGCTACGAAATTATATCTGGAAGATTCCACAAAAAAAAAGACAATAAATCGGTGCGTTTATGACACTAATATTCCCACGAGAGATTTAGTCTCAGGCCAGGTTAAATAGAAATGAACCTTAAATTGTTGAACGTAAGGGACGAATATGCAATAATTAATAGCTTTTTTGGGAAAAACCTCCGTGTCGTTTTTTTTTGATGTTTTGTTAGAGGTAAGTAGGAATGTGATTAGCAAATTTCTCTCATTTTAACAAGCATTAAGATTTATAATTGTAGATGATAATGTATGCATACGCCCATAAGTTAGGGAAATAGGGCGTTGGTTCGAGACGACGTAGAAACAAAAACTTGCGAACAGGACAGTCAGTGTTGAATTTTTAAGTAAAGTGGTCAGGTGGCAAGGCGGGCACTGCGAGGAGTCTGGAGGAAATTTTTAAGTGGAGTGGATTAGTGATTTGGCGGCCGGCGTGGATTCAAGGAAATGTTCCGAATGATCCAGATAGATCTGGGGTCTCCATGCTTATGGGTTATTAGGTAGTTAAATTGGGGGTGTATTTTATAGCTATTTTCTTCCAGAAATAGCTGGAGACCCAAGATCGAGAAGACTACGTAGGTTTGTGCTTTTGTTTAGACTAGCTTGGTTTGAAATATTGCAGTCCTATTATTTCATAATTGTATTGACAATTTTGTTTGTCATTTGAAAATATACATAAATATAAAATATATATATTCGGAACCAAGCAGGTCAGGTCATTTAAAAATTGAGTGATTTAGTGTTTTGATATAATTTAGGACATAGTAAATAATGTAATTACTCAATTTAAAATGACAAGGTGGTGGTTGTTATGGGTGTGACTTTTTTCTTTTCAATTTAATTACTTTGTTTTGTGTTTTGTTTTGTTTTGATATACTATGTATTTCTTGTTATGTTATAACGGATTATTGGATAAATTTCGTGACAAGTGACGATTTGTAGTTTTATGGGCGTATGTATACCGACGTGATAAACCAACAAAGGGTATTCGGTCCAGTTGGTTCACGTTTTGAGTTTATTTCATACGGAACTTTAATATTAATATTTTATTTGGATTAGGGTGTAGGTAGGTAATATTCGTTATGTATAAGGGGACACGCCGTCGTGGTGGAGTGGTCGGAGTGGCTGGCTGCGCATCGGGCGGTCCGGGTTCGGGTTCTGGTGGCGGCGAGTGTTTGTGTGACGAACGCGAGTGTTTGGTTGCGGGTCATGGTTGTTTGTATGTTTGTTTGGGTTTATTTGTAAAGATATCTACAGTTATTATATATATTGGAAAAAAGAATGTCCGTTATCTGGTGTCCGTGGCACAGGTTCTAAATGATGCTTGCCTCCGGCTGGATGATTGGTGTGAGCGTGAAAATATATTGTTATTATTATATTATTATTATTACAATATGGTTAGGATAAATCTAAACGACATTAAATATAATAAGATATTAATTGTGAATACATTAACCCTGTAATAAAACAAAGTAGAACTTATTAACTTGAATTTTCACCAAAACTTATACTATTTTAATATTGAAATAATCTAAACTATAATTTGAAATCTATACTTAAACCTTTATATCTCAATTTACCTACTGTGAATTCCAGATTACTCTAAAAACTATACTCAAACTATTATAACCCAATTTATCTACTATGAATTTCAGATCATTCGAGAATTTGTTTTACGACTGTGCTTCACGATATTTAGTTATAAATTCTTTAATATTCTTATGAAGAGCAACATTCAAATAAACTCATATTTCAAGAAATTATAACTATCGAAATTAAACTATGTAATTTTATATTTTCTTTAATAACATTGTAAGTATGGGACAGTTTGGAGACATTTCGTTATGGATATACACCTGGCTTTAGTTTGGGCATAGGTTAAATAAGTCAGTTTAAATGAACGACTTTGCGTACCAAAATAAAACCAATACTCTACACGCAGCTGAGACTATGACTAAATACACTCCACATGCTCCAAAATTAAGCGAGTGATTATTTTGTGCGAGTTCTCTGAACGATACATTACGGTGATCGCGACACGATCAGAATGGATCTAATTCAAACAAAAAAACGGAATTATTTAGATTAAGGAAGGGATGTATTGCAACACAAACAATACATTGCGAATAGCGCTGGCTGAACTCACAACTCAGTTCCTTTTCAGAATTTAAATATTCTTGGTTGGAATAATTTTCATTCAAACTTAGGATGTCAGAAGTTTGGTGAACTCAATCTTAATCAATTGCAACCTTACATTTTGGTTTAAAATCACACCACATTCACAATCCATGGCAAAGTGTTGGCAAGCCTTTCTATATTTATAATTTAGGTTTTCTTAATGAGGAACTTCCTGTGGTTTTGGAAGGGGGGAGTGGATTGACATTGGCCTTGTCACTCACCTATTGAAGCGAGGATGGAGCTTCAACTTCCTTATTTATTTTTTTATGCAATTACTAAAGAACGTTATTAAATTTCCACGTTATAAGTTCTCTTATGCTGTCCATATTTTATTCTCTATTTTCTAAAAGAATTTTGGTTACTACTACACAACATGGGTACTAGACGATATTGGCCTTAGGAAATTCTAATTCCTGAAAACAAATTACTTATATTCTGTCTTGTATAAATTTTATATAGGTATTCATATATTAAAATATCTTGTTTAAAGGGGGGTTCAGTTACAGTCGGTGCCAACATGAATATTTTTACAGAATGATTTAATCAGTACTTTTTCTAAATACTCTTTTTGCTTTCTCGTACGTAGTATAGAGGAAGTCTTGTAATTCACACGTTTTGGACCTCTCTGAGTCCAAAAATATTTTTTTTGGAATTATGTCTTTGTGTGTGTCTGTGTCTATGTGTCTGTCCGTTAGCACGATAACTCGAGTATGCTTTAAACTTATTGCAACCAAATTCAACATACGTGTATGACATCAAAATATAAGGTTTCTATCAAATTTTGAGCCGTCGATCACGAAAGTTAAGCAACCAAGTGCGCGGTCGGTACTCGGATTGGTGACCAAAATTTAACATGCAGGGATGACATCATAATATAAGGTTTCTATCAACCTTTGAGTCTTTCTGGTATACGAGAAAGTCAAGGGGAGACCACTCCCGATTTTAAGTATTTGGGACGAACCTCAAAAAACATTTAGATTTTTTAAATAAAATTTGTATCTCTCCGTTTTTAGTTTCGAAGACGGTTTGTTTTTATTTTTTTACAAAATCGAATCAGTAAATATTTAAATAGATATAGAGCACCCTGTTCCATCTTAATCTTAATCTGAATTATGGTTTCGCTTAAGCTTAGCCTATGTTAAGTGAAAATTGAAGAAGTTATTCCACACTAAAATTGTACGGTAGATTGAATTTAGATAAAAATGGAGTCTCTCAACACAACAAGAACTCGGGAGAAACTCCACCTTTTTCCATTTTCGAAGTCCTTTTTGACAGATAGCTAAATCGTAGAGAATGTAACTGAGACGCAATCAAAAACAACGCAACCAAAAAAATCAAAAATATATTATTCGATTTTTGAATAAAACAAACACAATGTTAAGACACAAGACCTCCTTCTTTTTGAAGTCGGTTAAAAAGAGGCGACGGTTCCGAAAGCTGATAAGTGTGCAGCAACCTTTAGTCACTTTTACAATGACTTCATTAGTCACTTTTACAATGACCTCTTATATCTATGTTCTGTGTTGTCATCGAAGCAGGTTTAGACAGTAGTCCACCACGCTTGCCCAATGCGGATTGGTGGACGGAGTATAAGGTGATCAATACGCCTTTGCTGATCCATTAGTCGCCTTCTACGACACCCATTGGAGAATATTGAGTGATACTGGCTATAAATAAACCTAAAACACAAACAAACAAAAGAGATGAACCTGTACTGTTGTTTCAATCTACATTTCAACAGTCGATGTATAGTTAACAAAACATCAGTCCAATTTTGAACTTTAAACTTCAGTTAATAAGGGCTTAGCAAGAGTCTAGCTTAGGAGATAGACACGATATTTGTCTAGAATAGAATGCAGGAAGCCAGTAAATGTCAAGCCTATTTTTGAAAGTACAGTCGGAGAGAAATGCGGTGTACAATTTTCACGTCCTCACAATTCTTTTAATTGGAGATAAAATATGCAATGCAGCTTTAATATGGGTGCGCATTTTCTTACACAATAATATTTCTTATACCATTTAAAACCATAATGATCATTCTTGATAACAAATCATTCTTCATACCTTCATAAAACATAATCATTGAAATTCATAATATCATTAATCCTACATTTTTGGGCGAGTCTAGTGTTTTATGCACCTATATGGCTGGGTGCACTGTTTTTGTAAGCAACAAGGTAGTAACAGTATTAATACCTAAAAAAATATGATCACTAACTGTTATGAGCCCCGTTGGTAGTAATAAAAATGTATGAATAAAAAAAAATTATGAAGAGTGATTATTATGAACACAAATCGGTAGTAAGACAAGGAATAGGATTTAGAATATTATGTGAGCCAATATGGACCCCTTTAATATGTTACTAGGATCTGAAAGTTACGCTTCGAAACTATGTGACTGTTTCCACACCGCCGCGAGGTAGCTATGAGGGAAGATAAGCAGCTCAAGCAATGTGATGCATCGAAAATAGAGAAGAAATCCATAGCTTCCATCCACAACACGCTTAGCAGTTTCTCCGATAAATATGGGAAATAATAAACCAAGCAACCAAAATTTCGACTAAAAAATTGGTTGGTCTGTAAAGTCGGTTTACTGACGATAGTTGAACGTGACAACATCTTAAGAAAATACTGATGGAATGGTAGCATTTTTCAAAAGAAAAATTTAATTTCATTTGTTTTGCCGGCCTTACATGGTAACGCCGCATGCGTCATGTTTTTTCGTGCGTGCAGCCGGCTCTATTGAATTATAAGACGTTGTCACGTCAAATGAGCGACTAAAAATACTAAATGGGCGACTAATCGTAGGTTAGTAGCTGAATAAGGATATTTAGTTGCTCTTTCTGGATTTAGATAGATTTAGGTTAGGTTCATATGCTGACCAGTTAAATCATCATTACATTATAATTCGACCCACTGCTGGGACACAAGGCATCTCCTTGTCATCGAAGGAGGTTAAGGCAGTAGTCCACGCTTGCCCAATGCGGATTGGTGGAGGAGTATAAGGTGATCAATACGCCTTTGCTGATCCATTAGTCGCCTTCTACGACACCCATTGGAGGATATGGGGTGATGCTATTCTACTCTGCCGGCGTCACACGGCTAGACCAGTTACATAGGATCCGAAAGATATTGAGTCGGTTTTTTCAATATTGTTCTGTATAATCGAATGGACTCGTATTATCGAGCTTCTCTGGTGCTTCTATTTCAACCATAGCTGTTGGAAACGAGAGACTAGAGATGGTCGACCGATACTTGTAACTGCCGGCCTATTGCCACCGAGTCAATTACATATCCATCGCTGTTTTTACACGACAAGTGCCATAATATAGTGTCTTGTAAAAACAGCAATGTATATGTAATTCATTTGGTGATGATCACTTTCATCTGTCAAAAAAAGTTAGCGAATACGCCTACTGGTCATCTAATGATAACGATGTAAATATAGTCAATGTAGTTGTTTATTCTTAGATGGATAATTGTATGACACGTGCAGTTAATAGGGCAGTTTTGTTTGTGTATAATATTGTGTAAATAACTAATGAAATATTGGATTTATTTATGTATTTATTATGTGTGTATTTTATGATTATTTATATATGCAAGCTATGTTAGTTATTTTATTATATACAACATGTAAACTAAATAACTAATACCCTGAATACAGGTGGGTTGGGATCGGCTTCCGAGTTGAATTCAATATATTTATAAACGACATTTTTTTGAAAAAAAACAAAAAAAAAACGTTTTTTTTTTTCAAAAAAAATTATTGATATCAACTCAGAAGCCGATCCCAAACCACCTGTATTCAGGGTGTTGGTTATTTAGTTTACATGTTGTGTAAAGGAAAATTAGAATTCTTTTTCTTACAACCTTGCACTCGATGTCACACGCATATTATTTTTGTAGTCTCTTACATACATTCTGGGTTGACTGGAAGAGATCTCTTTTAGAGATAAGTTCGACTTGCAAACCTTGTTACTTTATGTTTGTTAAATATTAACTGCGAAGTGCAATAAAGAGTGTAATAAGCTTGCATTGAAAATTTAGTACCACTTTTGTGTACAACTGTACTTCCTAATAATAGCCAGACGCACAAACAAAGTATTATTAGATACTAAGAAAAGCGCTCGTCTACGGTGGTAAGTATTAGTGACCGTATGCGGATGATAATAAAGGCTATAGCCAGTAATAAGCTTTGTATTGAGTTTTATAGTGAAAAGTTTGGGAAACTTGGAATAAGGAGAATGGCAAAAATGGGCCAACATTAATAAGAATGGGATTATGACCAAACATGTATATTTATTTTTTGGAATTTACCGTTAAATATCAACATTCATAAGAATGTACAACTGAATTATGAAATATGAATCAGTACTATGAAAACTGTAAAGGGAGGATAAAACTTGTTGAGTTTCTTGCCGGTTCTTCTCAGGACAAGGCCTCCTGGTAGACTCTTGAAATGAAATGAAAATGAAATGAAAAGCTCTTTACTTAAATGGACTTTGCTAAGTACTTTTAAATCGTCAAAACCCTACCACCATTTCAAGACGAAATAATTATTATTATGCTGAGATGGAGAAGAAATGGCGAAAGAAACTCCACAGCTTACAATTTGGTAATGATTTCAAAACATCATTACAGGTCATTAGTTATTAATAATTAAAATTACAGTATTACATGCGTAAATTTTGGGCAGCTATTACACCCACTTGAACCGATGGCATCAAAATTAACTTTCATAAGTGTACAAAGTATACCTAAATGAATAAAGAAATTTTGACTTTTGAATACTACACCGAAAAACCACCTGTAATCGTGGCCCCACACTAGCCGTTCGTTCTTTGCTACATAGAAAAGACCATAAAACCGGAAGGCAAGAATGCAATACAATATGTACTACCCATCACACACCTACCGGTGTGAAACGGAAAGAACGCCCTGTAAGCAAGCAACGGGACCACGGGCCTCGGCGATTTTGCTTCATTCAGTACGCCGGTAGCTGTGCTCCTGCGTGGACTTGTTGCAGAGTTGCGAAAAATGGCGGGATCGACAGAATCTCTTATTTTACATATTCAAAAGTTCCCGTGTTTATAAGATATGCAGTATGTCCTTTTTTACAGACTTTAAACAAAGGGGCATGAGCTCATCATCGTCCGTTACGATTTTCTACGTATTATTACAAAGGTACATGAGTACCTCTCTCGGCAAGCGCTAGATTACGACTGAGCGCCGATTAAGAAAGACCATCCACCGGTGAGTGTGTTAGGTTGAACCCGTTTTTATGGTATTTTCTAGGTAGCAAAGAACGACCGGCTAGTGTAGGGCCACGCTAAATTGGGATGAGGGTAGGAAAAGCAGATCACAGCCCTCATACTTGATCAATTCAAATCAAATTTTTTCAAAAAAAAATTCACATGAAACACGGTAGTCAGATGTTAATTAAATAATCATATGTTCAGATATTATGTTTCGCAGTATATGTATATGTTACCGGCCAAACCCGAATTCAGGACGAATTAGTTTTTCCCAGGCCAAACCAATTAGTCCTTTTTGCGATTTGGAGATATCTAATGTCTTATGCACCTACCATGGCTGAGTGTTGGGTAGGTCAGGGTTATTTTTTATGACCAGGCGGAGTGCTCAGTTACATGGCTGAGTGATGGGTTAAACTAGTTTGGCCTAGGGAAAACTAATTTATCCTAAAATCGGGTTTGGCCGGTAAAATATACATAACATGCAAATGTACCAGAATAACGTTAAAAAAACATAATGAGACATTAAACATTGTCATTCTTAACATTATAGTCTTGGTCTAGTTAAGGCTTAGATTATACCTGAGTTAAGGGATTTAAGTGAATTAAATATTCGCCAACAGCATAAAAACATCTTTTCTGTAGCCATAGTTTTACTGTTCTACGGAACCGTGTCTGAGGCCTTAGTATGAGTTTTGATAGTTTTCGAGCTCGATCAAACGTATCGTCTTTCTTCATACATTGGCCACTGTTTCTGATAGTTTACGCTAGGGGCGCTAGTGGGCAATGTATGAAAAGAGACGATACGTTTGATCGAGCTCGAAAACTAACAAACTCGTACTAACGCCTCTGGTAGTGTTTGGAACTCTGCTGGCAACGCATTAAATACCTTTACACACATGGCTAGGCAATTCTTCGCATAGAGACTCCTATTTGGTTGCACAGCACATGTAAGTCTGCCGGGACATCTTAAGCTTCCGTTAGTATTTTCTTTAAATGTTTTGAATAACAATTACTTTACTTTACAAAACACAACAAACTTAATGTATACATACACGGTAGTGTTAGTATGTGTTATTTCTAGTACTTTTGATCTGTTTTAAATATGTTTACGATGTGATCGATCAATTATAATGCAGCATATAAAAAAAAATTTCAAAAAACAAGTGCGATGTTAATGAATTGAATACCTATCGTGAATTGTTATCAGTAACCACGAGGTACGAAGTCACATAACTGATAGCATCATGTTTCCTGCAGATAACGTGTAGGTGTGTGCGTTTTCGTTGTCAAAGACTACACTATACTGACAGAGTGGCAACAAAAGTGAAAAATCTATTAATGGCTAAGGTAGATTTTGAACGTACTTCAATATAATAATTTACAGTTTCGATAATTATTTCGAGTTTTTCCCGAGTTCTTATTTTAAAAACACGTGTTGAGAGACTCCATTTTTAATCCAAATCAACCGTACAATTTTTATTACTTTAGTTACATTTTTTTGGTGGCGTAGTGCGTAAGAGCGTCGTGTCCCACCCGGGAGGCACTGGTTCGATCCCCGCCACGTACCAATGTGTTTTACAATTTTGAATTCATATGTACCTACGTTTAATTGACGCTTTTACGCTGAAGGAAAACATTGTGAGGAAACCTTCACACACCTATGAAGAAATTCTTAGGTTGTGTGTGAAGTCGACCAACCCGCACTTGTCCAGCGTGGTTGACTAAGGCCTCGCTCGAGACCCTCGGTGGGGACATTATATGAGCTGTTGATGAATGAATGAATGAGTTACGTTTTCAGTTGACATTGGCAAAATGCGTACGTTTAATGCGACGCGACGCCATTAATTAAGAATAGTGTAGAGTAGAATATACATCCTACCCTCATTTTATTCCTTTCACACTTTCAACACCTTGAGAATACTCTTCCAATTAGTTAGCTCAGCAAGTGAGCAAAGTTATTTTATCAGCGAAGTAGTCCAGAATTGATTCATATCTCGGCTGAAATGACGAAGTTTAAAAATAATGGTCATATTCTTCAAACAAAACATTTTACTTCCCTTAGAATTTCCAATTCACATTAAGAAAAGTGTCATCAATGCGACCTATTTCTGTCACAAACCTGATAACAAAGACATGTCGCTTCTTCTTTTGAAGAATGTTACGTAATCTTTGACACTCTCAATGCAGGGGCGTATGTTATACGCCACACCGCGGCACGTTTCAAATTAGAAAAACATACAAACAATAGGAAGATGTATACGGGTCACATACTATGTTATTTGGTTGTTTGACAAACATAATAAGGTTACTATAAAAGGTTACTATTTGCGCTGACTAATTGATAACAAGACTACGCCTAGCACTTTTGTATTTTAAATTAAGAATCATAGATTATACACCTGTGATCTAAGTTAAGAATCAATATTGATATCTATATATGGTAGCTTATCAATAGCTTTAAGTATCAATGATTTCTACTTATATGAGTGTTTATAAGCTGTTAGCTATCCTCAAAACATGTAAATAAATAAATAAATAAATAAACATATGGCCTGCATATTGCCTATTAATAATAATAATAAATTTTATTTCAGACTTTCACAAAATGCATATTTTGTTTGTATTTTCCTTAATTTGAATATTACAGGGTGGCAGAGAAAAAATAATAATAATTAATAGATAGTAGACGCCGTCGTGGTCAGTATAATAGCTGCCTACACATCAAGCGGTCCGGGTTCGAATCCTTGTAGCGGCAAATATTAGTGTGACGAACACGAATATTTTTTTGCGAGTCATGGTTTATATATTTATTTAAGTTTATTCATAAACATATCTCAAAATTATTATGTATATTTAAAAAACTGTTCGTTATCTAGTATCCGTAACAGACTAGATAAATGGTGTGAGCGTGAAAATATATTATATTATTATATATTTTAAAAACAAAAAAATATCCTCTGCCCTATCCCGGGGGGCTCTGGCAACCTTACTCACCAACAGAAACACAACACAACATAAATAGTGTTATTTGACTGTCAACCCGCCACTATTGGGTAGGTACTGTATGGCCCATATGTGGCTTTATATGTAACCAAATGTTACCTCAGCTCAACCTTTTTTGGGATTGTTTGTGTGTATGACAAAGAAAGGAAACTGATTTTGAAAATCCATCTTGGGTCATTCAAAAGAGGCTTGTGGCAAGGTGCTTTTTCTCGCCACTTTTGAATGAACCAGGATTGTAAGAAGAGGCATGTGTGCTAGTAGTGAATTTCTTTTCTTGATTATGCGAGAAACGAGTTATCAAATTTCTTAGTTCGTAAGTTAAACACTAATTGCTTTCGCTGTCAAAATTTGTCAGTGCTTGGTGCTTATGTTTTGATGGTAAACATTGTTTCATCATCAAAGATTTGATGAGACAATGTTTGGGACAGGTCGATTTTTTTTAGTATATTTTTCTAGTTAACTATTTACACGTTTGTAAACGCAAAAATTATTTTATATTATCACCGTTGTTAAATAATCCGCTTTTTTTAACGACGTTAAAACTGAACCATACTCTTCATTAGGATTCGGGTCAAAATACTGGTTGTTATCGTGCATTGAACCGATAAGCTTGCAAATTGGGCAAACGTTTAGTTCGGTTAACTTCCGACCTCGACAACAATAGCTTTTTTTTTAATATAGTTTAATTCATAATTCATTTATTCACCATTAATTTGATACAATTGTAGCACTATAAGATAGTAGGTTAGGTCTTAATCTAATTGTACAAATCAACCTTCAAGGCATTGTGAATTGAATCTAAAAAAAATATGATTAGTTTTGTATGTACGTGAACAATGTCAAAGATAAATTATTTCCATTAATTACATTAATTATTGAATAAAATGTCAAATCATAAAGTAATTATAATATGTCAAATAGTAGTAGTATATATAGTAGTAGTAGTAGTAGTAGTATATATTTTTATTAAAATACTCCTTAATATTATAAGAATGGTTCCGATATTGATAGCCTCTTTAGACTTGTCTCAAATTTACTACCTTGGAGGGCCTTCAGATTACTCGGCAGATGGTTGTAGACTTTGCTGCCATGTAGTATGTCCCATTTCTAAAAAGCGTGAGATGCGGACGAGGTAGTACTAAGTCATCTCCACGGCGAGAGGCCTAACGAAGAGACAACTCCGATCCTTTGGAAGTAATGGCTGTGCTTCCCAAGTGCTTCCTCACAAGTCTACACAATTCTAATATACAACATGTAAATTAAATAACCAACACGTGCGAGTGTGGTGCCTCCCCGCAAACCATGGCTCGTTTAATATCTTGCCCCGCATGCCCTATTAATTGCACGCTTGAAGAGCTGTGGAACGCTGCTGATCCTGCATTTTGAGGGAGTTCTGGGCGGCAAAAATTTAATGGACATTAGAATAAGAAGCCGAAAGAAGAAGATCACTCCAAAATAAGCCAAAAACGTTCCGTGTCAATCTTACCTAGCTTGGATGAATGGTAAAGAAAATTTTTGGATAACTAAATCCATCACTCCATCGCTCCAAACTCCAAGCCCGCAAGCTCGTGTGTGGCCGATTGTGACGTGTCAGAAAGAAAGTAAATCAAAATGACGCAAATATAGTGTTCGTGTGTTTGATCAGTTTTTGGATGACATCCACAACGCGCCGGCTGATGGAAATAAAGTAATCTTGAGTTCCCCACTTAAGCCATCTGTCCCCCTACCCAAGACCTCGCGCCTACCTCAACCGCGTACTAGACCAACGATAGTCATTCTTTGTTAATTGGTTAGATATTTTTACAAATATACGTAATTAAATATGTAAACGACCATGATTCTTGAACATAGTTGGTACCTCCGATGATTGGAACCCATAGAGCAAAGAAGCGTCGGTGGCGTAGTGCGTAAGAGCGTCGTCTCCCACCCGGGAGGCACTGGTTCGATCCCCGCCACGTACCAATGTGTTTTTAAATTTTGAATTCATATGTACGTTTAATCGACGCTTTTACGGTGAAGGAAAACATCGTGAGGAAACCTGCACACACCTATGACGAAATTGTTAGGTTGTGTGTGAGTCGACCAACTCGCACTTGGCCAGCGTGGTTGACTAAGGCCTAATCGCCCCTAATGTGGGGTAGGCTCGAGCCCGAGGTGAGGACATTATATGAGCTGTTGATGATGATGATAATGAGCAAAGAATACTTCATACCACTCCACGGAGAAGGCGTCATATAAATAAAACTGAAAAAAATCTGTCAACTGGCGTCTGCATAGTAAATAATGTTCACACCAAAACAAGTTGATAACGAATTGTACACACGCGTATTGTAACAGGTGGCATAGATAACCTACTTGTGTAAAGTTGGGCGACATAAATGACTTTATTGCTTGACTCGTAAAGTCGAAATTCCCCGCGACAATGCACCAATGACGAGAGTGATAACACGATTTCGAGTTCAAATGGTTTCCAGTTGGTTTGTTAGAGAAAAAAATGGTTGATAGTCTTTCTCTAGCGAGCTACCGTCATGTTCATAGATTAATAATTACTGACGTTTATAGATTGGCATTGAATAGACTAGCGCTAGACCAAAAAAAACACTTATGTGTGAGTAATGCGCATGTGTGCGTGAAAAATAGTACTGCAGTCTGACAGTTGCTGTCTTTTCTACGTGACTGACAGGCCGAGTTAGGCCGCCTGCGTGTCGCCCGGCGTCCCCCGGGTGCGGTGGGATGGCTGCTCCCGGTGTCCTCGTTGCGGAGGATGCGCCAGGTCGAGCAGCCATCGGTGAGGAGGCGTCGGCCAGCGGCCCACAGAGGCTGGCGTTTGTCGGTAGCCCCTGTGGGCTGCTGGCCACCAATTGGTGCACAAGGAGTGCCTAGACGGGCAGCGTTGGGACGGTCTCGGTGTAGTTGCGCTCACGTGCGCAGATCCCGAGCCGTCCCGCAATAGCGCACTGGAGGTCTGGCCGGGGAGGATGTTTAGTGGGTATGGAGGGAACGCCTTTACCTCGAGTCCCACATATCCCCTGCGGTCCTCCCCGACAACAAAAAAAAAATACGACAATAAGTGGCATGTCTTCTCTATCGGTTAAGTGCTAGAGGGGCCTTCCCAATGAGCCTTCCCTCAATATGTCAATATCTATCTTCCTCTTCTTTTAAATTAACAGCGTTCGCAACACATAAAGATTACGCATTTCGCCAATATCGACTGAAAATATACTTATAGTAACGGAAAATTGTACGTTAAATTGAGTTTAAAATGGAGTCTCTCAACACGGGCTTTTACAACAAGAGCTCGAGAGAAACTCCCTCAATATCATTATTGCAACTTAATTAATTGTAGCTAAACTTTCAAAAGAGAAATTTCTTGTGTACATCAAAAGCAATTCTTGTTCTTACCATCTTTCAGTACGACTGTTATTGTCCGATAAGATGTGATTTTTTTAATCGGACCATCTGATAAAAAATTATCGGTGACAGCTGGTGATTGATTTATTTTGCTATTCTATAGTTCGAGTGTGCGTCTTTTTTATAGCTTATGGACAGCGATGCCTACTTACCGCCTGATGGTAAGGGTCTCGGTAAATATCAGCACCTAATTTTAATTCCGTGAAAACAGTGTAAAACTGCCAAAAAAAAATTATTTTAACCCAATTTTCTGTTCAATTTCCAATTAACATTAAATTATTAAAGATAATAATCGGGGGTGGTCTCCCCTTGACTTTCTCGTATACTGGAAGCTTGATTTCATACATGCAATATGCATGTTAAATTTTGGTCACCCATCCGAGTACCGACCACGCACTTGGTTGCTTAACTTTCGTGATCGATGACTCAAAAGTTAAGCAACCAAGTGCGCGGTCGGTACTCGGATGGGTGACCAAAATTTAGCATGCATGTATGACATCAAAATATAAGGTTTCTATCAACTTTTGAGTCGTTTCCGGTATACGAGAAAGTCAAGAGAAGACTACTCCAGATTTTTTTTGCTATTTTTAACAAGACTCAATCGTATTATTCTACGGAGAATGCAAAAGGGTTATGATTATATCAATCTATGTAGGTATGTTTGTATTAAGGTATCCGTTCCTCGGTGGCGCATAAACTATTTATGTGATTTTGATGAATATGGGGTCAATCGATTCGTTATCTTGGTCCAGGTAACATAGGCCACATTTTAACCGACTTTAATAATAGAAGTAGTTGATTTTACCTTGAAAATCCGATTTTAACCGATATCATTGCTTTCTTTTTTTCCGCAGTCGGCTTACAGATTTTTACCACTTATTTTACAACAAGTATGCAATACTTAAAAACCCACCTCCTCCAAGACGCAAAGCGGACTGGCAAAGAACGCCTGAGCACTAATCGAAACATACTCTCGTAAGTGCACTGACGAGCTACTGGAGCTTGACAGGGGCAACCTGAGCGTGTTGATTAGGGCTCTGACTGGCCACTGCAAGCTGAACAGACATCTCTACAATATGAGACTAGTAGATACTGATGCTTGCAGATTCTGTGAACAGGAGCGTGAAACACCAATGCACCTCCTGTGCTCTTGTGAATGTCTCATTCACAAAAGAAGACGACATTTGGGAAGGGAAGACACATTCTCGACCCAGACGATATCAAAACAATCCGAGCTAGGAATATCTTATCATTCTTAGATAGTGCCCAGCTAAAGGAGTACATGTAAGGCCTCAATAGGACTTACTTGGAGGCTAGTCACAATAGATCTTTGTAGGTCGCAGTGACGCAAAAAGCCCTGAATTGTCGAAATAATAATTATTATTAAATTTTTAAAACTTTTTGCTTATTGTTTAAAAAAACGCCTTCAAAACTAAAAACGGGAGAAATAAAAAATTTGTTTATAAAAATCTAAATGTTTTTTGAGGTCGGTCCCAAGTGCAAGTGACAACGTTTATTACAAATATTGAGGTTGGCACCGACCTTAAAAACATTTAGATTTTTATAAACAATTTTTTTATTTCTCCCGTTTTTAGTTTTGAAGGCGGTTTTTTTTTATTTAAAATTTTTTTTAGCTGTTTAGTGTTTTAAGTATAGAAATTTTCAGGAAACTACCTCAAGATCTTCTAGACACACAAGTGATAAAATTACGATATCACAATGTCAATTATATAGACATTATTATGGATAACTCAAAAACTACTCGTCAGATGTCGATAAAATTTAAATGGGACCCCATGACAAGTACCAGCTTCCAAAGGTCAAAAGAATCTTAAAAATCTGTCCATCCAGTAACGAGTTATGAGGTAACAAACATAAAAAAACATACAGTCGAATTGATAACCTCCTCCTTTTTTGAAGTCGGTTAAAAATGTATGCTTATTGTGAAACTTAGTACAATCGACCGATAGTATTAGAAAACAAAAGTGTGGATTTTCTTCACTGTATTAACCTTTTTCGCCTCTCTTATCAATAGGTAATCAATCATACACGTTAGAATGTAGAGAAGACACAGACAACCATATTTGATTGATTGCTCGATATTTAGCCGTCCTCACAGCGAGATTTCGCGCCAAATACACCGCCATTTTGAAAAAGAAAAACTAAATTCTACTATTGAATGTTTTATCGTTTTATTTGGCTTCATGTAAAATTAAATCTTGAGTTGAACTAAATTAAATAATATACCGAAAAATAAGAGTCAAATCCTGTCATGTATGATCAAGTCTAAGCACGTATATAATTTTAAGCGTAATACTTTTGAGTAAGAAAGAAATCTGTATTCGACTTATAAGTTAAAAAAATATTTTTTAATAAAAGAAAACGCCTTCATAACTGTATAAAAACGGAGAAATAAAATTTTTGTTTATAAAAATCTAAAGGTTTATTGAGGTCGGTCCCAAATATTAAGGTTGGCACCTCAAAAAAAAATTTAGATTTTTATAAGCAAAATTTTTATTTTTCCATTATAAGTTTTAAAGGCGCTTTGTTTATTTTTTATTGTTTTTCCACTGTTTTAAGTATCGATATTTTCAGGAAACTATCTCGAGATTTTTTAGATAAACAAGGAATAGCACTATTGCGATATCATCGACGTCAATTAAATAGGCATTATTAGGGATAACTCAAAAACTACTCGTCAGATGTCGATCAAATTTAAATGGGACCACCAGCTTCCAAAGGTTGAAAAAATCTTCAAAATCGGTACACCCAGTAAAGGAGAGACAGAAGAAAAGATGGGTGCGCATTTTCTTACATAACTTTTCAATTCCTATCATTGGAGGTCCGAAAATATTTCTCATACCATTTAAAACCATAATGATCATTCTTCATAACTTCATAAAACATAACCATTGAAATTCATAATATCATTAAATCATACATTTTTGGGCGAGTCTAGTGTTTTATGCACCTACATGGCTGGGTGATGGGTAGGTTAGGGTTATTTTTTTTTATGACCAGGCGGAGTGCACTGTTTTTGTAAGCAACAAGGTAGTAGCAGTACTAATAATAAAAAAATTATGATCAATAACTGTTATGAGCTCCGTTGGTAGTAATAAAAATGTATTAATAAAAAAAGTATGAAAAATAAAATTATGAAGAGTGATTATTATGAACACAAATCGGTAGTGAGACAAAGAATAGGATTTAGAATATTATGTGAGACAATATGGACCCAGAAAAGATGGATTAAAAAAAAAATTGGTTGTCTGTAAAGTCGGTTTACTGACGATAGTTGAACGTGACAACGTCTTAAGAAAATACTGATGGAATGGTAGCATTTTTCAAAAGAAAAATTTAATTTCATTTATTTAATAGATTTCGCATTATAGTATGAATAAACTTGTAATAAAATCTCTTTGGCTATACTATTTGTATCTGGCTGGTTTTGGTATCATTGAAAGTTTAAATTTTAAAGAACATAATTCCAAATTCAAATTAGAGAATTAGATTCAGAGCGAGGTAACGCCGCATGACGTCATGTTTTTTCGTGTGTGCAGCCGGCTCTATCGAATTATAAGACGTTGTCACGTCAAAAACATGCAAGATTACTTCACAACTTTTGTATAGAACAAAATTTTCGCTGTAAAACACTGAAATATCGAGTAAAACCTTATCGGCCAGCTATTCCCAAGGCTGCATCGATTACATAACTGCACGTGCACAAAACTAGCCTTCGTACTTAATACAGTAGAAAGAGACAGCGATACATCTCGCTATTTCGACCTAGCTTCTTCACTGCGTAGGTTCTTTCGTGATCTGAATATTAGTTTCAATCTGTGTTTGTTTTGCGATATTTTTTTTGCATTGAGTAATTGTTATTGATTGTATTTTGGTTTTATTTTGATTTATATTCACAGGGCAATCAACGGTGTAATAACAGTTGAGGTTTGCAGTTACAATCATGAATTTCAAAAATCCGATTTTTACTTTCTCGTATACATAGTTTATAGGAATAAGTCTTGTAATCGTCAAAAAATTCGACCTCGAGATTTTGACGGATTTACCTTCCTGAGTCCAAAAATATTTTTTTTGGAATTATGTCTGTGTGTGTGTCTGTATGTCTGTATGTGTGTGTCTGTGCGTTAGCACGAAATTTGAGCATGCTTTAACTTATTGCAATCAAATTTAACATACGTGTATGACATCAAAATATAAGGTTTCTATCAACCTTTGAGTCGTCGATCACGAAAGTTAAGCAACCAAGTGCGCGGTCGGTACTCGGATGGGTGACCAAAATTTAACATGCATGTATGACATCAAAATATAAGGTTTCTATCAACCTTTGAGTAGTTTCTGGTATACGAGAAAGTCAAGGGGAGACCACTCCCGATTATTATAATTCCGAATGATGAATGGTCGAAAATCTGATTTATCATAAATACTAATAATAAATGGCTGCGTGATGCCGGCAAAGAAGAATAGCATCACCCCATATCCTCCAATGGGTGTCGTAGAAGGCGAGTAATGGATCAGCAAACGGTATTGATCACCTTATACTCCGTCCGCCAATCCGCATTGGGCAAGCGTGGTGGACTACTGCCTAAACCTCCTTTGATAGCAAGGAGAGGCCTTATGTCCCAGCAGTGGGTCGAATCATAAAGGCTGCTATGATGATGAATAATAAATAAGATGATAGCTTAGCTAGCCAGGCGAACTTAAAACCCAAGTCAACCTACGCCATAAGTTTCTTGTTTTTATTTAGCTATATACTGCTTACAAATCTACTTACAATAATGATAATAATTATCATTGATGTATATTATTGTAAATTATCTGTTAATTTTACAATGGATTACTAGATAAGATATAAAAATCTCGTGTTTAATAGCTGGATTATGAAATTACCTGATTAAGTAGTTTTTACTTTCTCGTATACGTAGCATAGAGGAAGTCTTGTAATCGTCAAAAAATTCGACCTCGAGATTTTGACGGATTTACACGTTTTGGACCTCCCTGAGTCCAAAAATACCGTTTTTGGAATTATGTATGTATGTGTGTCTGTGCGTTAGCACGATAACTCGAGTATGCTTTAACTTATTCCAACCAAATTTAACATGCATGTATGACAAAAAAATATAAGGTTTCTATTAACTTTTGAGTCGTTGATCACGAAAGATAAGCAACTAAGTGCGCGGTGGGTAATGGGATGGGTGACCAAAATTTAACATGCATGAATGACATCAAAATATAAGGTTTCTATCAACCTTTGAGTCGTTTCCAGTATACGAGAAAGTCAAGGGGAGACCACTCCCGATTTTTTTTATATGTAAGTATGTACTTATATGTACAATACGTTTATTTATTAGCTAAGCTTACACACAGGATTTTTAGGAAGTCAACCGTGGATGGGTCATATCGTGATCTACCCAACATCAAATTACGACTTCAGTAAAAGTGTCATGGTTTTTGAGCATTTGAATTATTTTTATTTTCTGTGCTTGGTTTTTACATGCCATGCCATTTATGCATGTTTCTAGTTGCGTCATTTTAAATTTTGGTTAGTAATACATTAGTGTTGTTTTTATTAATTTTTAATTGCTAAGTAAACTTTCTATTCCTGCACCTATCCTGTAATTACGACAAAATCCTTCCACCCAAGGTTGCCTGGAAGAAATTGCTTTATAGCAATAAGGCCGCCTACCTTGTACATTTTCTGTTTTCTTTTTATTGTATGTTTTTCTAATCGTGTGTGCAGTAAAGAGTTTATTATTATTATAAATAAATCACTGTGCCCTAACTCAACTTAGATCATCATCATCAGCTCATATAATGTCCCCACCTCGGGCTCGAGCCTACTCCACATTAGGGGCGATTAGGCCTTAGTCAACCACGCTTGCCAAGTGCGGGTTGGTCCACTTCACACACAACCTAAGAATTTCTTCATAGGTGTGTGCAGGTTTCCTCACGATGTTTTCTTTCGCTGTAACGTCGTGATGATTTGATGTAAGCCGTGTGATGCCCGCGGAGTAGAATAGCATCACCACATATCCTCCAATGGGTGTCGTAGAAGGCGACTAATGGATCAGCAAAGGGGTATTGATCACCTTATACTCCGTCCACCAACCGCATTGGGCAAGCGTGGTGGACTACTGCCTGAACCTCATTCGATGACAAGGAGAGGCCTTGTGTCCCAGCAGTGGATCGAATTATAAAGGATATTATAATGATGATGTTGATGAAAAGCGTCGATTAAACGTACATATGAATTCAAAATTGTTAAACACATTGGTACGTGGCGGGGTTCGAACCGGTGCCTCCCAGGTGGAACAACGCCCGCACGCACTACGCCACCGACGCTCCCTTCGAAATACTTATCAAATCAAATCAAATCATTTATTAACCTCATAACAGGGTATGTTACAATAGGCCAGTCATTTAACAATTGTCTTAATAATGATATACTTAATTGAAATATAATAACTTAAAAATCAATTGAAATACAAAACATAGTAGGTGATATTTTTTCATTCATCACAAAATAAAGATTCAGCTAAAGCCATTGTCATATAATCTTGAATGTTATAAAATGTGTTTTTTTTTGCAAAGAAAAATTTCAGTTTGCGTTTGAAATCATGCGTGTCTAAATTGGCAATCGTCATCGGTAATTTATTATACAAACTTATTTTACTAAATAAACCATTTTTAAATTTTTTTTTCTAATGTTCTCTTAGATTTGCGCGGGCACTACACATTATAAATAAAACAACTTTTACGTATTTAACTCGCGTGTAATTAGATCAAACATGAAAGGAGTCATAGACAAGATTGGGAACATCTTGTAGCGATCTTCGATTAAGACGTACTTTAAGCCGCTAAAGAAGATTAACCAATTTCTACGACCCGTCAAGTGTAATATACCCTTTCAAGATGCAGGTATATACAAGTTGGACTGCGACTGCGGGCTCTCGTATATAGACAAACAAAGAGACCTAATGACACCGTGAGCTCCGTTTGCGTGACGGAACACTCCAAATTAATAATTAAAGTGACGGTAGATTTAACTATTTCATAAAATATGACAACCTACATCTTTAGTCATCCCGTGACCGCGAACGCTGCAAAGTGTTACGAAACGTCGGGCAATAATAACAACATGTAAAATCTAATTACACGCGAGTTAAATCCGTAAAAGTTGTTTTATTTTTTTCTAGTCAATTTATTTTTTAATTACCAACTTTCTGTTAACAAACTCAAAACAGTTTACAGCTTTTTTTACCAGTCAAGGCAAAGACACCACCCCATGCAGGGCCGCAGACACGTGACCCAGATTCGTCGGTCAATGCGGGCCGGCGCAGTGCGGCGTACGGCTCCGGCCCGTGGTATAACTTGGCCGATTTTTCTTTTTTTCCCAGCGACCTTTTGTGGCAAGCCTTATAGGTTTTTCTTTGGAGTTTGTGTATCTGTGACTTGTGGGTTCAGGAATTTGTGTGTTTAGCAAGTTTTCATTGCGCCAAGAAGATTTTTATTTTGATACTTATCTAATTCAAAATTTGTTTCTGATTTTGTGCAGTGAAAGTGGAGTTATTTTGACACAAGTTATTCGTGTTGGCGATAAGTTATGAGGAATCATTGAAATAAAGGTTTATTGTGCGTATGACGTTGAAACTTTCATAGTGGGTATATTCATGATGAGGTCTTTTACTTGGAAAATTATGTAGGGTCTAAATCTTATATATAAAATTCTCGTGTCACAATGTTCGTTCCCGTACTCCTCCGAAACGGCTTGACCGATTCTCATGAAATTTTGTGAGCATATTGAGTAGGTCTGAGAATCGGCTAACATCTAATTTTTCATACCCCTTAGTATAAGGGTTGTCCAACCTTAATTTTTTTTTTTTAATTTATAAGGCAAAACAACGTTTGCGGGGTCAGCTAGTATTAACATAGTAATTGTTGAAATAATATGTAACCTTGACTCGACATTTTAGGTACCTTGTAGCAGCCGTGGTCACGAGCGAACTCTGTCTGGATGGTGGTGGTGAAAAAAATGAAGTCTTTTCCCATGGATTTTTCTTCAAGCACTCCCAAGATGCATTAAAATATGAGACACCATATTTTAAGGAAAATAGAATAAATAAGATATATATACCTACCTAAAGTTCTTAGCACACCTATCAGGGAATAAATAAAATATAATAATAAAATATAAAGAGGCGATACCGTTCCGAGCGTATGCTTTGACCTTAAGGGTAGTATCCAGATCTTTGAAGCATCTTAAAAGACTTTTTTTTATTTTTAACCGACCTTAAAAAGGAGGAGGTTATCAATTTGACTGTATGTTTTTTAATGTTTGTTACCTCATAACTCTTTACTGGGTGTACCGATTTTGAAGATTCTTTTGACCTTTGGAAGCTGGTGGTTGTCATGTGGTCCCATTTAAATTTGATCGACATCTGACGAGTAGTTTTTGAGTTATATGCCTATTTAATTGACGTCGATGATCTCGCCTTAGTCGATCCAATGTCAATATATGGGGTGATTGGTAATTAGTAATTAGTGGCGGATACGTTAAGGGGAGATAGAAGAGGACAATACTAGTCGATATCACTAGGGGATGTACAGTCAACAGCACGTCGGGCTATACAAAACTGTCAAATTTCTCCAAACGATTTTCAACCTAAGAATTTTCAATATAAAGTGCATAATCGATTGGGAAAATTTGACAGTTTGTGGTAACCCAACGTGCTGTTGTCTGTACTATCCGAAAGCGAACCGTTTTTGAGATATCAATTACTTTATAAAAAAAATCCGAACGCAAAAAATCGCAGCAGTTGTCTGAGGGGGGTTTCAGCACCACGTTTCTGCTAACTCTTGCTATAGCGCGCTCACTCACATCTCTAGTTGGTATGAAATATAAAATTCTAAAATAATTAATATCTCTGGAACGGTTCGCTTTCGGATAGTACATCCCATAGTGATATCTACTAGTATTGTCCTCTTCCATCTCCCCTTAACAGGTCCACCATTAATTACCAATCATTCTGTATAAACGTCAGTAATTATCAATCTATGGCTTGAGAGTGTCTTTAACTATTTAAGCTACTAGCGACCCGCCCCGGCTTCGCACGGGTGCAATGCTTATGTAAATATGCATGTATTATACATATAAACCTTCCTTAAGAATCACTCTATCTATTAAAAAAAACCGCATCAAAATCCGTTGCGTAGTTTTAAAGATCTAAGCATACATAGGGACAGACAGACGGCGGAAGCGACTTTGTTTTATACTATGAAGTGATATTGCCGTGGAGTGCAATCAAATCTTTCAAACGACTGCATTTAATTTGCACTTACCATTGTTATGGTTACCAAAGTTAAAACTTAAATGTCAAGTCACTATTCAACTGTCAAACATTTATCATGATTTTCTTCACAATTCGCATTATTGTGAAGTTGTTGGTATTGCGTTGCTAGTAGTAGTTGTAGCTTGCGAAGATTGTACATAGGTAACTTAAATTAGGCATTAAGTTTATAGAAAAAAGAAAAATTAACAAAACACTGTAACCCGATTACGAAAAAAAAGGAATGAATTCGGTAAAAACGGGGTTTAAAAGGTAAAATCGACTCCTCCAATTGTTAATATCGAGCATACTAATGTACGTGGTCGCCACTCGAGGACCTTTCCGAAAAGTCCTCGAGTGGCGACCACGTACCGGGAAACGCAGCGTTGGAAGGCCCCCCGCAAGGTGGACTGACGATCTAGTAAAGGTCGCGGGAAACCGCTGGATGCGGGCAGCGCAGGACCGTCGGTTTGGAGATCCTCGGGGGAGGCCTATGTCCAACAGAAGGCGTCTCTCGGCTGAAATGATGATGATGATGATACTAACGCGTACTTCAGAGAAATATAGACGAGATCATTTCACGTACACGCAGGCGGCCTGGGTAGGCCTGTCGGTCACGTAGAAAAACAACAATTACTGTCAGACTGCAGTAACTAATTTTCACACACACATGTGCATTAATCCCATATTAGTGCAATTTTTTATTGTTCACGCCTTCTATTCTTATGTACAAGGGGCTGAGGCCGTGTCTCAGAGCACTTCGACCCTATGGGATCTTTTGTGCTTCCCCTTTCCTTATCACCCATCCCCGCCATCGAAAACATTTTGTATGAGTTTCACGATGTTGGAAATAAGGTCTATCAAGTCCTCTGGTTTAGGGTAACCTAAACCCAGGACCTTTAGTCGCCTATTGGCTAGTGCATCGCAGTCACATCGTGCTCGATGCTTTCTTCCACCTCACCACACATTCTACAGATGGGGTCATCAGCTTTGCCTATTGTACACAGGTGTCTTAGTGGCAAAGTGGCCAGTGAGAGCACCTATGAGGCAGCGGATTTGGGTCCTGCTGATTCTTCCCACCCTTTTAAGGTAGCCTATGTGTGAGGTTCCTAGAAATTTCACGCCTATAGTAGATTCATTGCCAATCTATAAACGTCAGTATTTATAAATCTAAGAGTAAAACCATGTATAGTTGTTTAGCCAACGACGTCCGTCTCATCTTGACTTTTTAAAATTCCACAGCGCAAACAAAACTATAACATACAACCCTGAATTACACAATCGTACTTGTGTAGCTTTAAAAAGAATGCCAGTCTATTGTTTGTGGATTGTTTATGGTTCGCGGCGAAGGTGTTCGCTAACTAAACATGATCGGTAAAAATGTTGTTTAGTTAACTTGAAATGCATGGAGCTGTAGTTAAGGCGATGATATGTGCTGGTGACCTTGCTTATAGTGATCGGAGCATCCTGCGCTTAACTCAGAAACCGAGAAAACTATTGATTTTACTTATAGTGCCAACATGAGGACAAGTTCAGAAATGCCGATATCTTTTTCTTGACCCGTAAGATTGCATTGGTATACACAACTCTCTCTTGAACAATGTTAAGAAATATAATTTAAGAAACGTCGCTACGTTGGGGGACCGCTAAGTAAATAAAATTAAACTAAAATAGACGTGTGGCACTCGGGGACTGCCGCGGTAAAGTTATTGCATAGCATTTTGTATCAACTTATGCACTTATAATATTATTTATTTATTTTATTCATGCAGTATTTCTTTTTCTTTGATATTAATTTTATAATTGAAATAATTAACTGAAATAATTTACATTCATATTCAAAACACTTTATACACAAATTTTACAAGTACAGCTATTCACTGTTGTACATAAATACCTATACACCTATATACTTTCTCATAAACAGCTGCTTATGTATTCGTCCGATTTCGGAGCAGCTCGTCTCGATTCGTGCGAGTTTCGTAGAGTCGTACAATACGTCTAATCGCACGCACACAACGATTAGACGATGCACGGCCTTCAAGCCACACCTCCTTGCCCATCGGAGTGGGGAGCGTGAGGTTTTTTCGTTACGGAATTTCTGGATTCGGTCCCCGCGCTCAAGGCCCGCGATAGAAGCTATGCAATAGCTTAAAATTTAAATAAAAAGAATATTGATAATGCTAAAGTATTGATTAGCGAATGATACCCCGACGCGGTGACATTAATCTTAAAATATTAATAGGTTCTTCTAACGAAGTTAAATGGCCGAGTGAAAAACTTTATTCTTTATTTTAGTTATTGTGTCAAGGGGTACCTACTTAAAAATTTTCGACCTATTTTCTACTTCACTACATAGTATAAAACAAAGTCGCTATCCGCCGTCTGTCTGTCCCTATGTATGCTTAGATCTTTAAAACTACGCAACGGATTTTGATGAAGTTTTTTTAATAGATAGAGTGATTCTTAAGGAAGGTTTATATGTATAATACATGCATATTTACATAAGCATTGCACCCGTACGAAGCCGGGGCGGGTCGCTAGTTTTTAATACACAAAATTTTTCAAATACCTATAAACTAATTTGTTGCGTAAGTACTCTAGTTATTTCACACGTACTTATATTTATTCAAAAGTAGCTTCTGCCCGCGACTTCGTCTGCACAGTATCAGTATAAATTATAGCCTATAATTATGTTATTCTGATCTACATTATTGTAGAGTTTAATTCGTGAAAGAGTAATGAAATTAAATTAAATGAAAAAGCTTTTTATTGAAATAGACTTTGCTAAGAACTCTTAAATCGTCAAAAGCCCTACCACCATTTTGGGACGAATAATTATTTTACTTGAAATGGCGAAAGGAACTCCACAGCTTACAATTTCGTAATGATTTCAAAACAAGAAACACACATCCAGACATACATCCATACAAACTTTCGCGTTGATAATATTATAGGCGTTGATTAATGATAATATTAGTAGGAATAACGATCAAATCAAATCAAATCAAATACGTTTATTCAGATTTGGTACAATGTGTACACTTATGAACGTCAATTTATGTAAAGAAAAAATTATCAATAATACTAACTTAAACTAACAAAATAGTAAGAATAAATAAATAATGAAAGTACAATTTATACTCACTTAAAAATGTTAAAGTTAGTCTTTAAACATATTACTACAATATACTGAAAATTTTTGAATAAAAACAGACCCTAATATAATAAAAAAACACTAAGTGCATCACAACATTACATAATGAAATATACACTAAAATAAATAACAATATTCTAGGTTAAGATCTCAAAATCTCAAAGCCAAGCGTTTTTGTCATCCAAATAATCTTTGATTGTATAGTAACCTTTAGACATTAGAACATTTTTCGCAGATCGTGTTGTTAACGCGCGATAACCATTCAAAACTCACTTCTGCTAGGTACCATTTGGTAGGATAGTAATAGCAATTTCATCACAACAGCCTTTATAATTCAACCCACTGCTGGGACAAAGGCCTCTCCTTATCATCGAAGGAGGTTTAGGCAGTAGTCCACCACGCTTGCCCAATGCGGATTGGTGGACGGAGTATGAGGTGTTCAATACCCCTTTGCTGGTCCATTAGTCGCCTTCTACGACACCCATTGGAGGATATGGGGTGATGCTATTCTACTCTGCCGGCATCACATTGGCATTTGAGCACTATTCATTGAAACCATCATACAGGGTGTAAAAGACATGAACAGTCAAACGAGAACCATGATTTCTATACATCAAAATAAGACATATTTCAAAAAAAATATTGCTGGGAAATGATTTGAATTTTTTGGTGTTAAAAAAATTGCAAATTGTACCGCGCAATGTAAAGGGCTCAACTCGCACGAAACTCGCAAAACCGCGATAATTTTGCCAGACGGCGGCCCCGTTCGTTAGTGTCCGTGCGCATCGAGTGAGCTACATTGAACGCTAACGTTTTGAAGCCATTTTTTGTTATGAAATACTAAAAAAAATTATAATGTTTCTATGGACAATAATTAAGAAATAACGTATAGAATACGTTTTCATAAAAAAATAAAAAAAAAATATGTCTTTGACCTTCAATAAAATCGTAACTATCAATTTCCTAGGTATAGTCTAAAGGAAAAAAAATGTTATGATGGTGAGAAGAATACATGGTTCTCGTTTGACTGTTCATGTCTTTTACACCCTGTATAGGTGTTAAAAATGGTTGGTCTGTTGTTATTATTACAATAACAACAAAGTAGTTACTAATTACAGATAGGAGCTGCTATTAAAATTTTAATTAAACAAAACCAACACCTAAAACTATTACAAAATATCAACTTATCACAAAAATACTTGTGCATAACAGTTGTAAATATTTTGTTAAAATTGAGATTAAATCTGGAACCCGTTTTACTGAGCTAATCAGTAACACGATATAAGGTTTAATAAATTAATAGTATACATACACATACACATACTGAAGCGTCGGTGGCGTAGTGCGTAAGAGCGTCGTCTCCCACCCGGGAGGCACTGGTTCGATCCCCGCCACGTACCAATGTTTCCAAATTTTGAATTCATATGTACGTTTAATCGACGCTTTTACGGCGAAGGAAAACATCGTGAGGAAACCTGCACACACCTATGAAGAAATTGTTAGGTTGTGTGTGAAGTCGACCAACCCCCACTTGGCCAGCGTGGTTGACTAAGGCCTAATCGCCTCTAATGTGGGGCAGGCTCGAGCCCCTCGGTGGGGACATTACATGAGCTGTTGATGATGAATTCTACATAGGTATACATTGTAGCATTTGTTACCTAATTTCATCACATGCCAAATTTCAATGGCGGAGGAATTTTTCAGAAGTGTCTAAATACAACAAAATGTCCTCGTTTATTGGACTACATTGTCTGTCAACTGTTTATCAGTTTATCTCAGTATAATAATTATTATTTAGGTAGAATAATTATTTCGTCCCAAAATGGTGGTGGCTTTTGACTATTTAAAAGTACTTAGCAAAGTTAAATAAAGAGCTTTTTCATTTCATTTCATTTAACCTAATAACTTTGGCAACGATACTATATATATGCATTTTTTATAATTTTTGCTACCGGATTAACGATTAACGTTAACTTGCGCTAAACCTTCCCAAATAAAGCGCTTTAACGAATAACGAAGATAAATATCATTATATTGTGCTTAGTTATGAAAAAACATACAATCACGCTTATAATTCCTAACTAAGGTTTTGAACAGAGCCTTAAGTAACACGTAGTTACATATAAAACCACACCTAACAGTATGGGTCATGTAGTGCCTTAATAATGACAGTTCACAGTCTAACCTGTAGTTGTAACATACTCATTGTAAAATATCTTAAAACATTTTAAACTATAAACGGAGAAATGTTTATAAAAATCTAAATGTTTTTTTAAGGTCGGTCCCAAAGACAAAAAAAAAAAATTTTTAGTTTTAAAGGTGGTTTTTTATTTAAAAAATATTAATTTTTGTTTTTAATTTTCAGGAAACTATCTCAAAATCTTTTAGACACAAGTGATAAGATTACGATATCATCGATGTCAATTAAATAGGCATTATTAGGGATAACCTAAAAACTAGTCGTCAGATGTCGATTAAATTTAAATGGGACCAAATGACAAGCATCAGCTTCCAAAGGTAGAAAGAATCTTCAAAATCGGTACACCCAGTAAAGAGTTTTATGGTAACAAACATAAAAAACAGACGAATTGATAACCTCCTCCTTTTATAAGTTGAAAAAAGTTTATCCATTTTGGTCTGTAGATTTTATCTCTTTCCAATGAATCAATATCTGTATTTTTCAATTCAGTGATAAGAGAAGATAAATAATGCTAAAATTTTTATCAACTTCACAAAATGTTCGATCAGTTTTTCTGTTATTTTGTTGCAAGATATTTTCTGTAAAAATGTGTCATTACAAAATAGCTATGTAAGTATTTGAAGAAAAAAACAGTTTTATCTGTACACTGGTTTCCGAAAATATGCTGAAGGATTCTATCATCATCGTCCTCATAACAGCCTTTATAATTAGCCCACTGCTGGGACACAAGGCCTCTCCTTGTCATCGAAGGAGGTTTAGGCAGTAGTCCACAACGCTTGCCCAATGCGGATTGGTGGACGGAGAATAATAAGTTGATCAATACCCCTTTGTTGATCCATTAGTCGCCTTCTACGACACCTATTGGAAAATAAGGGATGATACTATTCTAGTCTACCGGCATCACAAGACGAAATGCAGCTTAGTTTTTACTACAGTATAAAGTTTTAAATGTGACCGTGTGATGCCGTAAATACTTATTTGTTGCCCATATTTTGTTAGTAACAAATTTTATCTTAATCTATGTTAGTAGGCATAATATTATTAGATTACTTTTTTAAGATTAATAAATTCAATTGAATTAAATTTGCATACATTCTAATCTATTATATTAGGTTGGGGAAAAAGTCTTTTCGCATTATAGTATGTATAAACTTGTAATAAAATCTCTTTGGCTATACTATTTGTATCTGGCTGGTTTTGGTATCATTGAAAGTTTAAATTTTAAAGAACATAATTCCAAATTCAAATTAGGAAAATAGGTGATTTTCATTTGTTTTTCGTACCGCCAAGATGAGTGAATCTAATGAAGAAATTCGATAAATTTTAAAATTTTACTACAAAAAAGGTAAAAAAGCAACGCAAGCCGCGAAAAAAATTTGCGATGTTTATGGACCTAGTGCAGTGTCTGTGAGAGTAGCACAAATTTGGTTTAAGCGTTTTCAATCCGGAAATTTTGATGTCAAAGATGCACGTCGCTCTGGTCGCCCTATTACAGATAAAATGGATGCCATTTTTGAAAAAGTGGAGCAAGATCGGCATGTCAGTAGTTGCGACGTAGCTGAAGAACTGGGAATTGAACACAAAACAGTTTTGGCGCATTTGAAAAAAACTGGGTACACAAAAAAGCTCGACATTTGGGTACCTCACGAGCTCACTGAAAGAAACCTAATGAACCGTGTACTCATTTGTGATTCTTTATTACGACGTAATGAAACCGAACCATTTTTGAAGAAGCTGATAACTGGTGATGAAAAGTGGATCACGTACGACAAGAACGTGCGAAAAAGGTCGTGGTCAAAGGCCGGTCAGGCTTCACAGACTGTGGCGAAACCCGGGTTAACTCGCAACAAGGTGATGCTGTGTGTGTGGTGGGATTGGAAGGGCATTATTCATTATGAGCTGTTACCACCAGGCAGGACCATCGATTCTGAACTCAACTGCGAACAACTGATGAGATTAGCAAGAAGTTGAGAGAAAGCGGCCGGAATTAATCAACAGAAGGGGTGTGGTTTTTCATCATGATAACGCTACCTCACACATCTTTAGCCACTCAGCAAAAATTAAGAGAGTTTGGCTGGGAGGTGTTAATGCATCCGCCGTATAGTCCTGACCTTGCACCTTCAGATTTCCACCTGTTTCGGTCTCTTCAGAATTCTTTAGGCAGTGTCAGGTTAACATCACGAGAGGACTGCCAAAACCACTTGTCGCGGTATTTTGACCAGAAGTCCCAAAATTTCTATAGCAATGGGATCATGTCCCTACCTACAAGATGGCAAAAAGTTATCGAACAAAATGGTACCTACATACTTTAGTTAAATGTAAATAAACTATATTAAAAAATGTTTTGAATTTTTTTAAAAAATGCGAAGAAACTTTTTCCCCAACCTATTATAAAAATGAGTCGCTGAATGTGTTGCTAATCGCAAATCTCGAGAGCAGCTCGACCGATTTCGCTAATTCTTTTTTTATAATATTCCTTGAATAGTCCAGTCAACAAGTTCAAAAACGTGAAAAATAGAGATAAAGCTCCTAAAAATATGAGCAATAGCTCATTGGATTCGGAACGACCTCTAGAAAAATGAGTTTTGAGGATTTTACTGCACGTAAAAAATTGCAATTGTTATTAACAAAATAAGATGAAAAAAAAGAGGTATTTACGTTTTTGTTAATAACTCATAAACTATTAATATTTACGATATTTGGAAAAAAGGTCCTTAAAGAGGAGGAAATTTCCAAAAAAAAAGTCCCAGCTCCCGGAACTCTACCTCTATTATTTATAACTTTAATTTAACGCTGAAAATAGGGTTCCGCGCAGCCATTACGGCATGGGCGCACTGCCGTTAAAGACAGTTTCTTACATAAAATTATTTTTTATAGTAACAAATATGAATTTAAAAATTTAAATAAATTATGGTGTCATCCAGATACTTGAAAGAATATATTCCCGTTGGAAAAATTTTTTTAAATAAATTTTTCAAAAAGTTATGCAATTGTTAATTAACGAATTTTTTTCCTATCTCCGTTTTCATAAATGACGACATAAAAATTTAAATAATAAACCTATAAATTTTTGGCTCTGTGGAGCTCTTCTTATATATATACTTAACAAGATCCCGCGATAAAAGTTTATTAAAGTTAATTATTTTGTTTATAACAATTTTTTAAAGTTAACAAAAAATGAAAAGTCTAAGAAATGTTATTAAAAAAATTTTTTTAAACAAATGTTATATTATTGTTGCTTTCTTATCCAACAGTGGCATTAAGTAACATCGGAAAAATTTTTTTTACATCATTTGTTAAGAAATTGTTTATAAATAAATAGACAAGTTTAATATTTAAAGATTTTTTTTTTTTTACCATTATGTTGTCTTGGTAAAATAATGATTTTAAAAAAAAAAAATTTTTCTTAAATAATTTTTTTTATTGTTTAAATCGTTTTTTTTATATTTCGATTGTTTTAATAATTAGTTAAGAAATGATTTTCTGTTTAAAAATCATAATTGGCATTTCTTCATAGGTAAATAGAAAAAAAAAATTTTTATCAATAATTTCATTGTTTGTTAACTTAACAATTTGTTATAAACAAATTCTAACCACCGTTATATTTTTTTTCTAGAGCTAAAAAAAATAACAAAAACAGCCATATATATCAAAATACTAAAAAAAAATTTTTTCTATTGTTTATGACGCTTTTAAATATTACACAATTTTTAGTATTTTGATATATATGGCTGTTTTTGTTATTTTTTTTAGCTCTATAAAAAAATATAACGGTAGTTAGAATTTGTTTATAACAAATTGTTAAGTTAACAAACAATGAAATTATTGATAAAATTTTTTTTTTTTCTATTTACCTATGAAGAAATGCCAATTATGATTTTTAAACAGAAAATCATTTCTTAACTAATTATTTAAACAATCGAAATATAAAAAAAACGATTTAAACAATAAAAAAAATTATTTAAGAAAAAATTTTTTTTTTTAAAATCATTATTTTACCAAGACAACATAATGGTAAAAAAAAAAAATCTTTAAATATTAAACTTGTCTATTTATTTATAAACAATTTCTTAACAAATGATGTAAAAAAAATTTTTCCGATGTTACTTAATGCCACTGTTGGATAAGAAAGCAACAATAATATAATTGTTTAAAAAAATTTTTTTAATAACATTTCTTAGACTTTTCATTTTTTGTTAACTTTAAAAAATTGTTATAAACAAAATAATTAACTTTAATAAACTTTTATCGCGGGATCTTGTTAAGTATATATATAAGAAGAGCTCCACAGAGCCAAAAATTTATAGGTTTATTATTTAAATTTTTATGTCGTCATTTATGAAAAAGGAGATAGGAAAAAAATTCGTTAATTAACAATTGCATAACTTTTTGAAAAATTTATTTAAAAAAAATTTTCCAACGGGAATATATTCTTTCAAGTATCTGGATGACACCATAATTTATTTAAATTTTTAAATTCATATTTGTTACTATAAAAAATAATTTTATGTAAGAAACTGTCTTTAACGGCAGTGCGCCCATGCCGTAATGGCTGCGCGGAACCCTATTTTCAGCGTTAAATTAAAGTTATAAATAATAGAGGTAGAGTTCCGGGAGCTGGGACTTTTTTTTTGGAAATTTCCTCCTCTTTAAGGACCTTTTTTCCAAATATCGTAAATATTAATAGTTTATGAGTTATTAACAAAAACGTAAATACCTCTTTTTTTTCATCTTATTTTGTTAATAACAATTGCAATTTTTTACGTGCAGTAAAATCCTCAAAACTCATTTTTCTAGAGGTCGTTCCGAATCCAATGAGCTATTGCTCATATTTTTAGGAGCTTTATCTCTATTTTTCACGTTTTTGAACTTGTTGACTGGACTAGAAGTACGAGGATGGTTATTACGGAGAGAAAAATATAAAAAACCGAAAAAAAATTTAAAAAAATATTTAATTACGTAATGTAATTGTTGACTTATTAACTTTTTTTCTGCTATTCGGGGCACCGGGTATAGAATAGCAGAATAAGTATTAAAAAAAATTAAAGAATCGTCTGTTAGGCGGTAAGAAGTTCGCCGGGTCAGCTAGTAAATTAATAATTATTTTTGAGGTAACTAGCAACATTAACTTGGTAACTAAAAAGTTACTAACTTTGCAGTAATAATTTTTTTATCTAGAAACATTAGGTATTAGATGGGCAAAAAAATATAAGGGCTTACAAAAACTATATTAATACACTATAATGTAAGAAATTTTGTTTCATAAGTATATTTTATTAAAAATGCGCTTGTTTTTAATGCGTGATGATGGTTCGAAAATCGGTAAAATTGTATGTTACCGCTGCTACACAATATCTACATATTTCCTCAATCGCGAATAAAAAATAATGTAAAAAAATATATTTGTCTGCATAGTGAAAGTTTTATAATTATATTTTAAGATACTCGTGAGTATTAAGAAATAGAGAAAGTATACTGTATGATTTTTTTTAATAATAGGTCAAGCAAATGAATCCAATCCACCTGATGTGGAATGGTGGAATCCAAATGTGAAGATAGCCAGTGCGAGAGATAAAACTATTAAAAAATATATTCAATTATGCTTAAAATCGCATCGCAAATTTCTTCATAATTTTACTTTGGTAACCATGCAATACATGATAAGTAAATAAAACTTTCTAAATTATTCTGAAACATTCTCAATGATTTTAAACTTAAACATCGTAATGTAAAATAAAAGTTTAAAATGGAGAAAATTCTTAAGGCGAGTCGCAATGAAATAGCATCGCAATTACATCACTTAAGTTTATTTGCAAAAATTAGCAACACCTTAATGGCGATATGCATTATCCTTGAAAAATGCTTCAACGGCATACAAACGAACTAGTAAATTGGAAAGATTGGTTTTTGAAATTATTTGTAATTTTATTTAATTTCATTTCATTGTACATACAGTCTTAAATGTGTCTATATCACTGTTAGTTCGACGTTGAGTGAAATTAAATCATACAAACTACCTATTGTGTTTCTGTAAAGAGTTATATATAATTATGTAATTTACAGCACACAACCATTTATTTTGTATGAATGAAAATTAATGAAATTTCATAAATGTATCCTTATTACATACATAATATAACATTACATACTTTTTATATACATACTTATAACATACTTTTTTTAGTTTTATCTGAGGTTTGCAATAGTACTCAAGTAATAAGCATAACTTAGACTAGTAAAGTACTCAATTAATATTTGGAATTTAAAAATAATATTTTAATCCACTTTTCCAATCATTATTCTTTTCTTGGAGTGGTTAGTAGGTTGTAGGTTATTTTTGATGGCCACACGTAAGTAGGTGAAGTTTTTATTACAACGCAAAATTCAAGTATAAAAATGTTTGTAAACCGAGTATAGATTTGATTTAGTTTATGTTTTAGAGAAAAGGGATCCATCAATAAAAAATATGCCCAATTAGTTTTTTTTCTCGCTGCTTTTGTAAAATTAAATGTTAAATTATCGTTTAGATACATGCCTGGAAAAAATATCCCTAACATTATAGAAAAGTAGAGCAAATTTACTGTAAGTAGGTCAGCACAGATGACAGCTCTAAATGGCAGATTTGGGTGACTGCCTCTTTATCTAACACATATTGGCAGAAAGAGACAATTTATTGATTTAACCATGCCCTTAACAAAGTAACTTAACTTCATTACGGACAGTGTGCTATCGCCGCAATAATTTTAAAAAGAAAATATGTTAATGAAGGCTGTTTTATAGGTCGTCGTAATGTTATTTACTGTAACATTGTTAACATATGTTTCAAGCTTAACAATAAATATTTACACAAATTGCAACTACAAGTTAACAAACCAATAATTAATTTAAAATTGAATCGTAAACACGGTTAATACTAAAAGTATTCTCTATGGTAGAGTATATTGTTCGCTCGATTTTAGAAGCTTAGGTTTTTAAATTTTTAAAGTAAAATCTTTGATTGCGTTGCAATGTTACATGTAAATTAAAAATAATGTTTATTTTGTTAAGTATTTGCAAACGAGCAGAGGGATTTGAGTTATTGTGACAATTTGTAAAAGTAATTTTACGTTTTGAGCAGATTTTGAATTTCACCAAGTTCAAATCCAAAAAGAATGAAAAAGCATTCAGTGCAAGACTTATTACTTGGCAAGATTTTTAGCTATGGTGACAATTTGTACAAGTTCTATAGTGTTTCAATTTGTCAAGTTTTATCGGGAAGGGGTGGAAAAGCGTTCAGTGTAAGACTTACTTGGTAAGGCTCGTCTGGCTTGCCAGGATAAGAAGCGCTACGTCTATAGTCCGGTGGCCGAGGGGGCGCCGGCGCCCTGCGCCACGGGGCGAAGGCCGACGGTTGCGGGGGCTGCGGCGTCGGCCATCTGTACTGTGGAGCGCGGCGAAAAGGGGCCCTGTATTGGCGATCGTCGTCGGCGACGCCTGGTGCGCCGGGGTATTGTAACTCGCCCATATAGACATACGACCAACCCGATCGGAGGTTGGACGTCGACTACCAGATAACTGCTATCGCGGCCGGTCGATGCGATTGCGCGCGCAACTCGGGTTACGATTTTGAAAATTCACGCGTTAATCTGTAGCAGTGGCCTAAATATTAGTTTTTGTGCGCGATCGAAATTATTTGACGTGTACCATGTTAATTGACATTGTTCCTCAATGGCCGCGGTGACGACGCCTGATGTATTAAAAAAGTTGATATTCCTTTTTCGTAGTTACGTCATTTGCGCATAATGCATTCGTGTAGAGAAGGAGTCATTTCTTTTAATTTAATTAAACTGAAAGTTTTGCATTTTTCTCTTATTAAATTATCGATTTTTATAATAAAAAAAAGTTGTTTAATATAGTTAAAAATCATAATAAATATTGGTTGAAAAACTGAAAAGTGTGAAGATGTATAGATTTTAATTTGCACAGAATGAATAATGGCGTAGAGTAACTAGTTTTAATTAAATTTTATTATTATGAGAGTTTACATGTACCTACCTACCATTTATCCGTTTGTTTTTAGCATTAAAAATGTGTAATTTTTTATGCACCAATTTTTAACACCATAATTTTTTTATTTTACTTATTACCTCCTGAGTACATAATGTTTAAAATATTTTATTATTAATAATTTAGGATTATGATCGTTATTATATGCTTGTATGTTTTAAGATAATCTATACGGGCAGCGAAATTCTTAACTTGTAAATTACACAATTTTGTTTCATATAACAAATTACTTATTAAATACTGAACAATACATTACCTATTTTATCTACACTCATGACATAATATTCGAATTACGATATCAAAGGTGAACATAAAATGACATACTTTTTAATACAGATAATCAAAATTAAAATTAAAAAAAACAACCTGTAACATAATGACCATTATAACACCGGTTCGACTCATTATGATACAGTTATTTTTCTTAAATACTCGGGAAGGCAAAGGGATCTGTTTGTGATTAGTAAAAAATAAACAAATCTGTGTTTCTAATACGGTGCGAACAAGCATATTCAAATATAAAATGAGAAAAAAGCACTTGTTTTGGAAATGTCTTTTCTGTTGTTTTATTTGAATTTATGTATGAGTGTAGATAAAGTAGTGTATGCAACTGCATATAACACGGGTATTAAAACACTCGTTGCTATTATGAAAAACTCACACTCGTGTTCTAATACCCTTCATTATATGACAGTTGCATAAACTACTATTACGATAGTGGGTTCAGCTCTTAAATATTTCAGGCAAGAAGTTTTTAGTAAGGCAAAACTACATTCTACCTGAAGGTAAGCAGAAGTGTAGTCCAAATAAGAAGATAGCTGGTGCGAGAGATCATCCCTCGCCTTGCCGACCTGCAAGGTGCTTCTTCACGCCTCTTTCGAATGACCCAGGATTTTAAGTAGGAGGGAAAACGTGTGCTGGCAGTGAATTCCATTTCTTGATTGTGCGACAAAGAAATTAGTACAAATAATTAGGTAAAATGCAGATGAATTAAGTGTACTAATAAGTAGACTTCATTCACCTAGGTTAACAGATGAATTAACTCACCTAAGTACAAGGGCGGATCCAGCTTTGGCGCCAGGGGGGGGGTCACATAGTCGAGGTCAAGTTTGTGACTTGACCTCGAATATGTGACTATGTGTGTGAAGTTATAATTTAATTTTGATAATAATAGATACGGGTAAAAAGTAGGATTCAAAAACCGGATGATTTTGAAAAATCGGTTTTTCCGATTTTCATTTTAAAAAACCGGCTAAATCGGTTTTTTCGGGTTTGAGGTCAATAAAAATTGTAAAAAAATAGGGTTTTTTTTATTCTTTTCTATTAAAGTCTAGATTTGCACTTTTTGGTGTAGAGAAATAAGTGATTCACTTATTTCTTTACACCAAAAAGTGTTTGAATGTCCACCTCTCGCAATGACATCAGCCCCCGATCGCGCTATTTAGGAACGTTATTAGGTTAAAACCAAAACCATATCGTTATTATTTTCATACGTTTTGGCAGCTGACAACTAATAAACTGTTGTCAATGTATGAAAACGATGACGATTTGGTTTTGGTAGAAACGTTGTAAATAGCGCGATAAGGCCCCAGATGTCTTGTTTCCAGAGTTTAACTTCCACAAGAAGTACCGTGGAACTGATTAAAAGGGTGGACTGGGCACAACACCGTAATAGTAATCCAGTAACCATAAGACTCAGAACAATAAAAAAATAATTGGTCTGAGCCGTAAGTGTGGGTCATCGGTATCGAAAAGGTCATTAAGCTAGCAAGGGCTGGGGCTCAAGGACTACAATTTGGCCCAGAGCCTTTCTATCGTATCCCAAAGAAACAGGCTATGAAATACTTAAAAACCCACCTCTTCTGAGAGGCAAAAGTGGACTGGCAAAGAACGCCTGGATTAATACATTCAAAATCGAACCATACTCCCGTAAGCGCACCAACCAGCAGTGATGGAAACAGCCCCGAAACAACGAAATAATAAAAGTGGCGCCAGGTCCTGAATGTTGGCTAGAAAATCAGTAGAACCAAAATGTTCTGAGCCGGTTCTCCCGACGGAGTGCTTGTATCAGTCTGCTCTGAATTCCGATACCTGGGCTAAACATAGGTACAGCACAACGGTAATATAGACCGAGATGTCAATCATCGAGTAAGCTCAGGATGGATGAAATGGCGGTAGGTTACGGGGATAATATGGGAATCCCATTGAGGGGCCTCAATGGGCCGCTTACAATGGGCCTCATACGAAGGCTCAAGGTCACCCAAAGGGCAATGGAGAGGGCTATGCTTAGAGTTTCTCTACGTGATCATATCAGAAATGATGAGGTCCGCAGGAGAATCAAAGTCACACATAGCCCAAAGGAAGGCACATTGCGAGGAGGACTGACGGTCGTTGGGGCGGAAAGGTCCTCGAGTGGCGACCACGTACCGGAAAACGCAGCGTTAGTGAGCCCCACACAAGGTGAACCGACGATCTGGTAAAGGTCGCGGGAAGCCGCTGCAGGGCAGCGCAGGACCAACCGGTTTGGAGTTCCTTGGGGGAGGCCTATGTCCAATTGTCCAACAGTGGGCGTCTCTGGGCTGAAATGATGATGTCACTCCCCTTGATTTAAAGGGCAAAATCTATAAAAGTATCTTGAGATCTGTCGTCCTGCATGGATCAGAAAGTCTAGCATTAAAGCGAATGGATGAAATTCTATAACACGTGCATTTGCGGCAACAAATTTTAAGAACACTATTACATATTGGAATTTTAAAGTTTTTTAACTTAGTACTTTACTACTAAAATTTAGTCGTACCGGTTGAGGTTAGGTCTAGCTAGACGTTAGTAGAAACCTTGTCGAAACAGCGCGCGCAAGTGTCACATGAAATGTGACATAATATGGCGAAAAACCTCAGATCAAGAAAAACACGAAGGTGGCGGCCATGGCGGTGGCGCGGTAAATTAAAATTTTCCCGAATAATGCGTTTGCCGTCAAATTATTATATTAAATTGATTTAATATTGAAAGTAGGTACTTAATTAATAAAATAAATAAATATATAAAAACATTATTTTAATTAGTGGTCCACCTAGGTCCTGGACCGAGCCCAGGGGGGGGTCATGACCCCCATGACCCCCCCCCCCCCCCTGGATCCGCCCTTGCCTAAGTAGTTCACCTAGGTGAATTAAGTATACGGCATCATTTGTTCAAGAATTGACATAAAATTTAAAACTTAAACATAAACAATAATCATTTATACAAAAGGAGGTTGGATCTGGGGGTGTTAGGACCCCCCAGATCCACTGTTTGATGAAAAAACGTGATAGACAAAAGGTCGCGAGAAGATTGGAGATCCTTGTGGGAGGCCCTATATCTAATAGTGGGTGTCTTAGGCTGGTATTCGAGAGGTCCACGTCTGGAAGCACTGGTAACGTGTTGGGGAAACTTTCTCGGTGGGTGTGTGGTTTTTGATGCCAAGTGTGTCCGCTTGGCATTCGAAGTCACATGCCATCGTCGAGTTGTTTTTGTTTTCCCACCACGGCTTGTTCTGGACGGCCGCCCGAAGTCCCCAGGGTGCGGTCCGATGGCTGCTCCCGGTGTCCTCGTCAGGAAGACGCGCCAGGTCGAGCAGCCGTCAGTGAGTTGACGGCCTTTAAGGTTGGCGTCGGCCAGCGGTCCACAGGGGCTGGCGTTAGTCGGTAGCTCCTGTGGGCTGCTGGTCACCAATTGGTGCACAAGGAGTGCCTAGACGGGCAGCGTTGGGACGGTCTCGGTGTAGTTGCGCTCACATGCGCAGATCCCGAGCCGTCCCTCAATAGCGCACTGGAGGTCAGGCCGGGGAGGATGTTTAGTGGGTATGGAGGAAACGCCTTTACCACGAGTCCCACATATCTCCTGCGGTTGGCACCACCCCACAGGGACGATGCGTAAATGCATTAGACCTTTCCGACAATAAAAAGCTGGTATTCGAGGAACCTAGCGTCTGAACGGCCGATAATATGGGAAGACAGTGCTGGTGAACTTGCTTATACCATGTTTGCTTGGCACCAAGACACCAACGGGACCGCAACACCTGCTGCGTCCAGCAACAAGACGATGTAGACTACATACAGGTGAAGACCAACTTCTTCCTAAAAGTTTATCGTATGGAGTCCCGTCACAGAGTTAATTATGGTGATTTAAATGTTATCGACATCTGACTATTAGTAGTTTTTGAGTTATCCCTTATAATGCCTATTTAATTGACATTGATGATATCGTAATTTTATCACTTGTATGTCTAAAAGATCTTGAGGTAGTAGTTCCTGAAAAATTCTATACTTAAAACACTAAACAGCAGAAAAAAAATATATTTTTAAATAAAAAAAAACCGCCTTCAAAACTAAAAACGGGAGAAATAAAAATTTTGTTTATAAAAATCTAAATGTTTTTTGAGGTCGGTGCCAACCTCAATATTTGGAATAAACTTTGTCATTTGTATTTGGGACCGGCCTCAAAAAAATTTCGATATTTTTATTTCTTCCGTTTTTAGTTTTGAAGGCGGTTTTTTTTAAAAAAAATATTTTTTTGAAGTCGGTGGAAAAGAGGCGATTTGCTACGGTTCGTAGTCGTTTTATAGCGGCTATTTCGTAGCATTGATAGTAAATAAAGAGGTGTGCGTTTTCAGACTGATAACGTGCTTGCACAATGCACACTCAGAAAACGAGAAAACTGTGGACTAAAGAATATTTTTTGCGTTCTTCTTCTTCTTCTTCTTTTGTGTCGATGGCTTCTTATTCTAATGTCCATTAAATTTCCGCCGCCCAGAATTCTGCCACTCGAATCGCAGGATCAGCTGCGTTCCACAGCTCTTCAAGCGTGCAATTAATTTTTGCGTTTACAAGCGCGTAAATATTTTTAAGATTAGAAAAAAATGCCCGGATTGCGAAAGATGCTGGGGTCAATGCCATTCCGTTCCATGTTCCCGCCTAAGACAAGACGACTGTGCTTTTTTCAGTGCATCTTTTCTAGTCTTAAAAATATTTAAGCGTTTCTAAACGCAATAAATAGTCCATAATATAAGGTAGTTTCATCTTAACTGGGCGTCAAATATTTGCAAAAATATTTCGTAAAGATCTTAGAAGTGCAAATTTCAAAGATTTATTATAAAAACATAAGCACCAAGCGTTGACAAATTTCGACAGTGAAGCAGTGCCTTGGTGGCGTAGTGGTTAACGCAGCCGCCCGGATTGCGGAAGATGCTGGGTTCGAGTCCCGCCTGGGGCAGGTTGATTTTTTTCAGTGCATTTTTTCTAGTCTTAAAACTATTCAAAAAATCGGGAGTGGTCTCCCCTTGACTTTCTCGTATACCAGAAACGACTCAAAAGTTGAAAGAAACCTTCTATTTTGATGTCATACATGCATGTTAAATTTGGTTGCAATAAGTTAAAGAGTCAGGGAGCTCCAAAGTCCAAAACGCGTAAATCAGATTAAAAATTTTTTTGACGATTACAAGACTCGACTGTATACATATATAACAAACATAAAAAATATGTTTATTACCTCATAACTCTTTATTGTACCGATTGTATTTGGAAGCTGGTGCTTTTCATGTGGTCCCATATAAATTTAATCGACATCTGACGAGTAGTTTTTGAATTGCCCCTAATAATGCCTATTTAATTGACAGAAATGATGAGATCCGCAGGAGAACTAAGGTCACCGACATAGGCCAAAGAATTGCGAACCTTAAGTGGCAGTGGGCAGGGCACATTGCGAGGAGGACTGACGGCCGTTGGGGCGGAATGGTCCTCGAGGGGCGACCACGTACCGGGAAACGCAGCGTTGGTAGGCCCCCCACAAGGTGGACTGACGGGAGGCCTGTGTCCAACAGTGGGCGTCTCTCGGCTGAAATGATGATGATGAATTGACATTTATCTATTTATTTTATACTATGAGATGTCAAACAAGCTTGCGGCCCACCTAATTGTAAGTGGTTTCCGTCGCCTATAGACACTTGCAATATTAAGGGTAAATCACCTTAACACTGCACTTGCGTTGCCATCCTAGGGACTAAGGTGATATGCATTCCACGCCCAGTAATTACACTGGCTACCTTTCCCTTCAATCCGAAACACAGCGAACTGCTTCACGGCAGAAATAAGAAAGGCGGTGGTACCTACCCAGACGACCCTACATATGGGTCCACCTAGAGACATCGATGATATCGCAATCGTGTTATTACTTGTTTATCTGAAAGATCTCGAAAAAGTTCCCTGAAAATTTCCATTTTTAAAACACTAAAAAGCAAAAAATAAATTAAAAACTGAAAAATAAAGATTTTGTTTATAAAAATCGAAATGGTTTTTTTTGAGGTTGGTGCGAACCTCTATACTGGGGGTAAAGGACATGAGCAGTCTAACGAAAACCACGTATTCTATACATCAAAATAAGACATATTTAAAAAAAAAATATTGCTGGGAAATGATTTTTATTTTTTGGTGTTACAAAAAATTGCAAATTGTACCGCGCAATGTAAAGGGCAACTCGCACGCAAATCACAAAACCGCGATAATTTTGCTTGACGGCGGCCTCGTTCGTTAGTGTCCGTGCGCATCGAGTGAGCTACATTGAACGCTAACGTTTTGAAGACATTTTTTGTTATGAAATACTAAAAAAAAATTATAATGTTTCTTTGGACAATAATTAAGAAATAACGTATAGAATACGTTTTCATAAAAAAATTAAAAAAAAAAATTATGACTTTGACCTTCAATAAAATCGTAACTATCAATTTTCCAGGTATAGTCTAAAGGAAGAAAAATGTTATGACGGTGAGCAGAATACATGGTTCTCGTTTGACTGCTCATGTCTTTTACACCCTGTATTTGGAACAACTTTGCCCCTTGTATTTGGGACCGACTTCAAAAAAAGCATTTAGATTTTTCTAAACCAAAACTTTAACTAATCCGTTTTTAATTTTGTAGGCGGCTTTTTCAGTCACCGACTACGCGCTTGGTAGCAAAACTTTGTTACTAAGAATGCACGAACACGATGTCATCGACCATCTCCTTTCAGTAAAATTATAAGCCAAAACACAGAAGTTCTCATACAACTCGCAGGGAATGCAATTCGCCGCACTGCGACGCCACTGCAGGCAACTGACTCCCGCTATAATATAGGTCTCCGGGGCGGTACGCTGCCCTATTTACTGACAGGTATTGGCCAATTGTCATTTATGGGTGACAAACTTAAATACACAACGCACGTTCAAAACAAAAGTGAGATTGCCAACAAGCAAATCAAACTTTACAATAAGATACATACATTATTTATTTTTTATTTATTTGAACAGGCTTACCAACTAAATACATACGAGAATTACAATTTATGATCTTTACACTAGAGGTTTTTTTGTATGCATTTAAATTAAAGGTATGCACAACATTTATATAAATATGACAGTACTAACAATTATCTAAAAAAATCAATTAACAAAAACTGCTACTTAAAACAGTCAGATACTGTTTTGACAAAATGAAAAAACTACTTTTCTAAATAAACCTAACTTATTATTAAATATATCTATATCACAGCCCTGAAATGAGAGGTTGTAGTCCTGTAACAGAGTACAAAACGGAGATTTTTGTCCATACTTATTTTTTTAAGCGGGAGTTCAAAAGGCTTATAATTATTTAGTCTTGCTGTGGCTCTTGGAATCTTTAAGTTGATTTGTGATAGGAGAGACGGACAATCCACTTGATTGTTTAATAATTTATAAAGAAAACACATACCAAGCTGTAATCTACGTTATCTTAGTGACAACATGTTAAAAGTGTTCAAACTTTCAGGGTAACTTTTTACCTGGTGATAATTGCCACTGATAAAGCAAAGTCTTTTCACAAACCTTTTTTGAATCCTTTCAAGACGCTGAATGTGGTTCTGATAAAACGGATACCAAACAATGTTACAGTAGTCGATATGACTACGCACTTAAGCAAAGTAGATAACTTTCATTGTTTCAACAGATCTAAATTCTTTGGTGTTTCTAAAAATAAAAGCTAACATTCTAGAGCTTTTGTTAACAGTGTTATTTATGTGGTTTACAAATTTCATTTCATAGTCGAGAGTATTATGATTATTTATGATAACATAGAGGCTATAATTTTACCGAAATTGACGCGAGCGAAGCCGCGGGCGAGTAAAATATAATTTCTTACACACAGTTCGCTTCGACGACATGTTAACTGAACTAAGGCGGCCATTTTTATGCAAATATTAGACTAATTACAATAAATGAAGTTTGCCCGTCACGAAGGTCGTGTATTGATTTTGATGAGGATTCAAGGGCATTTACTTAAAGTAACCGTTTTTAGCATTCCGTGTCTTCAGTTAGACTTAGCAATTCATTAAGAGTTTCCTTTGACGCGTTTTTTGTACCTGGGTGACCGACTTCCTGGCCACCCAGGTACTGAAAACGCGTCTAACGGGTGATCTTCTTGCTGCGTACATAACGCATGTCTGGGGTGAAACTTTGGACAAGCGTGGCGAGTCACTGGCTGTCAGCCTTGACATCGCCAGAACTTTTGACAGGGTCTGGCACAAAAGTTTTCTCTCCAAGCTTCCGACGTATGGTTTGCATGCTCAACTCTGTACCTGGGTAGCTGGCTTCCTGCTTCCTAGAATCTGCATGAGCATAGAATTCGTTTCCTCTCCGATAGATGCAGTTCGCGGTTCATGTCAGTGAATGCCGTTGTTCCCCAGGGCTCCGTTTTATCCCCTACACTGTTTCTTCTGCATATCAATGAAATGATTCCTATTGGAAACATCCATTGAGTAGGTACAGTGCGTGCGGGCTATTTCAGACGCGCAAAGGCTGGACGAGCGGAAACCGAGGAGAGTCGTAAGAATCTTGTCATTGAACTGGACTGAAAGCTGGACCTTGTTTCTAAATGAGGTACAGCAAATTTGGTCGAGTTCAATGCCAAGAAAACTCAGGTGTTCGCGTTTACGGCTAAAACGTCGCCATTCATTTCTCTTCTCTCTCTCCAGGGCACAACACTGACGCTACAGAGAAAGACATTGAATCCTAGGGGTTCCACCGAATGCGTGTTAAAAACAGCATCACGGAAACTCGTCGTCCTAATAAGGCGCGGCGTTTCTTTACGCCTGACCAAATAAAGTTCAAAGTTCTTTTTGGCACCATGTTGTAATGCAGATGTTAACAATAAAAGGAGAATCAAAACATGACCCTGCAGTATAGATACTTAATTAAATTTAAATATAATCATTATCAAATTATCAATGTCAAAATTATATTAAAATATTACTAATGTCTAATTATCAATATAATTTAAAAATTATTATTAGGTAGGTAAGTATTATCATTAAATTATATAATTATTAAGTATTTAGTTATTAATTGCATTCTTTCAAAAACTCTTGCAGCGAATAGTAAAATTTTTCAGTTAGATATTCCTTTGACATTTGCTTAAATTTATTCAAATTAATTTTGTCTTTAATTTTGCTGGGTAATCTTAATATATATAAATCTCGTGTCACAATGTTTGTCCTCAATGGACTCCTAAACCACTTAACCGATTTCAATGAAATTTGTACACCGTGTGCAGTTTGATCCAACTTGAGAGATAGGATAGTTTTTATCTTGATAAGTAGTCATTTTTTTTACTGCAGATACAATGTTACAGGTCAGTAGTATGAAATTACCACAGCAACAGGGGGCTACTTCGAGACATTTTCAATTTGCATGTTGGTTGGGCTAATTTATTTTGTGGTCTAAGATTTAGCGGACGTTGGTGACACGGAAAAAATCGGGGTGCTTTCTAACAAACATGCAAACGGCAGAGATGTATAGGGACGACCCAGGATTGTAGGAAGGAGGGATCCTTCCTACAATCCTGGGTCATTCAAAAGAGGCGTGAAGAAGCACCTTGCAGGTCAGCAAGGCGAGGGTGGCTAGAGTGGCGGTGTTTCTCACGCACCAGCTATCAGGCCCGAGCCGCCCCTATGTGCGAAGTGTGCGGCGCACACAGGCGCCAAGGCAATAGGGGCGCCAGATGATATATCTCCATAGTATTGGTGCAAGATGACAAAAAAACGCTTGTTCCCAACGAGTCACACTGTAACACGTTGGGACAATTCATATAAGAGGTTACTTATTATTATAAAAGGTTATTTAACCCAATTATGTATTATGATTATGATAAAATAGTATGCTAAACATCTCCTGCATAGTCATGGTAGCCTGGTACTTCATTAAAAAAGATGTCCCAACGTGTTACAGTGTGACTGGATGGGAATTATTGCACAAAGTTGTCCCAACGAGTCACAGTGTTACAGGTTACAGTGTGTCTCTTTGGGAACAAGCGCAAAAAAAGAGGTGCTTCATAGGTCTCGCACACAGGCGTTGCCGGGGGTCGGCGCGGCCAAAGTCAAAGTCAAAGTAGTATTTAATTTACGCGCTCTTAAAACGTTAGATAAACCCACAGAATCAATTGACGATATTGTACAGTTGACAAGGAGTCTCTGATCAAAAATCGAAAGCTACAAACAGCTATAGCGCGTCTGTATCGCATATGTGCATATAGTCCCGCGTTTCACAATCGTCCCTTGAGCTTAGATTACAAGGTTGTGTTCGAATCTCGTTTGACGCGTCATCTGCGGGTACCTATACGCGTCACTGTGGGCAGCATGTTTAAGCATTCTCCTTTGGCCGTGTGATGAAGGCAGAGTAGAATAGCATCAGCCCAATGGGTGTCGTAGAAGGCGACTAATGGATCAGCCAATCAGCAAGGGGGTATGATCACCTTATTACGGCCACCAATCCGCATTGGGCAAGCGTGGTGGACTACTGCCTAAACCTCCTTCGATGACAAGGAGAGGCCTTGTATCCCAGCAGTGGGCGAATTATAAAGGCTGTCATGATGATGATGATGATGATTACTTACTTATTTTACAATTTCAATTTTATTTATTGATGATTTGTTAGCATCGGTCGTGCCCGCTTTATAAATCATGCACCACACTTCCTTTATATACATTCTCTTACATTTCAGCAATCGTTATACTGATTGTTTATAAAAATGTTATAAAATAAACAAACAAAGGTTTTATTGCCGTACTAGTCGAAACAAAAGTTACGAAGGCATGTGCTAGCTAGTTCCGGAAAATGCCAAGAGATGGCGCTCTGTACACAATAATAAAATATTATTTTTATATTATTCAGAATATCTAGCTTATTTTAAGGGATAAAAGTTAGGTGAGGTAGTAAATAATTCATTAATATACTAATTGTTATAAAATACCTAAACACACTATTTTTTACGAATGCATAATAATGATTTTTTCATATTTTAAAGTGTGATTTATAGAACTTGTGATTAATATTTTCTTGCCCAGATTGCACTAATATAAAAGTACTGAAAATACTATATCTTCAATCATTTAGTGTATATTATTTAAATTCAGAATTAGTCATTAACAAGAAGGTTTTTACCTACAACCTTCTTGGCCATGAACAAGACGTGCGACATCTATCGGTAACTTGGTAAAACTAAATACTCCCAATGCGGGAGTATTTAGTTTTAGCAAGTTACCGATAGATGTTTTCATGTTTTACAGCAGTCCTTTTTATTTCTTATTACAAACTAATTTTTATTTTACTAGTGGTCGCCTGCGGCTTCGCTCGCGTCCATGTCTGTTAAATTATAGCCCATATGTTATTCTGTACCCTTGTATAATTTGTTAGTATTCGAGTTCGATCAAACGTATCGTCTCTTTTCATACATTGCCCACTAGCGCCTCTAGCGTAAACTATCAGAAACAGTCTAAAACTGCCTTCAAAACTAAAAACGGGAGAAATAAAAATTTTGTTTATAAAAATCTAAATGTTTTTAGAGGTCGGTCCCAAATACAAGTGACAACGTTTATTACAAATATTGAGGTTGGCACCGACCTCAAAAAACATTTTGATTTTTATAAACAAAATTTTTATTTCTCTCGTTTTTAGTTTTGAAGGCGGTTTTTTTTTATTTAAAATTTTTTTTTTGGTGTTTTAAATCTAGAAAATTTCAGGAAACTCAAGATCTTTTAGACACACAAGTGATAAAATTACGATATCATCAATGTCAATTAAATAGGCATTATTAGGGATAACTCAAAAACTACTTGTCAGAAGTCGATAAAATTTAAATGGGACCCCATGACAAGAAGCTAGTTCCAAAGGTCAGAATCTTGAAAATCGGTCCACCCAATAACGAGTTAAGAGGTAACAAACATTAAAAAAATAAATAAAAAAAAATAAACATACGGTCGAATTGATAGCCTCCTCCTTTTTTGAAGTCGGTTAAAAAGAGACGATACGTTTGATCGAACTCGAAAACTAACAAAACTCATATAGGGTACTGATGTATGAGCTTCATAGGGACCCGTGGCGGAGAAGGAGGATGGTAGCGGCGAGGGAAAGGGGGGGAGGGGGGCGCTAACGCTTCAACCAACTAGGCTCTAAATGGTATCATTCTGTAACGTTGTCACCCCTTTCAGGGCCGGATTTAAAGGTCTGGAGGCCTCGGGGCAACAAAGGAGTGGAGGCCCCTTAGCCCCAAATTATTTTCCAAAGAAAATGAACAATTTTTTTCATTCGAGTTTTCGGTTAAAAATAGGCATACTTCTTCGGCCTTTAATCAACGAACAAAATAGAAAGATATTATTATTATTATTCATGTAATCATGTTTGTACAAAGTACCGTAGGTAAAGGTAAAACGCGAAATAAAATATGAAAGGAAAAGATGTTTACTGGTGTTTACTAGTCTGAATATGAAATTTTTTTTTCCGAAGTCTCTATTGTGGGGGCCCCTCTTTTGTGGAGGCCCTGGGGCTGTAGCCCCGCTTGCCCTCCCCTAAATCCGGCCCTGACCCCTTTTGATGCTGTCGTTCCGCCTTCGCCTCCCGCTTACAAACACACATACATCCCTAAAGGGAAGATCCTCCTTAATGCATCTTTCAGAAAGCAGGCCTCGTCAACTACATAGACTTTGGGTTAGGCAGAGAGACTTATACAAACGACGACTTATAAGCGGTGGGTGGAGATTGCCACCTAAATTGACGTTATAAAAAGCAAGTATTATGTTTTCTTAATGTAATCTAATATAGTATTGACATTTTTATTTGAATTTTGAAATGAGTTTTGTTTTAAATTATTATTACTTTCTTAATCTAATTTTAATTATTATTATTTATATTTTTTTGGTACTTTTTTAATACGATTTTTTTTTGTTTGACGATGTAAGAATGTGATTGTAAGAAAATTGATAAAAAAAACAGTAATTGTATATGGAACCTATGTATAATATATAATTATTATTCCTATATCCTATATATATATTATTGTTATTATTATTATAGACAAACTATGCTGCACGTGTCGCTCTCGCACGACTTGCATTTTTTATCCCGCTCACCTAACAATGCAGCTGAGACGTACTAGGGCAATTGGTCTCAGTTTTGTAGGCACACACGCGTTACTCAGGTGACGTATCTTCCCTAATTCTATTTTATTCTATTCTTAATTAATGGCGTCGCGTCGCATTAAGCGTACGCATTTTGCCAATGTCAAGTGGAAATATAACTCAAGTAACAAAAATTGTACGGTTGATTGAGGTTAATAAAAATGGAGTCTCTCAACACGTGTTTTTACGACAAGAACTCGGGAGAAACTCCTTCCCTAATTACTTTCTCGTATACGTAGTATAGAAAGTCTTGTAATCGTCAAAAAATTCCACCTCGAGATTTTGACGGATTTACACGTTTTGGACCTCCCTGAGTTCAAAAATACCGTTTTTGGAATTATGTCTGTGTGTGTGTGTCTGTGCGTTAGCACGATATCTCGAGTATGCTTTAACTTATTGCAACAAAATTTAACATACATGCCTGACATCAAAATACTTATGGTTTCTATCAACTTTTGAGTGGTCGATGACGAAAATTAAGCAACCAAGTGCGCGGTCGGTACTCGGATGGGTGACCAAAACTTAACATGCATGTATGACATCAAAATATAAGGTTTATAATTCAACTTTTGAGTCGTTACTGGTATACGAGAAAGTCAAGGGGAGACCACTCCCGATTTTTTGCTTTAATCTAACCATGCAAACTTTCACGTTGACAATATTAGTAGGACTTGGTGGTTTAACAATCATATTCACCGCGGTCCAAATTGCGCATATGTGAGCTATCGGCACCGATAGCGCGCACACGGAGTGAATCAAATTGAACGTATTCGTATTCGTACCAACGAAAATCTGTGACGTCAATAAGCAGTGCTAACGGTACACACGAAAAAGAGGTAGTGCAGTGTGTGCACAAATGTCAAACTTGAATTTGACGTATATGTGTGTGAATTATTAAAGCAAATATTTGAGTTTTGTATTAATAAAGACTCGTTATAGCTACTTTATTTACTACAATAATTTTATTTTGCTCTATTAATAACCCTAGAGTGCTATTTTAGTGTTTAAATGGTTTTTACATAACCTCTTCTTAGACATTTGACATTTACACACAAAGTGTGGATCAAATTGATTGCACGCACATAGTGCACATAGCACCGTATTCAATTTGGTCCACGGCGTTTGCACTGTTGGTAACGTTCGTAGTGTTTGCGTATTTTGGACCGCAGTGAACGTGTGCCTGCCTGGTGGTATGCAGTACCATAGCGTTAACGCTTGCAACGCTACAATGATGCAAATCTGCCAACCCTACTCCCCTTCTCAGCTGCCGAGCCGGACAATCTCATCATTAAGAATGAACCGGCCCTTATTTTCTGTCACGTAAATAATGTTACCTAAGATTTATTATTACTCACGTATATAGATTGGCAATGAATCGACTAGCGACCAAAAAAATACACCGATGTGTGCGTAATGCGCATGTGTGCATGATAAATATTACTGTAGTCTGACAGTAATAGCTGTTTTTCTACGTGACTGACGGGCCGACTTGGGCCGCCTGCGTGTACGTGAAATGTTCTCGTCTATCTATCTCGCTCTAATATACGCGTTAGTATACTCTTTCTCTTTCACATTGGCGATCTACAGTATCCTATATCTATGGTTACCTAAATATTATTATGACACGATAACACAAAGTCAGTGTCAGATAAAAACAGGAGTAATATAAAGTTTACAACACAGATATCACTTTTATACACAATATTAATATTGCATGTTACGTGAGCAAGCAGCCACAGATTAAAGAATATAGTGGAGTAGAATATTATTTATCCAGCTCGAAGGACCAAAAACTGTAGGGTGCTATAGCCGTAAGATAGAAAGGAAGGGTAATTGACAAGAAATTAATCACCAATCAAATTCAACGAAACATTTTCAATAAGTAGGCCGCAGTTATTGTCATCATGAACAGCTTATTGTCCCCACCGAGGGGCTCGAGCCTACCCCATAATCATTCAATTCAATTATTTATTGCAATCCATAATGTTACAAGAAATAAGATCTTAAAGTTAAACAGACATCATTTTGGACCCTGTCGGGCACAGCAAAAACATATAAGTATCTAGACGTTTGAAATTTAAGATACAGAAGAAAATAAATATTAGGGGTGATTAGGCCTTAGTCAACCACGCTGGCCATTAGGGTGTCCCGTCAATGTATGAGAAAATACTTTTCTCAAGCTACGCTAACGCAAGAGGCATCAAAATTTGCGTAATTTCACACACTTTATGCAGAAAGTAATAAAAAATTAATTATGTGTCATCTTTAGGGTTCTACCACACTTTGAAGTTTTGTAAATTTTACGTTTTTACAGACTTAAACCATTGTGCCTAAAATAATACAAAATCAAGTTTTATTGTTGAAATTAATGAAACTAAGCACAGGAAATAAAAACATATAAAATATAGCTTTTAATCAATTACAAATTAATTAAATTTTAAACTTATTTTGTATTAAAAATTCGATATTTCTGCTGATGATTGCCACCTATTTCTCTCTAAAAGAAGCTTCAGTTTGTATGGGCTCTGTTACGACTTTATCATCAGTTTAACCTTATGGTCCCCGCTCGGTCAATACCTCGGATACCTCGGTAGATATCCACATATTAATCTGTAGATGATTAATAATATCCAGAACAGTTGATTTTTATTGTAGATATCTACCGAGCGGGTTGACCAAAAGGTTAAGATCTACTTTCCCTAAATTATATGTAACAAGGAAAGTCACCAACTTCCAATGTCTTATCTTTCATATGGTTTGAAGTTTTGGAATTGTATTGATGAACTATAAACTGACAATCGTGCCACGATAATCTTAGTATTATTTCTAACAGAAAAGTTATTTTTATTGGTGTAGATTAATATAAGTGTTTTGTTTATCTTTCCTTGGTTAACACTACTTTTCACTTTAATAACTTAATCGTCACAATTCCAGCTCCCTAGTGTATAACTTAATAGCAATAAGGTTTTACTAGTGCACAAAAAAAAAATTCGTTCGTAAACAGAATTAAGAGTGTTGTGTTGATATGGATTCTATTGTCTCGGATTAAGACAATATATAATTAGTTGAAAAATATATCTGACTCCGTCAGACTCTTCTTACAAGTCGTATTTTCCTTAAAGAAAGAACCAACTTTTCGGTAAGTTATTCAAATTACCAGTCACCGCACACCGTGAATCTGTTTTCGTAACCAGCTAACTCTTTTCTAATATTTCTGGAATATTATCTAGTATAGTTGCACTTCGGGCAGCCATATTAGGTCAATAATAAATAACGAAAGGGTAACTCATTGGAATGAAGCATATCAATCCACCAATAGATTGTAACAGTCTTTCCAAATACCCTTTAACTCATTGGAATGAAGGAAACCAATCCATCAATAGATTGTAACAGTATTTCCAAATACCCTTTACTAAATCCTTTATTATCTATTATATTATGCCAATTAAAGAAACTGGTATTAGTTGCAGTTCCATCAAATCTGTAGAGTACGTAATTTTATTTCCAACCCAACCCTAAGTCCTCTAAGAAAATTGTAAGAATATCCTTTACAGTGCCATAATTCCTTGACGTTTCTATATTGCAAGTAAATTGATCCAGCTTATATTGCAATTTATATTATTATCTTAAATTAATGATAAATCGCCACACCCAAAGAAATTTTAGAAGGGAATTTTAAATAATAAATAATTCGTCCAACAACGTAAAAGTCTTTTATAACAGTACCTTTTTGAAGCATCTGGCCGGACTTTAGAGACAACTTTGTGGATCATGTTTTTATCAACAATCAGAGTTAAATATTTGGTAGAAACTCTCAGCCCTCGCCAACTATTTAGGCTCTACTTGGGTTTCTTGTCTAAAACCAAACAAAGCAGCAGTGGCAGATCATAATGATACTCCGCAAATAAGTATCGCAGATCTTAGCAAGTGACAGCATTGGCAATGTATTCCAGATGGCGGTTGAAGTCGATAGTGTTTCTGTAGAGAGCTTTTCAGGAATTCATTTATAATCAAAATCAGATACGTTTTGAGGAAATATTCACGCACCGAAACTTCATAACAATTTGATGAGACAGAATCCATTTTTGAGTAGAACATGACTCTTTTGATACAATTATTGACTTTTCCAGGTTAAAACTTGATGTTATTTTCAGGTTGAATAAACACGAAGTCGATGGTGTTTCTGCATGCTAATCAAAATATCGCTTAAGTGAAACCAGAATATACCAAAAAATTCCATTTTTTTAAATATTTAAGGTCAGTAGGCGAAATGAGGAATAGCGATAAAAATGACAAATTTTCAAAACTTTGAAGCCTGGTAGAGCCCTAAAGATATAGTTTTATTTTAATTTAAATATTATTTCGGTAATCTACAGTCAATTACGCAAATTTTGAGAGGTCTTGCGTTATGAAAAGCCAAAAAAAAATTTCTCGGGACACCCTACTGGCCATGTGTGGGTTTGTCGACTTCACGGACAAGCGCACAACCTAAGAATTTCTTCATAGGTGTGTGCAGGTTTCCTCACGATGTTTTCCTTCACCGTAAAAGCGTCGATTAAACGTACATAATTATGAATTCAAAATTTGAAAACACATTGGTGCGTGGCGGGGTTCGAACCGGTGCCTCGCGGGTGGGAGACAACGCCCTTGCGCACTACGCCACCTACGCAATTGTATGAGGTTGTACCTATTGCAAATGCTTACTATGTCATAAATCCTGTTTTAATTATTACCAAATAAAGATAGTGACGAAAGTGTCTTATTCCCAGACTATACTGCCAGAGTTGGACCATTGACGACACGACGTTACAGTGTGGACACCAATAAAAAAGTGACGACAAAAATAATCCTTGAAACCGTCCTATTGGTCCCTTTCTAACTTCTAGAGCACACGTATTAGACGGTCACGTGACCGTCGTGATCATGTGACGTAAGAACGTACGTCATCATATTACTTGTGCGGAGAGTTAGAAAGAGACAGTAGGAAACGGTAACATTCAAAGGTTACTTGGTGTCAAAAAAGTTGCCTTCATTTTTTTCTTGGTAGTATGGCTTCAGTTATATATACTTAGCCTCATCATACTAAGACCTCATTACAAACAGTAGGCATAAAGTCCTAGATTTCGCGGATCTTCTGCGCCTAACTAATCTTTGGCAGCCATATTTATTAGCTGTTATCAGACTAAGCCCGTGTTCAGTTCAGTGGTCAGTGCGTGTCTATCTGGTGAGGGTGACGCACGTAATTACAGCTGACTCCACGCAGCAATGGAATTTAAACCTACGGGTAAGTGAACTAAGTCGATTTTCGCATAACATAATTAAGTTTTATTTGTGTTCCCGTTCAGATAGAGTATCGTGACGTCACTTGGCCGTGACCCTTATCTTTTATTATGAGAAAATAAATTAAATAATGTCATGATTTCTAAGTGCTAAGTAGCGCACATGGTCCACATGCCACCAAATACGTAACGCTTCTGTTTTCATACATTTTGACAACAGCTTGACACAGCTGTCAGATGACAAAACATGGGAACGATAACGAATAATTTTTGCGTTTGCGTTTTTTTTAGTTTCTCCCGATGTCTTGTTCTAAAAACACGTGTTGAGAGACTCCATTTTTAACCTCAATCAACCGTACAATTATTTTTCTTACTTTAGTTACATTTTCACTTGACATTGGCAAAATGCGTACGCTTAATGCGACGCGATGCCATTAAAAAAAATTGTGTGCGTGTAACCTTTACGCGCGATTGAAGTAAAACTTCTTTGACGTAGATCACTGAAATGATTAAATTTTAACTGAAAAAAAAAATATGACAGATACTTACGACCAATCGAAATTACTATTTTTAAATAGCGGAAACTACACAGACTATAGAATACTGAGCGTTACTTCCGTTAGAAAAATCTGAGTTACCCCCTAGTCGCGCCTAAAGAAGTTTTACTTCAAAAAAAAACAATTTTGCGTTTATAAACGCGGAAATTTTTTTATTACTAGAAAAAATACACTGAAAAAAAAATCGACCTGCCCCATGCGGGAATCGAACCCAGCACAAAATGCCATAAAAACTTACGCATCAAGCACTGACAAATTTCGACATCGAAAGCAATGCCCCGGTAGCGTAGTGGTCAAGAAGCTTAAATTTTACGTAGCGGTTAACGCAGCCGCCCGGATTGCGGAGAATGCTGGGGTCAATGCCCGCCTGGGGCGGCCGATTTATTTAGTGTTTTTTTTTTCTAGTTTTAAGATTTAAGTATTTGGTTTCTAACCATAGATATAGGAAACTGTAGATGAGCAATATCAACGAGAAAGAGTATACTAACACGTATATTAGAACGAGATATGTAGACGACACCATTTCACGTACACGCAGGCGGCCTAAGTCGGCCTGTCAGTCACGTAGAAAAGACAGCAACTGTCAGACTGCAGTACTATTTTTCACGCACACATGCGCATTACTCACGCCTTGGTGTAATTTTTACTTTCTCGTATAAGTAGTATAATAGAGGAAGTCTTGTAATCGTCAAAAAATTCGACCTCGAGATTTTAACGGATTTATACACGTCTTGGACCTCCCTGAGTCCAAAAATACCGTTTTTGGAATTATGTCTATGGGGGTCTGTGCGTTAGCACGATAACCCGAGCATGCTTTAACTTATTGCAACCAAATTTAACATACGTGTATGACATCGAAATATAAGGTTTCTATCAAATTTTGAGCCGCCGATCACGAAAGTAAAGCAACCAAGTGCGCGGTCGGTACTCGGATGGGTGACCAAAATTTAACATGCATGTAAGTATAACATTAAAATATAAGGTTTCTATCAATGGTATCGCCCTAGACGATTCATTGATAGAAACCTTATATTTTAATGTCATACACGTATGTCATACAGTCCTATTTTTCACGCACACATGCGCATTACTCACGCCTTGGTGTAATTTCTACTTTCTCGTTTAAGTAGCATAGAGGAAGTCTTGTAATCGTCAAAAAATTCGACCTCGAGATTTTAACGGATTTATACACGTTTTGGACCTCCCTGAGTCCAAAAATACCGTTTTTGGAATTATGTCTGTGTGTGTGTCTGTGCGTTAGCACGATAACTCGAGCATGCTTTAACTTATTGCAACCAAATTTAACATACGTGTATGACATCAAAATATAAGGTTTCTATCAAATTTTGAGCCGTCGATCACAAAAGTTAAGCAACCAAGTGCGCGGTCGGTACTCGGATGGGTGACCAAAATTTAACATGCATGTATAACATCAAAATATAAGGTTTCTATCAATGGTATCGCCCTAGACGATTCATTGCCAATCTATAAACGTCAGTAATTATATATCTGTGTTTCTAACATCAAAATCTTAAAAGGAGGTTATCAATTCGACCCGTATGTATTGTTCTTATACCGGTGGTCGGTAACCGTGGCTTCGCTTCGCGTCAATGTTGGTAATTGCGCCAAAAAATAATGCTATGTCCTTAATCCCAGGATCTCAAACTAGGTATCTCCATACTATATTATCATCTGAATCAGTTTAGTGGTTTAGGCGTGAAACCGTAATAAATAAATAAACAAACTTATTTACGCATTTATAATATTAGTGGAATAGGCACTTATTCGATAAGAATATCACATTATCCTGATTAGAATCGCCAGGACTAATAAATTAAACGTTTGGAATGTAAGTTCAGCTATTCGTCACTAGATGGCGATGTCATCGTTAAGTTGGCGGAAATTCACACTAAAAAGTGGATATTAAATAAAGTTTTTCCTTTGATTATTATAATAATCGAACGCTTTTGCATACATTTTGTATAGACGCTTGCGCATATGTGAGCGTTAGTAATATGCAGTTGACTTAATTTAAAAAATCATGATAAGATAATATTGTATTTTCTTTGAAGTACGAAAACGTACCTGTATTGTTTTTTTTGTGTGTAATTTCATTGTGTAAATTATATGTATACTGTTAGGTGCTGTTGGGGCTTGGGCCAATGAATAAATTTTGCGACTTCCAGTTTAAACTTGTAAAATATTGAAGTAATTAGATACAATTATTTGATATGTAAATAAGCACAGACGTCCGACCATCAAGGCGTAGCGAGCGATAGCGCACAGATTAGAAAAAAATTGTCTAAAGCAGCGTCCCCACTAGAGCCGCGCGGCTTTTTGTGGCCGCGCGGCCGGGCCTCGCGAGGCTTATTTGTTTTATTGCAACGCGTCCTCACTATAAAGAGCCTCGCGGCCCGCCATGCGCAGCTGTTTTCGAGATGTACGAAGAAGAAGACGTGACTTAGAAGATTGTGAATCTTCTTATCGACTTGACCTTTGTCTACTTCAAGAATTGTAGCAATCTCTATCAGCGCATTGTTTCTTTTGTTTTTATTTTTAACCGACTTCAAAAAAAGAGGAGGTTCTCTATTCGACTGAATGTTTTTTCTTTGTATGTATGTTTCGCGATTACTCCGTCAATTATGAATCGATTTTGGTGATTCTTTTTTCCTTAGGAAGGTCATACTTCAGAGGTGGTCCCGTATAAATTATACTGAAATTGGATGAGTACTTTTTTGTTGAAATGGTAATTTCATTGGGGATTAAATAATGATATCATCCACGAACACAAAAATAATGACAATTTTTTTTTGAACTTGCTATTACCTAATATGTAATAGTGAAATTTCAGTTAGTAGGTCCAATAGTCAACACAAAATCTATGACAAATTATTTTGAACTTAAGTTAAATAACTAGGTTCTCTTCAAGTTTTAATGCTTCATAGTTCATTAAAGCTATACCATTCATGAATGTGGGCATTTGTAATGAGCTATGGGGCTGATACGTTATATTATTTGTTAACCGACTTAAAAAAAAGAGGAAGTTCTCTATTCGTCTGTTTTTTGTGTGTTTGTTACCTGATTACTCCGTCAATTATGAGTATTATGACTCGATTTTAATGATTCTATTTTTAGGTACGTCACGATCAGAGATGGCCCGTATAAATTGTATCTATATAAATTCGACTCTTTTTGAACAAATCATTAATAACAAAAAAAAAACGTTTTAGTTAAAGTTTCCGTTAAGTTTTAATGAGCGCTTAGTAGGCCTATTCATTTTCAATAAAATATACTTAATTTCCACTTAGATTTTATAAAAATAAAAACAAAAGAAACGATGCGCTGATCGAGATCGCTACAATTCTAGAAGTAGGCAAAGGTCAAGTTGATAAGAAGATCCATAATCACACAGCCATTAATTATCACATAAAATCACATTACCCATTATAGGCGCTTCTATGGAAATACAGTCAGCCAAGGTAGGCGCTTAACATATTTAGATTGTAGCGATCTCGATTAGCGCATCGTTTCTTTTGTTTTTATTTGTATTAAAATAATTCCGACAGTCCCATAATAAAGGCGCTCTCTGTATAAATCAATTAATAAAAGAGTTTTATCGTCGGTCCACTCCATTTTGACGCGAAAGACACACAACTCGATGTAGCGGCTGTCACTAGCGCACTGATCGGCCGCGCGGCCCGTCCTCACCTCCCAGAGCCGCGCGGCTTTCTTTGAAGTAGACCGACAACCGCCGGGTCACGCGAGGCCGGCCGCGCGGCTCCGTGTGGCCGCGCGGCTCAGGCCTCGCTCACGTACACACTCACGAGGCTCGGCCGCGCGGCCGGGCCTCATGGAGCCGCGCGGCCCTAGTGGGGACGCTGCTTAAAGCTTAGACACAGGATTCTTTGTTTAAGGCATGGAATTATTACTCAAACTTTTTTTATAACCTAAATTAATTGTTCACATAATCGTTTGTCGCAAAATCGTGATTCGTACAAGGGTGATGTCGAACTTCAGTTTTTCGCACTAGCGTTATTCCGAACTACAATGAATCGAAGAAAAGTTATTTCGCACAAACGTTATTTGCAGTTCAGTTTGTCGAACTCAAGTAGTACACTCCTGAGACCTTAGTAAGAGTTTGTTAGTTTTCGAGCTCGATTAAACGTATCGTCTCTTTTCATACATTGCCCACTAGCGCCCCTAGCGTAAACTATCAGAAACAGTGGGCAATGTATGAAGATAGACGATACGTTTGATCGAGCTCGAAAACTATCAAAACTCATACTAAGGCCTCTGTTCAAGCGCGCGCCGTTGAACAGCGCGCTGCTGTAACGATAAAACCAGCCTAAAATTTTTAAGAGCATATTTCAGGTGAATGTTATATTAATTTTAAGAAAATCCCTATTTTTTAGAACTCGTGGTCACAAATTTAAGAAAGAGATAAACGGTACAGTTATACCTCTCTCGCTCGGCACACTTTTTTAAGCTAGAGCTCATTCCTGTTTGAGTAATAATTCCATGGTCTAAGGTCTATAGACGATAGCGAGAGAGAGGGCAACGCGTAGGGATGGGACGCGCGGCTGACACAGTTCGAGCTAGTGATGCGCTCGAACAGGTGCATTATTATTAGTTATTATGTGTGTATCATCGTGCACATGTCATGTGTGTACACTGTGTTCTAAGGTGCTAATTTATACATGTTTGTAGTACCTATCCACACTAAAGTGTTGCTCGATGTCAGGACCATTGTAAACCAGCGTCTCAGCCTATCGACTGGGACATTAAGCTGAGTGGTAGTCCGATTCGGCGACATTAAAGTCCATGTGTTTCTTTTTCTGTTTATATTATGTACGTATGTAACTTTTGCATTAAAGTTTTTTCTTTGTTTCTCTTTTTTTCTATGAGTAGCCAATTTCGTTTACACGATAGGTAGGTAAACCCTGACACAACAAATCTAAAAATTAAAATAAAATAAAATTTTCGCTTGGTCTTTTAACTACCTACATTTTTTTAAATTAATTCTGATGCTTTAACTAATAAAGTTAATTACTATAGAAAAAGTGGCACTTCAATCTAAACACTGGTATGGGACGTGGCATAGCGCAGATTTAGTACTGAAAACATTCTGCCGTTTTTCGCGGGGGTGAGGCAAACACGCATAGCACACATTTACTCACTCGTGCACACTGTTGCAAACATTGTAATCGCTATTATGAGCGCACACTCGCGCGCTCGGCTAACCCGCGTACCACCATATCGCCTAACGTTGTTAAATCGTTGTTTCTGTCGCAAAATTTGAAGATGAAAAATTTTATTGTTATGTGAAACAGTAGTTTATTTGAATAGAAAATTACTTCCGTGTGATAAGCAACTCCGTTTTAGGATAACTTAATGTTTCTGGTCGTCGTTTACAATAAAACACTCCGCAACCAATAATTTTTAGGAGGTCCGCTTCGACAGATACGAATTCAAAATGGCGGTCGGTATTCGCGGCAAACTAGTTTTTATAAACTGACATGAACGTTTGTTCATGTACTTTGGCAGAGGGGAACGCGTTCGCTTGCCACGTCCGTTAAATTGTCTAAGGCTCTAGTGGTTAGAAAGAGACAAATAAGAACTTTCAAGGACAAATTTTTTGCCTTCACTTTTTTATTCATAGTGTAGTTTCCAGTTTTACTTATAAATTTCTTGGTCACGTGATTTATCGACGGTTTAAGTCAATCCCAACGATAACGAAGATCTTCGTTCGAACTACGATATCGTTGCTATTTGTTACTTTATGCGCCCAGGTAGTAAGCCCGGTGTGTTGACACTGCTCATTTCTCATTCTCCTGCGCTCCACAGAACACCAGCATGTCAGATACAATCCCCTGAAAGATGAGTGGATCCTTGTGTCTCCACATCGTTGCTTGCGGCCGTGGAGTGGACAGACGGAGGACTCGCCAGAGGACCAGCCTCCGGACCCCAACAATCCACTGCGAGCTAGTGCAGTCAGGGCTAATGGACAGGTAAGTAATAATAATAATCTTATAATAACTTAACTCACTCCATTTAATTATCAGAATTAGTTATGTTAGTTTAAAAAGTATATTTTTGTTTTTATGACGATAATTTTTGAAGTAAAACTTCTTTAGGCGCGACTAGGGGGTAACTCAGATTTTTCTAACGGAAGTAACGCTCAGTATTCTATAGTCTGTGTAGTTTCCGCTATTTAAAAATAGTAATTTCGATTGGTCGTAAGTATCTGTCATATATTTTTTTTTTCAGTTAAAATTTAATCATTTCAGTGATCTACGTCAAAGAAGTTTTACTTCAATCGCGCGTAAAGGTTACACGCACACAATTTTTTTATGTATAAGCTGTATTTTACCTGTCGAAGCATATCTTTAAACTCTGTTGTCAGTGTTAATGTTAATGTAATTGTGTTGGAGTTTCTTTCGAGTTCTTGTAGTAAAAACACGTGTTGAGAGACTCCATTTTTAACCTAAATCTACCGTACAATTTTGAATTACTATAATTAAGTTTTCACTTGACATTGGCAAAATGCATAATCTTTGAGATTTGCGAATGCCATTAATTAAGAATAGAATAGAATTGTGAAATGATATGTTGTTGGTAAATCTATATCAATAAATAAATAAATAATATATTTCCACGCTCACCAAGTGTTAAGTGGGGAACTCACAATCCCTCCATATCCATCAGTCGGCGCAATGTGAAAATCATCCAAAAATTTAGCAAACACACGAACGCTCTATTCGCCTCACTCCAATTTGCATCCATTCTACGAAGCGACTTCTGACTAACACGTCACCAAATGGACGTGGGATCGGCAACACACGAGCGCGCGAATAAGGAGTTTGGAGCGATGGAGATTGGATTAGGATATACAAAATTTTTCGTCACTTCATCCAAGATACGAGCGTCGGTGGCGTAGACAAGCGTTGGTGGCGTAGTGCGTAAGAGCGTCGTCTTTCACCCGGGAGGCAATGGTTCGATCCCCGCCACATACCAACAAGGGCGGATCCAGCTTTGGCGCCAGGGGGGGTCACATAGTCGTGGTCAAGTCCAGTGGCGTAACTATAGTGAGGCATGGGTGGCAACATGCCACGGGTCCCGCGAGGAATAGGGGCCCCGGTAGTGTCACTGTATAGAACGAAAAATTTCAAAACTATGGGGGGGGGGGGGGGGGGGGGGTATGAATTTGCCACGGGCCCCACATGGTATAGTTACGCCACTGGTCAAGTCACAAGAAATTATAATTTAATTTTGATAATAATAGATACAGGTAAAAAGTACGATTCAAAAACCGGATGATTTTAGAAAACCGGTTTTTCCGATTTTCATTTAAAAAAACCGGCTACTTATATCGGCTATATTAGATTTGAGGTAAAAGTCGATAAAAATTGAAAAAAATAGGAATATTTTTTTCTTTTATATTAAATTCTAGATTTGCATGATAAACACTTTTTGATGTTAAGAAATAAGTGATTTATTTCAAAAAGTGTTTGAATGTCCACCCTCTCTCAATGACATCAGATGTCTTGCTTCCAGAGTTTTCACAAGAGGTACCATGGAACTGATTAGAAGGGTGGACTGGGCACAACACCGTTATAGTAATTCGGTAACCATAAGACTCAGACCAATAAAAATAATTTTTGGTCCGAGCCGTAAGAGTGGGTCATCGGTAGCGAAAAGGCCAAAAAGCTAGCAAGGCCTGGGACTCAAGGACTACAATTTGGCTCTGGGCCAAAATTCTTTCTGTCGTATCCCAAAGAACCAGGCTATGAAATACTTAAAAAACCACCTCCTCTGAGAGGCAAAAGCGGACTGGCAAAGAACGCCTGGGTTAACACATTCAAAATCGAACCATACTCCCGTAAGCGCACTAACCAGCAGTGATGGACATCGCCCCGAAACAACGAAATAATAAAAGTGGCGCCAGGTCATGGAATTCTCCATGACCTGGCGCATCAGTAGAACCATCAGTAGAACCAAAATGTTCTGAGCCGGTTCTCTCGACGGAGTGCTTGTATCAGTCTGCTCTGAATTCCGATACCTGGGCTATACATACAGCACAACGGTAATATTGACCGAGATGTCAATCATCCAGTAAGCTCAGGATGGATAAATGGCGGCAGGTTACGGGGATAATATGGGACTCCCATTGAGGCCCCTCAATGGGAGTATGTAAGCGGCCTCAATGGGCCGCTTACAATGAGCCTCATAAGAAGTCTTAAGGTCACGAAAAGGGCAATGGAGAGGGCTATGCTTGGAGTTCCTCTGCGTGATCATATCAGAAATGATGAGATCCGCAGGAGAATCAAGGTCACCGACATAGCCCGATTGACGGCCGTTGGGCCGGAAAGGTCCTCGAGTGGCGACCACGTACCGGAACACGCAGCATTGGTAGGCACAAGGTGGACCGACGATCTGGTAAAGGTCGCGGGAAGCCGCTCGATACGAGCAGCGCAGGACCAACCGGTTTGGAGATCCTTGGGGGAGGCCTATGTCCAACAGTGGGCGTCAATTTTTAAGAAAAATATTACAGATTGAGATTTTAAAATGTTTTAACTTAGTGCTTTATTACTAAAGTTTAGTCGTACCGGTTGAAGTTAGGTCTAGCTAGACGTTAGTCGAAACCTTATCGAAACATGGCAAAAAACCCTCAGGAAAAACCTCAGATCAAGAAAAACACAAAGGTGCATGGCGGCCATGGCGCGGTAAATTCAAGTTTTCCCGAATAATGCGTTTGCCATCAAAGTATTATATTAAATTATTTAAATATTGAAAGTACTTAATTAATAATAAAAAATTAAAATATATAAAAACATTATTTTAATTAGTGGTCCACCTAGGTCCTGGACCCAGCCCAGGGGGGGGTCATGACCCCCATGACCCCCCCCCCCCCCCTGGATACCAATGTGTTTTTAAATTTTGAATTCATATGTACGTTTAATCGACGCTTTTACGGTGAAGGAAAACATCGTGAGGGAACCTGCACACACCTATGAAGAAATTCTTAGGTTGTGTGTGAAGTGGACCAACCCGCACTTGGCCAGCGTGGTTGACTAAGGCCTAATCGCCCCTAAAGTGGGGTAGGCTCGAGCCCCTCGGTGGGGACATTATATGAGCTGTTGATGATGATTCAAGATATGTACGTGAGATTCCGAACACACGTAACGATTTTGACTTATTTTGGAGTGATGGATTGGCGTGATATGGCTTGGAGCTATCGTGAGATTCTCACTTTACCGACAATTTTTTTATACAAATAATAATTTTAAATATTTTCTATTTTATATCTAGACATTTTCTTCAGTGGTTCAGGAGGAACATGCTTATTTGGAAAGTATGTTCCCCCTCGGCGTTATCACTAACCATCAAGGGAGGTACTTGTTTTCAGAAAAACCCGCCGTACACTTCAACGTACGTCTTCCCGAACGACTTCCCCGCTCTCCTGGAGAGAGTGCCTGAGCCTCCGCCTGCTGAACACCCTCTGTTCCAATCCAGCCAAGCCAAGGGAACATGCAGGTAATATCATCATCGTTATTTCAGCTGAGCGACGAATGCACACAAAAACTTATGAACCGATTTTGGTAATAATTCTTTCAACAATATTTAGAAGGGACTTTCAGGGTGGACGAACATTTGGTGCGGGGGTACTTGAATAGTTAATTCGGCATAAAATTTATTTAATTTTCAGGGTGATGTGCTTCCATCCTGACTCTTCAATGACGATTCCTCTCATGAGCGTGCCTGAAATTGAAGCAGTTATTAATGAGTAAGTTTAATACAACTGATCAGCTATTACTAATCATTTAAGGTAGGGTCAAGACACATCGACGATTCAAAAGAATATCCATACGGTACAGCACGCGCGATAGTATGGGAAGCTGTACGTATCGGTTCGCTAACTTTTACTTATGACAGATGAATGTGATAATCACCGAGTGAATTACATATCCATTACGGTTTTTACACGACAAGCGTTATGATAGCGTCATAGTTAAGTATTAGTAGATCAGTAATTCACTCGGTGATTATCTGTCAAAAAAAGTTAGGCAATAGGCCGGCCGAACGGCTCCGGCGACAGGATTAACCAATAGGCTGGAGCCTAGGGCGGCAGATTTTAGGGGGCGGCAAATTTGGTCAATTTTTTTATGTTACGAGATGGCAAACAAGCTTGCAGCCGACCTGTTGTTAAGTGGTCACCGCCGCCTATAGACACTTACAATATTAAGTGTAAATCACTTAACACCGCAAGTGCGTTTGCCATCCTGGGGCCTAAGATGATATGCCTTCCATGCCCAGTAATTACACTGGCTACCTTTCCCTTCAATCCGAAACACAGCGAACTGTTTCACGGCAGAAATAAGAAAGGCGATGGTCCAGACGACCCTACATATGGGTCTACTACATAGTAGGACAGAAATGACAGAAAACGAGCCCCTTATTTTTTTTTATAAAGGGAAAAAAATGATGTAATGAGGAAGATAGAGCACAGTGGAGTTGCAAATGTAATTAATATGATTGCGAACTAGGCATATGCTCGATGGAACTGGGTATCGAATTTCAGAAGTAAGTAGGGGCGGCAAAAATTTATTAGCGGCAAAGGAGATGTTCCGAATTTGTATGGAGGCTGGTACTAGGCCACCCCCCAAGACACAACTTATATGAGATGAAAGAGGATATCTTTTAGGATATTATAGAACAAAAACTCTAATTTTAATTCCTCGCATTTTAACAACAAAACAACATTTTATTCTGCCTCAAAAAATCGTTATGCCAAGATATAAAATTCAATTTAAAAAAGTAAGACGTGTCTGACAGAGTAAAAAAATGTATGGGATTGACATAAGCAATCGAAAAGTGATCGATTGCTTATGTCAATCCCATACATTTTTTGACTTAGCGATAGCGAGAGCGATTGTCGAAATGCATGTTGTCTAAAGCCTCTGGTGGTAGGTAAGTAGGTACCTAAGTGGATACCGTCGTCGCCTATAAACACCTGCAATAACAGGGAAAAAGTCGGGAGTGGTCTCCCCTTGACTTTCTCGTATACCGGAAACGACTCAAAAGTTGATAGAAACCTTATATTTTGATGTCATACATGCATGTTAAATTTCGGTCACCCATCCGAGTACAGACCGTGCACTTGGTTGCTTTCGTGATCGACGACTCAAAAGTTGATAGAAACCTTATATTTTGATGTCATACATGTCATTGGTTGCAATAAGTTAAAGCATACTCGAGTTATCGTGCTAAAGCACAGACACACGTACACAGACTTGATTCCAAAAACGGTATTTTTTATTCCTATCCCTCTAATGTTATTAGACTGTAGTATTCTGTAAGGTGGAGGTGAACGACTAGTCTGTTGTACCCTCAGGTTGTACCCCACTTCGACAAAGTTAAACATATTTACGGATATTACCTAAACCAATTGTGTTTTTCAGATGGATAAACCAGCTACAGGAGCTTGGCCGACGGTACACTTGGGTGCAGATTTTTGAAAACAAAGGGGCAATTATGGGCTGCTCCAACCCGCATCCTCATTGCCAAATCTGGGCTTCAAGTTTCCTTCCCAACGAACCAAGGATTAAGGAAAGGTAAGTCGTTGGCCGTAGAGCGATTGCGGGGAGCAGAGGCGATGAGCAGTGAAGACCAAAAATTTATAGGTTAAAACTAGCTGACCCGGCGAACTCCGTTTCGCCACCAGATTGCTTAAAATATTGGTTTCTAGTACATGCTATGTATCAGAGATGGCGCTGAATGTGAAAAAAGATTTTCCCGCTTTTCTGTTGAAATTTTTCCTGAATTTTCTTTGCTATAAACCTCACGGAGCCCGAGAACTTTCCAACGAATGCAAAACCGTGGAAATCGGTTCGTGCGTTCTGGAGTTATAGCGTCAGGAAGGAAAATCCGACTTATTTTTATATAGTACCTAGACTAGAAGCCACAACTCGAACAAAAAGTGAAGACAAAAAATTTGACCTTGAAGCTTCTTATTATCCATTTGTCTCTTTCTAACCACAAGAGCACGTGTCACGTGGCCGTCAAATAAGTCATAGTACGTACGTCATCAACATCATATTACTTGTGGGAAGAATTAAAAAGAGAGAGGTAGGAAACTGAAACATATTCAAAGGTTACTTGGGGTCAGAAAAGTTGTCTTCACTTTTTTATTGCCGATGTGGCTTCCAGTTTTTATAGAATATTTCTTGGTGAAGACGCTGCGCCTTGCCGCTGTAATGTGACCAAGGAACTTGTATATCTAACTGGAATGCTCACGAAACAATATCATGAAATGAATATTGTACTTTATGCGTATACGTTTAAGGTCTAGATTTGATTTTATCATATTAAAAGAGGAAAACGTTCCGTCAGACAGCGACAAGTATGGAGTGTGTCTTTTTCTTACAACAGTATTTACACATTAGTAGAACGACACACACTCCATTTAAGTAGCTAAATCTTCGGAACGATTTTGAGGTTGCCGTCAGCGTTCCAGTTAGCGATATAAGTTCCTTAGTATAAATTTCTTGGTGAAGACACTGCGCCTTGCCGCTGTAATATGACACGTTGAAGCGGCTGCGTGACATACGGAAAGCGCGGGAAAATCAACACTTTTTGATAAATACGACGGACGCGCTACCACCTACTATGGCCTCCGCTGGTTGCCATCGCCTGCACTCCGGTCGCGCCAACGTGGCACCTCCCGTTCATCTCGTAGGTATTGTTATTTTACCCGTTGACTACGGACGCAGCGCCGTGCCAGCGTCGCCAAAAAATCCGTTCCAACAAAAGCTGTATGGTAAAGATCGCTCTTAGCGATAAGACCGCCCACTTTATTGTAAACTATGGTTTGGCATTATGGCAACTCATTTCTCTGTCACACAATCAAGAAGTGATATTCTCTGCCAGCACTAGTGATCGCTGGTTCTTACAATCGTAGGTCATCGAGAAATTTAGAGGTAAAACTGGAAGCCACACTGCTAATAAAAAAGTGAAGACAACTATTTTGACCTCAAGTAACCTTTGAATGTTTCCGTTTCCTACCTGTCTCTTTCTAACTTTCCGCACAAGTAATATGCACAATATGATGACGTACGTGCTCGTGTTTAGAAAGAGACAAATAGGAAATAAGAAGTTACCAGGGCAAATTTTTGTCTTCACTTCTTTATTGCTAGTATGGCTTCCAGTTTTACCTATAAATGTCTTGTGGGTCATTCAACAGAGTCGTTAGCTAGTTTTATTCCGTATGACTTGTCCTCATGGAGAAACTGCACAGAATCATCGTAGGGATAAATAAAACCGTCGAAGCTCGAGGCCACTATAAAATGTCATATCTACATGCTTTCCTGCTACTTTCTATTTAAGTCAAGGTTATCGTGTCGTGCAGGCACGGCGGAAGGTACAAAAAGCTTAACACCGTCATCATTTCCCGATTTGCCCATCCACTAAAATTCATTCCTGCCCGGGTGACACGAGGCTAGTTTTTCAAGCCAGGATAGTAAGCTAGCAAGCTAGTAAAACTAGCTTCGCGTAAACATTTTTTGAAGCTAGTAAGACGTGTCCCAAGCCAGGATAGTTTTAATAGGATGGGGTTCTATTTTTCATGCTAGTGTCGCACCCTCGCTTTTATACTGGCTTTGAGACCTATATAGCGCGCGCAGGATGCATTTTATGCACGTGCTGTAGTGGTTAATAATTGATGCTAATGCCGAAATTTAAAGTTAGCTTCACACGGGTCCCTGAAACAATGATAGACGGAGGGAAGGAGGACCCATAACAATACCCATAATTTCTGTATTTTTTCAGAACTCAACGGGAATACTATACAAAGTTCCGCAAACCGCTTTTGATGGACTACTTGAGCGAAGAGCTGAAAACTAAGGTAATTTTAGGACACAATTCTCCGACATCTTGACATATTCCATGTTTCCCATTACCTACCTACGTCATTTGTTACAATTTAGTTTTTCTTAAGTTTTGTAAGTACTGAAACTCGTATCTAACGGATTCGCATCAAATAATTCAAGGCAGAAAGAGAAACCAGGGTACTGAAGATAAGTGACGGTCAAGAAAATAGGTAAACCTGGAAGCCACACTGCCGATAACAAAGTGAAGACAAAAAAATATTCTTGAAACCGCTTACATTCTATTTGTCCCCTTCTAACCTCTAGAGCACACTTATTATTCGGCATACGGTCACGTAACCGTATACCGTACCGTCATACTTACTTACGTCATCCATGATATTACTTGTGCGGAGAGTTAGAAAGGGACAGGTAGGAAACGGAAACATTCAAAGGTTACTTGGGGTCAAACAAGTTGTCTTCACATTTTTATTGCTAGTGTGTCTTCCAGTTTTACCTATAAATTTCTTGGGGCCGGTGAAGCATCAGGAGTCCTCTATAACCCTACACCTTGCGGTCACAAGTCCCAGGCACTGCTTCTGGCTCCCTTCTATCCCGTTGTAGACAACGGGATAGAAGTGCCGGGTCTATCCCGTTGTAGACAACGGGATAGACCCGGCACCCGAACAGTGAATCCATGGAATGTAAAGAATTTTTGTCTCTCTTGCCTAAATGTCGTAGGTATATGGATTGGTTTTGGCTCCAAAAACCAATAAAAAATCAACGCATATACTTACACCGTTACTTTTTCATCAACTATAATAATTTGTGGGACGCTTCCTACATTACATAAAAACAACTCCTGTTGGTCCAACATCGACTAACAACAATCAGCTGTTCAATAACATTAGTTCTTGAAAATATTCGATCAGTACAACTAAATTGAGCACCCACGCTTTTCTCTAAATAATAATTATACTTTTCATTATCATTTAATTTCTATACTAAAAAGGTATTTTGCACTTTTTAGTCCGATTTAATACATATAAAGCGTGTTTTTTTTTAAATCTATTATTTTATTATCCACTAAGTAATGCGAATTAAAACCGCCGATAAAAGAACTTATTGTTTAAAAAAATCTTAACACCGCCAATTTAACAATTACAACGCCATCTAGTGACGTGTAACTGAACTAACATTCCAAACGTTTAATTTATTAGTCCTGGCGATTCTTATCAGGATAATAGGATATTCTTATCGAATTATTGTAATGTCATCGGTCTTTGATAAGTCTATGAAGTTAAAATGAAATCTGACCGTTTAAAGTGGGTCAAAATTGAGCCCAAACGAGTCAGTTACATACAGAAGTTACAAACATACAGGTGAAAACCATCGGTGTGGTGTGTCTGTAACTCTGTATACCTACAATAAGTAATCTTTTTTCCAGGACAGAATAGTCATAGAGAATAACGAATGGGCAGCTGTAGTACCTTACTGGGCGTCGTGGCCTTACGAGACCATGCTGATACCGAAGCGAGGGAACCCTCAGAGGATGACTGACTTGGACCAGGCGCAGAAGACTGATCTAGCGGCCATCATGAAAGGGTTGACGACGAAATACGACAACCTGTTCAAATGCAGCTTCCCATATAGTATGGGGTGGCATGGTGAGCTCGTAACCTAGGGATCCTGTCCCTTTTCCTACCCGTGCAGCTCTGGTTTGACAGTTCACAGTGATAATCACCGAGTGAATTACATATCCATTGCCGTTTTACACGACACGCTATTATGGCACTTGTCGTGTAAAAACTGCAATGGATATGTAATATACTCAGTAATCATCACTTGCAACTGTCAAAAGTAGTTAGCGAATAGCCCCCCTGGTAACCAATAGCCGACGATCCGATCACGAGCGCCAACGCTCCGTTACCGCCTCATAACAACACTTCACATTCAAGCACTAGTATTACACTTGCTAATCACCGCACCCATCGAACAAGGGTGCGTCGACCCGGTCTACACACTTCGCACTTTACCCGGTACAGATATGTACCGGGGCGCATCTCCCCACGTCCTCCACGACACGACGTGCTCGAGCCGAGGGCCGTGTCGCTCCCTTCCGATTCGGACGACCAAGGGATGCTAGGCAGTCGAGAGACTCCCCATGGGGGAGATGCTCGGTCGCCCAGTAATCCCCTAGGAACGGCCGACCTACAGGCTTGATGACCCTCCAAGGTTTTCGCCTTCTTAAAAAACCGGTAAAGCAGTAAATGCCATCAGCGGCAAACTGCAGTAGTCAGTCAAAAAAAAAGTAAACAATAGAAAATATTCACCAATAGAAATTCACCACCACAGAAATATAGTATTCATGGACTGAGGCGTTCCTTTCGTACTACCCCAGTAGTATGTAGGGTCGTCTGGGTAGGTACCACCACCTTTCTTATTTCTGCCGTGGAGCAGTTCGGTGCGGATTAAAGGGAAAGGTAGCCAGTGTAATTACTGGGCATGGAAGACATATCATCTTAGTCCCCAGGATGGCAACGCATTGCAGTGTTAAATGATTTATCCATAACAATGCAAGTGTATATAGGCAGACAGGTGAGCTGCAAGCTTGTTTGCCATCTCGGATGGATGGACGGATAAAAAAAAAGTTATACTTGTTATGACAAGGTTTGATAACAAGTTAGGATTCTGTATTGTCGATCATACACTACCTATGGTATTGATCTGAGGTATTGATAGTGAGTGATACTATCACACACACCTGTAGGTAATGGTGTTGAGCATAGCTTTATTTTCGGCGCCAGAAATTTTTCGTAAGAAGTACCAGCCCGTCGCCTAAATTATAACGGCGTCACATCTAAATTAAAAGCTTTATTTATCACAAATAATTTTTCATCTTACAAAGGTTCTACTGCATTCATTGCAAAAATTATTACTTACAAAACTTTCACTGCACAAAATCCTCTGTTAAATAACTTTTGAATAAGGACTAAATAACAATTTTTAAAACGCGGTAAAATTAACATTTGGTTTTTTTTTTTAAATATGAGAGACAGATGAGTCGAAATCATAATGATAAATTGTTGCTGGTTACAGGAGCACCGACAGGACCGTCACACAAGCCGGGCGATTCCCCGCATTGGATTCTCCACGGTTTATACCTACCGCCGCTACTCCGGTCAGCTACCGTGAAAAAGTTCATGGTCGGATACGAAATGTTAGCGCAGCCACAGAGGGACTTGACGCCTGAACAAGCCGCTGAAAAACTGCGACAGTGTGACCATTTGGTTCATTACAAAATGGTTGCTAAGTAATGTTTTATGGGTTGTAATTTAAGCAAGGAGGTCAACATTACGTTTTGCTTTGATGGCAACGCAATTGCCATGTTAGGTGATTTACCCCTATTATTGCAATTGTCTATAGGCGACGGTAACCCAATGACGTAGGAATACGTCATTGCGGTAACCACTTATCACCGGTGGACCGTAAGCTTGTTTGCCATTTAATAAATATAAAAAAAAATTAATATTTAATAGCAACAAAAATCTATTTCCAGTAGGCCTATTCGCTAACTTTTTTTGAAAGTTGAAAGTGATCATCACTGATTGAATTACATATCCATTGCTGTTTTACATGACACTCTATTATGGTACTTGGCGTGTAAAAACCGCAATGGATATGTAATTCACTCAGTGATGATCACTTTCAACTTTCAAAAAAAGTTAGCGAATAGGCCTACAGGTCTTACAGTTCCAGAGGCAAAATATTGATCTAGGCTTTTTTGGTTTATTATTAGCCAATACAGAGGGCCTAGACAACAATGTATGAGATTGACTTATGCAATAGAAGTGACTTTTCGATTGCATAAGTCAATCCCATACATTTTTTGATTTAGTGAGAGCGAGTGTCGAAATGCATGTTGTCTAGGCCCTCAGGGTGTTATAAAATGGTGCTAGATAAGTGTAATTTTGGGCGGATTTTTGTAAAGTTTTTACGTACATACCTACGGTTTTTTGTTATAAAAAAAGACTTTAAAAGCAAAGTGTTTTTTATTTCTATTTTTCCCAACTTTGGTAGGTAAGTAAAATTAATTAATTAATTGATGCGACGTATTGGGAATCCTCCTACTTTGATTATTATAGGTAGAAAGGTATCTAAAATAAATGTTACAGGAGGTTATAGCTCTAAGCCGATTAGCTGAGGGTCTAAGGTTACAGGCTTTTCAAGCCCATAGTCTTTAGACATATTCTCTCTATAGATGATTGATATTCATTGACTTGACGACCTTTTGAAGACAGAGTCATAAAAGATGAGAAACTTGCTAAAGGTAATTTTTTATTTGGAGAATGAAATACAAAAAAATATATGGCTATACAGTTTGAGTTTCTTTGCATGTAAGAGAATGAACATTATACTTCTTTTTATTAATAGCGTTCGAGACACAAAATGTACTGGAAGCCTCACTACCAATAAAAAAGTGAAGACATTTTTTTTTACCTTGCCTAAGCTTTGAATGTTTCCGTTTCTTACCTGTCTCTAACTCTCCTCAGAAGTAATACGATGACGTATTAGACGGGAACCTGAAACACGCTTAGTAAGAAAGAGACAATATAATTTTTTTTGTCTTCATTTCTTCTAGTTTTGGCTTCCTGTTTTACCTATAAATTTCTTGGTGAGGAGGAATCACTAAATTAACGGCAAGAAGCTTATATTTTACCTATGGATTTGTGGAGTGTTTGACATTGAAAATTTTATAGTGGGATTGGATTTCCACTTCATCAGCGCGATCATGAGGTCTGTTGCCATGCATATCTCGCCAAGCACTTCCTTCCTATTGCATTTAAATGTGTGACACCTACATTTTGATCCTTTGTTCTCATTATATTAAATTAATAGAAACATATTTATATTCGTAAATATTACATTCTCAAAACAATATTTTACATGAGTTTCTGATTTATACCAATTATTATAGTATATGCATACATACATACCCACGTTAACGTCAGTACGCAAAGTAATGCAAAATATGCTAAACATCTCCTCCATTGCGAACATCATGGAATAAGATAGAAAACTGAAGACATGGCTGTATGGGCTAGATCCCTTTGCTGTCTTTTAATAGGGAGAATATTTAAGAAAAGTAGTGTCATGCATGTCAAACGCGATGCCAAGAAAAATGGCCGAACAAAATCCGTGAAGCTTTCTCTCCTAAAATAATTTAAGTTGTAACAAATGGTGATAATTTTTTTATCAAAATGAAGGAAATTGACATCAACATAGAAGGTTACAATGTGAATGGAATATGCGTGGGTTGTCTGAATTACAACCGAAAAATGTTCTACAATGACAACATAAAGGAGTGTTTTAAATTATTGGCAGATATAGACGTAAATATAGATTTTTTATCTTAATATTACTTTAAAATAGGGAACAAACTTGTTCTTTGTCGTGCTAAATAAGCTTTAACGTCATTTTATGTCAGAAATATGTTAAAATCTGTTTGTAAACAAGAACACAAAGGATTGGAGACGCCATTGTTTTTGTTCTTACTTTTTTTGTCCGTTGATATAAATTGGCCTACTTAAATCCCATAGGTACCTATATTGGTTTTATAGTTTGTTTAGTATATTTTTTGGGGCTTGTTGTACAAAGCTTTAAAAACCATATACCGTGGTCAATAATTGTACCTACGTAATATACTTACTTTTTATGGCACTTGTAAAATCGTAAAAACTTAAAATATTGTAGGGTACCTTACCTATGTAGGTACACAGTATGCAAGGGCAGACTTATCTCTGGAAGACCTGTCTTCCAGGCAACCCATGAATGTTAGTGATATTTTTAATTAGGTAGCTGAGAGCGACTTCATTTTATACTGTGTATTGATTTCTGATTGTTAAAATTTTTTTAATAAAACTACTAGCTGTCTCGGCCATCTTATTTGTTCCAAATTTAGTAACAGTAGGATCTATAGTAAAAAAATGGAGTTAGTAAGGCAAATCCCAATTTTTATGAAGATTTTCAAAAAGTTGTATTTTCCCTACAAACATTATTTAAAATTTATAAAATAATCTTTTGAAATTTGGAGTCTATAATTGGGCAATACTGCGAAATATAGCATCAATAATTAAGACAAAAAATAAGCCTGTCCATAAGTTACAACAATTCTAACAGTTGATTCTGCTGACGAAATAAAAGAGCCTAACTTTTTTTCAACATTAAACTTAAAATTATTATAATTTCAATACATGCAAATCTGTAACAGTATAGTCCTTATTCATAATAAAAATAAAAATTTAAACAGGTGCTAAATCATAGAAGTTACACAGTTAATAGTGTGTATGAAAAAAATGCCAATTTTAGAGGTAAATACCTAATATTTCCTCTTCCAGGTACCAGACGGACTGTCCGTGCAGGTCTGCTGGGAATGTTTAGCATCAGTGCAGCGTCTATGTCAGTTTAGGACTCAAATACTAAACTGCTATGAGGTTTTAATAAATTACTCCAGAGAGGTAAACTAATTTTGAACTGCTTTATGATAGCTTTGTCTATAATTGTTCTACCTTGTATACATACAACATGCATGTCCCAAAATTCAACACAGGCTCGTAGACTTGCATGCATGTAACTACACTTTTTTTGAAATTGCAAAAAGATATGTGTTTTTATTTTATTTATTCTTTATTGTATACACAAATATAATAACAACATAGTGCAGGAAGAAAACATATACAAAGGTGAAAAAAACATGCTTGCATTTTTTTTAATTTAATTGATAATATTTATGTACTTTTAACTACCATAAGACCATAACTATAAATTTTCAAATATTTTTAATTATTTTTTTGTATCTACAAGCTAAATAGCACTGCTAACCTCCACAACTGTTTAAAATCTCAAAATTCCGGTAGTTTTTGCACAAAAAACTGTTTTTTAAAAATTTATACCTACTTACTTTAAGTAGGTATTTATTATATTCTTATATTTTTTGATTGTCATGCGGTAGGCAGACAAGTATATGGCCTGCCTGGTGGCAAGCCGCCACTGTAGCCTATAGACGCTTGCAACATTGATGTGACACTCGCGCGCTGACAACCCTTGTCCCCTTTCCTACCCTATGGAGCGACTGACACGCTCTAACCGTGGGAAGCACGGCCAGATGAGCAGAAAAGAGAGAAATAAAAGATTAGTTAAACTTAACACTATTTATTAGCTCAGGGCGCGGGTAGTGGGCTGCTGCCGCTCTGTGATACTCGTACTTAAAAAGGTGAGACTTAGCTTCAGCGGTTAGCGCAGAAGGCGGCAGGAACCAGACACGTCGACTACCAGCGTGGTCGGCGTGGTTTCAGCTTCGACTGGTAGGGTGGCACGAAGCACAGCAGCGGAGCAGCAGGGTAGGCGGCTGCCCGTAGATAGGATCCCTGAAAATGTTTTTTAAAAAGATATGAACAGGTGTTCGCTAAAGTCGACCGGCTAAGGTTAGGGTATAAAGGGACGAAGCTACAATTGAAATGTTTTAATAAAATAATTAATAAAAGAACTACAAGGGTGATAAAGTGATCAAAAAATTATAGGGGATAAAGGTCGAGCAAAGGTCAACATGTGGTCACTATATACTATTTAAAGAAAGAACAGTTAATTTCAAGTAGAATTTACTTTTTAGCTACATATTAAATTAAAATAGTTATTCAACTCGATAGATTTCTAAACGCACCCTTCTTAGCGGTCTCATAAAAAATAATTTTACAGAGATTAATTGTTAAAAGATTATAGCTGTGGATTGTAATCTGTCCACGGCCCATTTAGTGGAACGTTTCACATGATTACAACCTCAGTATAATGTATAGGAATTAAATATCAAAATAATCATAAATAACGTTTTGCAAATTTACCACTAAAAGGTACCTATCCAAATTAAGGTTACCATATCTATTAGTGCAAGGAATTGAAATAATAATTAAGACGTTAATTAAATGAAATTGCGATTTAACACTAGGTGTACTAAATTATTAAAAAGCTAGATGCAAAACGTTAAAATGATAGGTTAAGAACACACACTCACCCTAGTTCGGGGATCGCGTAGGTACTAAAGTTTACTTAACGAATGATTAGATATAGCTGGAGAAAATGGAAAAAGAGGCCCAGCTTCTCCGAGCTACTGCTTAAATACCCAAAAATAAGTTTATTCACAATAACAATTGCTGTGTTATATTTGCATTAAAAACAAGTGAAAGTTAATATTAGTATAGAATATTTAATTATTATAGTTGATAGTTATGTGATGCTTTGTTTTGTATGGATTTTTTTATTAAAAATCAACGTAAGTATATTGAAAGACGGTTTAGACCGTGACACGACCTTACCAACAGAAACACAACACCACTAAAATGTAGTGTTATTTGCCTGTGGTCTTCTGTAAGGTACTACCCCAGTTCTGGCTGCTCCAGATTCGAGAGGCTCCTGAACCCTACATTGATTAACATTATGTAACAAACCCCCTTATTTCAGCATATGTTCCTGAACTCTCCTTCGGACTTCACAAAGCATTCCACGACCCGTCTGACAGTGGCCACACCAGAAAGTGTTGACACCAAAGAACTGTGGCTCGAACCTGTTGTTAAAGACGAGGTGAAAGAAGAACTCGTTGAACCAGATCCAGTCGATAAAGGTATGTGGTGTTTTTTGGTTCACTATCCATTTGCATAAAAATATAAAACCATAATTTTTTTTGGCATACGACTATAATAAATTTAGCATAATTGGGGGTCATCCATTAATCACGTAAGGCTCCGATACGGGGGTATCGGAGGGGGGGTAGTAAGATATCACGTGCATTTATTTATTCGTCAAACGCGCGATTTTATATCGCAAAGCATCTTGCTAAGAGCCCGTTCCCACTTATCCGATCAGTCCTTTTGCCCTGAAACCGGACGCCGGCTGTGGGTGTTCACATTATATCTGATCAGTCTGTTTTGCCGGAAGGTCGGTGGTTCGACTCGCCACCAGTTTACGTTTGTATTTCGTACGCGATGGACGGCAACGATGATGTTCTTATATTGTGGTGGTATTTGAGACGAATGAGACGAAAAAGAAGTAGAAAACGAAGACAACATTGGGTGCATCCTATACTTCGAGACCGATTTTCAACAGGGACATTTGAAACATTGATGGGTGATGAGGCGAAGTTCTTTAACTACTTTCGAATGACTTTTTCCTCTTTCGACGATCTCTTGGGAACGAGCACTGACTCCTAAAGAGACTAGCGACGCGAGGAAGGGCGGGGCGGAGGGGGTATCGTATTCAGTCTTGACGCAACGTTCGTTCACACTCTTCCGATCCGGGCGTTTTGACTGATCGTCGCAGTGGCAAAAAGTCCGTCATATAACTCGGATCAGTCTTTTTTTCCCGGATCAGTCTTTTTTTCCCGGATCAGTCATAATATGAACAGCTCCATACAAATTGTACTGCAACTGGCACATCCGTCTATTTAGACTGACAGAGAAAAAAGACTGATCGGATAAGTGGGAACGAGCACCTGTATTAACTGATAATATTTAAAATAAAAATAAGATTCTTTGTAGTTATAATCATAAATACAATCAGCAAACTCATGTTTAAGCATAACATCAAAGGGATCTTGGGGTAATGCTTGACAGGGAACTAAACTTTATATCACATATTGACATGGTTACAGCTAAGGCGTACAAAATGTTAGGTTTTGTTTTTCGTCAATGTAGGGATTTAAAAAAATATCAATACTTATCTTATTCTGTATAATTCTTTGGTCAGAAGCTATTGAGAATATGCATCTATAGTATGGAATCCTATGTATGTTACTTACAAGGAACAAATAGAAAAAATTCAAAATAGATTCTTAAGGAGACTAAAATATAAATTTAGGGATTCGTCTGCTCTGATTCAATCACTGGAACTGCGACGCGAACATAGGGACCAGGTATTTTTATTTAAAATCCTAAACAACATTCTAGACACTCCTTTTCTTCTTAGTCTTATTTCACTTAGATGCCCAAGATTGAGTGCCCGCTCCAATGCAGTGTTTTCAACTCCTAAATGCAAAACTAATTACTCCAAGAATCGATTTCTGGTCCGAGCTTGCAGCACACATAATAAACGTTATTGCCACATTGATATATTTAATTGCAAACTTAGTAACTATAGTGTATCTGTAAAAAAGGTTTAAATAACAACGTTTAGACTTTGTTTTTTATATAGAGCAACAGAATGTTTTTATCATTATGTCTTTTATGGTTTTAAGTGTTATAGTACAATATAAGTATATACCTAGTTATAGGAAGTCTTCCAGTTGTCTGCAAGATGAAAAACTTAGCATTGGAAACTTTAATTGGCTAATGTACTAAGAAAATAATTGACATTTGTAAAATAAAAGCTGTAAGTTTCTTTATACTTCAATAAATAAATAAATAAACATTCACAATAAATTTAGAAGGCAGGGTCAAAAAATCGGGAGTGGTCTCCCCTTGACTTTCTCGTTTACCAGAAACGACTCAACAGTTGATATAAACCTTATATTTTGATGTCATACATGCATGTTAAATTTTGGTCAACTATCCGAGTACTGACCACGCACTTGGTTGCTTAACTTTCGTGATCGACGTCTCAAAACTCAAGAACTTGGTATGCAAGGTATACTTTGCCTACCAAGTTTTTGTCGTTGTGTGCGCAGGACGGTACAAAAACAACACAAGTCGTGAGACGTACCGTTCTATGAAGATGCCGTACTAGTCTGGTTCTACCACCGAAATAATAATAAAAGGATAGAAGTGCCTTAGTCGCGTGACCTTGGTGCCGCACTTGTGTCTTTTTAGGACACAAGCGCGCGAGTTGCGGCTCAGTGCTGCTCGAACCGTGTCGGTGTCATAAAAATGCCTTAAAATTGTGTTTTGAGGCATTGGTAATTGTGGAAAGACATCCAAATTGTGAAATCACACTAATAAGAGGATCACATTTCATTCGAATGTATTATTTTAATGGAATAATGCTGTTTTTATTAAAATACACCTTGTGAAAATCTTTCACTATGAAATATTGGGCTATACGTTATTAACATAAAACTTGATAACGATTGCTGCTCATGCCTTTAAAATCGCAGAGCGTCTGAAAGTATACCCAGCAATGTATTGTGATTTTCGATATCCCTTCTCTCTGCACAAAAGTTCATGGTACAGACACGATACGGACGGACATGACAACAGCCATAATGCCGACGCGAACAATGAAGAGCGAAGTTGTGTAAGTGTGAGTGTGACTTATGGTGAGTGTTACTCAACGCTGTCTCTTAACGAAAGGTTCATAATTGTAAATTGTGGTCGTGATTGCGTAGTACGGTTTCGTTGTTTTGAGTGCGTGCATTAATAGTAAGTAGAGGGGATAAAGCGGTGATACTGGTTCCAGTAGTGAATACGAACCAAAGCAATTCTAACCTCTTTATTATTATTTCTTTGGGTTATACTATGCCTTTAACTTCAGGCAACTCGAAACATTTCAGAGTCAATAAAAAGCGAAGGACCAGGGCCACATTCAGATGACTTCCAATTCTCCGAAGATAATAATGAGAGTCAAGACAGCTCGGAAGATGACTTGCAGCTGTCGCAACTTAAACTGAAGAAAGGAAAGAAGAAAGTTAAGAAGAGAAAGAGTAGTAGAGATGAGGTGAGTTTGTTATAATAGGTTGGGGAAAAAGTTTCTTCGCATTATTTAAGAAAATTCAAAACATTTTTTAATATAGTTTATTTACATTTAACTAAAGTATGTAGATACCATTTTGTTCGATAACTTTTTGCCATCTTGTAGGTAGGGGCATGATCCCATTGCTATAGATATTTTGGGACTTCTGGTCAAAATACCGCGACAAGTGGTTTTGGCAGTCCTCTCGTGATGTTAACCTGACACTGCCTAAAGAATTCTGAAGAGATCGAAACAGGTGGAAATCTGAAGGTGCAAGGTCAGGACTATACGGCGGATGTATTAACACCTCTCAGCCAAACTCTCTTAATTTTTGCTGAGTGGCTAAAGATGTGTGAGGTCTAGCGTTATCATGATGAAAAACCACACCCCTTCTGTTGATTAATTCCGGCCGCTTTCTCTCAACTTCTTGCTTTAATCTCATCAGTTGTTCGCAGTAGAGTTCAGAATCGATGGTCCTGCCTGGTGGTAACAGCTCATAATGAATAATGCCCTTCCAATCCCACCACACACACAGCATCACCTTGTTGCGAGTTAACCCGGGTTTCGCCACAGTCTGTGAAGCCTGACCGGCCTTTGACCACGACCTTTTTCGCATGTTCTTGTCGTACGTGATCCACTTTTCATCACCAGTTATCAGCTTCTTCAAAAATGGTTCGGTTTCATTACGTCGTAATAAAGAATCACAAATGAGTACACGGTTCATTAGGTTTCTTTCAGTGAGCTCGTGAGGTACCCAAATGTCGAGCTTTTTTGTGTACCCAGTTTATTTCAAATGCGCCAAAACTGTTTTGTGGTCAATTCCCAGTTCTTCAGCTACGTCGTAACTACTGACATGCCGATCTTGCTCCACTTTTTCAAAAATGGCATCCATTTTATCTGTAATAGGGCGACCAGAGCGACGTGCATCTTTGACATCAAAATTTCCGGATTGAAAACGCTTAAACCAAATTTGTGCTACTCTCACAGACACTGCACTAGGTCCATAAACATCGCAAATTTTTTTCGCGGCTTGCGTTGCATTTTTACCTTTTTTGTAGTAAAATTTTAAAATGTATCGAATTTCTTCATTAGATTCACTCATCTTGGCGGTACGAAAAACAAATGAAAATCACACATTTTCCTAATTTGAATTTGGAATTATGTTCTTTAAAATTTAAACTTTCAATGATACCAAAACTAGCCAGATACAAATAGTATAGCCAAAGAGATTTTATTACAAGTTTATACATACTATAATGCGAAAAGACTTTTTCCCCAACCTAATATTTCTCAATAATCTATATATTTGATGTACTATCCGAAAACGAACCGTTGCTGAGATATTAATTGTTTTAGAATTTTATGAAAAAGTCCATAAACACATCCGAACGCAATATTTGTCAGTCCCTCGTTTCTGCTAACTCTTGCTATAGCGCGCTCGCTCATATCAACTGGAGGTGTGCGCTCCATAATAGGGTAAAACTGATAATACGCCCCACTTCTATAATACTCACTAACAAACGCCCAATTCGGATTGATGGACGGAGTATAAGGACCCTTTGCTGGTCCATCAGTAGGCTTCTACGACCATTTGTTGGATATGGGGTGATGCTATTCTACTCTGCCATCATCACATGACTATAAATAATAAATAAATAAAGAAAATTTCCAATGCTTGCGACTGCGTTCCGACTGTGTGTTATAAGTATTAAAAAAAACACATTTCTTTCGTATAAAATTTCTATTTGGTCTTAAAGGAAGTTTCTCTTACAGAAATGCAAAGACAAATACACATTAGATCCTCAAAAGAAGTTGAAGAATCTGCCCGAAGATTTAGTAGAAGTTTACAGCATGAGCGAAGAAGAGATGTGGGCGGTCAGAACAGAAGATCAAGCAAGCAAGTTGTTCGAGCAGTTTAAGCATAAATGCGTCTCTTGTTTACTCTGTTTTAACACGGACAAGCTGAAAAAAGAGCATCTGAAACGAAAGCATAGAATGGTGAGTAACACAGTCTACCTACTTCATAAGCTAGGCGCGATTTCATTTTGCAACTCTTACATGCAAGTATGACGTCACGTTTAATAATAATAATAATCGTAATAAACGATTATTATTAAAAGTGATGTCTCACCACAATCATTACAAATAATGTATTATACCTACGCTAAAAACACAGAATTTCAATAAACTAATAATTATGGCGGGCTGATGCCTGAACTGGGTCCCTTACGCCATATCGAATACCAATTCATCGAATATCAATTAATCGACAACGATATATCGAACATTCAAATAATCGAACGTTCATTTAATCGAAAGCTCAAAAAATCGAAATGTCAATACATCGAGTCTTCAAAACATCGAAAGTTTAAATGATCGAACGTTCATAAGATCGAATAGGTATTCATTCATATGGCGTAGGGGACCCGCCTGAACTAGGTAAGGCCCTTTATTTCAGGTTATCAACCCTCCACCTCCTTATAGTTCTAATACATTTGTTTAGGCAATAGTTTAAGTAGATAAGTTTTGGGATAAATATTCTAAAAATTAAATACAAATATTTTTGAGGGTACTTACAAAATAAAAAAATTACGTTGGATATATTTTTGCGTACAACTTGCTTGAGTGGGACATCATGGGTGGAAGACGTGCTGCTGTGATCGGCTTCCCGAGTCATTTCTGAGATTATAATTAATATTACCGATTGCATAACAAGAAGCATTGTCGTCGACCTGTTCGGTGGGTTCAAAACTGGTAACATTGCAGCTAACGTTTGCGCGTTCAATTTGCACGTCACTCAAAAACTTACAAGTTTTAACTACCTCAAACAAGTTGTAGCTTGTATGCAGGTTACCTACAATACAAACAGGTCTGTCTATGTTTACTATATGTGTATTTATTAGTAAAAAATAAGTAGGTACCATAATATTATATAGTTGTTTATTCTTAGATTGATAATTGTATGACACATGCCATTAATAGGATAATTTTGTTTGTGTTATGATATTGTGTAAATAACTAATGTATTAGGTATTGGATTTTTTTTATTTTTATTTTGGTATGCACACATTGTATTCTTATAGATATATTTATTAACCAAAGGATCATAAATGTATGCTTAGCACCTAAATTGAGCAAAATCTATCTAACAATAACAAAAAATGGTGGTGGGTATCAAGACTTAAATTAATTAGTTCATTAATGTGATTAGTTGAATTGTATAGAAAAGCTTTTACAACATAAATTATTATTATAAATGAACCAAATGCGTGGGAGTAATAACTGCCCAAAATTTACGCATGTAAAACTGTAATTTTAATTATATTGTTATTATCTATTGACCTGTAATGATGCTTTGAAATCATTACCAAATTGTAAGCTGTGGAGTTTCTTTCGCCATTTCTTCTCCATCTCAGCATAATAATATTATCGTCCCGAAATGGTGGTAGGGTTTTGACGATTTAAAAGTACTTAGCAAAGTCCATTTAAATAAAGAGCTTTTCATTTTATTTAAATACTGCTCAAAGTAACTATTCCACGCAGATGAAGTCGCTGGCAAAATCTATTCTATACTAATAGATATTATAAAGAGGAAATATGTGTATGTTTTACATTAGTCCTCAGTGAGATAGGCTATATTTGATTTAAAAAAAACTCCACACAGTTGAAGTCGCGGGCGGAGTGCTAGTTAGCAATAAAGTGAAATCTGTCGATGTACAGTCGACCAAATTGAATCATGACCCACCTTAAGATCATTTTCCTACTGTCACTCAAAACAAAGTAGGTTGAAATTCGCTTGAACATACATTTCTTAAGTAACGAACCTGTTATCAATTTATTAGACACTGACAGTGTCTAATAAATATGGCCTTTTAAAATTTTTTCAACTACTACTTGACATCTGACACATAACGTAATTTTATTTTTAAAAATATAATAGTTATTCGTTTTTCTCAGTAGTGAAAAGAGTTTAGATTATGAACGGCATCTTATTTGAAATTCCAATTGAGACTTTAGTGCAGTGATAACAAAGAGTAAAATTGCATAGATCTCTGACCCGTAATGACACATTTTTATTCATATTTAAAACGTACTAAGTGCAACACGCATGATAGCGAAGAAAACCTAACTAAATTTATGATTGCAAAGGAATGATCGGCCAAGTGGGTCATGATTCAGTTGGTTCGACTGTACCCATCGCTTTAATGCCTTGATATTATTTCTTCCAGAAAAACGAGGCTTGCAGTCAATGCGACGTGTGCAAATCCTCATTCTTGTCCAAGAACCATATCCCGGCCCACAGAGCGATACACCTCGCAGCCTATAGGTGCAAATTATGCGACTATAAGACATCAATGAAGGCGATTATGAACAAACACATACGGGAACACAAAGTGCCTATCGAGAAGATATTTAAATGCAAGATCTGTGACAAGTGGTTTAGGTAAGGCGTTTATTTTTATTTAGTCGAAGTATGTCAGAGCGGACGGTTTATTCTCGTTCAGTCACCCAGACATGTATCAGTGTGGCTCATTAGGAATTAATTAGAGATGATACGGATAGTTGTTTGGCCGGATACCGGATAACCGGCGAGTTGCAAGGCTGGAATGCCGGATATTCGGCCCATTGTCTCATTGCATATCGTGACAAGTTTAGCGCCGTACAGGTGCAGCGAACGCGATTAGATCAATTCGGGCGGCTTCGCTACTAAATGTTTTTAGTTTAGATATTTACTATTTATGTATTTATCATTAGAGGGAATATCTCAGAAGAAAATTTTGTTTTTTTTTAAATCTTTTTTGTAACTTTTTCGACTTTAAATAAAAGTCGTTATAATTATAAGCCATTTTATTGATATTTACCTCACTACCTATTCACATTAATCTTTAATGTATTGCATTTTATTATACGAAATTGGTGCAGTTTTTTGTATCCGGTATCCGGCCGGATATTGAGTTACTATCCGGTATCCGGCCGGGTAGTAAATTTAGGCCGGATAGTTTCCGGATATCCGTTTCATCTCTAGAATTAATATCCTATTGAGTAACGCTGTGACCCAATGCGACTTTTTTCCCAATAAGTCACACCAAATTACACCGATGTGTAACAGTGTGACGAACAAGAAAGATTATTCTGAGTTACACCGTGACATAACGATAATTCTCTTCTCATTGGAGTAGCACCGTTAATAAACAAATATTACTTTTATTAAATCTAAAGGTAGGGTTAATTGTTGTTTAAATCCGATTTCATATGTTTTGAACTATTATAATCGTGTTACAATTTTATTATATAGAATTTGCAATCCTTAAAATTTATTGGTTATTAGGTGAAATAAAAAATAAACGTTTAATTTCGGGAGATAACATCAATACGTTTCATTATTATATTAAAATTCCAGTGTACCTATCTATAATTAAGAAGTTTATGATAATTCAATACATATTATTTGACGCCGTCGTGGTGGAGTGGTCAGTAACGCTGCCTACACATCGGGCGGTCCGGGTTCGAGTCCTGGTAGTAATAATAATAATTCATTTATTGATTCAGATTACAATGATCCATTTGTGGTTAGTAACAATTTGTACTTAAATCTATGTTAATATTAATATAAAACGAAATTAATTATTTAAATTACAAATGTTTGTGAATGGGAATTGATTAAAATTTTCATATTATATTAAATTATGGTATTTTGAATAAATGTGCAAGGTAGTGGCAAATGTTAGTGTGATGAACACGAACATTTGTTCATGAGTCATGGTTGTTTATATATTTAAGTAAGTTTATTTATAAAAAATATCTAGATTATTAAGTATATTTGTCCGTTATCTAGTATCCATAACACAAGTTCTTAAGATACTTAATTTGGGCTAGATAATTGATGTGAGAGAAAATACTTTTTTTAACAAAAATTTTTTTTATTAATGATGTTACTCAACGGGAAAAAGGTTAACTAAGAGGGATTTTTTATTTATTTTTCAGTAGCACTGTTCACACATCACACACATTATTGGTGTGACTTATTGGGAAAAAGTCACAATAGGTCACAGTGCTACTCAACAGGAAATTAATTCCTAATGAAAGAAAGGAAGAAAGTATTTATTGGCCAACAATAGTAAACAAATATCAGTATGTAAATTGCAACATTAACAGGCCAACTAGGTCACTGCCTCAGCATAACGATTCACACCGTTACCTATCTGATTGTGACTGAACGGGAATAAACCAGCAGAAAACTCTCAAAAATTTGGTTTTTAAGACAATAAAGAATCATTAAAATTGGTTAAAAACTTTCGAAGATATCAACTTAAAAATAAATCTTAAGATCTTGTCTTCATTAATATTATACCTTATGTCTTACAGCACAAGGTCCAGATTGTCTTACCACGTCAGTAAACATCACAAGGAGAAAATACAGTGTGACTGTTGCGGCAAAGTGTTCGCCAGCAAAGTCACTCTGAAATACCATTTGAAGTGAGTATAAAGTGGTAAATTGACATAGAATATAATATACAGGGTGTAAAAAGACCTAAGACAAACCCGAAGTCTATGCATTCTATACATGAAAACAAGAAACATGCTGGGAAATGATTTTTATTTTTAGGTGTTCAAAAAAAAATCCAAAAAATCGGGAGTGGTCTCCCCTTGACTTTCTCGTATACTGGAAAGGACTCAAAGGTTGATAGAAACCTTATATTTTGATGTCATACATGTATGTTAAATTTTGGTCACCCATCCGAGTACCGACCGCGCACTTGGTTGCTTAACTTTCGTGATCGACGGCTCAAAAGTTGATAAAAATCTTATATTTTGATGTCATACATGCATGTTAAATTTTGGTCAGCCATCAGAGTACCGACCGCGCACTTCGTTGCTTAACTCTCGTCATCGACGGCTCAAAAGTTGATAAAAATCTTATATTTTGATGTCATACACGCATGTTAAATTTGGTTGCAATAAGTTAAAGCATACTCGAGTTATCGTCCTAACGCACAGACACACACAGACAATTCCAAAAACGGTATTTTTGGACTCAGGGAGGTCCAAAACGTGTAAATCCGTCAAAATCTCGAGGTCGAATTTTTGGACGATTACAAGACTTCCTCTATACTAGTACAGATACGAGAAAGTAAAAATATTGATGGGAAACGATTTTTATTTTTTGATGTTAAAAAACTCCAAAAAATATCTTGCAATATACAACATGTAAATTAAATAACCAACACCCTGAATACAAGTGGTTTGGGATCGGCTTCTGAGTTGATTTAAATTTTTTTCTTTTTTAAAACGAATTTTTTTTGAAAAAAAGCAATTGAAATCAACTCAGAAGCGTCCGCTTGCCACGTCCCGTGTTAAATTGTCTAAGCAAGTGGCCAATATTTTCGATTATACTTATCGAGATAATTATCAAGCTATATTTATCTGGATAATTATCAATGATAATTGTCACTTCAAACCCTGGATTTTTCATTACCCGAGCCGTTCCTTTCTTTTTTCCGTACTCGGGTTACGGTTTATAAAAGTTTTTTCTCAAACATGCATGGAATTATTGTCAATATTTCCAAAAAGAACACGCGAAGTATCGAATTTACGGACAAAGAAAACCAAATCCATTGCTGGAGCGTTTTTTGAATTTGGAACATTACAACGCTCCAGCAATGTTGTATGACACGGCGTGCTGGAGTTATTAAAACTCTTCGATTGGACCTCTTTTATCAATCTTGACATATTAATGCCTCTTTACTTAGTAAAAATTGCGTTCACGTGGCTGTATAGGCTACATGCATTTGTCTTGGTGATAAAAAGGAAATTGGCGGCAAAGCTGAAAATTCGTCTTGATTTGTTATACATAATAATATATTTAATTTACTAATTAAAATGAGTTCCGACGGTTCAGAGAGTGAAATGGAGATTGATTGTACTCCACCAGATTTAAACGACAATCGACCGGATTCAAAGACAATTTTTAATTAAAGCCCTAGATGATATATATTTGGCGACAAAGGTAAAGTATGTTTTATTTCCCTGCATTCTTTTGAGAACAGCACTATATATGCCTCGGCCGAAATGGCAATTGCCTGTCTCGTATTAGTGAAGTCCTCGCCTGCGGCTCGGCCTTCAAACTCATACTCGACCTGCAATTGCCTATTTCGCGGCCTTTGCAATAATGTACTATTGCTTGTTTACAGATTATTAAATAGCACTAAGGTAGATAAACCTAAAGAAAAATTGTATTTGCCATGCAAAGGATGCAACAAGGTGTTCCCTTCGAAGAAAAGCTACAGGGCCCATGTGTGAGTATTTTTAACCGACTCCAAAAAGGATTAGGTTCTCAATTCGACTGTATGTTTTTTTTGTCTGTGTTACCCATAGATATAGGAAACTGTAGATCGGCAATGTGAAAGAGAAAGGGCATACTGACGCGTATATTAGAGCGAGATAGATAGACGAGACCATTTCACGTACACGCAGGCGGCCTATGTCGGCCTGTCAGTCACGTAGAAAAGACAGCAACTGTCAGACTGCAGTACTATATTTCATGCACACATTCGCGGGATAATCTCGGGATTTGCGGCATATCCACTTTATTCTTTCGCTGCATGAAATCAGTGTAAGTACATAAATTTTACTAGGTGGTAGACCCATATGTAGGGTCGTCTGGGTAGGTACCACCGCCTTTCTTATTTCTGCCGTGAAGCAGTTCGCTGTGTTTCGGATTGAACGGAAAGGTAGCCAGTGTAATTACTGGGCATGGAGGGCATATCGTCTTAGTCCCCAGGATGGCAAACGCACTTGCGGTGTTAAGTGATTTTTACACTTAATATTGCAAGTATCTATAGGCGGCGGTGACCACTTAACATCAGGTGGGCCGCAAGCTTGTTTGCCATCTCATAATATAATAATAAAAATAATAATAATAATAACTCTACCTAATTCCGACCTCTGCTCATAACTGTCTACAAGATTTTCATGATTCTTCTTTACTTATGGAAGCTGGTGCCTGTCATGTGGTCCCATTTAAATTAGATCGACATCTGACGAGTAGTTTATGAGTTATCCCTAATAATGCGTGTTTAATTGACATCGATGATATCATTCTCATTTAATTAGGTACAGTCAACAGCACGTTGGGCTATACAAAACTGTAAAATTTCTCCAAACGAATTTCAACCTAAGGCTATTCAAAATAAAGTGCACAATCGATTGGGAAAATTGGACAGTTTTTTTAATTTTTTATTCTTTATTCCAGCGTCATCCACAACGGCATAACGTATCCTTGTCCAATATGCGGCAAACTGTTCCAATGGAAACGCAACCTCGCACGTCATACAAGGAACCACAGGGAGAGAGACGCCGGCGCTTTGTACGAGTGTAGAGAGTGCAGGAAGACTTTTGCTAGTAAAGATTGTTATAACAATCACATGAGATTGAGTAAGAGACACGTGCCTGAGGACGCTTACGTGTGAGTATACGTTGACTACGTTGTTGGACGTACGAAATCCGTGTACGTAGACGTGTATACGTAATGCGTACCTACCATAGATTTATACATACACTCGTCCGCAAAAATAAAGGGTCACCTCATTTTTCTCAAATAACTTTATAACTAGTGGTCAGTGATGGTTATTTGGTGAAATAAAAGAATGATTACGTTAGATAACAGGAGATTTATTTTTAGAACACTCACAGCCTAGCACACAAGAGTGAGAGAGAGAGCAACACTTGTCATCCAATGACTTTTACAATTGACACAAGAACATACGTTTAGAAACCGATACATCATGTTTCGTTTACAAACCAACACCTGCCCTTAAATGAAACATTCCATATTTCTAACAAACTGAATTACATAACAATCAGTACCTAACAAAAGAAAAATATTACATTATTACAAAAGACATACTTTGTGTACAACAACATGTTGTAATAACAACAAATTAACATTACACTGTTTTCCACTTTACAAGAATCAATATACAATACTATTGATTGCCTCGCCTCTGTTACATAATGTCTTACACATATATTATTGTTGATTTGAATCTTTTGTATTTAATAAAGACAAAATAAACTTAACATGTTTTTCTCTAGGTAAAGGTTTAGTCAGCAAATCTGCCAACATTTCATCTGTAGACATATAATACAATGATAACAATTTACTTTTTACTACATCACGAATAAAATGATGCCTAACATCAATATGTTTTGTACGTGAGTGAAACATTGAATTAGTACACAGTTTCTGAGCAGATTGGTTATCATTATATAAATTAATGTTACAATTAATCTCTAAGCATTCTAATAGGAATGAATGTAAAAACTTAGCCTCTTTACATGCATCAGAAAGTGCCATGTATTCAGCCTCAGTGCTGGATAAGGCCACAGTGCGTTGTTTACGACTTTCCCATGACACAACTGAATTTCCTATTTTAAAAATATAACCAGTATAAGACCTTCGATCAATTACACTGGAAGCCCAATCAGCATCGGTGTATCCATTGATATTGAGGCCTCCCCTTTGATAAGATAAGGAATAATGACACGTACCTTTTAGATATCTTAGTACCCGTTTGGCAGCCTTCCAATGTTCCTCAGCATAACACTCATTGAACTGGCTCAGCATACTGACAGCATGAGCTATATCAGGCCTGGAACAGACTGCTATGTACATCAAACATCCTATTAAGCCCCTGTAATCATAATTAGTATCCTTCTTATCATTTTTCTCTAGTTTTAGTCCCACTTCCATTGGGGTAAGCGAAGGTTTGCACTCAGCCATCTTAAACTTATGTAAAACCTTTTGAATATAACTTGATTGATCCAAAGTAATTTTATTATTTGAATTTCTTATTCTCATTCCTAAGATTTGGTGAGCAGCACCTAAATCTTTCATTTCAAACTCCTTCATAAGTTTTTCCTTTAATATATTCTTATCTTCTTTTAATGAGGGAGATGAAAACAAAATTATGTCGTCAACATAAAGGGCAATTATCAACATTTCTCCCCTTTGTCCTTTATAGTAGACACATGGCTCTGAAGACATCCTTTTGAAATGTAATTTATATAATAACACATCATTTATCCTGTCATACCATGACCTAGCGGCCTGTTTCAAACCATATATAGCTTTATTTAGCCTATATACTTTCTTTTCCTGACCTGTTACAACAAAACCTTCAGGTTGTTCCATAAAAACAGTTTCATTCAAATTTCCATTTAAAAATGCTGTTTTGACATCTAAATGATTTATTTCCATACTATATTCTGCAGCTAATGCTAATAACAACCTAATTGTTGAATACCGGACTACTGGTGAGAATGTTTCATGGTAATCTATTCCATATTTTTGAGTATAGCCTTTTGCTACCAGTCGTGCTTTATATTTCAGAATCTGACCATCTAGACCTGTCTTTTTCTTGAAAACCCACTTGCATTTAATAGGTTTTTGCCCTTGAGGTAAATCAACAAGTGTCCAACAGCTATTTGATATAAAAGATTCATACTCATCTTGCATGGCCTCTTTCCATTGGTTAGCCTCACCACTGGCAAGCATATCCCCTATAGTCTCTGGTTCGTTGTCCTCTATACATGCTGCCTCTGCTAACTGTGCCTCCATTTCAGTAGCATCCAAGAAGTCCGAGGTGTAGGAATCTTCACTCTCCATAGATGATGGTTCTGGAATATAAGTTTCATCCGACAAAGCATCTGTTTCCAATGAACTTTCTGTGTCAAATATTGTCTCCCTACGAGTATTCCTATAGTCAGAAGGCTGTGTAATGTCAACATCGCTAAGTTCACAGATTTCATTTTGTGAACTTTGTTGAATTACTTCTGCGTTATATGTATCTGTTGGTACATATATTGTGCATTGAGTATCATCATGAGACCTATTATTTTTCTCCCAGAAACAATCCTCTACGAAAGTCACATGTCTTGCTTTAATACATTGCTCTAAATTTAATGGATCAATTAACCTATATCCTTTTGTGTCTGTGCAATAGCCCACAAATATGTATGCTTTGGATTTTGAATCTAATTTTCTTTGATTCGACTTCAAAGCATATGCAGTACAACCAAAAATGCGTAAATGACTAACATTTACCTTTTTGTTACACCATTTTTCTTCTGGGGTGATGCCCATTACAGCCTTGGTTGGTGATAAGTTTTTCAGGTACACCGCAGTGTTCGCTGCCTCAGCCCAAAACCGCTTGTCTAATTTGGAGTCCTCAAGCAAGCAGCGCACTTTGTCCATGATCGTTCTGTTGGCTCTCTCAGCAACACCGTTTTGTTCACTGCAGTATGGGACTGTAGTTTGATGTTTAATGCCATTTACCAACAAGAATTCCTGAAAAACATGATTAATATATTCACCACCATTGTCACTTCTTAAAATCTTTATTTTCTTGTTTGTTTCATTTTCGACTTGTTCCTTAAAAATCTTGAATTTTGTGAATACTTCATCTTTAGATTTTAAAAAGTAAATAAATGTTTTTCGTGAAAAATCATCGATAAATGTAAGAAAAAATTTGGCTCCTCTAAGTGACTTTATATGCATTGGTCCACACAAATCTGTATGTACCAAACTTAATACTTCCTTAGCTCTTGTAAAAGATTTCTTTGGAAAAGGTAATTTAGTTTGTTTTCCCTTTATACATGCAATACAAGATCTAAAATCAGAACTGTCAAAATACATACCAGAAACTATCCCATTCTTCATTAAGTTCATACTTCTGGAGTTCAGATGGCCTAGCCTTTTATGCCAAACCTCCTGTGTTACCTGAGTTTTGTCCGTTGAACAATTAGTTTTTAATGCTTGTTCTTCATTAGACAACTTCGACTCCATACACTGAGGCTGCATGACATTCTCTGCACTTCCACTGCAATTTAAAGGCAAACCTATTGTGTCTAATTGATAAACACCGTTGACACAAGTAGCTGTGGCTATTATTTTACATCCATCCATTATATGACAATTTTTACTACCAAAATTAACTTTATAACCTTTTCTTGTTAATTCACTAACTGACAACAAATTACTAGATAACTTAGGCACATAATATACATTGCTTATTGTCTTTAAACAGTCTTTTAATTGCACTTGAACTGTACCACATTCCGCAGTTGACAATTTTTCTCCGTTAGCTACATTCACTTCACACCTTTTTGTGATTTTGATACCACTCATTAAATTTTTATTATTACAAATGTGGTTTGTAGCGCCAGAGTCCAAATACCACAAATCACTACATAAGTTAACTGATAAGGCTGACAATAGCGCTTTATCACTACTTCGGTAGTGCAACTTGTTTTTATTGGCAGGTTTTCCTTTTTGACCTTCACTATACGATGGACAGTCCTTTTTCATATGACCAGACCGTTTGCATTTGAAGCACTTAATTGGCTTCTTTGCAGATAAAGCTGTGGCTGTGTCAGTCTTCTCTTCACGCCTGAGAGACTCTTGTAATAGTTTATTTTTCACTGTTTCACTAGACAATTTTCCAAGCTTTGAATTTTCTAGAGCCATAATTAGCGGGTCATAGTCTGAAGATAAACCATTAAGCATCAATACAGCCACAAAATCATCCTCTAACGGGGAACCAATGTCGCTCAGCTGCTGTGCCACATCTATGATTTTAGAAAGGTAGCTCTCCATGCCGCTGGACTCACTCAACTTCGCGTCACAAAGTGACCTTAGCAAGCTCAACCTTCTTACTAAGCCTTTATTTTCATACGCTGATTCTAAGTTTTTCCATGCTTCAAAGGCTGTTTTTGAATTGCGTACATGCGACTGCGCACTAGTATGAACCGACAAGCAAATCTTGGCCAACGCCTTCTGATCTTTCCGCGTGTCCTTACTTCCATTTTCACTTTGCACGCATTCATATAAATCCTCGTGTATCAGTAAATTCTTCATATAAAATTTCCAGTTCAGATAATCTTCAATACCTTTTAATTTCTCTATTGGTATTGCCGAAGACATACCTGGCACGCCGGACATTTGAGGTTATGAAATTTCAACAAAAAACTCTAATTTAATTATTTCACCAGAAATTATTTATTGCCCGTGTATTTAAACCTTCTGGGCCCATAACCTGATGGTTATTTGGTGAAATAAAAGAATGATTACGTTAGATAACAGGAGATTTATTTTTAGAACACTCACAGCCTAGCACACAAGAGTGAGAGAGAGAGCAACACTTGTCATCCAATGACTTTTACAATTGACACAAGAACATACGTTTAGAAACCGATACATCATGTTTCGTTTACAAACCAACAGTCAGATATTCGGATGCATATTTACCTAAAGTTAATTTTTGGCTAGGAAATTATGGCAGCGGCTTCTTAAAACTTACTTTTCAAAATATAAATCCAGGGATTACAGAAACTAATCGGTAACATGGTATGGAAACGACTTGTTTAGCATGTGTCATTAAATGAGCAAAAGGAACTATTTTCGGCTCACTACCTGCACACAAGCAGGTATATAATTTGCCGTCTCACTCGCACTCGTTACGAAATGCTTATCAGACTCAAGACACTGAGTTGTTTGTTGCTATGTGGAGAGAAGAAAGAACATTACTCATCGTGACCTTTGCTATGCTAGTTGGGCAACCTGCTTTACAAAATTAGCTGGCATCTGATTCCTTTTAAAAAGCATTTGATCGAAATTGCGAGATTTTTACAATCGATACAAAAATTCATTTCATATTAGCCAACACCTGAACGTAAGTAAATATACACCCGACCCGATTTGATTCTATAATCAAATCACAAAATTTTGTAGATTCCGGAATCCCGAAATTTTTCTGATACAAAAGTGCTTTCCATATTAGCCAATACCTGAACGTAAGTATATATACACCCGACCCGATTTGATTCTATAATCAAAACATATAATTTTTTTGATCTGGAATCCCGGGATTTTTCCGATACAAAAGTTCATTCCATAACTGCGAACATCTCAACTTTAGGTTAATATGCATCCGATTATCCGACCACTGTTTATAACTACACATGCTATCTCTTTGAATTAAAAAGAACCTGAAATCAATTTTAATAACTCGTAAAATAAACCAGAGTTGATTAAAAATAACCTTTTATTTATTTGAAAATGAAAAGATAACTAAAATTAAGGAACTTCTTTCAAACAAAATGATTCACTTTTTGTAATTTTTTTATAAAAAGACATGGCTACCTCATTATTTTAGTACCTTGTGTTTACTCAAGGTTTGTATACGATCAGGCATACTAAAAACCAAGTTCCTCAAGCGGTATTGAGGTATATTCTCCCACTCTTCAATAAGGGCCTGTTTTAAGGCTGCAAGTGTCAGAGGTGGTGAGTTTCTCTGCCTGACTAGCCTTCAAATAAATAAAAGGTTATTTTTGATAAAATGTGGTTTATTTTACGAATTGTTAACATTACTTTCAGATTCTTTTTAATTCAAAGAGATAGCATGTGTAGTTTTAAAGGTATTTGGAAAAAAATAAGGTGACCCTTTATTTTTGCGGACGAGTGTATTATATTTATAACACTATTAATAATTAACTAGCTTTTGCTCGTGACTTCGTCCCCGTTTATTTCGTTATTTATTTCATTAAAATTCGAAAAATCCGTAAATACGTCATTCTTAATTTTTTACCGAAAAGTCTTATACCAATTGTTATGTATTTAACTATAAAAATGACGGATTTCCCATACAAACTTTCATCCCCTATTTCATCCCCTTAGGGGTTGAATTTCGAGAAATCCTAAAATACTCCTTTCTTAATTGTAAAACGATGGATTTCACTATAAAAATGATGGATTTTCCATACAAACTTTCATCTCCCTAGCGGTTGAATTAAATAAATAAATCTAAGTGTTATTTTCAGCCACGAATGCAACTACTGTGGTAAAAAATTCGCGACGAAATGGTGTATGGTAGACCACATAGACTGGGACCATCTGAAGGTCTTGAAATACCAGTGCAGCGTCTGTTTTAAGGTAATTAGATCATAACTGCCTTTATAATTCGACCCACTGCTGGGACACAAGCCCTCTCCTTGTCATCGAAGGAGGTTTAGGCAGTAGTCCACCACGCTTGCCCAATGCGGATTGGTGGACGGAGTATAAGGTGATCAATACCCCTTTGCTGATCCATTAGTCGCCTTCTACGACCATTGGAGGATATGGGGTGATGCTATTCTACTCTGCCGACATCACATGGCAAGGTGACACGGTTAAATATATTAATTCGCGAAGAGAAAACTTTGTGTCTCTGTGTAACCAAAACAAATTAAAGTTACAATATGCTTACAATGAGAGATAGGAGAGATTTGGCATAATGAAAATTCATATAGAGAAGTGCAGAACAATAAATTAACAAAGGCGAACTTTTGGTAGTGCTTTTGACGATTTAAAAGTACTTAGCAAAGTCCATTTAAATAAAGAGCTTTTTAATTTAATTTCATTTCTGCCATACATTTTTTGATGTCAGTATAAATGAAAGTGTACTTTAATAAAAAAAATAAAAATAAAATACAGCACTGAGAATCATGTGGCTCAGGCTGTCTGGACAAATCTTCAAAATAGCTTACATTTAAGTAGGTCAATAGGGCATTTTATGTGACGGCTAACCACCCTTACCTCAGAAGAGGTGACGCTACAGAATCTTAGATAATCGATCGAAACCGTGTCCAGCCAGCTTGAAAAACCACTTTTCGCTGGTCTCTCAATCTCGGTAACGGAAGTGATTTTGACGACTTTTTGCATATCAACGGGCGTCACATAAATTTGTGACGGGCATCGAGCTAAAAGTTTTGTGATACGTACAGCGGTTTATTAGAAAAATGCAAAAATCTGTGTCCAGCCAGCTTGAATTTACGTATAAAACTTCTGGCTGGCACTTCTGAATCTCGATAACGGGAGCGTTTTCGAATATGGTTCCTCTACTAACAAAATGTGACGCAAGTTGTGACGGTAATAACGTTTGATTTATGGCGTCACGTGTAAGGGTTTACGAGAAATCAATTAAAAACTAGTGTCCAGCCAGCTTGAAGTTCAAGCTGGCTGGACACGTGTATCTCCGCTGCCTGATGGTCTACGGCCTTCGAAATATGTTCAAGTTTTTGTGACGGGGACGATAATGATAATCTGAAGTTGTGACGGAGAAAGTTTACGTAGTTTCAAAGATATTGATCATTAAATTATTTTCATACAAACACTGCAGTAGGGTTACCAATATTGTAGGTTTTATGTAGAAACAAGTATATTATTTTAAGGCTTTAATGAACGTAAATCCGTGTATTGGTGATATTAATACCTACCTACTAACCTATATTTACAGTACCTAGATATTTTAATCGATAGAAGACAAAAGCGTAGAGGTGTTGAAAGGGGGTCATTTTTTGCGTTATTGATTATTTACGTGCAGATAACTACTCTTAGTGGGTAAGTATTGGTGTTTTTCATGGTAAGCATAAATAATTAATGCTATTGCATAAATAATGCTATAGCAACACAGGATACAATGGTTTCTTTTTTTTTTCTAAAAATTCTATTAAAAGTAAATTCTTTGCGGCAAAGAGAGTCAAAAATATTTTAAGTATATTTAGTTATATTTTACCGTAAAAATATTTTTTAAGAAATATCTTGGTCACGAAAAGATACTGAACAATTTCTGAACGTGCTCATACGCTGCCGCAGAACGACTCGGGTTCAATAGGTTCAATACTTGTTCAATAGGTAGTTGATATTGGTGTCGCCGTCTGTTGCTTAAAGTTGGTACTACTAGGACAACTGTTCGAATCATAATTATGTTCTCTTCCTCTGAATCAGAGTGTTTCATCACCCGCATGCTATACCGATTATGGCGCGCCCTACGACTAGGTACTTACTCTGAGTTTTCTCAAAAAAATGATAGTTAATATTTTCTCATTGAGGTGGGAAAAAAGAAAAAAAATTAACGACGGTAAAGCATTTATTTTAATTAGGTAGGTACATACCTTATTTATTCCTTATTGCACAAAAAATAGTAATGTAGGTACAAATCTTCATGCTAGCGAATATCCCAGTTGCATTTGGAAAGCTTTCACTTGGAAGCCTGGCCCCTAATCGGAGAGTAAGTAGATAGGGTCGGACTTCGAAACGAGTCGCCTGAATCTGAGGAAACTGAATGTGTGCTCAAGGAAGCTCCGTAAGATCACCCTAAAACAATTTCGGCTGCCGGAGTTGCCTTTAAATATTTTTAATTAATTTTTAAAATTCGTATATAGTGTATTGTTTTTGCGTGAAACAAAACGTAATTTCAAAATTTCGTCATTTCGTAATTTAATACTTTTTTAGGTTATGATAAGATTTTAAAACTTTTGAAGTGCTAAAACGCGTGAAACGAAACGCCAATCCACTATTTTGATAATAGTTTTGACATTTCTGACAGCGTTAAATTGCGTCATTCCTTTGGTTGCTTTCGAGTTTTCGTGTCTAGTGTTTTATACACCTACATGGCTGGGTGATGGGTAGGTTAGGGTTTTTTCATACATTTTGAGGTTAATTTTTTATAAAAAAGTAAGCATTTCCGGCATTCGAAATTTACGGGGGGCGACTCCCACCCTCCTCCCTTCCTTCCCCCCACCCTCCTCTACCTCCAAAAAAGGCGACTTATTTCGAAATTCTTACCAGTAGATATACAAATGGTGGACTTAATTAGGAAAGAAAACTATTCTGACAATCTGACTATTCAACTCGTAAAAACCAATGATGGGCAAAAAGTAACACAAAATAATAAGTGGGGGCTCTTTTTAGGCAGCGCTGGTAGTCAATTATTATTTTGAATTAACACATATTTACGCTTTTTTAACCGAATTCAAAAAAGGAGGAGGTTATTAATTCGACTGTATATTTTTTTAGTGTTTGTTACCTGATAACTCGTTACTGAGTGGACCGATTTTGAAGATTCTTTTGACCTTTGGAAGCTAGTGCTTATCATGGGGTCCCATTTAAATTTAATCGACATCTGACAAGTAGTTTTTGAGTTATCCCTAATAATGCCTATTTAATTGACATTGATGATATCGTAATTTTATCACTTGTGTTGTGTGTCTAAAACATCTTGAAGTAGTTTCCTGAAAATTTCTATACTTAAAACACTAAAAAGCAGAAAAAAAAACCGCCTTCAAAACTAAAAACGGGAAAAATATAAATTTTGTTTATAAAAATCTAATTGTTTTTTGAGGTCGGTGCCAACCTCAATATTTGTAATAAACGTTGTCACTTGTATTCGGGACTGACCTCTAAAAACATTTAGATTTTTATAAACAAAACTTTTATTTCTTCCATTTTTAGTTTTGAGGGCGGTTTTTTTATTTAAATTTTTTTTATTGCGTGAAAACCTATTCTCACGGAAAAATCAAATACAATGCAGGTGTGCCCACAACCGGCCGATAAGTCGATTTAAAAGAAATCCTTTATTTGTGTAAAATTATGGTCACCTAACATTATTAATAGATGTTTGTATGGAAAAATTTAAATGATTAATATCTTTGAAACAACGTAAACTTTCTCCGTCACAACTTCAGATTATCATTATCGTCCCCGTCACAAAAACTTGAACATATTTCGAAGGCCGTAGACCATCAGGCAGCGGAGATACACGTGTCCAGCCAGCTTGAACTTCAAGCTGGCTGGACACTAGTTTTTAATTGATTTCTCGTAAACCCTTACACGTGACGCCATAAATCAAACGTTATTACCGTCACAACTTGCGTCACATTTTGTTAGTAGAGGAACCATATTCGAAAACGCTCCCGTTATCGAGATTCAGAAGTGCCAGCCAGAAGTTTTATACGTAAATTCAAGCTGGCTGGACACAGATTTTTGCATTTTTCTAATAAACCGCTGTACGTATCACGAAACTTTTAGCTCGATGCCCGTCACAAATTTATGTGACGCCCGTTGACATGCAAAAAGTCGTCAAAATCACTTCCGTTACCGAGATTGAGAGACCAGCGAAAAGTGGTTTTTCAAGCTGGCTGGACACGGTTTTGATCGATTATCTAAGATTCTGTAGCGTCACCTCTTCTGAGGTAAGGGTGGTTAGCCGTCACATAAAATGCCCTATTGACCTACTTAAATGTAAGCTATTTTGAAGATTTGTCCAGACAGCCTGAGCCACATTAAGAATCTGGTAAGCTAAAAGAATTTTTGCTTCATATGGCCACGTTTATGAGTTATAGGTTAATTAATTTTAAAATTTTATGGTTATTTCATAAGAAACATATAATTGAATTATTCCTCATACTTGACCTTTTTTGACTGCTTGGTCACGGATCCAATACAGAGTGACTTTTAAGCCAAAACGAATTTTATTGCTACGACAAATAAGACTGTTTTTTGTTCGATTTAAATTCCCACTTAATTTCCTCCGCATAGACAATATTCATTCAATGAATTTGACATTCGTTCGACGCTTAAGGGCGTGCACTCAATTTACGTCAAAGTTGTATGCACATTTTGTGGATTTTTCAGAACATAATTTTGAAGCGATGTGAGTAGAATTTGCAAAGAATTTATATATTCGAAGATTAATTCTTGATCCGCTATAGAGAAATATTTTAATTTACACTTATAGTTTTGTAAAGCGAGGAGAATCTTATGGCGCAGTTTTAGGAGCTATCTTTCAGAAGCGTGCAATGTCTATACGTGCATGAGATCACATAGACATGTGTGTCTAACAACAATACAGCGAAAAAAGTATTTTTTGGTACTTCGATGATGCACGCTCTTAAACTCATTCAAACTCAGACGCGTTAGAGAAACCAGTCCTAAATGGCGACAATTTTGTTTTTTTTGTTTACCACTTTTCAAATTGCATTTTATTATGTTAATCAATCATTGAAGTTATAATTGTGTTATGTTAATAGAGAGCGCATTTGCACCCAATAGAACAGAGTGCAATCGTGTAATATCAGTTGCGTTTAGTGCAAGTTTTCTCTTCAAAGTGCGGTTTAATGGCGATAATTTGTTAGATTGCCACTTTTAAAATTAGTTTTTATGAGTCAACCAATATTTGAAATTACAATTGTGATATCTTAATAGAGTGCGTAATTATGCACCCAATAGAACAGAGTACAGTCGTTTTATATCACAGTTGACTAGTGCAAGTTTTCTCTTCAAAGTGCGGTTTAATGTCGACAATTTGTTAGTTTGCTACTTTTATAATTAGATTTTATTAGACAATCAATCTTTGAAGTTATAATTGTGATATGTTAATAGATACTGTAAATACTTATGCACCCAATAGAACAGAGTACAGTCGTGTTATATCACAGTTGAGTTTAGTGCAAGTTTCTCTTCAAAATGCGGTTTATATTTGCAGGCGTTCAAGACAGCTAAAATAATGGTGGCACATATGAACAATATACACGAGGGCAAGAAGAATAAGGAACCTGACGGGGAACACCTTTGTGAGATCTGCGGGAAATCCTACAAGGTAAGATAACTACACGACAAATAACATTTGCACGTACGTATGCACGTATTAGTAGAGGATTAGAATAGGGTATTGTACACCATGAAAGACAAATCGGGAGTGGTCTCCCCTTGACTTTCTCGTACACCGGAAACGATTCAAAAGCTGATAGAATCCTTATATTTTGATGTCATACTTGCATGTTGAATTTCGGTCACCCATCAGAGTACCGACCGCGCACTTGGTTGCTTAACTTTCGTGATCGACAACTCAAAAGTTGATAGAAACATATTTTGATGAAATACGTGCATGTTAAATTTGTTTGCAATATGTTAAAGCATACTCGAGTTATCGTGCTAACGCACAGACACACACACAGACATAATTCCAAAAAACGGTATTTTTGGACTCAGGGAGGTCCAAAACGTGTAAATCCGTCAAAATCTCGAGATCGAATTTTTTGACGATTACAAGACTTCCTCTGTACTATGTATACGAGAAAGTAAAAAGAAGGAATTTTGGATATTTTTTGACGAATAGTGATATTTCTAATATGTAAGAGTACGCATGTTTCTGTCTATAGACGGTGAAACGTCTCAAGGGGCACGTATGGGCGATGCATACGAACCGGTCGTCCAGTAAAAACTTCAAATGCAAACTTTGCCCCGCGACGTTCGCCTGGCAAACGTCGATATACAAACACATGAAGATGATGCATGACAACAAACGGAATAAGGTAAGGATCTTTCATCGGGGTGAACCACGAGAAATTATTTTGGGACTAATTTTAGTGCCAAGAAAAAAAAATCGGGAGTGGTCTCCCCATGACTTTCTCGTGTACCGGAAACAGCTCAAAAGTTGATAGAAACCTTATATTTTGATGTCATACATGCATGTTAAAGTGCATCCGAGTTTCGACCGCGCACTTGGTTGCTTAACTTTTGTGAACGACGACTCAAAACTTGATAGAAAATATTTTGATGTTTTTTTTTTTTATTTATTTGTTGATTACATTGCGAGTATACATACAATTTACAATGAGGCTGTTACTCTCAAGCCTCTAAGGCTTATCTGAAAAAAGCGAGACACTTATAAATAGTTATACATATTTAATGAGTTCCTTATTATTTAAGAATTTCTCTTTCATTTTAATCTTGTACTTGCCCCCCTCTTTATACAAGTTTTGAAGTTCATCTGGTAGATGAACTTCAAGTTTTGAAGTTCATCTGGTAGATCGTTAACGTACTTATGGATAAGATAATTTAACATTCTACATCCATAAAAGATGTTAGTTTTAGGCATGTTAAATTTGGTTGCAATAAGTTAAAGCATAATCGAGTTATCGTGATAACGCACAGACACACACAGACAATTCCAAAAACGGTATTTTTCTTAGACAAAGAATCCTGTAGACTGGGCATCCGCGTACACCCTGTAAGGGATAGACTGAGAGTTGACATGACAGTGACAGAAGTGACTGAAGTCAACGGAAGAGGCCAGGTTTTTAAAATATTACCCCATTAAATGTTTAGAATATTTTGATTTCCCTTATTTTGAAATGTTTGAAAAATGTGTGTACTCTCGAGTTCATCTCCCTTCTCATGACTGGATGGATGACAATAGGATTATTGAAGTGCGCCGTGCGTCGCGGTGGAGTGGTCTGTAAAGCTAGCTAGCACATTAAGCAGTCCGAGTTCAAATCGCTGGTAGTAGCAATCTCTCTAGCATCTCTCATATTATGGTCCGGACAATATAGGCTACATTATAACCGACTTTAATAATAGAAGGAGTCGATTTTTCCTTGTAAATTATTGATTTTAGACGATTTCATTTTTAGAAAAATGCACTGAAAAAAATCGACTTGCCTCAGGCGGGACTCGAACCCGCACCTTCCACAATCCGGGTATTATATTTACGCGTTTGTAACCGCAAAAATAAAATTATTCCATGATTTCATTTTTTTTAAGTTTTTACACAAACTCATGTTGTGGTTACTAAGCAACGAGAAAATAATTAGATTAATATTTTCTCGTTGCTTATAGCAACAACAATAAATGTTAAACACCATGGGGTAGGTAATGTTGCCTATCCCATGGTGTTTAACATTAGTTGTTTACGTAGTGAGATTTCAGTTTTTAAACTTAGTGTATTATTTTGATTATCCTCGTGGCGCCCACGAGTATAATCAAAGAAATAAACAATCATAAAAAGATATTAAAAAAAAATTAAAACCAAAAGATCAACGTCCAGACGCCATGGTATCCCGCCTAACACTCAATTCAAAGTATTTATTGGTTTATAGCGTGGTAAAACGTAAATACAAAGTATAATACGATTTTGGAGGTACTCCTTTTCATGGTGTGTATTTACAGCTCGACCAGCAGTACGTGCTTGAATATCCGTGAATGTAAATAAATAACGACAACGTTAATTCCAAGAATTTATTGGTTTTTATAGCGCGGTAAAACGTAAATGCCTAGTATGCTACGTTTTTGGCGATGTCCTTTTCATGGTATTTACAGATTGACCAGCAGTACGTGCTTGAATATCCATGAATATTGTGTCCTGGAAATCTGAAACATTAAGATAATTTAAATCTTTGTATTTACCCAACAAAAAGGACAGCTTCAAATTATATTACTGGTATCCCTAAAATGCTGTATAATCCAGAAAAATAAGAAATTTACATAATGACGCTCTGACAGTCAAATTATATAGCAATTGACAGCTACAACAAAACTACTAAATTTGGTCGGGTTTCTATGACAATAACAATATTTTCGTAAGCAAATTTTCATGATTTTTTCTAGTTTGAGATCATATATTATACGATTTAAATCTTAACTTTATTGTATAATACCAATAAAATACAAATTTAAAGTAGTTTTCATACTTACGAATAATAACTTATTTTCTCGCAATTTCGGTAGCTACGGCTTTTACAGCCGATTACACAACAATGCATTGTAACAATCACAAGCAGGATATAGTTTCCAACACTTGTACGTTATACACACTGATAACAACACTTTGTAAACACAAATATTTTGAATATTTACTATCACCAACAGTTTGTTATTTCGTTTCTTTGACACCAAATTTTTGTGTCAAAGAAACGAAAAGTGAAACTCTGACAAGGACAAAAAATATCATGAGTACTCTTTCACTCTTATGGGTATCTGAATACATCTATCTTTCTTACACTTAGCTGTCAAAATTCATGCCAAGTCTACAGGATTCTTTGTCTAAGGTATTTTTGGACTCAGGCAGGTCCAAAACGTGTAAATCTGTCAAAATCTCGAGGTCGAATTTTTTGACGATGACAAGACTTCCTCTATACTACGTATACGAGAAAGTAAAAATATATTAAATAAGTATAATTTCAAAAACATTATGAAAGTCCTCATTAAAATTTACCAATTTATATATTTTTTGGTATCCCTTTTTAATATGTTATCTCAATTTTTTGCTTATTTAGGCTCTATAGCGGTTTATAATACCATATTTTCTATTGGAAAGACAATTTTTGCGAAGTATTCTTTGCCAGTATAATACTTGTACAGATGAAATCATCTGAAATAGCTCTTAAGCTATAAAAATACAAGAACCAAATATTCCATGAAACATTTTCTGCAAAACAAAGGGACATCCGATCATTCTGTATTGGACCTATCAAAATACAGTTTTTTTTTATATCGAATTTAATTTCACAGTAAACTAGGATTCTAGGAGTTGTTAAATATTGTATAAAAATACCTGTGAATAGTTTTATGGGGAATGAAAATCGTATAAGTTAATTGCGAAAAAATGGTGGGTTCCCGTATTGGACTGTGCCTTTTTTAAGCTGTTTGTTTTCTCCACAGCAACCCCGCTTGCAAGTTAAAAAACAGGATTCCTACCCGGACATCGAAGCCGCTACCCGTATGCAATACTTCCAACAGAATTCGTTACAAAACATAGTTTTGGGTGCAGCCCCCGTTCCCCATGTGGTCTAAGATGAAGGGTGTGACTAGTTCGATTGTCGAACTAGTCACACTAGTTCGATCGTCGAACTATTCGTACTAGTTCAAACGTCGAACTAGTGAATTCATTTAACACGTTTAAAAACTGGAATTAACGCGTTTAAATCACCTTTCTAGATTAAAAGTTTTCGAAGACAAGTTTTCTTCTCTCTTTTTAAATTCATATGAAATCACAATGTTGCCATATTTAAAATGTATTATTATTTTTAAGTTTAAGTAGGTATCTACTCATAAGTGTAAGATGAATTATTTTTATATACACCCACTAAATAAATAAATATTTAAATTGTAATTTTTCGTTTTATTTAATAAGACTACATAAATATAATCATGCTTGTTAAATGGTCTAAGATCATTCACATAACCCCAAAAGGGATTAGCCCCCCATCCACTAGAGTTTATTCCGTATGACTTATTTTAATAGATTTATTATTTCTGACGTTTATAGATTGGCAATGAATCAACTATAGTGAGAACAAAAATACACCGATGTGTGAGTAATGCGCATGTGTGCATGAAAAGTAGTACTGCAGTCTGACAGTTGCTGTCTTTTCTACGTGACTGACAGGCCTCCTTAGGCCCCCTGCGTGTACGTGAAATGGTCTCGTCTATCTATCTCGCTCTAATATACGCGTTAGTATGCTCTTTCTCTTTTACATTGCCGATCTACAGTTTCCTATATCTATGCTTATCTTCATGGATAAACTGTAGAGAATCATCATAGGGATAAATAAAACCGTTGAGGTCACTAACTAATTTCATCTCCACATGCTTTCCTGCTACTTTCTATGTAACTAAGTCAAGGTTTTCGCGACGGAAGGAACAAAAAGATTTTAACACCGTCGTTCTTTCGCGCTTTGCCATCCACTAGAATTCCTTGTAGATTGGACTTTCCGGCAGGAATAATAATAATAATGACATAATAATAACTCTTTATTTTGTTCTCTCACACAGTAATCATTACATAGCTTCTTATAGTAAATATAACAGTCCATGTAGACAATGTGAGAGACTGGTGTCTGTACTAGGGTGCCCTGTATGACAGATTACCAGCCTCTCCACATCCGAACCAGGCGACATTATTCTTACGGTGTCACAAATGTGAGCTATAAACAAAACTTGAATAATATAAACAAGGTTTTCTTTAAGTATTAATCTATAAATAAGGTTTGCGTGTAGATGTGTGTGTGTGTTTATATACGTGTCCATGTAGTATGTGTGTACCTAAGTTGGTATGTTTTAGGGAACAACTGTTAAGAATTTTTCTGTTGCGTCATAGTCTAATGATTTTAACCAAGCAATAGTAATTCTCTTACAATGGTATTTAGTAATAAACGCTAGCGGATGGGGGGCTATTGAGCAGAGCCTGACGCTATGCAGACAGCAACGTTGATCACCGTATTGCGGCAACTTGAAACTAACTGCTTACATGTTAACTTAACTGCGTAGACATTGCAACTCTATTATTGGCTGCGCTATTATTACGTTAATATTCTATTGGCCGGAATACAAAGTAGGCGGGGCTGGCTGCAGGGCAGCCGTTTAACACATTCAATACCTGCTTGTTATTAATAAAGTTGCTCTTTTCATAATTGTGTTATTAGAATTTATAGAAATGCTCAGTTAAAGAGGCCAGTTTCCACATTTAGAAAGAAAGCAAAAAAGTCAAAATATCCGCCGAAGTTGTCGAGGAGCAAATTATTTCAATTACTTTTGACACTAATTTGTCACATAACACAACACTACGCCGCTCTAGCGCCGCGCGATCTTCCCGCTGGCTTCGAGGCCGTGGCCTAATCCATAACTTCCAACAGCGACTTCAACTTTGAGCGGCCGTACGCTTCAAAAACAATGTCTATGTGGTTGAAGTTATTACTCCGCTTCTTCACGTAACCGTATCCCCGGAACCTTCTTCTGCACGACCTCCCATTGGTCGACATGATTTGCACTAAAATTACTGTAACAAGAAATAAATCTTTACACCCAATTTATTTGGCGTCGGTGCAGTGCCTTCACTAAATTTAAAAGCAAGTCTGGGAGTCACAATAAGGGAAGACAACTTATTTGACCCCAAGAAACCTTTGTTTTCGTTTCCCACCTGTCTCTGTCCTCTTGCCACAAGTAGATGATGTACCTACGTGTGTATGACGGAATAGACGGTCACGTGACACGTGCTCTCAGGGCCGGATTTAAAGGTCTGGAGGCCTCGGGGCAACAATGGAGTGGAGGCCCCTTAGCCCCAAATTATTTTTCAAATAAAATGAACAATTTTTTTCAAGTAACCTTCTTTACGACCTTTAATCAACGAACAAAATAGAAAGATATTATTATTATTATTATTCATGTAATAATGTTTGTACAAAGTAAATAAAAACAGTAGGTAAAACGCGAAATAAAATATGAAAGGAAAAGTTGTTTACTGGTGTTTACTAGTCTGAATTTGAATTTTTTTTCCGAAGTCTCTATTGTCGGGGCCCCTCTTTTGTGGAGGCCCTGGGCTGTAGCCCCGCTTGCCCTCCCCTAAATCCGGCCCTGCGTGCTCTAGTGGTAAGAAAGAGTGAAATAGGAAATAAGAAGTTTCAAAATAAATTTTTATGTCTTCAATTTTTTAGAGGTTTGTTTAGATTCTTACTCGTAAGATAATTTTACTCGTAAGCTCGATGACGCTTGTCCATAGATTCCCCTCAATGCTTCATGTCAAAAACAGCACAGTGGGCAGGGCATATTGCGAAGACTGACGACCGTTGGGGCGAAATGGTCCTCGAGTGGCGGCCGCGTACCGGAAGACGCAGCTTTGGTAGTAGCGTCCCGCAAGTTGGACCGACGATCTGGTAAAGGTCGCGGGAAGCCGCTGGATGCGGGCAGCGCAGGACCAATCGGGTTGGACGTCCTTGGTGGAGGCCTATGTCCAACAGTGGGCGTCTCTCGGCTGACATAACGATACATCATCATCATCATCAACAGCTCATATAATGTCCCCACCGAGGGTCTCGAGCCTACCCCACATTAGGGGCGATTAGGCGTTAGTCAACCACGCTGGCCAAGTGCGGGTTGGTCGACTTCACACACAACCTAAGAATTTCTTCATAGGTGTGTGCAGGTTTCCTCACGATGTTTTCCTTCACCGTAAAAGCGTCGATTATACATACATATGTATTCAAAATTTGAAAACACATTAGTACGTGGCGGGGATCGAACCAGTGCCTCCCGGGTGGGAGACGACGCTCTTACGCACTACGCCAACAACACTTTTTTGTAAGGATGATAGGTACATTACTTACAGAGAATTAAGAAAATTTTCCAGATGTACGCAGCTCGCATATCTATTGACGTTTACAACTGTGCGCCAATTTTTGTAGGCACATATTAAACCTAATGACTGATTAAGGGTAAGTTACTTAATCGCCTACAAGTGATACACCGATAACTTAGACGATTGTATCTAACGGTTTCTACACATCTAGGTCAGAACTACTTGAGCTGACTGTACTACGGGGAAAGACCAATGACGATGCTATAAAAATCTATATAAGTACCTACCTACTGTGATTTACGACTAATAAACCAACTGACAAAAAATGGTTACACTTTTGGTTTGTACTGCAATGAAGGCAGGGCCCGATCTAGCAATTTCGCCGCTCTGGGCATAATTATATTCGCGCGCTCTATTTCATGTATGTATGTCTGTAAAGCGTTACTCAGAAAGGGAACGTCCATTAACCATTTTTAAGCGATAATCTTCTTCTTTTAAATAAATGGCGATCGCGACAAAGATTACGCATTTCGCCAATGTCAAGTGAAAATGTAGGTACTCATAGTAACAGACAATTGTACGGTAGATTGAGTCTCGAACAAGAACTCGGGAGAAACTCCGAGGCGATAATCACGTGGGACCAACGTGTTTGATTGACAGACGATCCTCCCCCCAAAACCGGTTTAAGCCAATAAGGGCAGACTATGTCGCGGCGCCTTAAAACGTTAATATTCTATTGGCCGGAAAAAAAGTAGGCGGTGCTTGGTACAGAGCAGCCGCTTAAAGAATCTATATATATAAAAATGAATACTGACTGACTGACATACCAACGCACAGCCCTAACCGCTGGGTCTAGAGATTTCAAATTTGGCACGTAGGTTCCTTATGAGGTCTAGGGGTGCACTAAGAAAGGATTTTTGGAAATTCACCCTCTAAGGTGGTCAAAAGGGGGTGAAAAGTTTGTATAGAAAACTGACAGTTTTGAAGCTAAATCGATACAAATTGGTATATAGCTACTTAGTTAGAAATTAAGAATGACGTATTTCAGGATTTTTGAAAATTTAATCCCTAAAGGGGTAAAATAAGGGATGGAAGTTTGTATGAAAATCCGTCATTTTTAGAAGGTAGTTAGAAGAAATAATAAGAAAATTTAAATGCTGGCCGAAGTAACTATTCTACGCGGACGAAGTCGCGGGCAAAAGCTAGTATGCCTATAATTATTAAAAGATCTCGGCTTGTCTAGAACGAGTTATGTACTAGAACGCGTATTTACAGCGGCTCTCGCGGAATTGTACCAAAAATTAATAGGGAGGGAGGGAAGTCAGTTGTTGATGCATCGTAAGGAGGGCCGTTACGATGTGTCGACCTACACTTAGATTAGCCTCAAGCCTTTCTCCTTAGTTTCAGAAAACGTCTCCAGGCTCTCCGGCCCTATATATAGAGGGATAGGGAGAGAGAGATAGGGTATAGTCCAGTCAAATTAGACCAAAAAAGAAGAGTAAAGCTACCTAAATTCCCACCAATCTGAAAATCAGTAAGATTGTTAAAAATATGATTAAAAATAAAATTTGGAAGTTCTCCATCTTTCCCCTGTAAGGAAAAAAACAATTTGAGGTCAAAGGTCAAAAAATTAGTTTTTTGCGATTTTCAGCTAAACAGTAAATTTTATCATAAAAATATTTCAGACAAAAATTGTAGATCATAAAATTATCTACAAAAAATGTATCAATACTTTTTTCTCTACGAGCCACCCTTTTTGAGATATAACGATTCAAAAAGTTGTAATCATCATAATAAGCAAGCTATATTTTATTTTAGATAGCTTATACCTAATAAAGTTTTTTCAATTAGCATTTAAAAGCAGTCTTTGAGGGTATTCCTATTAACAACAAGTTAAATATTTTCGCAAGTGTGAAGTTGCTAAGGTAATTGCAACATAAGTGTTTGTAATTTAGCAACGAAGATCGATTTACCCATGAAGTTTTTATTAATGACTATATTTTATGATTTCAGCCATCCTAGCTACAAAAACAAGTGAAAGTCAAAATTTTATACCTACATGCTCTTGTTATACTGCAAATGCAAATGATATAGAAACTAAATGTATTGTTTTAAACTAACGTGGCCACTAATATAAAATTGTATGAAAACGGGATTTGTACCACGTACCTCGGTTTTGTTATTATTCCAATGCTTATTTGTAGTTGAGGTATTTGGTATGTGTCCAGTGTCCAAATCCCGTTTTCACACAATTTAACTGTAAATGTAGTCACATTTTGAGCCCATAGTGCTGGATGTGGCTTTATTTGTAACCAAGTGTTACCCAAGGGTGCCTTCAAATTAGTGCATTTTAATGCTGTGCTGCTGTTACAAGAAGTTGTTGAGCATGTGTATTATTATTGTTTATCGAGGAAGATACATTGTGTTTGTTTGTAAGCACAGCAAATAAGTAGAGAATTTTACATCAGCCTATAAATCAGATATGTTCATGTGTATAAAAACAAAAGAATTGTCCTCTCAGAATGGAGTGGAATGATAAAGTCGCAGGAAATTATGTCGAGATGACATTTAGGTAGTGGCCTCAATGGTTTTATTTATCCCTACGATGTTTCACAGTTTATCCATGAGGACAAGTCATACGAAATAAACGCTGGTGGATGGGGGGCTAAGAAAACAATTCTACGAATTGTTATATTGATCACTTATAATGCTGCACCATGAGACTAATTTGAAGATGCCCAAAGGTTCTGCTCAATCCCTCTTGTGGGATTATGAGAGTAATTGCATGTATTTACCTATGTACTTTTACTTAGAGTCTCAAATTAAAAGTTTCATACTAGAAAAATGCACGGAAAAAAATGGACTTTCCTCAGGCGGGGAAGTCGATTTTTTCAGTGCATTTTTCTAGTATTAATATTTACGCGTTTGTAAACGCAAAAATAAATTATTCCTTAAAAGTTTCATCTTTAGAATTTACCTTTTATGGTTGTGTGTATTAAGAATTTGAAATAAAATGCAGATATACTTACAGAATTAATAATTTATTTAGTAAATTACAGTAAAGATCCTAATTATTTTTTGTTTTTATTTGGCGGATTTCGACCCGCATTCCCGCCGCCTCTCGCCAATGGTGCTGGCCGGCCACGGTTACCGAAAGCTCCTCGGCCACTTCCACGACCTGTCCTCATATTCTGACCGCCTCCACGACCCTTGGAAACCTCACTACGACCTCTGGCTTTCACTTGTGTTTCTTCCTTCACCATATCTATAACTTCATCAGGTATTCGCAAATATTTTATCGTGCTACCTCGTATGTAACATTCTGGCATCCTCCAGAACTTGTCACCATCTCGAGATGTGCAAATTACTTCTCGTAAATTGATATTCATCCAATTATCACAACTTACTAAGTGTCCGTTGTAAGTTTCGCCGTTTTTTAATTCAACCAACATTGGATGGTTTTGTGCTGTCCGTAATAACGATAAGGGCAGCATTTTAGATTAAACTTATAAATATACAGTATCCAATAAAATCAAATTTCGATAGATGCGAAAACAAATAGCAACAAACAAACAATTTGTTTCGAGTATTTTTTGAGGTTATACGTTTGGGTACTTCTATATGGCACTACTTGATAAGTATTATTAAAGATGAATTTAAAAATTATTTGCTAAATAAATCATTTTAAATTAGCTGTCGGCTGCTACAATTTTTTATCTACATATTTAGGTTTTACATGTGAGAGTGAGTAAATTAAAATTTAATAATTCAGTAATAATATTGTTGAAGGAAAGTTGACCTAAAAAGTGTCTATTACTCATGGGATTATTCTTTCCATCATAACATTACTATTGTTTTCAAAATGGCCTCTACTTTTTTCATGACATTGACATTGACATTATGGCAAAATTGTAAAAAACAATCCAATCCCCCAAAAAAACGCATTCGCCAAACTCTCGAAAACTTTCAAATAGTTTATTTACTTGTTAAAAGCAATAAATTCTAACCAACACTGCTTAATTGAATACTTTCATACACTTTAATGGTAAGTAAAATTGGTGCGAAAGGGATATAATAAGACTGTTTTTTAACTGAAACCAATTAACAAAACCGCATGTTTGCAATTGTTGATTTACCCGGTAAACTATCCTATTTCACTATTACGATATAATCGTTATACGATTACACAGTTAGAACAGTCTTTACATGTTTATTGTAAGTAATTATGTTTGGAAATACATAAAATATTTTGAGAATTTCTGATTATGGATTGAATACCAAATTTTTGCAGATTTTATGCCAAGATGCCTCAAGCTAGACGCAAGGTACCATTCAGTGGTAAAGCAAAGAGGCAACAGTTGCAAGAAAAAAAGAAGAAAACTCTTTTGTTATCCAGTGAGTATTTTTTTATGAATAGGTACCTTAAGTATAACAGGTAAATCTATGAAATTAAATTACTCAAGCATTAGTCTTAAATTCTTTATTATCTTCAGTTTTAATAGAAAAATCTCCATAATAATGGTGGTTTTACCTTATATTACATCCTTGCTTCCCATTAGTATAATTATAGGACGGCAACAGAATATTTTATTAAAGATTTGTACTTTTTTCCTGTTATTTCTTTGAGTGGCACCACTAAAATTGAGTTGAGTGGCAGGGCCCTCCGCGGGTAGTATGAAAATTGCAATTAATAGGCAGACATAATTTGTGAAAGTAATATTAGTGAAAGATAACTAGTAGTATTTGTTAAATATATATTTGGAGAACTTACAATTTGTTTTATTATTTTACATAATTAACATTGCACACTGACATGACTTAATCAACAACTCGCTGCCTAGCAACCAGTAATAAGGCTATATGCCTTCACACCCCCACTACTTTGATGAGCCCTAGGCGATTGCACAAAGTTTCCAAACGGGGCTTGAACAGTGGTTTTGTAAATATGTCAGCCAGTTGAAATTCCGCTGAAATCTGCTTCACTGTTAGCTCTTTATTTGTCACACATTCTCTAACGAAGAAATGTCTTAATTTGATGTGCTTGGTTCTGTTGTGAAACTCATGTGGTGGATTATAGGTCAGTTTCACAGCACTCTCATTATCGACATGAAGAATGGGTGGAGTTTTCAACTCAGTCAATTCCATCATTATTTTCCTTAGCCAAATAATTTCCCTTGCGGTTTCACTTGCAGCCATTAGTTCCGCTTCAGTGGTTGAAATCGCAACTGTGGTTTGCTTTTGGCTCTTCCACAATATTGGACCAGAATATATACAAATCATTCCTGTCGTAGAATGACCAGTAGACGCTCCACCAAGATCAGCGTCACTGTAGCACTCCAGTGTGTCATTACCCTTAGTAAATATAAGTCCATGATCAATGGTTCCTCTAAGATATCTCAAGATACGTTTTACTCTTTGGATATCGGATGGCGATGGATTTTCCAAGGTGCGTGACGCAACGCTAACTGCGTATGCAATATCTGGCCTCGTGGCTACTACTAGGTAAGCCAATGCTCCAACTGCTTGTCGATAGGGAAAGTTAGTACTATTGCCATTGTCTTCCTGTGAAAGTAATATTAGTGAAAGATAACTAGTAGTATTTGTTAAATATATATTTGGAGAACTTACAATTTGTTTTATTATTTTACATAATTAACAACTGACATGACTTAATCAACAACTCGCTGCCTAGCAACCAGTAATAAGGCTATATGCCTTCACATAATTTCATTATATTATGCCTAATTCAGAGCACTTACTTATTGTCAGTCCGCGACCTTGAGCGCTAGCGAGCGGTCGCACCTTTGCCCGTGCGCATATCCGTGTTCTTTGCAATGTCGTCTACATTGAAGTGTTCGTCTTGTAATATTGTTATTTGTGAACTTCTTGCATTCATCCAAAACAAACAGGATGTCATGGACGAGAAGTCCCTAGTGACTTTGTGCTTATCGAGTTTTTCGAGTGAAGATATTGATGAGGCTAAGACTTTGTTGTTTACCGCCGTTTCCCAACGTAAAATAACAAGGAAAAAAACATCGAAGTCTTATAAAGACCTTTATGACGTTATTACCGTCTTTAAGGAGACAAACCCAGATGATCTTCCAGTATTCGTGGCCAAGGAACTACAAAAACTTCCACCATTAACCTTTGACCACATAGATGCGTCGAGGCTGCTGAAAGACTTGATAGTGCTAAAGAGTGAATTACAAACAGTAAAAGACAATTACATCACTCATCAACAACTGCAAGATGTAAAAGCTGAAATAATAAACCTAAAACATGCATCAATCATCACCGAGCCTGATTATTTTATCAATAAGAAAAGGGGCGGTGGTTGTCAAAATAGTTACTGTTTGGACAGCGGTCCGCTTGGGCTACCACACATATCACAATCGCAAAAACAGAGCGAACCAGTCATCATAAGCCAGAATAGCCCGTCTCGCTCGCACTCGTGCGCGCTGCTTCGGTCGTCGCCTTCAAGTGATAAGAACAGTACCGTTGTTCCGGTGTGCGATATCAACGTTAGATCTTCTGGCGTAAGCAATATGGTTCAATTTTCTACACCGGAGACTACGACATCGAAAACCCTTGCAGACATTGTGGCGACTGACGGAGAATGGAATTCGAAAGAAAAGCCTACAGAGGATTGGATTCTCGTTCAGCGCAAACGAACAAGAAACCGGTTTGTTAGTAGTCAAGGCAAAGCTGATAATGACCCGTCGGAAAAGTTTAAGGCGGCTGATATAAACATTCCTCTGCTTATAAACAATGTAGATAAGAACACAACAGAAAAGGATATCACTGAGTATATCAGCAATAAAACCCAGGTTCATGTGAACTTGCGAATACTGAACTGGAAAGAGTCTAAACCTTTTAACGCCTTCATTGTTTATGTTCCCAAAAATAAATTATCTTTATTTTTAAATGACAGCCTGTGGCCTGAGGGTGTGACCTTTCGTCGTTTCTATAAGAAGAATCGCTCACTTCTAGGTAATGGAACCGAAAATAACAAACAGTCTTAATGGATTCCAGATATAACAAGTTTATAACTTTCAACTGCAGGTCTCTGATAAGATCTATGGACTGTATTCGATCTTTGTGTAGGACAGCAGACATAGTAGCCCTACAAGAGACGTGTTTGTTACCGCACGATATCCCTCTGCTGGGTACCGTGGATAAGGATTTCGATTATGTTGGAAAATCTGCTGTGGATACGTCGGCGGGTGTATTGCGTGGGCGTCCTTACGGGGGTGTCGCTATTTTGTGGCGAAAAAACATTTTTGATTCAGTAACAACAGTGCAGTGCTACAGTGACCGTATTGTTGCAATTAGGATTACCCTGGGTCAGTGTTCTTTTCTAGTGTTCTCTGTTTACATGCCTACGGATGAACCAATGCATTTAGTGGAATTTACACATTGCTTGGGTGAGTTAAATGCAATTATTGATAGTTGCGATATCGAATATGCTTATCTTCTCGGTGATTTCAATGCTCACCCGGGTAGGCGGTTTGGAAATGAACTGCTTGATTTTTGTTCAGTTCAGGATTGGGTCTGCGCTGATTTTGAAGTACTTGGTTTGTCTTCGGGATCATACACTTATGTCAGTGACAGTCACGGAACCAATAGCTGGCTTGATCATTGTATAATAACTCAGGGTACTAGACATACAGTTGTGAATGTATCAATTAATTACAATGTGTTTTGGTCTGACCACTTTCCGTTGGAATTACAATGTAACTTGAATATGATAAGATCTAAACATGTGTTATCTGATAACTGTAATAAAAATAATGCTAATAAAATTATATGGGGTGAAAGAGATGCATCTCAAATATCATTATACACACAATATTGTAATGAGAAACTAAAACGAGTTAACTTCCCCGAGGTTTGTAATGATTGTGGCAATACAATGTGTAATGATCCTAACCACAAAAAGGTCTTGTTGGATATGTATAATGAAATTGTCAATACTCTTACCGAGGCTTCTATTTATAGTACTAAAAGGAAATCGTCTAATGATAATAATAAGAAATACAAATGCGGCTGGAATAAACATGTAAAGACAGCCCATAGCGAGGCTCGTTTTTGGTTTAAGTATTGGGTACTTTATAATAAGCCTCGAGCTGGTTTTGTGTATGACAAAATGTGCGAATCAAAAAAGAACTTTAAGGCTAGGCTTAAGTGGTGTCAAACAAATAAACAGCAGATTAAGTTGGACATTCTAGCTATGCATCACGCAAATAAAGATTTTTCAAATTTTTGGAAACTCACAAAAAGGCTTAACACTAAACCTAGTATTCCAGCAAATGTGGAGGGGCTCAGAGAGCCCTCACATATAGCTGAAATGTTCAAAGAACATTTTAAAGTGCAGTCGCCCTTAGGGACAACTTCTACTAATAATAATAATTATGCTACCTGTTCTGGTGTACACTGTCTTAGTGAAAAACCAGCTGTAATTACGGCAAAGGATATTCAACTTGTATTAGAAAAAATGACACGGGGCAAATCTCCTGGGCACGATCACTTAAGTATTGAACATCTGCAATATGCTGGTGCACACCTGCCTCGAGTCCTGGCCTTATTCTTTTCTCTTTGCCTTAGTCACGGATATTTACCAGATAGCATGTTAAAAACGGTAGTGGTTCCTATTGTCAAAAATAAGACTGGCGATACTAGTGACAAGTCTAATTACAGACCAATATCATTGGCAACCATAGTAGCTAAGGTGCTGGACAGGCTGCTTGATCAGCAGCTGGGCGCTCATATTAAACTTCATGATGCACAGTTTGGCTTTAGACCGGGTCTGTCTACTGAAGCTGCTGTCCTGTGCCTCAAGCAGACTGTCCAGTACTACACCGATAGGAATACGCCTGTATATGCTGTATTTTTGGACATGTCCAAAGCTTTTGATTTAGTTCAATATGATATACTCTGGAAAAAGCTCTATAATGATACCAGTGTTCCACATGAGTATATTTCCATCTTGAAATACTGGTATGCTAATCAAAAGAATTATGTTAAGTGGTCTGGAGGGTTTTCAAATATGTACAGCTTAGAATGTGGTGTACGGCAGGGGGGAATAACCTCACCAACCCTTTTTAATCTGTACATAGACAAACTGATTGATGAGCTTAGCGGCGCCGGAGTCGGCTGTTCTGTCGACGGTACCTTTGTCAACAATATAAGTTACGCTGACGATATGGTGCTACTGTGCCCATCAATCAGAGCTCTCAACAAACTTATAGGCATCTGTGAGCGGTTCGCTGAGGCTCATGGTCTTAGGTACAACACAACAAAAAGTGTGCTCATTGTGTTTAAGGCTGGTAACAAGTCATACAAAGTTCCTCCTGTAATGCTCAATGGTGATCCGATTGGGCAACTACATAACTTTAAGTACCTGGGGCATTGGGTCACGGAGTCACTGAGGGACGATATGGACATGGAACGGGAGCGTAGGGCCCTGTGCATTCGAGCTAATATGCTTTCCCGCAGGTTTGCACGTTGTTCTAAACAAGCCAAAATCACGCTTTTTAAAACGTATTGTCACTCTATGTACACGTGCAGCCTGTGGATGAATTACACTCAGGGAGCATACAGGGCCCTGCGTACCCAATATAATAACGCCTTCAGGGCGCTGTTGGGGCTGCCACGATACTGTAGTGCTTCAGGGATGTTAGCCACAGCCGAAGTTGATAGCTTTTCTGCTATCATCAGAAAACGTATCGCATCCCTGATACAGCGAGTGCGGGGCAGCTCCAACAGCCTCCTGAGGACAGTCGCGGGGAGGTTGGACGTGGACAGTGCTATAATGCAGCACTGGACTCGCGTCCACCTAACTAAAGACACTACTATCACGTATAATCGATATGCGTGATATTAGTGTCTTGTTTCGTTTTAATTTTAATTGATTGATTTGAATAATTTAATAATTGATTATAATAGTTATTTTGAAAATTTTAATTAATTCGTTGTTTCATTATTTTAATTTATGTAATTGTTAAATATTATGCTGTTACTAACATAGTTTATAAGATTATTCTGTTACTAACACTATGGATTCCGGTCCGAAATAAATGATTTTTATTTTTATTTTATTTTATTTATTTATTTATTGTTATGTTACATCACTAATTACACTATATATTTTTTAGACAATCGTCCATTGCGAAAAATATTGTCTGTTGTTTCAATTTATAAAATTCAAGTCCGCACAAAAATGAAACATTTTCAGTCCCATCTGCGAAGCGCTGCCACGAGGCAGTACTGGCAGGGTCGCTATGCAATGTGGGGACCGGGAGTAATGTAAAGAAACGACAAGTGTTCGTCCTGACGTCTAGTTTATTACTACCGATCTCAACACTATTTTTTTTTTTTTGTTATTCACAGTCAAAGTCAAGACTTCTTTATTCATTTAGGTACAATTTGTACACTTATGAAAGTCAATTTTGATGCCATCGGTTCAAGAGTCTACCAGGAGGCCTTGTTCTGAGAAGAACCGGCAAGAAACTCAAGTTTTATCCTCCCTTTACAGTTTTCATAGTACTGATTTGGAAAGAGTCATAATTCACATTGTCAAGTCTTTAATAATTAATCATAATAATATAGTAAAATATGCTGCATCATGGCAATCTGTTTTAATCAACAATAAGCCTTGCTTTTCTCTGATATAGCTGTAATGATTTATTTCGCAGTGAGCCTTGACAATTTACTGGAAGGCTTTCACTTTCTGTGGCAGAATCTATCTATGAGCGTAGGGACGCTATGTCTTTTTATTCTTGCCGCACCCACTGAGTTTTATAGCCAATGCATTCTTATGGCCAGATAGTCTTTCTTGATATTTGATACTGTGGTTGGTGATCTCTTCATGATGGTGTTTATTTTTAAGTCATTGTAGATATATTTGTTGCTTAACACTAATTACAACTAATGCTTAGCCTAACTTATGCTTAGTCAGGAGAGGCGCGTCACACACTACAGGTGAATGAAAACATTGTGAGGAAACTTGCATACACCTTTGAACAATTAAACATATTCTTAGGTTGTGTCAGTGTGAGTGAAGTCGACCAATCCGTACTTGGCCAGCATGGTTGACTAAGACCTACCCCCCAATGTGGGGTAGATTCGAGTCCCTTGGTGGGGTCATTTATGCGCTGTTCTGATGATTATGATGTGATATGATGAACTTAATACTAATTACAACATACCTTAGCCTAACTTAATGCTAAGCCAGGAGAGGCACATCATACACCACACTCCACTTTCACCAGAAAAATGTACTAATGTTTGACTATGGTCTTCTGTAAGGTAGTCCGCTGTGCCCTACCTCGACAACTTATTTAAATCTTGAACATCATTGTTGCAGCACCATCCGGATCAAATGCTTATGATGTGGTATCGGTCAACTATCAGCCCAACCGAGGTCGTAGGGGAGACTCCAACCGATATGCCTTGAAGTTTTACCGGGAGACCGATGAGGATATGAAAGTAAAGAAGGAACATGCACTGTGAGTTTATTTTTTTTTAATAGAATACTGGACAAAGAGTAATTGACAACTCGTCACGCGTCGGTCAACGCGTCCACCCGGATTGTGGAAGGTGCGGGTTCGAGTCCCGCCTGAGGCAAGTCGATTTTTTTCAGTGCATTTTTCTAGTATTATATTTACGCGTTTGTAAACGCAAAAATAAAATTATTCCATAATTGACAACTGTTAAAAAAAACAAGTTATTTTGGAGTTTTGGTCATCTAAAACGCACCGGTTGATAATATTGCAGGCAGTTTGTGTGATTATAGTTACGGATGAGACTGAGAACGGTGTTTTTTAAAAAAAAATCCAAATAAGTATACATATTTAATTTTTTTCCGGAGCAGTTCAAATGGCTTCACGATATTTTTTTTAAGATTCGTAAAAATATCCGTGCGCCAAATTTTCCTTTAAGCATGCGTCTGCCGTGACGTCATCGTCCTCTCGCTCGCTCGAGGGTCGTATGGAAAGGAGGTGTCGCGCGCGTAATATCTATATATGTATATTCGAGACTGTGTTATAGTTATAGATGACGGACACTTTTAATATCATAATAATTTTGGATATGATTAAAAATACTAAAACGGATTTGAATAGTCTATGTGGAGTTTAAACTGGTATAATTTTCAAAAATTGACATTGTTTTGTTTACTTACCTAGGCAGTCTCTCAACCCTGTACCAGAAAAGGAGCTGGAGGTGGATCCTTTATCATAATAATTTTGGATATGATTAAAAATACCAAAACGGATTTGAATAGTCTATGTGGAGTTTAAACTGGTATAATTTTCAAAAATTGACATTGTTTTGTTTACTTACCTAGGCAGTCTCTCAACCCTGTACCAGAAAAGGAGCTGGAGGTGGATCCTTTATCATAATAATTTTGGATATGATTAAAAATACCAAAACGGATTTGAATAGTCTATGTGGAGTTTAAACTGGTATAATTTTCAAAAATTGACATTGTTTTGTTTACTTACCTAGGCAGTCTCTCAACCCTGTACCAGAAAAGGAGCTGGAGGTGGATCCTTCAGATTTCTTCCCTTCAGACTTGACGTTTCCCAAACGACCACCGTGGGATTTCAAAATGACTCCGGCTCAACTGGACGCTCAAGAACAGCGGTATTTTAAGGTAATTATAATTAAGAATTAGTATGAGGTTGTATCAGCTTAGATTCTAAACGTTGTGCCAGTCTTTACAGGGTGTAAAAAGACCTTTGACGAAGCCGGAGTCTACGCAGTCTATACATTAAAACAAGAAACATACAAAAAATCTGGAGGGCTCTCTCCTTGACTTTCTCGTATACCGGAAACGACTCAAATGTTGACAGAAACCTTATATTTTGATGTCATACATGCATGTTAAATTTGGTTGCAATAAGTTGAAGCATACTTGAATTATCGTGCTAACGCACAGACACACACACAAAAACATAATTCAGGGAGGTCCAAAATGTGTAAATCCGTCAAAATCTCGAGGTCGAATTTTTTGACAATTACAGCCCGGATAGCGAAAGGTCGCGGGTTCAAGTCCCGTCTCAGCACTTATCCATGACAGGATTTTTTTCCATGTTTTTCGATTCTATTTAATTTGGTATCAATTTCAATCATGATTACAACACTTCCACTATGTATACGATAAACTAAAAAATATTACTGGGAAACTATTTTTTTTTTTTTTGTGTTAAAAGTACTTCAATAAATACCGCGCAATGTTAAGCAAGCGCGCAAGTTGCAAGTAATTTACCAGACGGTCGACAAGTTCACAATGTAGGTATTAACATGTCGCTACAAAACACCTAGCGCCAAACTTCTAGTTCGCTCTGAAATTTTCTGCTTCGTTCGCACAGCCGTATCACCTACCAACAAGGTTCAATTTCGTACTGCTCAGGTAATATTATTTTGTAAGTATGCAACTATGAAAGTGAGGCAGATTTTTACCCCACATAACTAACATTACGTTACAAAAAGTCACTATGTTAGTGTACCATTGCATGGTCCTTCGAGCCGGATATACTTATTATTTTTTTCTTTCTAGGATTACGTGGACCAATTACAGAAGACCGAACACTGGAAAGACATTTCCTACTTCGAGTTGAACTTGGAAACGTGGCGTCAGTTATGGCGCGTGCTAGAAATGTGTGATGTGTTGTTGCTGATCGTCGACGTAAGATATGCCGTAAGTATCTTTGGAGTTGACGAACTTGAGACACACTGAAATGACTGCATCAATTGATAATTAATTAATATAAAAAATAACTAGTTCACCCGGCAAATATTGTTCTGACATATAATTTGGCTACTGTTTGCTATGTCACACAATCAAGAAAGGGGGGCAGACTGGATGCGGTTCTGCGGTCGCGCTATTAGGGGCGCGAGTATACAGTATGTAAAAGACATGAACAGTCAAACAAGAACCATGTATTCTGCTCATCATCATAACATTTTTTTTCCTTTAGACTGTACCTGGGAAATTCATTGTTACGATTTTATTCAAGGTCAAAGTCATAAATTATTTTTCCATTTTTTTATGAAAACGTATTCTATACGTTATTTCTTAATTATTGTCCAAAGAAACATTATATTTTTTTTTAGTATTTCATAACAAAAAATGGCTTCAAAACGTTAGCGTTCAATGTAGCTCACTCGATGCGCACGGACACTAACGAACGGGCGGCCGTCTGTCAAAATTATCGCGATTTTGCGAGTTGCGTGCGAGTTGAGCCCTTTACATTGCGCGGTACAATTTGCAATTTTTTTTAACACCAAAAAATCATTTCCCAGCAATAATTTTTTTGAAATATGTCTTATTTTGATGTATAGAATACATGGTTCTCGTTTGACTGTTCATGTCTTTTACACCCAGTATGAAATAATCTTTAATTTCATTTAATTTTAATTCAATAATGAGACCGGTGCAAAATGCAACTTTTATCGATTCACCTGTTTATACCTGGTAACCCGAGAGTTGTGACCGGAAAAGAATAGGCAACCTAACGTTTGCATATTCTATGGGCTTCATACTTTCGATTGGTATAGAATTTGTCTAATAATCAAACCGGTGAAATGATTAAATTTTGATTTTTAAATTTTAATTAATCATACCCTGGACTGAAATTTTTAGGCAACTCATTTGCAATATATTTATATATTAAATTAAATATAAAATACGTATCATCAAATAAACATCTCGATGAAGGTTGTTCTATATCAGGATCCTATACTAGCTAGTTCGTGATTTAAAGTTGGCACTCGCAGTTTAAAATTAACTCTTTGAGTTGAAATAAGGATTCCGTGATGTTAAAATAGTTAAAAGGATAAGAGATTATTTTAATCCAACATTATTTTATTATGATATTGAAGTAAGTCACAATCGACAGCTCAACAAACACATAGTCGTATTCTTTATGGACACACTCATAATAAGGTTGTATTTCTTAACGCGCAGAAAAGAATTACCTACTTTGTTCACTTGTTGAACAAATAACTATTTTAACACTATGACTTTCAAACCTACGGCACTAAGCAACAAAAAAGGCACCCTAAGGTATAATTTATCTGGTCCCCAGCGACAAAAAAGGCAGCCTAAGGTATAATTTATCTGGTCCCCAGCGACAAAAAAGGCACCCTAAGGTATAATTCATCTGGTCCCCAGGGCATGATGTTCCCTCCATCCCTGTACCACTACGTGGTGCAAGACCAGGGCAAAGACATGATCCTGGTGCTGAACAAGATAGATCTGGTACCGGCTTCCGTGGTGGCCGGCTGGAAGGAGTACTTAACTAACAAATGCCCAGGACTAAAAGTTGTATACTTCACGTCCTGCCCGGGGTACAATTTGAGGGGACAAACCAAGGATAAAGCCGGCAAGTATTTTTTCTACACTCCTGTTTTAATATTCGAATTAAGATGTCAAAGATATTTTTCTTTTCTAAAATAAACAAAGGAGAGTGCCCAAACCTGCCCACAATGCGCAATAAACAATTATACTTAAAAAATAATCTAAGGAATTATGGTTTCTTATTGTTTATTTTTTATATCAAAGCAGTGTGTTGTTAAAAAGTTATATTTTTTATTTTAATGCTGCACCGACTTCCTACTAAATAATATTTAGTAAATAATATTATTATTTACCCCTTTACTTGGAAGGCAAAAGAATTTATGTGTACACAGCCGCATGTTTAGTTAACTTTCATTAAAAAACGATCTTGTTTAAAATATTGGCCCAACAGCTATCCAATTTTTTTTTTGATACGCTGCTTCAAAGTGTTGGAACAATTTACCTCCGCCTATTCGGAATTATAATAACAATATTTCGTTTAAAAATCAACTAAGAAAATTTATTTTTGAATTACAAATTTAACATATCCAACAATCACTTTGAATTTAATTTTAATTTTGATTTAATGTTTTTTTTTTTTTTGTTATTGTGTTAGTTTAGTAATTGATATTGTAGGTCCATGTTGAAAGTAAAGTTTGTATGTATAATTATTTTTATATATTATTATTTAGTTCGTATCGTATTAATATTACATATTTATTCCATTGTCTTCTATTTATCTGTGTCCGTAGGTAGCGTCCTTTCTCTCTTTTTTATGGTCCCACTGAAAATCAGCGCCGAGGCATTTTAATGTCGCGGCATAAAGCTGAGTGGTGACCATTTAGTTTCATTTTTGCCATATTGATTTTATTTGTGTTTCTATGTGTATATTATGCTTTATTAATGCTTCTAATAAATATTGAAAACGATACGAAACGAGTTTAGCGGACTGTATTAAAGATATTAGATTCGCGTAAAAAGTGTGAACTCGCACCATGAAAATCAGACACTCACCTTGGATTGTGCTGCAGGTTAATCAGCTCCAGACAGGCTCAGGACGGTACAGGAACCCTGTGCTGGCCAAACTTAACAAGGACACCTTTTACCTGGCTGTCTAGTTACTCACTCCTCGGAAGTGCCCGCCTCACAGTTGAATTAGCACTTTTATTGTCGCGTATACAATATAGAAAGTTAGAACAATTAAAATTTCACTTGGAACTTTGGTAATCAAATCGAAAATAAAGGACGTTGCCGCGAAAGGCGCTAAACGTCAATACGAAAACGATAACTCAACGACAATGAATGTTTTGAACTTTTGAAGGTCGCAATGTTCACCTCTCAGTGTTGCCACTTGAATATTTAAAAATTATACCAAAACTGAACATTCCGCCCACCAAAATACACAGTATTTTAGCTACGATACACATATAAATAAAAATATATAAATACACAATAATAAATAAGACGATAATAACGATAAACTATTAATTATGGGTGATTGGCAGCGGACACAGCTTGACAATTGGTCTCCGGTACTCGCCAGATGCGGTTCTAACCGTGACAACCCTACAAATCCCATCAGGACCTGGATGTAGAGCCACAATGCGACCCATATTCCATTGCAACGGACTTGTTTGTTCGTTAATTATTAAAACTAACGTCCCTACGATAACATTAGCATGTGACTTCGTCCATTTTGCCCTCTGTTGCAGTGTGTGAATATATTCGTGCTGCCACCTACGCCAAAAGTCTTGGTGAAGCTTCTGGATTAATTTCCACTTATGTAAAACACTAATCTTCTGATCGACAAAATTTTCCTCTGGAAGAAACGACAAGGGTTCCAGAGTCAGGAAATGAGCGGGTGTTAATGCTGAAAAATCATTAGCATCGGAACTAAGTGGAGTAAGGGGACGCGAGTTTAACATGGACTCTATTTGAGTCAGCACGGTATAAAACTCCTCAAACGTCAACCTCTGACTCCCGATAACACGAGCTAGGTGAGTTTTGAAGGATTTTATCCCTGCTTCAGCAAGTCCATTGAAGTGTGGACTTCCAGGAGGGTTGAACGAAAATTGCAACTCCTCTGACTCAGCAGCCCTCTGCATCAGAGACCCTAGATAGTTGCTGGCACCGACAAAGTTGCGCCCTTGGTCCGATACGATATTAGAGCACCGACCACGACGCGCGATAAAGCGCTTTAGTGCTGCCAAGAAAGCCTCGGTAGACAACTCCGAAGCGAGTTCCACATGCACAGCCTTCGTGCATGTACAAACGAATACACAGATATACGACTTAAAAGTCTTTACTCCACGGCCACGGCCTAAAGCGATATCGAAAGGGCCACCATAATCAATGGCTACACTCGAAAAAGGTTTAATTTTATTTACCCGATAAGCAGGTAGATTCCCCATTAATGGAACAGGAGCAGGTTTTGGACTGGCCCGAAAACATTTTAGACATCTCGCAATCACAGATCGGATGGCTCTTTTCGGCGAAAGAATCCAAAAACTTTGCGCTAGAATATTTTGGAGTGTTTGAGCACCAGGGTGCGTTAATTTATTATGATACTCTTCGATGATTAGAGTAGTGAGGCGATGAGTTCGCGGCAACAACAGGGGATGCCTGACATCGAAATCTGCGTCAGCGTGAGCCAAACGACCGCCCACCCTCAAAAGACCCGCATCATCGAGAAAGAGTGACAATTTGCGCATGTTCTTCGACAGGTCATTGGGGAGTCCCTTCTTCAGAAAATCAATTTCCGGCGAAAAGACACTCTGCTGTGCATGTTTTATTAAGAACATGAAGGATTTTTTAATTTCAAAATTTTGTAAATGACCGGTGATTTTACTCTCGGCTAATGAATGTCTGGAGTTTGCGATAAACCGAAAAATATACGACATGACATGCTTGATAGTAGAGAGTGACGAAAACCGGTTTAAAATTTCATCTACGAAAGATATTAGAAAAATGCACTGAAAAAAAATCGACTTGCCTCAGGCGGGACTCGAACCCGCACCTTCCACAATCCGGGTGGACGCGTTAACCCGGATTGTGGAAGGTGCGGGTTCGAGTCCCGCCTGAGGCAAGTCGATTTTTTTCAGTGCATTTTTCTAGTATTATATTTACGCGTTTGTAAACGCAAAAATAAAATTATTCCATTACGAAAGATATGTTCGGAGCTGTGAAGAGACTGTAGATTTTTCGCTCATCATCAGCTGCCTGATCGAAACACGACTCAGATTGTGGCCAAGACTCTTGAGGACCTGAAAGCCAAGTAGGTCCCGCCCACCATAGCTGGTTCTGGATTAAATCAGCAGGTAGTAAACCGCGAGAACCGCAATCTGCTGGATTTTCAGAGCCTGCGATATGATGCCAATTTTGTGGTGAGACTTTGTCCTGAATATCAGTGACCCTATTAGCCACAAACGTTTTTCACCTTGATGGACAGGAGCGGATCCATGTCAGAGCTACATTTGAATCCGACCAAGCATAAATTTTGTCGAAACTATTAAACTCCGTCAAGGCTTCCTTGAACGAAGTGATCAACTCCGATAGTAAAACGGCCGCCAACAACTCCAGTCGTGGTATTGAATGCTTACGAAGAGGGGCTACCTTTGATTTCGCACAACAAAGACGAACGACAATTGAACCATCACTACGAACGACACGACAAAATATGACAGCACAATAGCCCTTCTCCGAAGCATCACAAAACCCGTGAAGCTGTAACGACACGAAATGATCAATCATTCTGCGAGGAATCGATAACGTACTCAACATCGACAGTTGACATTTAAACTTACGCCACTCTTGTTCGATAGTTGTTGGAACATCACTATCCCAATCAACTCCAGTCACCCACAACCGCTGTATCAAATACTTAGCGAGAAACACTACTGGCGATAAAAGACCTAACGGGTCAAAAATTTTAGCGATATCCGACAAAATAGATCGCTTAGTACAGCGATAATCACTACACGAAGTGTTAAAGGTGAACGTGTCATCTTTTGGAAGCCACGAAAGACCCAAGATTTTTAACGATAAATCATTAACGTTATCGAAATTACGAAACTGTTCTGAATATAAATCAGTATCCGACAAACTATCCAAAAACTCTGGGTTGTTAGAAGTCCATTTACGTAAATGAAGACACGCAGACGACAAAATTTCTACTATCTCCTTACGAATGAGCGAAGCTTTTTCTACCGAATCGGTACCCGAGACCACATCGTCCACATAGGTATCTCTGGCCAAGACTGCAGCACCATGAGCACGAGCAGAACTTTCATGAGCTAACCTCTTGATACACCAAAGTGCCTGATAAGGAGCGCAAGATACACCATGCGATACAGTAAGCAATCGATAGTCTTTTACAGAATCCTTAGGGGACGAACGCCATAAAATTCGTTGGTAGTCACAGTCTTGAGGAGACACGAGGAACTGCCTGTACATTTGTTTGATGTCTGCAGTAAACACAACTGCATGCCAGCGAAATCTAACTAATAAATCAAAAATACTTTTTTGTAACTTAGGGCCTGGCAGCAGTGAGCTATTCAGGGACATCCCTGCAGCATCTTTAGCGCTGGCATCAAATACGGTACGCAGAGGAGTAGTGACAGAGTCTGGTCGCAGTACGCCATGATGTGGGATGTAATAAAAGTGGCCACAAGACGACGAAGGTGGTTCAACTTCTTCCATATGTCCACATTCAAGATAGTCAGTCATAAAATTTAGATAAAGTTGTCGAAACTGAGGATTTAAATTGAATTTCCTCTCCAAATTTAACAAACGCTTGAAAGCAATTTCACGAGAATTCGAAAACTGGGGCTTCTCATGAGGGTCAGAAGTACGATAATATGAAGCCTCTGTATAGGTTTCACACAACAATTCTGATTTAGAAAGAACGACAGATTTAGGAGGGCTTACATTTTCCAACTCCCAGAACTGCTTAATACTCTTGTCCAAGGACGAGTTCGAAACGAAAAGGCAGCTCTTGGTCGCAACGCAGGACTTTTGACATGACCGAAAACGAGAGCTGTCAATGTCAATGGCACATTCACCCATCACTATCCAGCCGAAAATAGTGTGGATAGCAATGGGCCCTGACACACTTTTAACGAGGCCAGGAAGAAGTGCAGCAGCGAGAACATTGACGTTGAGCAACATATCAACACGTCCCGGTTTATGGAAAGTTGGGTCTGCAAGATCTAACTCTAAAATATGTCTCCAGGACTTAGTATCAATATTCCCAGAAGGCATATCTGAACAGATATTTGGCAAAACAAATGCCTGCAACGATAATTTATGTGACAAGTCACCATTTGTTGGAACAATGTCACAGTCAACCGATCCCATAGTGTTCGCTGAAACCTCACCAATACCGTTAACCGATAAACTATCACTCTTTATTTTAAGGCCCAGCTGTTGTGCACATGATAGTGTGATAAAATTGCAAGCACTTGCACTATCAAATAATATGCGAACAGGTTGTAACCTACCAAATTTATTTTTAACTAACACCATTGCCGTTGAGAACAGAACCTGTGAGTCACAGCCCGATACGGCTAATGTTGTGACTTTAGAAGGTAACTGCGAGGGTCCTGCATTACTCTCTGAGCTAAAGTGAAGTAAAGTGTGATGTCGATATTTACACTTGTTACAAAAATTGGTTGAAGTGCAATTTTTTATAGAGTGTGAAGGGTGAAAACAACCAATACAAAGTTTCTTTTCTTTAATAAAGTTAAACCTTTCGATGGGATTTCTAGACAAGAAGTCATGGCATTCATCTAAGGTGTGGTTAACAGCTGAACACACAACACATTTCTTTACAGGTGGCACGATAAACGATAATTTAGGCTTTGATGCTTGCGGCTTCATTACCGGCTTGACACTAACATAACTTGACCTAATACCTGAATTTTCTAAAGCTTGACTACGTTTTTCTATGAAATTACACAAATCTATAAAACTAGGTATTTCAAAATTAGAGTCAAGTTGCAATTCAAATGCCTCTTTAGTTGGAACATCCAATTTTGACCACAATAAATAAAAAAGCATAAAATTTTTATCAGGTAATTCATATTTTGATAAAATATCCAAATTTTCCTTAAATGTTCGATAAATTTTATATAATTCTGAACTACTTTTTGATTTCACTGATTCACAATTTAACAATTTTTCATAGAATATATTTGCAATTATTCTTTTCTTTTCGAAATGCTGTTTTAAAGTATTATAAGCAAGTATATAATTATCGTTGGAGAGTGGATAGCACTTTATCAAGTCTAAAGCATTCCCCTGAACATTTGATAACAAATAATGTAATTTCTCCACTGCAGGAATATCTTTCTTGTGAATCAGCGAATCAAAGAGCTGTATAAACGACACCCAATTTTCAATTTTGCCATCAAATGGTTTAATGACAATCCTTGGTAATTTAATTGAACTACTACCTGTTAATTCAGGCTTTTTCTCGACAAGATCTTTATTTGAAAGGCGACATTTTATGGACTTGACTTCATGCTCAAACTGTACAGAAATCTTTAACTCACATTGCCTATCTGAATTCGAAAGCGATGATATTAATTCGATTTGCGCTTTATGAAAATCTTCTTCGATGGACTTAATGTCCTCCAAAGAATACCCCATTAGATCGGAATCCCTAATCATTTCCAATCGGGCGAAAGCATAATCACGCGCGATACGATTTTTGTCAGCCGAATCGGACATTAAAGCGCTGGTTTCCATCATTTTCAAACAAAAAACGAACAAACAAAATCAAAATAAAACTTAAAAGTTGTAAACAAACGAAAGTTAGAAATTGTAAAGTCAAACTGACAGATTAAAAAAAAAAATACTAGTGTTGTGCTGTGACAATTGAATCCGAAAACTAATCCAATTGCCAATGCTACCAACCGACCGATAATCAATTGTCGTTACTACACTAGCCGTTACCAACAAAACCGAAACTATTTTAAATATACCCACGAAAAATGTAATAAAAATATTATAAAATATTAATATAATGACGAAACAAACTCGTAAAATATATTACAAAATTCCAAGTAAAATGCCGTAGATCGCCTTACAGCAATATTCGGCTCGAAGACCAATGAAAACGATACGAAACGAGTTTAGCGGACTGTATTAAAGATATTAGATTCGCGTAAAAAGTGTGAACTCGCACCATGAAAATCAGACACTCACCTTGGATTGTGCTGCAGGTTAATCAGCTCCAGACAGGCTCAGGACGGTACAGGAACCCTGTGCTGGCCAAACTTAACAAGGACACCTTTTACCTGGCTGTCTAGTTACTCACTCCTCGGAAGTGCCCGCCTCACAGTTGAATTAGCACTTTTATTGTCGCGTATACAATATAGAAAGTTAGAACAATTAAAATTTCACTTGGAACTCTGGTAATCAAATCGAAAGTAAAGGACTGGTATCATCTCGCAAAACGAACTTTTAAATACAAAATTCAAGAAAAAGAAAACTGAAGGCGTCCTTTGCCTTCTCTTGAGTAGGGAGACTTTAAAAACAAAAAACTACAGCTGTCATTCTGTCAATTATTTGAATATATTGTAAGAGTAATGTAACCTCGAAATGACTAATAACAATTATATTTTCCCCACTTATATTATAGATTTTTCCCAGTCTTTGGCACTAATTTCATTAAAGCGTTTCTCTAATTTCTAATTTCATTTTAGCCCAAGTCCCATAGTAAATTGGGCATTCTCCTTTATTACGGAAATGTTTCAGACAGAATAATTGAGATAACTGACTCAATTTTACTATAAGTAAACACTTTCGCCAGTCTTGTTCGGAGCTCGCAGCAAAAAGCGTTTTTGCTTCGAGACTTTACAAAGCAAAAGAGCTCTTTTTGTGATGCAGAGGTGAAAATATTTTGATTATAATTTTTGGTAATTCTGTATCTGTAGTGCGGTATGTTTGCTTGACATCATTAGGTTGTCAAAAAAAAAATTGTGTGTGTCAGCTCCGACGCACGACTGGAGTTTACTCCGAGACAGGTGAGATGGCGCACCTGCTGTCATCCGTGTTTTGACAATTAGAAAGTTGCGCGACATAGGATGCGCACCAAAAATGTAACGAGGTCATTCATCGATAGATTTTACTCCTCACATTTTTCTCATACCGGGCCCCTTAATGACATTTCGATTCATCCAAGTGCTATACCCTATTGATCGAGCCCTACCAAATGACATTTGACCATTTTCAAGGCCGAAATGTGGCAACACTGGAAGTTATGGCTGGTTTCAGGTTTTCCAGTGTTTGGTCTCGTGGCGCTCTCCGGTGGGAGCTACGGGGATAGTAAAAACTGCAAATAGCAAATCGATTCATAAGGAGTAAACTCCAAAACTTATCAAGCGTCCCCCTTTAGGTCTCCAAGTGCGTCGCCGCAAAGGCCGCCAGCAGATGTGCGTGGAAGGAGCCACGAAGATCTTGGAAGCTTGCAGGGACATCGTGGACGGGGAAGTAAACCTTGAGTCGTGGGAGACCAAGATCAGAGAAGAAGCGAAGCTGGAGTTCGATGATGATGACCAAACCGAAGTTGGTGAGTCACTATGTCCTCTGTTAGGTCATCGAGTGCGTAGATCAGGGAGGAAGCCAATTTGGAGTTCGACGATGATGACCACACTGAAGTTGGTGATTTACTGTATCCTCCGTTAGGTCACCGAGTGCGTAGATCAGGGAGGAAGCCAATTTGGAGTTCGACGGTGATGACCACACCGAAGTTGGTGAGGCACTATATCCTCTGTTAGGTTACCGAGTGTGTAGATCAGGGAGGTAGCCAATTTGGAGTTCGACGGTAATGACCGCACCGAAGTTGGTGAGTCACTATATCCTCCGTTAGGTCACCGAGTGCGTAGATCAGGGAGGAAGCCAACTTGGAGTTCGATGATGATGAGCACACCGAAGTTGGCGAGTCACTGTATCCTCCGTTAGGTCACCGAGTGCGTAGATCAGGCAGGAAGCCAATTTGGAGTTCGACGGTGATGACCACACCGAAGTTGGTGAGTCACTGTATCCTCCGTTAGGTCATCGAGTGCGTAGCTCAGGGAGAAAGCCAAGTTGGAGTTCGATGGTGATGAACACACCGAAGTTGGTGAGTCACTATATCCTCCGTTAGGTCACCGAGTGCGTAGATCAGGGAGGAAGCCAATTTGGAGTTCGACACGGTGATGACCACACCGAAGTTGGTGAGTCACTGTATCCTCCGTTAGGTCATCGAGTGCGTAGATCAGGGAGAAAGCCAAGTTGGAGTTCGATGGTGATGAACACACCGAAGTTGGTGAGTCACTATATCCTCCGTTAGGTCACCGAGTGCGTAGATCAGGGAGGAAGCCAATTTGGAGTTCGACGGTGATAACTACACCGAAGTTGGTGAGGCACTATAATCCTCCGTTAGGTCACCGAGTGCGTAGATCAGGGAGGAAGCCAACTTGGAGTTCGATGATGATGAACACACCGAAGTTGGTAAGTCACTATATCCTCCGTTAGGTCACCGAGTGCGTAGATCAGGGAAGAAGCCAAGTGGGAGTTCGACGGTGATGACCACACCGAAGTTGGTGAGTCACTATATCCTCCGTTAGGTCACCGAGTGCCTAGATCAGGGAGGTAGCCAATTTGGAGTTCGACGGTGATGACCACACCATAGTTGGTGAGTTACTGTATCCTCCGTTAGGTTATCGAGTGCGTAGATCAGGGAGAAAGCCAAGTTGGAGTTCGATGGTGATGAACACACCGAAGTTGGTGAGTCACTATATCCCCGTTAGGTCTCCAAGTGAGTTACTTTATCCCTCGTTAGGTCACGAAGTGCGTAGACCATTCCTGATCCAATTATCATCATCCCAGAAGCCAAACTGGAGTTCGATGGTGATGACCACACCAAGGTTGGTAAGTATCAGTGCGATATTTTTAATTCAAGAAGTGGTCCATAACAGTAAAAACTTTAAGAAACCCTGTTCTAGAACGTGGTTCTGATCGAAACTATTACATATTAAAGTGTGGTCGACAAAAAACCGTTGTTTTTTATTTGGCGTAACTTCTTAATATAATCTTAGTATGGGTATCATTTTCGTTGTTTTCGGGGGTCCCGATTCCGAATACAATATCTATTTAGAATTCCAAGATGGCGGATGAGACATTTTAATATTTAATATCAAAATGAGTATGATTTTCTTGGTTTTCGGCGGTCGCGATTCCGAATACAACTTTCATTTCGATAACTAAGATGGCGGATGCAACGTTTTAAAAAAATATCTAAATTGATATCACTTTCGTGGTTTTCAAGAGTTCTGAAATTCTGTTTCTGAATACAACATATATTTCAAGATCCGAAGACGTTTGAGATATTTAATCGAGACCCCCGAAAATCACAAAAATTATACCCATATTTATTTTATATTAAAAAGTTGGGTCCACCATCTTGGATATACAAATATTATGTTGTAATAAGAATTGGAATCCCACACACGGAAATGATACCCGTATTTTTTACTTTCTCGTATACGTAGTATAGGGGAAGTCTTAAATTGTAATTGTAAAAAAAATTCGACCTCGATTTCGAGTCTTTTCGGTATACGAGAAAGTCAAGGAAGGAGAAGGTCCAAAACGTGTAAATCCGTCAAAATCTTGAGGTCGAAGTTTTTGACAATTACAATTACAAGACTTCCTCTATACTACGTAGGTATACCAGAAAGTAAAAATACCTGTGAGTCTGTGTGTCTGTGCGTTAGCACGATATCTCGAGTATGCTTTATGAATATGAATATGAAAAAGCTATTTATTTAAATGGACTTTGCTAAGTACTTTTAAATCGTCAAAAGCCCTACCACCATTTCGACGAAATAATTATGTTACTTAAATAATTATTAGTATGCTGAGACGGAGAACTACGAACGGTTAACTTATTGCAACAATCAAAATATAAGATTTCTATCAACTTTTGAGTTGTTTCTTTTATACGAGAAAGTCAACGGGAGACCACTCCCGATTTTTTATATTAACAATTGTTATTAATTGTAGTAGTTGACTGACTGTTGGTAATAAGACTCAAAATCTATTGTCCATTGCCATTTTAGGTCAGACCATAATCGAGAAAGCAGACACAACCTTCTACACCCACGAGAAGTATAAGAACGGGGTGTTGACCATAGGTTGTGTGGGCCAGCCCAACGTTGGGAAGTCTTCTCTCATGAACGCTATCATGGGCAAGAAAGTGGTCTCAGTATCCAAGACTCCGGGACACACGAAGCACTTCCAGACGATATTCTTGACTCCTCAGGTGAGATCTTCTTTAATAATATTTTTTTTCAACATGACTCATTTCTATGGACAACTCACGCTTGACCAAAAAAATTACTATGTCAAATTGTTCCTAAGGCCGTTTGCCTCTGTATCTTCTATGGTTTTAGATTTCCCCATACTGTCCCAGTTAAAAAAAAACACTGTATATACAACATGTAAACTAAATAACCAACACCCTGAATACAGGTGGTTTGGGATCGGCTTCCGAGCTGATTTCAATATTTTTTTTTTTGAAAAAAAAACGATTTTTTTTGAAAAAAAAAACAAAATAAAATTGAAATCAACTCGGAAGCCGATCCCAAACCACCTGTATTCAGGGTGTTGGTTATTTAGTTTACATGTTGTATAAAAATGAATACTGACTGACTGACTGACATATCAACGCACAGCCTAAACCGCTGGGTCTAGAGATTACAAATTTGGCACGTAGGTTTCTTATGAGGTCCAGAGGTGCACTAAGAAAGGATTTTTGGAAATTCACCCTCTAAGGGGGTGAAAAGGGGGTGCAAAGTTTGTTCTTATGGAAATCCGACATTTTTTAAGTGAAATCCATAAAAATTGGTGTATGACATTTCAGCTAGAAATTAACTTATTTAGGATTTTTTTAAAATTCAATCCTTAAATATCCCCAAAATAAGGAATTAAGGGATCGAAGTTTGTATGGAAATCTGTCATTTTTAGGGTTCCGTACCTCAAAAGGAAAAACGGAACCCTTATAGGATCACTTTGTTGTCCGTCTGTCTGTCTGTCTGTCAAGATTCTTTATCTCAAGAACGCGTGGACGTATCAAGCTGAAATTCACATGAAATGCTCAGGTCTATTGTCCCTTTAAGCTGTGAAAATATCAAACTTCTAAGCCAAGCCAATCAAAAGATACAGCCGATTATGTCGATATTTTCAACAAATTTCCGACACTCGCAAAGGAATCAAAACCTACAGGATACTTCCCGTAAACTCAGAATCTTGAAATTTGGCATGAAGCATTGTCATATAATGCAAATATAGGAAAAATTGCGAAAATCACATTTTTTTAGTTATATAATATAATAAAAATATTTTAATAAAATGAAACTTACTACCTTATTTCTCACGAACGGATAGAGGTATCAAATTGAAATTTATACCAAATACCTAGGTCTATTGTCCCTTTAAGCAGTGAAAAAATCAAACTTCTAAGTTAACGCGATCAAAAGATACAGCAGTTTATACCGAGGAAGCCTCGGTGTGCGAGTCCGACTCGCACTTGGCCGGTTTTTTACAGTAAAATCGATGAAAATTGGTATATGGCGCTTAGGTTAGAAGAAATAATAAGAAAATTTAAATACTGCCGCAAATAACTATTCTATACGGACGAAGACGCGGGCAAAAGCTAGTTTAGATATATAGATATTTTTCTTTGTCCCCAGGTTCGTCTGTGCGACTGTCCAGGGTTGGTGTTCCCATCCAAAGTGCCCCGTCCCATACAGATACTGATGGGGTCCTATCCCATAGCGCAGTTGAGGGAACCCTACACTACAATCAGGTTAGTAAAAAAATAATAAAATAAAGTTCGTTTATTTCAGTAAGTAATCCTTATTACAAAACATTGCTGGGACTTCCCTGTAAGTAGTAATCAATGATATTTGTATTGGGAATGGCCCGCTAATTCCCTTATGAATAACAGTAAATTACAAAAAAAATATATTTTTTTTAAATTATTATTATTATTATTTTAGTAGCCTTTGTGATCTTCTTATGCTGGGGCCGCACTTGCGCCTATCGTCCCGAAGTAATGCGTGGTGATACTTCGTACGATACACGCAAGTGCGGCCCGAGCAAAGTTATCGCGATAAAGCATGTGGCATTTCTTTATTTGCACGAACTATCGTGCAATAATCCAAGATGGCCGAAATCATTTCCAGACGTGTAAATTACGTAGTATTATTATCGTTCTTTGCGTTTAACTGTGCGTAATCACTTTCTTTACTTCAAAATTGTGTGCTAATAATAACGTAATGCATTTATTATAAAAATAACTCGGCTGTATCGTATACTTAGTCACCCGTACGCGTCTGAACTAATGGAGAACAACCTCCGAAATGAACAACGCATGACTGACCACGCAGCGCGATAGGTTAGCGCGCTAAAACCCTGACGTACCGCCTCCCGGCCGATAACGCACAAGCAACCCGAATATTCGCGACGATAGCCGATAACGGCCGGTCACATCTGCGTGTATCGTGTCCTAGCACGAAGCTTCGTGACGATAGGCGCAAGTGCGGCCCCAGCATGATGAATATAGTAGATTACAAAAAAAATATTTTTTTAAAATTATTATTATTATTATTTTAGTAGCCTTAGTGATCTTCTTAGAGTAATATAAAACGAATATTTGTCCACGAGTCGTGGTATAAAGGCGAAGGATAAGGCCTTTGTTCTCACTAGTTCGATTGACTAGTTCGATCGTCGAACTAGTGATTTTTTTTCATTTGTTCGACCGGTAGACTGGGGAGAATTAAAAAACTGGTTAAGTGCGATAGTAGGATTCACGTACGAAGGGTTCCGTACCATTATTTATAAAAAACGGCAGTAAATCTTGTTGTCTGTTGTATTTGTTTTATTTTAATTTAATTAATTATTTACTTTTTAAGTGAATATATAACCAAGTATTCTGTGGATGTTTCAAGTATTTATCTGTTGCCGTTATTAATAACAAGCAAAAAAAAATCATGTCTCATCAATGTTGTATGGGAGTCCTGGAAATATTTATTTTATTCTATTTATTAATATTTGTTGTTATAGCGCCAACAGAACGCTCACTTGCATTCAGTTCAGTGCTGTGTTAGTTATTTTAAACCCAAATGCAAGCGAGTTAACCCGTCAAATTTCTGTTTAATATCTCTTTCATCTTCAGGTACTTAGCAGAAAGGTTGGATCTACCCAAACTGTTGAGGATAAACCACCCAGAGAATGATGACACGTGGTCGCCTAGAGATATTTGCGATGGGTGGGCCAAACAACGTGGTTATATTACAGCCAAGGCAGCGAGGTAAGTTTAGATCTATTTGTCGTTCTTTCAGTTTTTAATATTAGTTTAATAAATAAAAAGAATAATAGTAATACATCATTCATACTCTCACCACAGTAAACGTTAAATCAAGAACTAACAATCACCTTTATTTTCACTAGTTCGATTGACTAGTTCAATATTCGAACTACTGAGATTTTTTTTCCTCACTTGTTATTAATCCTTATACTCAACATTAAAACAAAAACTAACAATCACCTTTATTCACACTAGTTCGATTGACTAGTTCGATCTTCGAACTAGTGAGATTTTTTTTCTTCACTTATTGTTTCGTGGTGAACGCAATGGAGCTTATATTTAAACTCAGGAAAATACTTTTAGACGTATTTAATGAAAATTAGGTAATTACAAATAAATTTCGTGCTTTCGATGCGACGAATGATTTAAGAGTGAGGGGTGGGGGTACAGCTGTACGGCACATTAGACAAATTCGTCGCCTTGTAAATTCCGGCAGCAAAGTTGTATTGTAGAATTCTCAGAGGCCGGCCTGCCTCTGAGAAGAACACACTTATCATTAATCCTTATACTCACCATTAAAAGAAAAACTAACAATCACCTTTATTTTCACTAGTTCGATTGACTTGTTCGATCTTCGAATTTTTTTCCTCACTTGTTATTAATCCTTATACTCAATATTAAAACATAAACTAACAATCACCTTTATTTTCACTAGTTCGATTTTCAAACTAGTGAAAATAAAGAACGTTATTTTTCTACGTTGCCTAGCAACCTCAACAATAGACCAACCTCAACAATGACCAGAAGACAGTTATTTTTCTACGTTGCCTAGCAACCTCAACAGACCATTTCACGTACACGCAGGCGGCCTATGTCGGCCTGTCAGTCACGTAGGAAAGACAGCAACTGTCAGACTGCAGTACTATTTTTCACGCACACATGAGCATTATTCACACAAGGGTGCATTTTTTTGGTCTCGCCCTAGTCGATTCATTGCCAATCTATAAATCTATATCTATAATTTTGTTAGATTTTATGACTTTCATGCCCTTTCCAGATTGGATACGTATCGGGCAGCGAATAGCCTTCTAAGAATGGCTTTGGACGGCAAGATATGCCTTTGGTTGCGACCACCAGGATTCACTGAGCAGAAAGGTAAGAATAATATAGATTTTATATTAATGTATTATTACTTTCTCCTATACGTAGTATAGAGGAAGTCTTTGTGTGAATGTCTGTGTGTGTGTCTGTGCGTTAGCACGATAACTCGAGTATGCTTTAAGTTATTGCAACCAAATTTAACATGCATGTATGACATCAAAATATAAGGTTTCTATCAACTTTTGAGTCATTTCTGGTAGGTATACGAGAAAGTCAAGCCATCCCACCGCACCCCGGGGGACTTCGGACGTGGTTATGGCCCTGCAAAGAGCCGTCCGGAACTAGCCGTGGTGGGAAAAAAAAACGACTCGACGTTGGCATGTGACTTCGAATGCCAAGCGGACACACGTGACATCAAAAGCCACACACCCGCCGAGAAAGTTTCCCCACCACGTTACCAGGGTCCGCCACGAGGAGGCTTCCGAACGTGGACCCCACCCAGACGACCCTACATACAGGCCTAGGAACTGACTGAGAAAAAATATGGACCTCGTTAATTTAGTCTTTTTCTTCTCAGATCACTTCGAAACACACAGCGAGGTGAAATACGTGAAATGGGTGCAGGCGTTCACGAAAACTGACGGAGAGAGCCCAGCGATCTCAGACTCTGACTCTGAGAAGCGGTCCAGCCATTCTGACGCCGAAGTTACGACAGATGACGATGACGATGAATCCGATAGCGATGATGAAGCGATAGCGGCGAGCAGGAACAAGTTTACTGCGTTGTTGGTGGGCGAGGAGTAGGGTGAAGGTGATTGGTGATGGTGATAACCCTATTGTGCCGATTCTACTGAAGACAAGTTCTTTACAAGTGGAAATGGTATGATGGTGAGTTTAATAATTTATTGTTGGTGATAAAGCGAATATAATGAGTTGTTTATAGAGATGATACGGATAGTTGTTTGACCGGATATCCGGTGAGCTGCCTCGCTGGATATCCGGCGGCCGGTTATTCGGCCCATTGTCTCATTGTATGTCGTGACGGCTTAGCGCCGCACTAGTTATTTGGCCGGATATCGGATATCGGGAGGCCGGATATTCGACCCATTGTCTCGCTGTATGTCGTGACGGCTTAGCGCCGCACTAGTTATTTGGCCGGATACCGGATATCCGGTGAGCTGCCTCGCTTGATATCCGGTGGCCGGATATTCGGCCCATTGTCTCGTATGTCGGGACGTGTTAGCGCCGCACTAGTTATTTGGCCGGATACCGGATATCCGGTGAGCTGCCTCGCTGGATATCCGGCGGCCGGATATTCGGCCCATTGTTTCATTGTATGTCGTGTTGGTTTAGCGCCGCACTAGTTATTTGGCCGGATATCGGATATCCGGTGAGCTGCCTCGCTGGATATCCGGCGGCCGGATATTCGGCCCATTGTCTCGTTGTATGTCGTGTCGGTTTAGCGCCGCACTAGTTATTTGGCCGGATACCGGGTATCCGGTGAGCTGCCTCGCTGGATATCCGGCGGCCGGATATTCGGCCCATTGTCTCGTTGTATGTTGTGACGGTTTAGCGCCGCACTAGTTATTTGGCCGGATATCGGATATCCAGTGAGCTGCCTCGCTGGATATCCGGCGGCCGGATATTCGGCCCATTGTCTCGTTGCGAACGCATTTAGATCAATTCGGGCGGTTTCGCTAAGTTTTTAGTTAGATATTTATGTATTTATCATTAGAGTGAATATCTCAGAAGAAAATTTTAGGTTTTGGACAACCTTTTTTGTAAAATTTTCGACTTTAAATAAAAGCCGTCATAACTGTAAGTCATTTTATTAATATTAACCTCACAAAGATTAATGTATTGCATTTTATTATAGTACACTGTCGTATTTGAGTACAAACGGGAATTAACGCGATTCATTTACCTTTTAAATGCCTGACGTTTCAGCCGGGTTACACCGACCGTGGTCACAGGTAAATTAATCGCATTAATTCCCGTTTGTACTCGTATTAATCATACAACGTGAAAGTTTAAAAGTGATTAAATTTGTTCAGTTTTTAATATCCGGTATCCGGCCGGATAGTAAATATGGGCCGGATACCGGATAGTTACCGGATATCCGTTTCATCTCTAATTGTTTAAGATGATGAAGATTTAATGGTGATGTTAATGTTCTTAACGCTATTATTGTGATGATAGGCTAATAAGGTGTTGGTAGATATCCAGGTGGGTTTTACACGTTAACTGTCCATGACCCACATGTGGGTCATTATTGTGTGTAACAATACGCCCACCAATTATTTATTGAGCTGTATTAATGTTTTGAAATCATTACAAAATTGTAAGCTGTGGAGTTTTTTTCGCCATTTCTTCTCCATCTCAGCATAATGATGATTATTTAAGTGCAATAATTATTTCGTCCCGAAATGGCGGTAGGGCTTTTGACGAAGCACTTAGCAAAGTCCATTTAAATAAAGAGCTTTGGCATTTCATTTCATGACATGACATTCATATGGCTCCGAAATAGAATAATGGGGTCTAATTTCGTGAACATTACATAATATACAACTAACTATGTGGCTTAACGTGTGGTATCAACAATGGGTTAAATCAAACACCACTTTTACATTATACATGATCATTGAAACATGCAAAACACATGTTTTTTTTTTGCGCAAATAGCACACGAAATCTAGTATTTTGGACATAATACGTGATTCTGTCACTGAAAGACCATCTTTCATTTTTAATCAGGCAAATACCGGCTTGCACATCCATGACATACATGTGGGTCATTCATAAAATAAGGGTAAGAAACTACCCCCTCCCTGTATGAAACTACCCCCTCGTCAAAAATAGGATTCGGATTCAGTTTTTTTTGGACATTATACGTGATTCTGCGACTGAAAGATCATCTTTAAATGTTAATCAGGCAGGCAGGCTTGCACGTCCTACTCTTTGTGAGGTTTTATGAAAGTGGTATACTGGGTGTAAAAGACATGAACAGTCAAACGAGAACCATGTATTCTATACATCAAAATAAGACATATTTCAAAAAAATTATTGCTGGGAAATGATTTTTATTTTTTGGTGTTAAAAACAATTGTAAATTGTACCGCGCAATGTGAAGGGCTCAACTCGCACGCAAATCGCAAAACCGCGATAATTTTGCCAGACAGCGGCCCCGTTCGTTAGTGTCCGTGCGCATCGAGTGAGCTACATTGAACGCTAACGTTTTGAAGCCATTTTTTGTTATGAAATACTAAAAAAATTGATAATGTTTCTTTGGACAATAATTAACAAATGACGTATAGAATACGTTTTCATAAAAAAATTAAAAAAAAAGTTATCACTTTGACTTTCAATAAAATCGTAACTATCAATTTCCCAGGTATAGTCTAAAGGAAAAAAAATGTTATGATGGTGAGCAGAATACATGGTTCTCGTTTGACTGTTCATGTCTTTTACACCCTGTATAAATTCCTTATTTACGAGACCGAGCAAAAGAACGCAAGCCGCTTCTAGCAGTACGCGGGCTTAGTAACGAGGTCTGAACGAAAATGCGAACATGTATAATATACATGTGCAGTTTCGATAAAATTTCAAGTTGGCGGTTATATCCAATGATTTTTGACAGTTCAAAGCAATAAATGGCTATATCTTATCGTGTTTCGGTGATCATGCTAGGCGGGCTGTACCTATTGAATAAGAGAAAAGAAAACAAGAAATTTATCCTGTATATTACGCACAGAGGCGTAGCTAGGTAACCAAGGCGCAAAAAAGTGGTGCCTTAAAATGAACATGCAATATTTCCGGATATTGAAAGGTCATGACTTCGTGTATCGTCTCAACACTTATCATTACAGTTTTGTTTTGTTTTCATTTATATACAGGGTATAAAAAATCCTAAGACAAAGCCGAGGTCTACGAATGCTATACATAAAACAAGAAACATAAAAAATCGTTTACAGTTTTGTTTTGTTTTCATTTATATACAGGGTGTAAAAAGTCCTAAGACAAAACCGAGGTCTACGCATGCTTTACATAAAACAAGAAACATATAAAATAGGTATTGCTGGGAAACGATTTTTATTTTTTGGTGTTAAAAAAATAACTCCAAAAAATACGTTGCAATGTATCGGCGCTTAGCCACTTGGAGACGCGCGAAGTTCCGTCGGCTGAGGTGAATGACCCCGATATCGAGTGGTTACATTGAGCGATGATGTTTTAAAACCATTTTCTGGTATGTAGTACTTAAAATTTTGATAGGGTTTCTTTGGACAAAAATTAAGAAATAATGTTTTCAATTTGCTTTCAAAAAAAACTTGGAAAAAAATTCTAACTTTGACCTTTGATAGCTTCATAACTATTAATTCCCCAGGTATAGTCTAGAAGAAAAAACTGGTCCTAATGATGAGCGGAATACGTAGTTCTCGGCTTTGTCATACGTCCTTTTACATCCGTTATATTTACCTACTTTTCAAATATTCTCTTCATTTTGTGGCAAATCTGTATTTTTTTTTGAGATAAAGTTGATGAATGAAGAGTGATAGTTACATAAGTAAATTGAGTGATGCTAAGCTTTTTACGGAGTGGTGATAAAGTGATAATAAAAATGGTGTAGTAAATGAAACAACTTTAACAGAATTAACTCGCGCCTATGCGTTTTAAATGTTATTATTGCCTGATTCGTCTGCGCAAGTCTGGACGGGGCGAACTTTAATTATTAATTTTGAACATTTCGTAATTATTTTTGCGTTGGCAAACACGCAAATATTTTTAATATTAGAAAAATACACTAAAAAATTGACTGTCCAGTGGGTTTACGCCCGTATTCACAATCAATACTTGTCTTAGTAACAAACAATGCTATGCAAAATAAGGCATTTCTCAGTGCGTGCCATATGGCAAGGATTTTGATGTCTCACAGTGCGCTTGGACGCACAGGGTCGTAAAAACCTATTCATAGACAATACTAAAGTGGGGATCGGAACTATGCGTACTTTAAAATGAACGCACAGCTTAGGTAGCTAGCTAGCTATATTACACAACGCACAGGTCGAGATGTCAAAAGCAACGTGCACATGTCGAAAGTTTAAAGTTTTTAACCTAAATCAACCGTACAATTTTTGTTACTTTAGTTACATTTTCACTTGACATTGGCAAAATGCGTACGTTTAATGCGACGCGACGCCATTAATTAAGAATAGAATAGGGAGTGTTTGGCGGGAAACCATGGCGTCTGGATGTCGATCTTTATTTCTATAATTCAAAATTGCTTCGGAGTGGATTTTGTGCAGTGAAAGTGAAGTCGTTTCATTGCATAAGCATCCGTATTGACGAACAGTTATGAGGAATCATTGAACTAAAGGTTTTGTGTATGTGGCGTTGAGAATTGTATAGTGGTTGGAAATCCCACTATACAATTCTCATCAGTCACAATCATGAGATTTGTTGCCATGCATTTCTTTCCAAGCACTCCCTAGATGCATTAAAATGTGCGGTGCCCATATTTTAATGCAAACATCAAGAAAGAAGATAATAAAACTGAAGACTTGGCTGTATGGGCTAGATCCCTTTGCCGTCCCGTAACAGGGAAAATTTAACAAAGAAAAAAGAATAGAATAGGTTTGAAGCGTAGATTGAGAATAGAGTATAGATAAGTCATCAGCGCATACCTAAGCGAGATTTTGAGCAATGTATCTACATACTATACCTATAGCTACATCAATAGACTAAGTATTGGCTTTTATAGCCAATTATACAACAATTCACCATTACTACAAACGAAATCACACAAAATACTGCGTATTAGAATGATTAGATTGTTAAAACTGACATAAAATCACTTAAAATGATGAGAAATATCAAAGCACCACGCACTTGTCTGCCACCAAAGCAATGGTGGCAAACGTAAAAATCCGATACGCAAAACAGAGACAAAAAAAAATGTTTTGTCCTGCTCTCCCGTGTATATCAGACATATAAGCTTTCTCACTCTAATGATTATTATTCTTTACTAGCTCATCTATACTCTATTCTCAATCTACGGTTTGAAGTAATAAAACGTCAGTACATTCAACGATGTGAACTAGGCAACAGAATCGAACCAATCACAGACCTCTATTCAATGCAATACGCGTTTACGTATCCAAGAGTCAAGAGACCTCATAGTAATGTTTGTGAATACGGTTGTTAGACGAGTGGTTTTATAACGATACCCGCCCCGGAAAGTTGATCTTTTTCCGTGTACTTTTGTAATAATAGGGGTTAAAGTATGAAATTGCCGATTTTTTCCACATTATTCATTAGTGTATAATAATTCTTTTAATACAATATCCATTATTCTTTTTTTTTTATTTTAAACTTCATTACAAGGAATTATATTTATGTAGGTATAAAATTTTAATCTCATTTTATTTTTTTCATTACAAACAAATCTTCAAAAATAGCTCGTGGTAAGAAGTGTCCATCTCCGTTATAAAAATATGAATATTTTTTTACAAGTATCAATTCTCAATTTTTTCTGTATAGCTTAATGTTGTTTAAACATATCCACAAAATTTAGATTTGTGGTTCCTTAAAAAAATCGCAAATATATTTGTATGGAAAAAAATATTTTCGTTAAATTCTCCATACAAAACGGCAATTTCATACTTAAACCCCTAATATTAATTTTGAGTGTTCCGATTCACACAAACGGAGCTCACGGTGTCATTTAGTCTTGCTTGCTTGAGTTTTAATTACTGGATCCCAAGCAAGTGGTATCAAACACGCGAGTTAAACTTGTAAAATATATTATATTTACTATTTGTAGTGCTTTCGCAAATCTAAGTTTAATTTAAATGAAGGTGGTGATGATGATGAAAGTTTACTATGCATTTATTATTGTAAACATTATTTATTACAACTCTTACTGTAATAGAATATTTTTGCGTTTACAAACGCGTAAATATTTTAATACTAAAAAAAATCTACCTGCCTCAGGCGGGAATCGAACCCAGCATCTTCGGCAATGCGGGTGGCTGCGTTAACCACTATGCCACCGAGGCACTGCTTTTTGTCAGTGCTTGGTGCTTTGTTTTTACGGTAAACATTGTTTCATCAAATCTTTGAAAGCACTTCTAAGATGCGAACAAAATATTTTTGCAAATATTTGACGCCCAGTTAAGATGAAACTACCTTACGTTATGCGATTAATATTTGCGTTTACGTTTTTCATAGTGGTTAACGCAGCCGCCTGGATTGCGGAAGATGCTGGGTTCGATTCCCGCCTCAGCCAGGTCGATTTTTTCAGTGTATTTTTCTAGTATTCTAATTATAATGTTATAGTCAGTAGCTTTGTTATAATTGTATCTAATAATTACAAGTGTAAATAATGTAATTGTTATTGATTTTTAATAAAATACTGCAGCTGTCAAATTGTGTTTTATTATACTATAGTTCCTTTGCTAATTTTCGTTCCAGAGGTTCGATTCCTAGGGGTTGCCAAAAGGCATCTGTTAGCGAAATATTTATTTTAAATGACTTTTCATGGACACTATTTAAAACAATTTGTTAGCAATTGAGAAAAATTGCATATATTGTTACCAAACGATTGTTAAATATTAATCTGTATTGTGCAAAAAAGAGTTTATAAAAAGTGAATATCTTGTTAAATGTAGGTTTTTTTATAAGAAAGGACTATGCACATACAGTAGAATTGTCTACAAAAAAAATATAAGTAACTAAATCGCCTGTATCAATGTATGGAGGAATATTGATTACAGTTTGATGTTATTGATTCCAAAAAAAAACCTTTAACGCACCATAATGTGTTGTAAAAAAAAATTAGTTGTCTGTAAAGTCGGTTTACTGACGATAGTTGAACGTGACAACGTCTTAAGAATAGTAAGTAATTTCATTAATGGCAAAGGTTTTATAAAAACATTTTGCCAGCGTCACGTCAGCTATAGATACAGAATAAATAAACGGTTCATGTTAAATAAGTTTCATGACAAAAACGGAACGGATTTTTTTTTTTAAACACAACCTGAAGTAAAGGAAAAATAGGGAGCACTACTATAATAACTGCAACTACATATAACTACCTTACACTAGAGAAAACCTGCAACTAAGATGCCTAGAAACAACTAAATTTTGATATCATTATCAGTTATGAAAGAGGAAATCAAATTGATGGATGTTGGGTTTAAACTAGATAAAATAATATCGATACTAGTACTGATGGAATGGTAGCATTTTTCAAAAGAAAAATTTAATTTAATTTGTTTAATAGATTTCGCATTATAGTATGAATAAACTTGTAATAAAATCTCTTTGGCTATACTATTTGTATCTGGCTGGTTTTGGTATCATAGAAAGTTTAAATTTTAAAGAACATAATTCCAAATTCAAATTAGAGAATTAGATTCAGAGCGAGGTAACGCCGCATGACGTCATGTTTTTTCGTGCGTGCAGCCGGCTCTATCGAATTATAAGACGTTGTCACGTCAAAAACTTAAACCATTTAACGCGGGACGTGGCATAGCGCAGATTTAGTACTGAAAACATTCTGTCGTTTTTCGCGGGGGGTGAGGCAAACACGCATAGCACACATTTACTCCTCGTGCACACTGTTGCAAACATTGTCGCTATTATGAGCGCACACTCGCGTCCGGCTAACCCGCGTACCACCATATCGTTGTTATATTGTTGTTTCTGTCGCAAAATTTGTAGATGAAAAATTGTATTGTTATGTGAAACAGTAGTTTATTTGAATAGAAAATTACTTCTGTGTGATAAGCAACTCCGTTTTAGGATAACTTTAATGTTTCTGGTGGTCGTTTACAAGTTTTAAAAATTATTGATTGCGGAGTGTTTCCGCAATCAATAATTTTTACGAGGTCCGCTTAGCGACAGATACGAATTCAAAATGGCGGTCGGTCGTCGTGGCGAACTAGTTTTTTTTTTGGTAAATTTTTCCCTGTTACGGGACGGCAAAGGGATCTAGCCCATACAGCCAAGTCTTCAGTTTCATCTTCTTTCTTGATTTTTGCATTAAAATGTGGATGCCACACTTTTTAATGCATCTAGGAAGTGCTTGGCGAGAAATGCATGGTACAGACCTCATGATAGTGACTGATGAGAACTGTATAGTGAGATTTCCAGCCACTATACAATTCTCAACGCCACATACACAAAACCTTTATTTCAATGATTCCTCATAACTGTTCGTCAACACGGATGCTTATGCAACAAAACGACACCACTTTCACTGCACAAAATCCACTCCGAAGCAATTTTTAATTATTGAAATAAAGATCGACATCCAGACGCCATGATTTCCCGCCAAACACTCCCGAACCAGTTTTTATAAACTGACATGAACTTTGTTCATGTATTTTGGCAGAGGGGAAGCGTCCGCTTGCCACGTCCCGTATTAAATTGTCTAAGGTGAAAAAGCTCTTAGGTACCTACATACAATTTGCGATTTGTCGCCATGGAAATAATCTACCTATACTGATATTATAAAGCTGAAGAGTTTGTTTGTTTGAACGCGCTAATCTCAGTAACTACTGATTCAAATTGAAAAATTCTTTTTGAGTTGGATAGTCCATTTATCGAGGAAGACTATAGGCTATATAACATCATAACACGCGAACAAAGTCGCGGGCACAGCTATTAGGATATAACTATAAGAATACACTTTTTACATTTTGATACGCCTATTTTTATTTATTTTATTTTAATGGAAAACTTACTGCTATTACATTATATGTGTATAATTTATGACTAACTATTAGCTACTGACAAGTTTTCACAAATAAATTATAATATGGCTCAACAATATTCGAGTATACATGCGACAGCATCCTGTATAAACCGACTACAGCACAAGGAGTAAGAATAAGCTAATAACTAATAAGAAATTCATTTGCCAGTGCACGCTTCAGTGAAGAAACACCGCTGCAAAATAGATCAATTTCAGTGTCGTCGCTCAATGAATTAAATAAGTTACACGAACGGATTAAATAAATAACTATTTTGCCTATAATTAGTGCGAACAAATGGAACTTGTAGTTTCATCTTCTTATTACGCGTTGTAAAACTGCGAGGGACGGAAAGCATAACCCGCTCCAAAAGCTCACTTGAGTCAATATTACTCTTTAAGATTTTGGATAGATATACGACATCTGCAATATCTCTACGGATCTTGAGGGGAAGTAGATGATGTCTTATGCATCGCTCCTTATACGTATCGTCATAAGTCGTAGATTACGTCCAAATAAAATAATAAAGTCCCTTTGTGACCTCGAGGTCAAGGTTTGAAATGGCTTTAAGTACCTCAGCCTTCCAAAGTAGGTAAACTTCAAAGATTTATAACAAGGAAGGTAGCTTGCCATAACCACAAATCGTACGATCAAAACCAACGATGCACAAAGACTATCACAGCCACAACTCAAAAACAGATTTAACTGGGCACCCTATTGGTAGGGTGGCCATGCTGAAGAAATTAAGGAGGCTATTTTTGTTTTTATTAATTTAATGATTTATTGTACCTACCATAGATATAGGAAAGTGTAGATCGGCAATGTGCAAGAGAAAGAGCATACTAACACGTATATTAGAGCGAGATAGGTAGACTAGTCCATTTCACGTACACGCAGGCGGCCGAGGTAGGCCTGTCAGTCACGTAGAACAGACAGCAACTGTCAGAATACAGTACTTAGTCGCCCATTTAGTATTTTTAGTCGCTCGTTCTGGAATTTTTAGTTGCTCGGTTTATAATTTCCCAAAACAAAATGGAGAACATATTAATGAAACATGTACAGACAACAGCACGTTGGGTTACCACAAACTGTCACATTTTCCCAATCGATTATGCACTTTATATTGAATAGCCTTAGGTTGAAAATCGTTTGGAGAAATTTGACAGTTTTGTATAGCCCGACGTACTGTACAAAAGATGTTACTTATTTCTTTATTTTTATGCTATTTGCGTACGATCTGCGTGATCGAAAGCACTGATTAGGAAGAATATGTATATTCTTTCTATTTTTCTGCGGCCCGCGACAGATCAAACAATTTTAGTAAATAATGCCAGAATATGATTTTGCACCTAAACTTAACCAAAGGGCCTGCGCCGGGTAGGTACGAAACTTCCAACCGTTGTTCGAGCGGGTAGCGTGAGGAAGTCGCGCCTACACGATGGCGCACGGCACGGCTGCGTCATCGCGCTCACTAACCCAACTCCGTCCCGCCCTCACTATCCCCACTCCGACCCGCGCTCATTACCCCCACTCCGTCCCGCGCTCACTACCCCACACCGTCCCGCGCTCTCTGCGTCTCGCCATCACTCGTGGCTTGAATCTCAAGGCGCTCAGTGGGTGCGGCAAGAATTTAATTTATTTGTTTGTTTTAACGGACGGCGTAATACACTCGTTTGTTATTAAATTAGTATTCTCCTTTAATGACCTTATAATGACGGGAGTATCATCAAAAACTGCTATTAAAAGAAAGGTAAGTGACGAAAAAAAGGTATTTTCAAGAAAAATGGGAGGAAGAATTTTGTTTTATAAGGAAGGAAGGAAGAAAAGAAAGAATAAAGTAGCTGCTTTGAAATCTGCAATTCATCGTCAGTAAAATATTATGTAGTTGACGAAATGAGGCTGTTACAAAAGCATCTTATCAAGTTTGTTATATTCTCGCAAAAAGGTTGAAACCTATCACTGATTCTGAATTAATGAAGGAGTGCATGTTATTGTTAAAAGTTTCTCAGACATTGTCTAATTTTTTTTAAATAATAGTCAAATAATGGCAGAAGTAAAAAACCTTACGCTTTCTGAATCAACCTATCGACGCAGAGTAGAAGATTTGTCAAAAAAACTTGTTTGAGGCAGTATAATTGACACATTGAAAACTTCATCATCATGTCTTTTGCACTATGGACGGAAAAATAGAAGAAGACTTCTTAGCCGTCATAACCATGAAGCGCCATACGAGAAGTTCTGATTTTATGGATGCTCTGAAAGAGTTTGTCAAAAAGTACGGGATAGGCTGGCAACCTGTCACTACATATTTTGAAGCATTGCATAGCCCATACTGCCAGATGTGACTTTATGAGTGACCAAAGGCTACATAAAACTCTGATTAAATCTTATAAGCGTAATACGGTATAATATGTATGTATGTATACTAGTTCGGTTCGAAAGTCCTGAAAATAGTTTTACAAACCGACGACTCACGTTCATGGTCACCCTAGCTCACCCCTATAAATAGTGACGTCACTCCCCATTGTGCGACAGGCGCAGAGCGGGTGCTTTGATGTTGTTATCACGGCTTTAGAATTGTCTTTGGTGAAATAGAAATCTGTGATTGACTAAACGGTAGAGGAAGAGTTGATTAAGAACATAATCTAACCTCGCGGCCCAATAATTATACTGTACCCTTATTTATTTATTATATTTGGGAAACAAACAATATTTTTACACAATTACAATTAGAAAATAGTACATTTATCAATTAAGTTTCCACTAATAAATTATTACAGACATGTTAATATATACAGGGTGTAAAAGACATGAACAGTCAAACAAGAACCATGTATTCGGCTCACCATCATAACATTTTTCTTCCTTCAGACTATACCTGGGAAATTGATAGTTACGATTTTATTGAAGGTCAAAGTCATAATTTTTGTTTTAATTTTTTTATGAAAACGTATTCTATACCTGATTTCTTAATTATTGTCCAAAGAAACATTATCATTTTTTTTAGTATTTCATAACAAAAAATGGCTTCAAAACGTTAGCGTTCAATGTAGCTCACTCGATGCGCACGGACACTAACGAACGGGGCCGCCGTCTGGCAAAACTATCGCGGTTTTGCGAGTTCCGTGCGAGTTGAGCCCTTTACATTGCGCGGTACAATTTGCAATTTTTTTTAACACCAAAAAATAAAAATCATTTCCCAGCAATATTTTTTTTGAAATATGTCTTATTTTGATGTATAGAATTCGTGGTTTTCGTTTGACTGTTCATGTCTTTTACACCCAGTATACTTAGACTAGAGTCAAAATAACAAAATATTATTTAGGTACTAATTTAAATTTAAATTTCAATGAATTAATTAAAAAAACTACCACAGAAAACATTAAAATTAATTAATATTAATAAAAAGGTAGTCAATTAAGAAAAGTAGTTAATACAAATATACAAAATAAATTAATAATAACAATTAAAAAATATACATTTATATCAATACATAGGCACTTCAACAATCATTTCGTCAGGGCCTCAAGTCTGCTAATTTAAAACTATCGCAATATAATAACAGTAGTGTCTCAATGGTACAATTTTTTTCATTTCGTATTCTGTTAATCAATAACGTTCCAATGGCTTACCATTGAATTACTACTCCACCGTTATTGAATCATTTGGTATTCTACTATATGTTAGTGGCCGATGTCTTGTCAGTGGCTTCATAGTAACGTATTCTACTATTAATTTAGACAGTTTGACATTTCTATCAATAACGTCGTGATGGTACTTTTACCATTCAACTACTATTGATACGCCATTGTACAGAGACACGTTTTTTGATACTTTTGCTTCATGAAAATTAATTATTATCCTGATTATTATGCTCTATATAGCAAAAAAAATATTAAACAAGTCAAATCAAATCAAGCCATGCTGTCACTGTCGGTGATTGAAGTCATTCCGGTGATTCCATGTGTTGTTTGTTTGTGTTGGTCATTTTTCGATTAAATGCAATAGGTAGATAATATATGCATCAGTAACAATTTTCGATGACAAAAAAGTAGGTTTAAAATGTGTCATAAGATACATAGAAATGCTTTCACTGTTACGTTATGATTAAATAAGTAAATTAACGTATAGGTAGGTATTTACATGTGAAGAATTAAAAAATACCTTTCCAAAACTCGAAAGATGTTCATCAAAACTTTTCACAGCCAACCAAACTTTCCGCCGTTTTTTACTAGATTATTTTGGCTGTAGTTTTGTTAACTGACAGCGAAGCAAAGGAAACAATCATATATTCCTGTATATGATTGTTTCCTTTTTAATTCACAACAATTTTTACAAATTTTTAAGCTTTTTATAATATTTCAACTATGTACGAGTATTGTAATATTTGATTAAAAACAAAGAATTTAATGTCTCATTTGATTATTTTAGCCAATCAAAACAAATAAAGATGAAAATAGTAGGTTTTGACAGGCAACATTGATAACAGTACCATTGAGACGCCATTCTAACGCGATAGCCATCCCATAGCCATACTGACGAGACACTGTTGTTATTTTATTGAGACTGATACAATTTTTGTAGAATACCAATTTTGACAGCTGTCTCAATATAATAACAGTAGAATAACAATAGGATAGCGCTTTGCTTAAATTAAGAGAATTGGGGCCCAGGTCCTTTACAAGTTTTTTACAAGTCAGAGTTTGTTTCTGATAGTTTACGCTAGAGGCGCTAGTGGGCAATGTATGAAAAGAGACGATACGTTTGATCGAGCTCGAAAATTAACAAACTCATACTAGGGGTACAGGACATCACGATAGCACATCGTAAAAACAAAACATCATAGTTTGACGACTTTGAAGTTTAGAAAAATACCGTTTTTGTCCAGACTACAGACAGACGGGATTTTAAGAGTAGGGTGGTTTATTTCTTTACTTGATGACACCATACTAACCGCGGCCTCAACAGTGTTAACTTTGTAAATTTAATTAGTTGGTATATTAAATATATTTCATTTTTGTTCTTTTTTTAGTTTTAATAAGTTATTTGTAAGTATTTTTAATTTTATCATAATGTTGTTTGATTCTCTTTTAATCGCAAGTGGTGTTTACCTTCAAAGATTGTTACACTTAAGTAATTATAAAAATGTTAGCGGTAATATACTCGTAGATGAGAAAATAGTGTAATTTTTTTTTAAATTCTATTGCAGATTGTCTCTGATGACATTTTCTGCGTCACCGGGTTTTTAAGAAGGCGAAGACTTTGGGGGGGGGGGGGGGGGGGGGGGGGGGGGGGTTCTCAAGCTTGTAGGTCGAACGTTCCTAGGGGATTTCTGGGCGACCGAGCATCTCCCCTGTGAGGAGTCGCTCGACCGCCTAGCGTCCCTAGGGCGTCCGTGTCGGTAGGGTGCGACATGCCCGAGGGTGCCTCTAATCTAAAGGCTCGGACCTCAGCTTGGGCACATCGTGTCGTGGCGGAGGCGGGGAGAACCGGTACATGTCTGTACCGGGTATAGCGCGTCGTATGTAGACCGGGTCTTCACACCCTTGTTCGACGAGTGCGGTGTATAACAAAAGTGTGTCTAGTGCCTGAGTGTGAAGTGTTCATTTGAGTATTACTCGAACGGATCGGAGTGAAATGAGCGTTTGCGCTCGAAATCGGAATCGGATCATCTGGGTCCAAGAGAACGTTTTTCGGACGGCGTTGTTTACGTGCGACATTCCTATTAGCGCAGTAATCGGAGTCGCAGTAACAGACACTGGTAAACCTTAAATAAATAAACCTAATAAGTACCGCAATTCAGCGGAGTTCAGCGCCATCTATCGATACATTTGCAAATTAAATTTGTTCACTTAACGTATAGTATTATATTATCTGTGACTTAACTTTATAAAAACAAAAAGCAAACATTTGAGAACGCAATTTATGTGATAATTTACGTTAGTATAAATAATAATAGTAATAAAAAACAACATTAGTGTACAAGTACATACATAACTAGGTGGAAGACCCATATGTAGGGCCGTCTGGGTAGGTACCACCGCCTTTCTTATTTCTGCCGTGAACCAGTTCGCTGTTTCGGATTGAAGGGAAAGGTAGCCAGTGTAATTACTGGGCATGGAGGGCATATCATCTTAGTCCCCAGGATGGCAAACGCACTTGCGGTGTTAAGTGATTTACACTTAATATTGCAAGTGTCTATAGGCGGCGGTGACCACTTAACATCAGGTGGGCCGCAAGCTTGTTTGCCATCTCGTAACATAAAAAAAAACATGAAACTTTACACAAAATTTAATGTTTATGCATTAATTTTGTCAACAAATTAAAAACTCTTCGTACCTACAGTCACCTGAATCAATTAATTACCTGCTTGTCCCAGATTCGATGCGCCCCGAATTTTCACGTCATTATTATTCAAAACGGATCTTTTGTTGCGGAAAAATCAACACTGCTTAACGAGATTCAATTGTCTTTTGGCGTTTTAAAATTTCCTGCTAGGGAGATACGCCGCCGGTGTCCGGAGACGAAGGGAAAAATTGACAATATTGTACGTAATTTGTAAATTGTATTTAAGTAGATACATCCAAGTAGTTGGACTGATCTTGATATGCCTAGGACATCATGATGGGGTCCACGTCCAGAAGTCTCCTCGTGGCGGACCCTGGTAACATGGTGAGGAAACTTTCTCGGCGGGTGTGTGGCTTTTGATGTCAAGTGTGTCGTCTTGGCATTCGAAGTCACGTGCCATCGTCGAGTTGTTTTTGTTTTCCCACCACTGCTAGTTCCGGACGACCCTTTCAGGGCCACGACCGCGCCCGAAGTCCCCGGGTGCGGTCCGATGGCTGCGCCGCCACGTTGAGCAGCCGTCGGTGAGGAGGCCTGTATGGCCGGCGTCGGCCAGCGGCCCACAGGGGCTGGCGTTAGTTGGTAGCCCCTGTGGGCTGCCGGCCACCAATTGGGGCACAAGGAGTGCCTAGACGGGCAGCGTTGGGACGGTCTCGGTGTAGTTGCGCTCACGTGCGCAAATCCCGAGCCGTCCCGCAATAGCGCACTGGAGGTCAGGGCGGGGACGATGTTTAGTGGGTATGGAGGGAACGCCTTTACCTCGAGTCCCACATATCCCCTGCGGTTGGCACCACCCCGCAGGGACGATGCGTAAATGCATTTGACCTCCCCGTGAACAAAAAAAAGGATCATCATGATTCGCCACATTATGTCGTAGGCCAGGGGTGCTCAAACTTGAACTGCTGACGCCTACCTCAATATGGTAAGACTACTATGGATAGACTCTGACAGGCCACAACTATGTGTGATGCAGGATTGTCGTTTAGTTAGGGTCACAGATTTAATAATACAAGGAGATAGGCCAAGCCGGCGTTTAACTTGTGACAAGTGTATGCCCAGTGGGCATACATTACCGTCACTTCGCCGTCCGCGTCACTCGGACTTCCTATGAACTCAGCGACTTGACCGATCTCCTTTGCTAACTTTGCCTAACTTTCATTGCTTCGTAGTCCTTAATACGCGCGCAATGAATAGTGTATATTACGGCATGCTCAACTAGAACCATGTTATGTAGTACGGCCGGTGATCGCGACACTCGGTCTTCCTATGAACTCGGCGATTCGCCCGATCTCCCTAGATTGATATATCTGGGGGTGGGGTGCATGCGTTGGCATAGATGTCTTGGCCCGATCGTATGATTGGCCAGATCATGAAATGTGCGGCATATCATGAAATGCTTCTGGACCATAAAAATCTCGACCACTCGGCTGCGCCAGATGAAAACCTAGCAAGGGACATTTTTGTCAAAAATGTTTTTATTGCAGAATCGTTATAAACTAGTAAGTCCCTACAAATTAAAAAAAAACACCCGCGCGAAAATCTTACAAATAATCAGAGTTTTAAAAGTTCAAAACCTAGTAAGTGCACTGTGTATCATTCCAGAACCAATTACAAACCTAGTATGTCGCATCGACCATTAAAAAACCTAGCAAGTCTCAGAGACTTGCTAGGTTTTTTAATGGTCGATGCGTCTTGCTAGGTTAATGAAGTGGTCAACAAACATAATGAATGGAGGAGATCGCGCGCGGCGGGGGCAGCATGTCACGACACGATCAGTCACTTGAGTGCGCTGGCGTAGGGATGTTCGATCCAGGTGCTTTGTATCGATATTCTGGATCGTAATGCACTGTATCGATCCAACAGATTGGATGCGATACTTTGGATCGATCCAGTATCGTATCGTATCAAGTTTTTTTTTTAAATAAGACATCAAAACACGAAACAATAATTTAATTTGTAATATAGTCTTAGTTTCAAGTCACTAAAAGATGAATACGTATTTATGAAAGTATATTTCTTGCCCTTTGTCAATAAATGGTACCTACTTACAATTTCTGAAGAATTACTCTCGAGTACGATTTGCAAAATGGAGTTTCAACAACTGACTTTGCAAAATGGAGTTTCTCCCGAGTTCTTGTTTTTAAAAACACGTGTTGAGAGACTGCATTTTTAACCTCAATCAACCGTACAATTACTGTAACTTTAGTTACATTTTTACTTGACATTGGCAAAATGCGTACGCTTAATGCGACGCGACACCATTAATTAATTAAGAATAGACTTTGCAAGATCTATCGCCAGACTCGCCAGAGAAATATTTATACTAGTGTAATCATAAATATTATGCTAAATGTTTGTTTACCTTTTATAAAATTTAATACAATGATTCGATCCGATCCTCAGTGTACACATGTATCGATCCACTAACGGATCGAAAGCCATTATTGTATCGATACAAAAATCGGGTGGATCGTATTCTTTTGTATCGATCCACACAAGTATCGGATCGGATCGAACATCCCTACGCTGGCGCGTAATTGCTAACCAGTGGCTGTTTTTCATTACGTTTTTCATTATATCTACGATCTACAATATTCAGTAAACCACATTCAAACATAGCAAGTGCTCATACTAGGTTAATTACTGGTTTCTACAAGGGCGAACCGATTGTCGATTGTTTTAATGAGTTAGTAAGGGGTATAAATTATGCAATATACACAAATATTATAATATTTTTAATACATAATCATCGCTTATATTTATTTTATATAATAAATGCGTTTTTAAATAGTTTATGTAAAAATTCTTCAACGGCTAGTTGATTTACGTTTTCGCGCTCTCCTGTAAAATTTTGGTTTGAGCACTTGCTAGGTTTTCATCTGGCGCAGCCGCACTGGTCGAGTAGCCCATTATCTAAAAATAGTAGTGGTCAGGAGTGATCAGTAGCTTCATGGTTATTTTTTTATGACCAAGCGAAGTGGACTGTTTGTGGGAGAGTCTAATCTACGTATCTGTATGATCGGTAGTAATGTGTATTCTAATTTAAAACTAAGTAATCACGTAACTATCGTATACATTATTTATTTAAGATTTCAATGACAACGTCAATCACACTCCACACCTAATTTATGACGTAGCACTTCAAGGAGGTATATATCAGCCCTCCGCCGCAATTATGCTACGGGCACCAAAGGTGCTGGCAGGAGCTGATCCACGTGGCGTCGCCACGTCTCGCCTGCATCCGTCAGCACTTCGTAGTGGCACTGCCCAAGCTGGCGAGACACTCGGCCAAACTGCCACTTACTGGCCCCGTTGTAGCAGCGTGCCTGAATCCGATCATTCGGGGCGAAATGTCTAGAGACTTCTTCGACCTCGGCCACTCTGTTTCTCGTTTCCCTCCGCTTAGGCCTACAGACCATGGCCTGAAGTTGCGTCCGCACCTCCCTTCCGAACATCAATTGATATGCTGATTGGCCATCTCTGATTGGTGTACGGCGAAGACAGAGTTTAATTTTGATCAATTTAGTACTTTTTTAGTTTTTTCATATTTTCCGACATCTCGTCGCCAATTTAATGTGTATTATAATTTAATTCAAATTCAAATTCAAATTCAAATTTTTATTGCATTCCTTATGTTTTACAATAGGTGTTATATTCTATTTTGGTTAGTAACAATAAGGACCTCGTTAAGGCACAGCAACAAGAGAGAAACATGCACTTTACTTATCACTGTACATTTCATTATTGTTATTTAACATTTTCAAGTTGAAAAACATTGTGTCGAGTATACTTCCGTTTACAATTAAATTATATAATATTATGTTGAATTAAAGTATAAATTTCTAAATTAATAAAATGTCAGAATAGGAATGTCAATTATATCTTTTAACTATTACAATATTATTTTAATTATTATTATTTTTCCGTCAAAAAATTTTGTATTTGTCATTAACTCTCTACAAGTCCATATCGTTTATATATTTGTTTACCGAGTAATAGCATTTTTCATTTAATAATTCTTTTAATAAACGGAGGAATATGTTATCATTTTTTTCATTCTTGATTTTATCCGGTAGCTTATTATATATTTTAATTGACATAGCCAAAGGGCCGTTTGAGTTTAGTTTTAGCCTAGACGATGGTTGTACTAATAGATTTTTACGACTTTGCCTTAGTGAGTACATCATTTCCATGTCTTCTCGCTTCGTATATAGATTAGGATGCCTTCTTACAAATTTACTTATTTCTAAAATGTATATGCACGGTAGAGTTAGGATTGTATTATTTCTAAAATGTGGTTTACAGGTATCTGTATTATCTATATTAACTAGGATTCTGATGAGCTTTTTTTGGGCTGTGAAGAGAGTAGAGACATCAACACTATTTCCCCACAGAATTATGCCGTAACTAAGCCATGCATATGCGTAAGCATAGTAGGTGACGAGAGCAGTTTTTATGTCTGTAGTTTTCTTAACTTCACGTAATGCATATGCAAATTTTGATAACTTTAGTCGTAAGTTTTGAACATGGTGTTTCCAGTTGATATGCGAGTCAATATTTAATCCTAATAGGGTAAAATTGTCAACTTTGTCAATAGTAATTTCGTCAAAAGAAAATTTTACGTCAATGGAGGGTTTTTGATAGGGGTAAAATGTCATTATTTTAGTTTTGGTGAAATTTATTTCTAAGTTATGATCACGTAGCCACATTACAGTTCTGTCTAGTATAGATTTTAGTTTAGTATTTAATTCTAAATTATTTTGGCATGATGTCAATATAGAAATATCATCCGCAAATAAAACACATGGTTCATTAATTATCTTTGGGAGGTCATTTATATATATTAAAAATAGGAGACATCCAGCGACACTTCCCTGAGGAATAGAAGCATTTAATGACCTGCTTTCGGATCTGACATGTTGTATTTCTTGTGAGGAGTGGTTATAATGTTCAATTTCTACTAATTGTTGTCTATTAGATAAGTATGATTTGAACCAATTATGAACAACGCCACGGATCCCTATACTATATAGTTTATCTAATAATATATTATATTGAACTTTATCGTATGCTTTAGTCATGTCAAGTAGTATTCCTATTGCGTATTTCTTGTCATTTATAATTTTAAGGGCTTCGTCTATGTATTTAAATACAGAAAGAGCAGTGGATCTTTTTTTTCGGAAACCGTTTTGAGCATCATCAAATATTTTATATTTCTCGCAAAATTTATAAACACGGTCACACATTATTTTTTCAAATACTTTTGAAGCTGTGGGTAAAAGGGCAATGGGGCGGTAATTGTTAGGGTCTGTTTTAGTACTCTTTTTATGAATAGGCTTTACTATAGCAATTTTTAAGAGATCTGGAAAAATGCCCTCCCTGAATGATTGGTCAACCAACATGTGGAGCGGTTTCATTAACTGCTCTGCGCATTCTCTAAAGAGTATAGGAGGTATTTCATCAACTCCATGACTTTGCTTATTTTTTAAGGTTTTTAGTATTTTAAATATTTCCGAGAGTTGTACTGGGTTAAGAAAAAATGTGTTTACTGTAGGGTTTAATACAGGTCGCCCCTTCAGCAATGGAATCGACGAGGCTGGGATTGATCTCGTATCTGAGGTGTTCGTGGCTAAACCTCTATTTCCGATAGAGGCGAAAAAATTATTAAAAATGTTTGCAACTTGTTTTGGCTCAGAATATAAATTATTATTTGACTGTATCGTAATATTGTATTTTTCTTTCTTGTATTTTTTATTTGTACGTTCATTTATGACGTTCCACATTGTTTTTACAATGTTGTTAGATTTTTTTATCCTATTTATATAATTAAGTTTTTTTGAAGTGTTTACAATTTGCTGTAATAGTTTCTCATATTTTTTGTAGTGATTTAACAGTACTTTGTTGTGATTTTTTAATGTGAACATTTTTAATAATCTTTTATTTTTGGAAGCTTGTTTTATACCTGTTGTTAGCCAATGTTTTTTTGACCTTGTTCTTAGTTTAATTTTTAGTTTTGGAATGGTCTCGTCCAGAGTTTGTTTAAGAATATTATGGAAGGAATAATAATTATCATTTACGGATTTATTAAAGTTTATTATGTCATGCCAGTTAATTTCATTAAGTTTCGATTTAAATAGATCTATATTTTTATTATTGAATATTCTTTTAGTAGTTGTCCAAGTAATTCGCTGAGCGTGTTTGGGTATTTTCATTTGTAAGACCGTTGATAAATGATTTGTAAAGCCAAAATTTTCCACAGAAGTATATAAATCATATTTGTTGAAATTTGTAAATATTAAATCTAAACATGTTGATGAAGTTTCGGTAAAATGGGTTGGTTTTTTTATATGTTGCTTGAATCTGTATTCCGACATGAGTTCTAAAAAATTTACCGTTTTAGGAGTAGTTTTCAGCATATTTATGTTGAAATCACCTCCTATAATAACATTCGACTTACAATATTTCTTGTTTATTAATTTTAAGATTGAATTTAAATTATTAAAAAATAAATTTTCATCTCTACCATTCCAGTACATTGTTACTAAAAGGATATCTTCCCTAGTTAAATAAGTGGCACATGCTTCGAGGACGTATTCTGTTGACAAATCGCTTATTTCTTGAATCTCGATGTTCTCAATGTGATCTTGTAGAAGAATACATACACCGCCTCCAATCTTTTCTTTACGGCAGAAGGATGCAGAAATTTTATATCCTGTAAATGTAGTTAATTCCAGTTTCGTCGTAGAAAGCCAAGATTCGGAGACACAGATAGCTTGGAATGAAGGATCGCTGTCGACAAAAGCTTCTAATGTATGGCGTTTATTGTATAAGCTTTGGAAGTTTTGATAGAGAATCTTAAAAAGCAGATGCTGGTGTGGTTCTACGAAACGAATGGTTATTTAGTTCTTTGTTGTCATTAGGCCGCTTTGAAGGTTCGGATTGCCTATCCTTGTAGCCGTCCTTTTTGCTTTTTTCGCTTTCATTTTGATTTTGATTAGCAATTTCATCGCGAAAATCCTCCTCGCTCTCCATATTGATTACTCTTCCTTCAATAAATAGTTGATTATTTTTTATCTGCGCATATAGTCCGTTTTTGCGAGCCATTAGCATTCGTTCTCTTATGATTTTCCTTTCCTGTCGTGCCTTCGCATTCAAGAATTCAGCCACTGCTAATCCACTTCCCTTAAAGTAATATGTGTTTTCTAATACATATTTTACCATGCGTTTACTTATCAATTCTATCACTAGTGGTCTCTTGTAGTTGTTTTTAAATTTTCCCACTCTATATGTACTCTCTATGTATCCGGAGAGATCCACTTTCAATATATCTCTAAATATGTTGATAATTTTACTGTCCGTATCATATTCATCTTCTTTGTAGTAATCTGTTAGGCCGTACAGCACTATTTTCTTTTTATTAATTTCAGGTGACGTTGTGGTTGTTGAGTTTGAAAACTTTAACTGTAAATCTTTTATTTCTTGTTTCAAATATTCATAATCTTTACTAAGTTGTTTTATAGTGATGTTTATATCTTCAATTTCAGTTTTTCTTTGTGTATTTTCATGAGTCAGCGTTATCGTTTCTTTTAATATTTCTTCCTTGAGTTTGTTTATTGCTATGTTTATTTCACATTGGATAGTGTTCTGCAGTTCAGCTAGTATTGATTTGTTATTTTCTTTTAGTTGTGTGTTGATCATTTTTTTTAAGTTTTCAAAGGTCAGTTCGGTTTGAGTGGTAACATTTAAGATAGTTTCTGGGTTTATTGTGTCGCCCAGTATGCTGAGATTTTCTGGACTGGAACTATTATTTTTCACATTTATATCTTTTTTACGAATTGTTACGTTCATGTTTTCAGAGGGTGATACGCCTAGTTGCGTTTCTTCACGCACTCGGGGACATATTGGAGTATTTGTGTTATTTGTTTTAGACATTTTACAGTAGCAGGCTGGGCATTTCCAATTTTCTTTATGTATTTTTTGCATTGTGCTGTTAAAACGTGTGAGAGGAACATTGGCACAGTCCAAGTCATAGGAGTTTTTGCAAAATGCACATTTCAAATATTCTCTCTTTGGTAAAAGTTGGTGGCATCCTGCGCATAAAAGTATTGTTTCGCTCGTATTGTCTCTACTTTTATTTTTATTCATACTGTTAGCGCTACCTAGTGGCGAGTAGCGTTAATTATCAAAGTCAATAGCACGTAGCAGTAATCTTTGATGTTATCAGCTAGTTTTCCTATTCTCCGGTAGATGGCGTTGTTCTCTTGGTTTGTCACTAATCTTTTTAATTGTAATTTGTAGGGTATGAATAATTTATTATCTTCTAAAACGAACTATTTCTTCTAAAACAAATTATTTTCTTGCACTGTTAATATATACACAGATTTAGACTGACCTTGAATCATGCCCAGCTAATAATATTATGATCTGCTTACAAATACATTGGATTTTTGTTTCCAACTGAATTTATTAACAATCGTATTTTTCTTCCAATATTTCACAATTTCACCACTGACTTCAATTTCACATATGTTGTTGAACTTCCTTTATAAGAATATTGAATGGTTTTCTAACAATTTACACTTTACTATTTTTAATTGAAATATTACGTCGCTACTAATGTTTACTTGAGCACGGCAGCGCCCTCTCTCATCTAAAACTAAGTAATCACGTAACTATCGTATACATTATTTATTTAAGATTTCAATGACAACGACAATCACACTCAACACCTAATTTATGACGTAGCACATCATCATATCAGGACCTGATATGAGTAGGTAGACGATATGCCCAAGCATTTCATGATCTGGCCAATTATACGATCGGAACACGACATGGATATTAGTTTTACCGCACAATAAGGCATTTTTAGTCAAGGTAAGTGAAGGTTTGCTCTAAAATATAAATGAAAATCCAATCATTCACATGTCCAAGCCTTCGATGCCATCAACCTGAACTGCAGCAGCACAACATATTCTTACAATTGGCTTACAGTTGCCCAATTTGTAAATTCCTGAAATTGCGGATGCAGTCACCTCAGGCGTAATTTTACAATTAGATTCATGGTAAATCTTACAGCCTAACATAGAAAATACCACACACCATCCATTCTTAACCAACTTAGACACAGACAGCAAGTTTGCTTTTAAACCTTGTAATTGCGAGTTTATTGGGTGTTACAAAACAAATCAAAAGTACTAATGACGATGGTACTGTAGCATGACAATGTTATAGTACCACGTTACAAGTGGAAGGCGAGGCGAAAGGCCCGAATGATAAGTATGCCATGCCCTTAAAGCAGGACGTAGTATAGTACACATTCTTGACGGCTTCGGTAAATGGGAGGATACATTGACCAGTCAGGTCATTTCGTTTCACGGATCAGTTACCGGGGACATGTGAGTTAACCCTTTAACCTCAGATATTGGGACAAAGTAATCAACATTAAGTTGGGAGGTCAACTTAATTGAGTCATTGAGACTTAGTCAAGTATGTAGGTAGGTACCTAAGTTAGATTTGAAGACGGTGCGATCACAAATAGGGGTGCGTTCCAAAATCAGGTGAAGCCAAGTAGACAGCGTTAGAAAGCAAGTTGTTTTTCTAATTGGTGGAAAATAACTATATTTATTTATTTATTTACACTTTATTGTACACCAACAAATGAAATATAATACACAGAGAAAAAAAAAACATTATCATAATTGTACAATGGGCGGCCTTATCGCAAAGTGCGATCTCTTCCAGGCAACCTTTGGATGGACAGGATTTGCAGGAACAATAAATTAGAGGGAAGTTGGCATATAATGATAAAAGAAAACAGATTATAATACATAACTCATAAAATATACAATAAATATCGAATAGATACATATAATACATATACCTAATAAATAACAATAAATAAAATAAAATATATATATATATATAGGATTCACATTATATTATATTTATATATATTCAACAGATAGATATAGGTGTATATGAATATCAGAATAAATATTAGATAAATGGCAAATGTTAAGAAAGTAGTAATAGGTACTAAAGTGACAGATAATGATCCTTTACTAGTCTCTTAAAAACGTTGAGAGATTTCGCATGTCTTATTTCGACTGGCAATGCATTCCACAAACTTGTTAGTTTGTCCTTGTTAGTAAGTCCTTCACAGTGCACGCTGTTGCGTGCACTGTGAAGGACTTGCTATAAAATTTTGTGAAATGCATTGGGGTTTCCAGCCTCAAATTAGTAGATGAACGCAAAACGGGAGAGTGGGTTTCTTGAAGGAAAGTAAATCGTTGTTTAAGATAGGATGGGGAATTTGGATTAAAAAGGATATTATAAAGGAGAGAGAGGATATGTGCATTCCGGCGAAGGCGGATGGGTAACCACTTGAGCATCGTGCGAAATTCAGACACATGGTCATACTTGCGTAGGCCAAATATAAACCTTATACAGAAGTTTTGAAGGCGCTCTAGCTTGTTAAGTTGGTCTTCAGTAATGTCGAGGTAGCAGACATCAGCGTAATCCAGGATAGGGAGGAGAAGAGATTTCGCAAGCGCAATTTTGGTAGCAGTTGGAAGGAAATTACGTAGACGTCGAAGAGAGCCTGCAGATGCGAACAGCTTACGGCTTACCTCCTGAATCTGAGGACCCCACGATAGGCTACTATCAAGATATAAACCAAGATCTTTAACGCACTTGCTAATAGCAATATCCGTGCCATCAAAACTTATTTTCGGCAGTTGCAACCAATCGACCTTCGATATCATTATAGTTTAACAAAACTAACCAATGGTGAAAGCGCTTCTTAATAACGACCATTAGTGAGCCTTTTGGACTCTTAATTCAGTCTACGCCGAGTAAATTGAAATCGTTTTGGAACGCGCCATTGGTAGGGGCCTTAGTTTGATTTGGGAAACTATTACAATCACAGAAATAATAATAAAGAAGTTAGAAGTGACTCAGACTCGTGACCTTGGTCACTTGTGTCTCTTTAGGACACAAGCGCGCGATTTGCGGCTTAGTGCTGCTCGAACAGGCCATGCAATATTTAAAAACCCACCTCCAAAAGTGGACTGGCAAAAAACGCCTGGGTTAACACATTCAAAAGCACTAATCGAACACTCTCGTAAGCGCACTGACGAGCTACTGAAGTTCTACAAGGGCAACCTGAGCGTGTTGATTAGGGCTGTCACTGGCCACTGCAAGCTGAAAAGACATCTCTACAATATGAGACTAAAAGATACTGATGCTTGCAGATTCTGTGAACAGGAGCGTTAAGCATATTGATGTTTAACGCTCCTCCTGTGCTCTTGTGAAGCTCTCATGGAACACTTGAGGAGACACATTCTCGACCGAGACGATATTAAAACAATCCAAGCCAGGAATATCTTATAATTTTTAGATAGTGCCCAGTTAAAGGAGTACATGTAAGGCCTCAATAGGACTTACTTGGAGGCTAGTCACAATAGATCTTTATAGGTCGCAGTGACGCAAAAGCCCCGAATTTACTAAATAAAAATAAAAAACTACTAAAAGACTATTTATCCTTAAGAATAATACTTCGGGTGTTACTCCTTATCGCTTTGAACTAGACTGATTTAAGGAAAAAATTAAAATTATTCTAAAATAATGTGAGGCACACAATTTCAACCTCAGGCGAATAGTCTACGAAAGTGCCTGTACATAAAAATAGTTTTAGAAATGTTTGACATGTGACGTAACTCGTAAGGCCCAGTTCAAGTCCAATTCAGTTTTGTAGATTATTATTTCAGAGAAGGAGTTTCTCCCGAGTTTTTGTTGTAAAAACACGTGTTGAGAGACTCCATTTTTAACCTCAATCAACCGTACAATTTTTGTTACTTTAGTTACATTTTCACTTGACATTGGCAAAATGCGTACGACGCGACGCCATTAATTAAGAATAGAATTGAATTATTGTTGAAAAAATCCTTTAGCGTCTAAAATTTCATTATTATTGATGTGTTTAAAATATTTCGCTAGCGTTTTTCAAGAAAATATTATGACGCTGTAAAGTCCGGAGACTTTTAATCGAAACACAAATGACTATTTCCCTAAATTATCTATTTTTTGTTGTATTTTTTGAATTCTCTTAATTTCTAGAATAGAATTTCAGAGCAACGGGAGTCAAACCTGTGAGCTTTCACTGTGACGCACTTCAGTAACGCGTTGAATAATTAAACTTTAAAAAAAACCTACAAGCGCAAAAGATGGCGGCCAGTCTAGACACTGTAATAATTTAGATGATAAAACATAGTTAAAACTTTTATTTCGTAGAGGCGTTACTGAAACCACGCCTTGAAACGCCCACCGCCCACTGAAAACTTCAGTAGACACACGTTTCCCACAACGTACGGACGCGCCAGCATTATTTTCGCGAATATCTGTAATAAAAACCTGTTTTGCTAACTTCTTTTACGTTAGAATTAACCGAAAACAAAATGGTGGCATGCTTTTCAAATAGAGCATCATTCCCGCCTTTTTGTAATTAGAAATCGTAGTACATATTAATTTGTTTGTTTACATTGTTTGTCAACAAATCCACGTGGTTAGTTTGGGGTCAATGAACTTTGTGATGTGATCGGGAGGTTGGTTAAACAAAACAGTGGCGTAAATGTTAAAAGTGTATTTTTGAAACTCGTCCACTTTAAAAATTCAAGTAAAACTTATTAGGATTTAAAAAATTCAAGATTTAATAAAATTAAAATGGTTTTGTGTTAAAAATAGAGTAAACAGTGTGAAACTTTAAAATATAAATTTAGACCGTTTTTATTAAAATACAAACCAGTGAATTAATGTGAGATTTTCTTTTATAAGACTGTAAAATTTGGTAGGAATAAATAACAGAAAACTGTTAAATTGGACACAACACTAATGTTTAATAAAAAAAATACTTACATTATTTAATTCGACGTGACTGACTGACTAATATTAAAAAGTGTTTAACTGTTACTTTAATTGATTTAAGTGACTAGTGAGTAACAGAAGTGCAGTGAACTATAAAATAATAGGCAGAACTCTAAAAACATTGAAAATATTCAGAAGACGTTAAAAGTCTTCGTAAAAAACACAAACATTGTGAGTGTAAATTGTGATAAAGAATTTTTTGAAATAGATATTAAATTGAAATATTCTGTAAAATAAATCAGCAAACACTTGTTAAAGTGATAATAAAATACATGACCCAAATGACTTTGAGTTTGACATAGCAAAGGGAAAGATAAATTTGTCAAATTGGATGCAAAGGGAGCCAATTCCGAGGCCCTGTTCAGGGCCTCACAGAAACCCTTACAAACAGACAGCAGGAACCCGAAAACATTGCTAGTATATCCTTTCAATAACGCAGAAAATAAGGAAACCGAAAAAGTGAAAGGTAAAACGTATCTGCTAGAAACTCCAAAGGATATTAAAAGAAAAAAACCTCTCTTAGAAATTCCGGAAGAATACAAAAAGCCGAAATTATACAAACAAAGTTCTAATGACAAACAAGAGACCAATACTAGCACTTACACCAGCGAAAGTGAAATGAAAGACGCACCACCAACAACTGGCCTGTCAAAGTGTGAGAACCATTCGGACCTGTCAAAGAAATCGTGTTGTCAAAGTCAACCTGTAAAAGTGTGTCACCATTGCTGCTGCAGCGGGTCGGAGAAGTGCGAAGTGAAAGTGCCCAATTTGGAGCAAGGTTGTAGCTGCCAAAGTCAGCCTGTCAAAGTGATATTCGCGCCAGCCATGATGCCGTCAATTTTCGGGCCTGTGCCGGGCATACCGTACATCGTGAAGCCGCCTGTCAAAGTTGGAGAGAAGGTATGTTGTAGTAATTATTTTGAGTACTATTGTTGTTGCCTTGATTAGAAAATTGGATTTTGTGTTTAGTGAAAAATGGAAAAATATTTTATTAGACAGCAAATAAGTTTGAGGTTGATTTTTCATTTTGAATGTAAAAACTTAATTGTGTCATTTCTAGGTTTCTAGATAACGAATCTATCCTGCGAGATGACGAAAGAATCTTCCTGTCAATCTAGTGTTTGGCTCTCAGGTTTGGCTGGAGACCATGGCACCTGTAGATTTTTGTTTCGATAATTCAAAATTGATTCGAAGTGGATTTTGTGCAGTGAAAGTGGTGTTTTTTTGATGCATAAGCATCCGTGTTGACGAGCAAATAAGAGGAATCATTGAAATAAAGGTTTTATGGTGTGTAGAAGTTGAAAAATTTATAGTGAGATAGCCGACCCACCTGTCACCATCGTGAGGTCTGTTACCATGAATTTCTTGCTAAGCGCCCCGCGCTCCCTACATTAAAATGTATGACACCCACCCATATTTTAATGCAAACATCAAGGAAGAGGAAATTGCCAATAGAAGATAATTGGCTCAAATGTTTTAAATACCAAACCAAAAACCTTAATAAATAGATTCTGTCAGTCGGGACCAAGAAGCTTATAAGAAGCTTTTATTTGTTCGGGACAAACGTAAAAAAAAACCGGCCAAGTGCGAGTCGGACTCGCACACCGAGGGTTCCTCGGTATAAACTGCTGTATCTTTTGATCGCGTTAACTTAGAAGTTTGATTTTTTCACTGCTTAAAGAGACAATAGACTTAGGTATTTGGTATAAATTTCAATTTGATACCTTTATTCGTTCGTGAGAAATAAGGTAGTAAGTTTCATTTTATTAAAATATTTTTATTATATTATAGAACTAAAAAAATGTGATTTTCGCATTTTTTCCTATATTTGCATTATATGACAATGCTTCATGCCAAATTTCAAGATTCTGAGTTTACGGGAAGTATCCTGTAGGTTTTGATTCCTTTGCGAGTGTCGGAAATTTGTTGAAAATATCGACATAATCGGCTGTATCTTTTGATTGGCTTGGCTTAGAAATTTGATATTTTCACAGCTTAAAGGGACAATAGACCTGAGTATTTCATGTGAATTTCAGCTTGATACGTCCACGCGTTCTTGAGATAAAGGGCCTTGGCAGACAGACAGACAGACAGACAGACGGACAACAAAGTGATCCTATAAGGGTTCCGTTTTTTCCTTTTGAGGTACGGAACCCTAAAAAACATGTTTTATCGAACTTTTTAACAACGTCAAAAAGAAGATATTATGTCATAGGCACACGCATTATGTCGACTAGAAAACGTCCTAATTAGGACGTCTTGCTATCGTTCTATGTCGAGCACAGTCACGAGCGGGCCGCGTCGTGGTACTTGTGTCCTTGCCAACACTTATTCGTGTGTGTTTCGGAAGTTACTGTCCACCTTAAATCTTAAATGTCATTCTTTGGACACGAAAACTTTTGACCAGTTTAGATTGAGCGGCACAGATTTCAACGCAAATTACTATGAACATAACATATCTGTAGTTTATAATACAACTAGCTGTACCCGCGACTTCGATCGCGTGAATTTCCTGTTTTTGTAACATGTTTTCATTAATGCTCAACTCCTACTGGTCGCAGCGTAATGTTATAGAGATATAGGCCACTGTATTTCTCAAGAAATGGACTATGTACCATCATCATCATTTCAGCATAGAGACGTCCACTGTTGGACATAGGCCTCCTCCAAGGATCACCAAACCGGTCGGACCTGCGCTGTCAACATACAGCGGATTCTCGCGACCTTTACCAGATCGTCAGTCCACCTTTTGGGGGGCGTACCAACGCTGCGTTTCCCGGTACGTGGTCACCATTTGAGGACTTTTCCGCCCTAACGGCCGTCAGTCCTCTTCGCAATGTTCCACCCACTGCCACTTAAGGTTCGCAATTCTTTGGGCTATGTCTGTGACGTTGGTTGGTTTTCCTGCGAATCTCATAATTTATAATACAACTAGCTGCCCAGCCACGCGTTGCTGTGGTAATTTCATACTACTGACCTGTAACATTGTATCTGCAGTAAAAAAAAAATGACTACTTATCAAGAAATGAAATGAAATGAAAATGAAATGAAAAATATCTTTATTTAAATGGACTTTGCTAAGTACTTTTAAATCGTCAAAAGCCCTACCACCATTTCGGGACGAATATTTATATGCTGAAATGGAGAAGAAATGGCGAAAGAAACTCCACAGCTTACAATTTCGTAATGATTTCAAAACATCATTACAGGTCAATAGATATATCAATACAAATAAGTTACAATTTTAATGCATTTTTGGGCAGATTTCACTCCCACGCATTTGTATCATTTAAATAATCATTTATCTTGTAATAAGCTTTTTTATATAGTTTAGTTTTTACAGTTTTTTTAAATTTGTTAACAGGCAAATCTCTAATATTCATCGGAAGCTTATTGTAAAAACGTATACATTGGCCCGCAAAAGAATTGTTTATTCTGTGGAGACGAGTTTTATATACAACCAGATCGTGTTTCTTCCTAGTATTTACATTGTGCGTATGGCATTTCTCAGAAAAATGCATAATGTTTTTCTTTACATATAGTAAGTTTTCCAGTATATATTGTGAAGACACAGTTAGAATATTTATCTCCTTGAACTTTTCTCTGAGGGAGTCACGCGGACCTAGTTGGTAGATTGCTCTAACAGCCCGTTTTTGCAAAACAAAGATGGTATTTATATCTGCAGCACTCCCCCAGAGAAGAATCCCATACGACATTATGCTGTGAAAATAACTGAAATAAACCATTCTAGCGGTATCGGCATCAGTTAGCCGCCTAATAGTTTTAACTGCATATGCCGCAGAACTTAGTTTACCCGAAAGTTTTACAATATGTGGACCCCATTGCAATTTGGAGTCTAACATTACTCCTAAGAAAGTTGTTGTTTCCACAGGTTTCAATTCAACCCCATTTATTTGTACATTCGTTTCTACACGTCGCACATTCGGTGTAGTAAACTTAACTAATTTGGTTTTTTTTTCATTAAGCAACAAATTATTAATATTAAACCAATAGACTACTTTTGCGAGTGCATTGTTAACTTCGTCATAATTATCTAATTTTCTATTTATTTTGAAAATCAAAGAAGTGTCATCAGCAAACAACACAATATCATGATTGTCCCTTATGTAGTAAGGCAAGTCATTTATGTACACTAGAAAGAGAAATGGACCAAGAATTGAGCCCTGCGGAACACCTATTGTGACTAGAGAACCTGGAGATCTTTTACCATTTATATCAACTTTCTGTATTCTATTGCTCAGGTATGAGGTCATTAGGTTGAGAGCCTTGTTCCTAATGCCGTAATGGTGTAATTTCCTGACCAGAGTATCATGATTAACACAGTCGAAAGCTTTAGATAAATCACAGAAAACCCCAAGAGCGTCACGTGATTCTTCCCAAGCAGCGAATACCTCCTTTAACAACTCAACTCCCGCGTCAATGGTGGAGCGACCCCGAGTGAACCCGAATTGCTTTTGATGAAATATGTTAAATTTATTGAAATGCTTTAATAGTTGGTTGAGCATTAGTCTTTCAAAGATTTTACTTAAAGTTGGTAAAATAGAAACAGGCCGAAAATTGGTGGGATCTGAGGTTTCGCCAGATTTAAATAACGGTATAATTTTACTATGTTTCATCAAGTCAGGAAACACACCAGAGTCAATACAGCTGTTAAATACGACTACTAAATAAGGAGCTATTATACTTATAATGGATGAGATAGTTCTGACTGACAGTCCCCAAAGATCCATAGATTTCTTCAGGTCTAGAGTTTTAAACGTATTTATAATATCTTTATAACTAACAGCTGTAAATTCAAAGTTACTGTCACATGATGATACATTTTGTTTAAGCAGCTGTTCAGCAGAGGTGGAAGATGACTGAAGTGATTTAGTTGTCTGTACGGGAACATCTGAGAAAAACCTTTCGAATTCCATGGCTACTTCCAAATCAGCTTTAACATTTACATTATTAATCTTTAAGTTAATATTACGGAAACGTGTTTGACTCCTACCAGTTTCACTGTTAATAATATTCCAAGTTTCTTTAATCTTATTTGTAGAATTCTTAATTTTGTTTTTTAAGTAAACTGACTTGGCAGTGGAACAGGCTCTTTTGAAAACTTTAGAATAGTCCCTTACATAATTAACAAATACTGGGTCAAAATTATATGATTTTTGACTATACAAATCGTACAACTTATTTCTGCTATTGTATATACCAGGCGTTGCCCATTCACTAAAAGTTAGATGATCACAGATCGTCTTTGTTTTTGGCACAAAAGTGTTGGTAAATTCAACATTTATCAAATTAAATAATGAACTGTATAGCTTATCCGGACAATCATTATAAGGCAAACATGGTAGCTTCACAATTAATTTTGATTTAAATTTTTCAATTCGGCTTGCATTTATAGGAATAAAACTTATTTTTGTTCTTTGCACTTTTACTTTTTTCCTAGGAAACGATGCTAATTGACCACAATGATCAGAGTGCAACATATTAATAATTGACTTTTGGCTAGGTTTTCGGTTAGTAAAAATGTTGTCAATGCAGGTTGCACTTGTTTCAGTAATTCTTGTGGGTTCATAAAAAACGTAGTCCAAATCATAGGACTTAAATAAATTTAAAAAGTTACAAGTGATTGAATTTGTATCTAATATGTTAATATTAAAGTCTCCACAGATAACAATTACTTTACGACATTTACTGATTTTAAATAGGACATCTTCCATAATTTTTAAAAAATGTTCAAAGGGGGCACATGGAGGTTTGTATACACTAATAACAATGAATTGTTCAAACTCTATACAAGCTATTTCAGTAACTCGCTCAACTGACATACTGACGAGGTCATTTCTTTCCTTACATTTAATATTCTTTTTAGTAATTATTAATGAACCACCATGTAATATGTTTTTTCTGCTGTATGAGCTGACAACATGGTGATTACTAAAATTAAACATGAGCTGATGGCTTTTTAGCCAGTGTTCTGTAACACACAATATATCAATATTATTACAATTCATAAATAGCTCCAATTCTAAATCTTTGCCTGATATCCCTTGAATATTTTGGTGGAAAAGGTTGATAAAATTATTTTTAGAATTTTTATTCATTACAAGTGGGGAGGATAATTGATTTGAAACCTTAAAATTTGAGTCTAATTTTTCATTATAGTTAGTACTGCCAGAGTTAGTCTCTTTTGTCTCGAAATTTAATTTAAAGAATATGATGCATATTCCAAATTGTCATTGTTTAATGTCATATTTGACTGCCCAATAGAGGCAGAAGTTAAAGCCAATGAATTGGCTTGTTTAAAAATAAAATAACATAGCGATTTTGCTATTTGTTTTTTGTAATTATTACAAAGAAAATATTTATCTTTTGTCAAAAAAAAATTCTTAATGAAACTATTAAAATCAATAATGTCAAATTTTTTATCATAATTTGCCATTAAATGCAATTTCATATTGTATTTATATCTATAGTCATTTTCTGCATGAGTCAATGATCTACTGTAAGGCAAGGTAAATAAAATTATTTTTTTTACATTTAATTTAGAGAGGCAATCAAAATGTTTTTCTATAATCTTGGAATTAGTATTTCCTCGTCTACCAATAAAAATAATTATTGTACTGTTAGGGCTGTAAGTACCACAGATTACCTTTTGCAATATTTGAATACAGTTAGCACCTGGCACACAGAAATTAGTTACATTTTGTGACATGTACTGACACATTATGTGACCCATATTTTTGCCTATCTCATCACTAAACATAATTACATTGTTTTGATGATTATTGTAATTTACGTTGTTTTCGTATTTACTTACATTTGCTTGTGTCCCACCTTCATCAAGGTTATTAAGAGAACAATTATTATTATCTGTGAGTGATACAACTTCTGGATAAACTTCTACTATTGAATCTTGTTGATCATATAATATGTTAGAAGTAAGTGCTTCCTTGTTCTGAATGTCCTTAACTAGGCATGAACATGTTCGTTTTTTATTTAAAGATTCGAAACGCTCTGCATTGTAATTACACATATCTTCCATGTCATTTGATGCCATTATTTGGTAACTTAATTGCTTTTGCGACATGGTTTGTATGTTTTTTAGCATACTTTTTAATGTCACTTCAAGACTGTCTATTTTTAACTCTAATTGTTTATTATAATCTATGTAATCAGAACTTATTGTAACAGCATTGCTCTTAATATCATTTAATTTTTCTACTAATTTTATGCGTTTCAAATGATGCGACTGATGTTTTTTATAAGAATTATGTTGATTTATAATTCTTTTAGTCTTATTGATAAACTTATTAATTCGTATGTATTTCTTTAGCTTCTTGACACTACTAAAATACTGTTTAGAATTACAAGTGTTAGGACTATTTCCTATGAATGACTGATCCTTGATGAAGCCGGGACTACAAACCGTTAGCTCATCGAACAAGCTTTGAGAATGTTTATCTGTGGACAATTCTTTGTTTTGCATTTCCAAATGTTTAACACTATTATTTGCCATGCACAAGCTATGTTCTAACTCATTTATTTTCGTTAGTGCCTTTTCATGTGTATTGCTACATTCCGCAAATGATTTTATAGTATGCTGCATTTGGTGACATTGCTCAACAACATCCTCATATTTAATGTGCAGCTCAGACAACTCATTCTTTAGTTGTTTGTTTTTTTCCAATATGTTGAAAATTTCCAATTCACTATCCTCACGTTCCTGCATTAGACGCTCACAAAGCTATCCTATCTCTCAAGTTGGATCAAACTGCACACGGTGTACAAATTTGATTGAAATCGGTTAAATGGTTTAGGAGTCCATTGAGGACAAACATTGTGACACGAGATTTATATATATTACTAGCTACCCGGCCACGCGTTGCTGTGGTAATTTCATACTACTGACCTGTAACATTGTATCTGCAGTAAAAAAAAAATGACTACTTATCAAGATAAAAACTATCCTATCTCTCAAGTTGGATCAAACTGCACACGGTGTACAAATTTGATTGAAATCGGTTAAGTGGTTTAGGAGTCCATTGAGGACAAACATTGTGACACGAGATTTATATATATTACTAGCTACCCGGCCACGCGTTGCTGTGGTAATTTCATACTACTGACCTGTAACATTGTATCTGCAGTAAAAAAAAAATGACTACTTATCAAGATAAAAACTATCCTATCTCTCAAGTTGGATCAAACTGCACACGCTGTACAAATTTGATTGAAATCGGTTAAGTGGTTTAGGAGTCCATTGAGGACAAACATTGTGACACGAGATTTATATGTATATATTAAGAAGATAGTCAGTATGGTATACACTTTTGACCTTTATTCTAGGAATCTCAGTGTCATGATCGATATTACCCTTCATAAACCAGAAGAAAAACTGAGAAGTAACAGATTGGCATGTGATGCCGGCAGAGCAAAATAGCATCACCCCATATCCTCCAATGGGAATCGTAGAAGGAGACTAATGGATCAGCAAAGGGGTATTGATCACCTTATACTCCGTCCACCAATCCGCATTGGGCAAGCGTGGTGGGCTACTGCCTAAACCTCCTTCGATGACAAGGAGAGGCCTTGTATCCCAGCAGTGGGTCGAATTATGAAGGCTGTGATGATGAGTTTTATTCATTATGGAATCCGGATACAAAGTCTGCGTACGGATCCTTTGTCTAAGGCGTTCTTCCTGTGGCTCTATGTCATCCTGACAGGTTCGTTCTGTTTTACATAAATATTACAATTATACACAATCAATAAACAGTCAACAAGTGACTGCTTACACGAGGCAGGCCTAATGCTTGTCAAACAACTAAGTAAACACCTAACATATTTTAGCAAAAAAATAGGACAACCGACTTCAATGCGTACAAATTTAAACTAAAAAGTTTGAAATAGGTAAATAATATTTTTATGAAGTAGTTGAAAAGAGCGTCATAGAAAACCAAGGAAAGTATTCATACACATTTATAATTCTTTATTTATAATTCATACTCGTTTGGAGTATGAAAAAAATCATACTATGGAATAATTTTATTTTTGCGTTTACAAACGCGTAAATATAATACTAGAAAAATGCACTGAAAAAAATCGACTTGCCTCAGGCGGGACTCGAACCCGCACCTTCCACAATCCGGGTGGACGCGTTAACCAATTTCGCCACCGAGGCACTGCTTTTCGCTGTCGAAATTTGTCAGTGCTTGGTGCTTATGTTTTTATGGTAAACATCGTTTCATCAAATCTTTGAAATTTGCATTTCCAAGACCCGAACGAAATATTTTTGCAAATATTTGACGCCCAGCTAAGATGAAACTACCTTACATTATGGAATAATTTTATTTTTGCGTTTACAAACGCGTAAATATAATACTAGAAAAATGCACTGAAAAAAATCGACTTGCCTCAGGCGGGACTCGAACCCGCACCTTCCACAATCCGGGTGGACGCGTTAACCAATTTCGCCACCGAGGCACTGCTTTTCGCTGTCGAAATTTGTCAGTGCTTGGTGCTTATGTTTTTATGGTAAACATCGATTCATCAAATCTTTGAAATTTGCATTTCCAAGACCCGAACGAAATATTTTTGCAAATATTTGACGCCCAGCTAAGATGAAACTACCTTACATTATGGAATAATTTTATTTTTGCGTTTACAAACGCGTAAATATAATACTAGAAAAATGCACTGAAAAAAATCGACTTGCCTCAGGCGGGACTCGAACCCGCACCTTCCACAATCCGGGTGGACGCGTTAACCAATTTCGCCACCGAGGCACTGCTTTTCGCTGTCGAAATTTGTCAGTGCTTGGTGCTTATGTTTTTATGGTAAACATCGTTTCATCAAATCTTTGAAATTTGCATTTCCAAGACCCGAACGAAATATTTTTGCAAATATTTGACGCCCAGCTAAGATGAAACTACCTTACATTATGGAATAATTTTATTTTTGCGTTTACAAACGCGTAAATATAATACTAGAAAAATGCACTGAAAAAAATCGACTTGCCTCAGGCGGGACTCGAACCCGCACCTTCCACAATCCGGGTGGACGCGTTAACCAATTTCGCCACCGAGGCACTGCTTTTCGCTGTCGAAATTTGTCAGTGCTTGGTGCTTATGTTTTTATGGTAAACATCGTTTCATCAAATCTTTGAAATTTGCATTTCCAAGACCCGAACGAAATATTTTTGCAAATATTTGACGCCCAGCTAAGATGAAACTACCTTACATTATGGAATAATTTTATTTTTGCGTTTACAAACGCGTAAATATAATACTAGAAAAATGCACTGAAAAAAATCGACTTGCCTCAGGCGGGACTCGAACCCGCACCTTCCACAATCCGGGTGGACGCGTTAACCAATTTCGCCACCGAGGCACTGCTTTTCGCTGTCGAAATTTGTCAGTGCTTGGTGCTTATGTTTTTATGGTAAACATCGTTTCATCAAATCTTTGAAATTTGCATTTCCAAGACCCGAACGAAATATTTTTGCAAATATTTGACGCCCAGCTAAGATGAAACTACCTTACATTATGGAATAATTTTATTTTTGCGTTTACAAACGCGTAAATATAATACTAGAAAAACCATAAAAACATAAGCACCAAGCACTGACAAATTTCGACAGCGAAAAGCAGTGCCTCGGTGGCGAAATTGGTTAACGCGTCCACCCGAATTGTGGAAGGTGCGGGTTCGAGTCCCGCCTGAGGCAAGTCGATTTTTTCAGTGCATTTTTCTAGTATTATACTTACGCGTTTGTAAACGCAAAAATAAAATTATTCCATAATGTAAGGTAGTTTCATCTTAGCTGGGCGTCAAATATTTGCAAAAATATTTCGTTCGGGTCTTGGAAATGCAAATTTCAAAGATTTGATGAAACGATGTTTACCATAAAAACATAAGCACCAAGCACTGACAAATTTCGACAGCGAAAAGCAGTGCCTCGGTGGCGAAATTGGTTAACGCGTCCACCCGGATTGTGGAAGGTGCGGGTTCGAGTCCCGCCTGAGGCAAGTCGATTTTTTTCAGTGCATTTTTCTAGTTTTTTCTAAAATCATACTATATTTGGAGCCGGTGCCTCATTAAAACTTAATGGAAACTTTAACTAAAACGTTTTTTTTGTTATTACTGATTTGTTCAAAAAGGGTCGAATTTATATCGACACAATATAGACGGGCCATCTCTGATCTTGACGTACCTAAAAAAAAGAATCCTTAAAATCGAGTCGTAATACTCATAATTGACGGAGTAATCAGGTAACAAACACAAAAAAAGAGTCGGATAGAGAACTTCCTCTTTTTTTAAGTCGGTTAACAAATAATATCATGTCTTAGACTTATAGCTTATTACAAATGCCTGCCATTCATTCAAAATGAATGGTAAGTTAATGAACTATGAATCTAGTTATTTAACGTAAGTTCATAAAATAATTTGTCATAGTTTATGCGTTGACTATTGGACCTACTAACCAAAATTTTACTATTGCATATTAGGTAATGGCAAGTTAAAAAAAAATTGTCGTTATTTTTGTGTTCGTGGCCGATATCATTATTTCATCCCCAATGAAATTATCATTTCAACAAAAAAGTTCTGAACCAATTTCAGTTTAATTTATACAGGACCACCTTTGAATTATGACCTTCCTAACGAAAAAAGAATCATCAAAATCGATTCATAATTGACGGAGTAATCGCGGAACATACATAAAAAAAACATACAGTCGAATAGAGAACCTCCTCCTTTTTTGAAGTCGGTTGAAAAAAGTCTATAATGGTATAGATATTTCGACCACCGGTTACTCGACGCAAAAGCTCATACTCGTTATTTAAACACAACTCAAACATGAAACATTTATGCAAGCAAAGCCGTATATCTTGTAGATAACCGGCTGTTGAGCAGGTAAGATTTACGCCCCGAGTTAGTTTTCACCCTTTGAGAAGGATCTGAAGGACTTAAGCTTATGATTGTGTGTAAGTTATTAGACAAATAAACTTTGTTGTATACCGAAACTAAGGAGGAATGTAAGTGAGAAGAGGAGAAAATAAGAGTGTAGAGGACCTCCTGTAGACTATTACTTTCTCCTATTTTCTCCCGTTGCGGCAATTTCGTGTGGAAATTTTGTAGTGCCAAGTCTTTCCCACGGGAACTGTGCATTTTTCGGAGACAAAAAGTAGCGTACGTGTTATTCCAGACTAGTTATAATCTATCTTTGTGCCAAAAGAGGTTCACCGTGTCTAGACCAATGGGAATACATAATTTTTTTTCTTTAAAGTCGTATAAATACTAAAAAGAATGACCCCTAAATTGCGGTATTTCTACCGATAAAATTGTCTATAGACGCTCATAAAGTTTCATTACCACCGGACACACTGTATAATTATATTGTTCTATCAATTTCACTTTTTCTTTTTTAACTTATGGCAGCCCTGAGCTACCCCATAATAAAATGGTAATACATTCCTATCGTATTTTCCGACGAATGTATTACGTTTCTTAAGAAATAAATTTAAACGGAACTATAATATTATTCATAGAATTTTTGAACTCGAATGAGCTGTGTTGGATCGTAATAATTCTGTTTACTTCTGTTTTTTTGCTTGTAAGTCCGTTCCAATCATTCAGTCGTACATGTCGTAGGCGGATTGTATAACACGCCGTGTTACAAAACGGCGCGGCGGATTGTAACCCGTTTGTTGATAAATCCGAAGTCATTATCATCATCATTTCAGCCTCAGACGCCCACTATTCTATACATTACCTAGGTATTGTATAGAATACCTTGTTTTACAGATTACCGGTGACATATTATTGACTACAAATATAAATGCGAAAGTTTGTATGGATTGATGCGTGTTTGTTACTCAAAAACTGTGTGTTCACGCAAGAAGTACTCAATGGATTTTAATGAAACTTTACAATAATAAGACCACTACTGGGACACAAGGCCTCTCCTTGTCATCGAAGGAGGTTTAGTCAGTAGTCCACCACGCTTGCCTAATGCGGAATGGTGGACGGAGAATAAGGTAGTCATCATCATCATCATTTCAGCCGAGAGACGCCCACTGTTGGACATAGGCCCAATGATCTCCAAACCGGTCCGGCTCTGCCCGCATCCAGCGGCTTCCCGCGACAGAAATGATTAGATCCGCAGGAGAACTAAGGTCACCGACATAGGTCAAAGAATTGCGAACCTTAAGTGGCAGTGGGCGTGGCACATTGCGAGGAGGACTTACGGCTGCTGTGGCGGAAAGGTCCTCGAGTGGCGACCACGTACCGGGAAACGCAGCATTGGTAGGCCCCCCACAAGGTGGACTGACGATCTGGTGAAGGTCGCGGGAAGCCGCTGGATGCGGGCAGCGTAGAACCAATTGGGTTGGAGATCCTTGGCCGAGGTTTATGTCTAAGTCTCCGCTTGGTCTTAAATCCCATGAACCTACTGATACTACTTATGAATTCTTATGAGGCCTATTTCTAGGGCCACGTTTTGCTTCCGTAGGTCACCACGAAAGTCTTAAATACGTGTGTTACGTAGGTATTGACTTTCATCTTGAGACACTGCGTTAGATGGGCCGAGAATATGCCACGTAGCTTCCCGAACGCTTCCCAATCGAATGCATTTGGAATCTAACTCAGCACTTAGGTATCATGACATAATTTTATTTCTTGTTTTATATTAATTACCTCAGAGTAAAAAAAAACAATACTATAGTCTAAATGGTTCTATATGTCTTACACACAATTTATTAGCAAATTACCATTTCGCAAGCAACATTTGTCAATGTTTCATTACGCAAACTAATGCTTTAACAAGGACATCAAAACGCAAACATGCTTATCAAAAATACATTAATAATAAAAAATTTAAAAGACATACTGACATGTCAACAAGTTACAAAAACCAAAAATAATATTTCACAAAATTATGGCAAATCTTTGCAGCCGTTCTCGAGTTTTAGCAATTCCTAATTCGTTGAGTTTTAGCGAGACTAACGAACAGCAATTCATTTTTACACAGATTTAGTACCTACAAATATGAAATATTTTCAAGTATAGACACAAATTCAATGTTAACCGTAATGTATTTTTGTATCGATTGCCCAAATCTGAAACCCCATTCGCCATATTGGCACGCCATCAGACGAGAGCTAAGTGTGTAATGCTGTAGCTTCCTGGCCGTGGCAGATTTATTGCGATCCGGGGGAACCCCTTGTTACCGCTGCGATGTGCTCTAAGATAGGCTTGAGTATTTTATTTATTTTCAATTTGCAGCTGAAATGAATTGAAATTAGTAAAGAAAGTTAAGTAAAAATATGAAAGCTTTGTGCAACATTTTTATACAAGGGTCTGTTCCCATCCTCGCTGAGTAACAAGATGTTAAATATTTTTTTACCTCTTCAGCACCAAAAGAAGAGATTTCACGAAGCAAAAGTGCTTCGTGAAATCTCGAAGGAAAAACGCTTTTTAGCCGACTTCAAAAAAGGAGAAGGTTATCAATTCGACTGTATGTTTTTTTTTTTAATGTTTGTACCTCATCACTTGTTACTGGGTGGACCGATTTTTAAGATTCTTATGACCTTTGGAAGCTAGTGCTTGTCATGGGGTCCCATTTAAATTTTATCGACATCTGACCAGTAGTTTTTAAGTTATCCCTAATAATGCACATTGATGATATCGTAATTTTATCACTTGTGTGTATAAAAGATCTTGAGGTAGTTTCGTGAAAATTTCTATACTTAAAACACTAAAAAGCAGAAAAAAAAAATTTAAATAAAAAAAAACCTCCATCAAAACTAAAAACGGGAGAAATAAAAATTTTGTTTATCTTATATATAAAATTCTCGTGTCACAATGTTCGTTCCCGTACTCCTCTGAAACGGCTTGACCGATTCTCATGAAATTTTGTGAGCATATTGAGTAGGTCTGAGAATCGGCTAACATCTATTTTTCATACCCCTTAGTGATAAGGGTTGTCCATCCTTAATTTTTTATTTTCATTTATAAGGCAAAACAACGTTTGCGGGGTCAGCCAGTAAAAATCTAAAGGTTTTTTGATGTCGGTGCCGACCTCAATATTTGTAATAACGTTGTCACTTGTATTTGGGACCGACCTCAAAAAACATTTAGATTTTTATAAACAAAATTTTTATTTCTCCCGTTTTTAGTTTTGAAGGCGGTTTTTTTTTATTTAAAATTTTTTGCTGCGAGCTTGAACGAGACTGTAAATTACTTTATTAATCTTACTTTTAATTTCAATAATTATTTTTAAGATAATAAACAGTATTAAAGTATTGCCTTATTTTTCTCACCTATAATAATAATAATATATTTTCACGCTCACACCAATTATCTAGCCCGAAGTAAGTATCATTAAGAACTTGTGTTACGGATACTAGATAACGGACTTTTTTTTTTTTTTTTTATTACCTATAACAGTATTCTCGCTGGAGAGGTGAAAAGTTGTATGTTTCACACGAGAGCATTTTTTATTTCGACTCGTGCTTTTAAATCACTCACTGTGCTCAGTAGTTTATTTATGAATTTATGAATCACTGAAATTTATGACTACTTCGCTGGTTAGTGATTTAATATTGGCACTCTCAGCAAAAAATAACTATTTCTCAATTTAGACCTTTTCATCCAACGTTAAAAAGGAGGAGGTTATCAATTCGACTGTATGTTTTTTTTTATGTTTGTTACCGCATAACTCTTTACTGGGTGTACCGATTTTGAAGATTCTTTCGACCTTTGGAAGCAGGTGCTTGTCATATGGTCCCATTCAAATTTAATCAACATCTGACGAGTAGTTTTAAAATTATCCCTAATAATGCCTATTTAATTGACATCGATGATATCGTAATCTTATCACTTGTGTGTCTAAAAGATCTCGAGATCGTTTCCTGAAAATTTGTATACTTAAAACACTAAAAAGCAAAAAATAAAATTATTTTTAAATAAAAGAAAACCGCCTTCAGAACTAATAACGAAGAAATAAAAATTCTGTTTATAAAAATCTAAATGTTTTTTTGGATTGGATTTGGATTAAACGTTGTTACTTGTATTTGGCACCGACCTCAAAAAACCATTTAGATTTTTATAAACAGAATTTTTATTTCTTCGTTTTTAGTTTTGAAGGCGGTTTTTTTTTTATTTAAAAATATTTTTTCTTTAAAACAAGTGCCTTGATACGGCTAAGCAATAATTTGGTATCGTTCGATAGCTAACAATATTAACTACTGGTAGAAGTAGCAGCACAGACAAGTCCTATACATTTCGGGATAGTTTTTTTTAAAGAGCCTTTACAGCTTTGAATGACATAGAAAATCAAATCAAATATCTTTACTGCGTATCACGTAGGCTGGGGCAGGGCACGTATAGGCTGTAGTTCCTGTGATACCCCGTAGGGGCACTGCAAACATTAATTACTTAAAATCTATAATCATACTAGCTGACCCCGCAAACGTTGTTTTGCCTTATAAATTAAAAAAAAAATTAAGGTTGGACAACTCTTTTCACTAAGGGGTATGAAAAATAGATGTTAGCCGATTCTCAGACCTACTCAATATGCTCACAAAATTTCAAGAGAATCGCTCAAGCCGTTTCGGAGGAGTACGGGAACGAACATTGTGACACGAGAATTTTATACATAAGATTAAAATATTAACTATATAACGCCTTAGAGCTAACTACAAATCTCCAGATATCATCATCATTATCATCATCTTCGTCGGGGTCCGCCTTCCTTACCTTTGTTGCCTACTTCGCTCGCTCTTCGGCATCCTTGGTGGAGAGACCGTTGGCACGTAAGTTCTTCTTCGCGACGTCAAGCAATTTTGCCTCTTTTACTGGCACCTGGCGGAGGTGGGATGGCAAGACATTTATTGCGAACGTAGGTTGCCGGCCTTCTCAGAACAAACCCCATATATATATGTCGAAGAATCTGAATACAAGCAACGCCATCTAGTTTTAGTTTTAAGAGTTACGATTGTAACTGTTGATTTTTTGAGGACGTGTGATGATGCAGGATGGCGTGACGGCGCTATGACATTATTAGGTTCAATTGTAATTGAATTTGTTATTTTCATTAGAAATAGTCCACGAGGGATTGCGAGTGACGTCAGCGCCGCACGAGCTATCGTACGATGCGACGTAATAGTGGTGGGGCGCGCCTTTGTTGCAGCGATGCGCGCTCGACAGAGCTCAGTCTAGTTCGAGGCGTCGCTGAGTGCGGACGTGTCTATGGTTGTATTAGGAATGATTGTGGAAGCTATGTCCGACGGTTGTGTGATAATAGTTAGAGAGAAGTGAAGGCGAGTGCCGGTGCAATGTAGAATGTGCGCTAGGTAAACCTACACACTGGGTCACAAGTCCCAGGCACTACTCTGGTTCTCCTCTTTGTGATGTGTGTTGATAAATTGACTCGGCATTCGTATGTGAGATAATGATTCGGCCAAATCCTTGACGTTATCCCCGACATCAGAAGTGGGATGTGTTGAAATAATTTTGGAGTCTATCCTTTTTTTTAATTAATGAGGGTAGTGCAAAAATTCTTATTGCATTGGATGTACCGCGTGGCCGATTGGGGTCTACGGGGGAGAAAATTTCATTATTTTTGGGCTACGATGCACCGTTTTAGAGATATTTAAGTTTTTATCTCGTGGTCCAGAAAAATTGAAAAATGTGTAGAGTAGAATGAAAAAGAAAATGAAAAAGCTTTTTATTTGAATGAATTTAGCTAAGTGCTTTTGGAACGTCAAAAGCCTCTCACGATTGGTCGTTCGTACGGGTTTTTTTTACGATTCGTACCCAGCATGCCCAGTTGCCCACTTTGGACGAGTACGGTCGCGCCGCCCGCCGCCGTCTGTTGCATTGGATAGCTTTGGTGAGTGTTTAAATCATGATTTTAAGTTTAGAGCTGCTTATTTAAAAGAAAGTGTTGTGTAGTGTTGAGCGTAGTGAATTATTTGTTTCGAATTTAATCTAATTAGATTGAGGGTGAACGAAATTATTGTTGTTCAATAGAATCGTAACTGTTAATTTTAACTGCATTGGTTTGTAATTCAAATTACTCAATTGTGGATAGATTTTATGTCTACCCGACATAAAGAAATTAATAATTGGACGTCTGAAATTCTATTCTAGGCTTAGGCGTGATGTTGCCTATTTGCGCAATATAATCTGTTAGGCAGTTTAATTTGAAATAACTAGTTTTGTGCCACTGTAACTGCGGCTTATTTTATCTTGGTGAAAAATAGGGTTGACCGTGTTCGTGCTATGCTGGATTGTATTGTTCCCTTGGAATTAAGTGCTTTTTTTTTTTTTTTTTTTTTTTTTATTTTATTAGGTACATTAACAGCAATGCCAAAACAATGTACACAGCTTAACTAATATTAATATACAAATTAATATACAACAACATGAACATGAACGACAAAAATACAAATAATAATTTATTAATCGAAATGAGATTTATATTAAAATTTATCAGCAACAGTATTATGGAATTTAAATGATAAAATATTAGATAATATAATAATAATAAATATACTATAATCATAATATACATATATAATATAAATGTATCATATAGTGTATAGGTAGGTACTAACACAGTATTCAATCGAGAATAAACTCTCGACTTAACACAGTACATTATTAAGATGATGATGATGATGGGAGTGACAAAAAAACATTCTTTACTTTAGTTTTGAAAGATTTCTTACTTTCCAAAAAGATGTCAATATCTGAGAACCTATCGTTATATAAGCGGGGCAGACGTGTCAGAACCGCGTTATTTCCGTATCGTGTGATATGTTGCGGGATATGAAATAGACCAGTGTGACGTGTGCGAGTTATGGGAACGCCAAACGACAGACTAGACAGCAATTCAGGACAGTCAAGGCGACCCCGAATGATATCCCACAGAAAACCCATGTCAAGCAGTTGTCGACGTTCTGTGAGAGTTAGTATCTTTAATTCGTGGCAATTATTTAAATAGTCGGAGGAGAGGTTTTTGAATTTGTAATTTAGGTGTTTTATAAACTTTTTTTGAATACGCTCTATTTTATTTATGTAAACTTCATACTGCGGACACCAGATAGGGCTAGCGTATTCCAAAATACTACGAACATAAGCGTAGTAAACGACCAAGATGCAAGTTAATGAATTGAAGGGACCACAGGTGCGCATAACGAAGCCTAAATTACGGAAAGCTTTATTTACAATGCTGTCGATGTGTTGAGACATAAGTAATTTAGTGTCTAAAAGAACACCAAGGTCTCGCACAACCTCGACCCTTTGAATAGCGATATTGCCGAACGTATATGGAAATGAAATTGGTCTTTTTTTTCTACTATAACTAATGATACTACACTTGTTGACACTTAGAGTGATGCTATTGTCTTTGTAATAACTCAAAACATTATCGAGATCCACCTGCAATCTACGACAATCTTCAATAGTTTGAACACGCATGAAAATCTTTTTGTCATCGGCATAGAGGAGATAGTCTGCGCTAGAAAAACTGTTGTATATATCATAAATATAAGCATTGTAAAAAAGAGGCCCAAGATGCGAGCCCTGTGGTACCCCCGAGGGGACATTTATGTAGTCAGAGCGACAACCACCAACGACAACTGCCTGAGACCGATTAGATAGATAAGAAATTATCCATCTCAGTAGGTCTCCGTGGATACCGATCCTTTTAAGTTTGCATATTAATAACGCGTGATCTACCCGATCGAAGGCTTTTTCAAAATCGGTGTAGATTACATCCACCTGTCCACCACCCTCCATATTCTTTAGTAAAAAATTAGTAAAATATGCTAAATTTGAAGTGGTGCAGCGACCTTTGAGAAAGCCGTGTTGTTTATTAGGTATACAAGAAGCAATAATAGGATAAATCTGTTGATAAACAATTTTCTCTAACATCTTTCCGAGTGTGTTTAAGATAGAAATTGGCCGATAATTTTTAATTTCACTTTTGGAACCTTTCTTATGCACAGGGATGATTTGAGCTTTCTTCCAGATGTAGGGAAAATTACACTCACCAATGGACCGTTGAAAAAGAATTGTTATTGGCTTGGTGAGATTTTTTGCACAAGAGGCCAAAAAATGTGGGGGAACGCCATCACAGCCAGGACCCTTTGATTTGTCTAATTTCTTTAGAATTTGCAAGACCATATCTTCTTTTACTACAACAGTAGAAATTGTGCCAGAACCTTCCATGCTCTGATCGGTATTTAGAATATTACTGTTGGAAGTGGATGGTTGCAAGAAGACACTTTCAAAATATTCATTGAATGCACCACATATATCCTGAGTGTTGTTAAATGTTCTACCGTTCAGATTGAAGTGGTTAGGATAATTAGAAGATCCCCTTTTTGCTTTAACATATTTCCAAAAATAACGACTGTTTTTACGAATATTATTTTCGGCATTATTCCTAAAAGTATCAAAACATAACTCTTGAACACGCTTTTGGCGAGCTCTCAGCAGTGCGAATTCGTCATAGTCGCGTTCGTTAGAATACTTCTTCCACCTCTTATGTACCTTATTTTTTTCTTTTATAATTTTAATTAAGGCCGAACTATACCAAACCGGATATTTTTGTTTAGTCTTACTGCGTTTAGTTAAAGGTACAAATAAACGGAAACATTCATTTAATGTATTATAGAATACATCTAAGGCGCGATCAATGGTAGCTTCTTTATTAAACAGCTGGTGCCAGTCGATGCCACTCAAATAATGGTTAACATCATTATAGTCCGCTTTAGCAAAATTATAAGAACTAGTCTCTGTATACTGCATTGGTTTCAAGAACAAATCTAAAATTTGTAACTCAATTGCTGGGTGGTGAAAATCTTCTTTAATGAGCGGGATGGAGGTATTAACCAATAGCGGAAGGTCACAAAAGCATAGATCTAGTATTTTACCATTGTCGTTTAAAATGTGATTGTATTGCTTAAATCCCATGAATGCCAAATCGTTTAAAAAATCGCCCGCCGTATCTTGTATAAGAGTGGAAGTGGTGTGTAGAACGAAAAAGTCAGATGCTGTCCATTGGACGCAACTAAGATTAAAATCACCCGCAACAAGTATGTGGTCGGAAGGATGCTGATCCAGGAAGCGCGTAATATTATTTTTAAGAGTGTTTATTCTGTGCGGTAATTCTGTGGGATCGGGAGGTACATATGCAACCACTACGTGTAAAGAGGAAAGAGAACCGATCGCGTGCGCAGGCAAAGTCACACAAAGCGTTTCATCGGGCAAGCGCGGCCAGTCTTTGCTTGCGCTGGCGCAGAGCTCACGTCGAGTGCTTACTTAGAAGTACCGCTGGATGTGCCGATGACGGCAAAAGTAAGTAAATTTAAACAAAATGGAAAATTATGTGTGTTAATAACTCCAATGTAGATCAAGAGGCTATGGCCTGTGAATAACATCTTTTGTGCTGTGACGGTTAAGCATACCATTTTTTTAATTATTAAGAGTGTATGATCCTTTGAATTACTATGTGTCACTTGTTTTATTTGCATTGCTTTACGGAGTAACCGAATGGAGGCTACTCGTGATGAAGCCGGATGGAGGCTTGTAACCGGATGGAGGTTACGTGTAGTTATGATAACCGGATGGAGGTTATCGGTATGGCGACCGGATGGAGGTTGCCATACGTGACCGGATGGAGGTCGTTGTGTGGTATGGTAACTGGATGGAAGTTGCCATACGTGACCGGATAGAGGTCGTTGTGTGGTATGGTAACTGGATGGAAGTTGCCATACGTGACCGGATAGAGGTCGTTGTGTGGTATGGTAACTGGATGGAAGTTGCCATACGTGACCGGATAGAGGTCGTTGTGTGGTATGGTAACTGGATAGAAGTTGCCATACGTGACTGGTTGGAGGTCGCTGTCGGAAAGCTCTGCAAGTTACTAAATGGATTCATTGATGATATGAAGGAAATGGAATGTTTAACAGCCACATTATAGTTCACCTTATTTAAAAATTGTTTAAGTAGTTGTTAACTGAGACTGTATTCATTACTCTTTGTGGTCAGGAATGACCGAGACGTACGTTGTTACTGTTCGAGAAATTTTCACTTGTTTCAGACCCTTCACACGAGGGCGTGTGAAGTGCAGGATGGCCGTGTCGAAGAATCTGAATACAAGCAACGCCATCTAGTTTTAGTTTTAAGAGTTACGATTGTAACTGTTGATTTTTTGAGGACGTGTGATGATGCAGGATGGCGTGACGGCGCTATGACATTATTAGGTTCAATTGTAATTGAATTTGTTATTTTCATTAGAAATAGTCCACGAGGGATTGCGAGTGACGTCAGCGCCGCACGAGCTATCGTACGATGCGACGTAATAGTGGTGGGGCGCGCCTTTGTTGCAGCGATGCGCGCTCGACAGAGCTCAGTCTAGTTCGAGGCGTCGCTGAGTGCGGACGTGTCTATGGTTGTATTAGGAGAGAGAAGTGAAGGCGAGTGCCGGTGCAATGTAGAATGTGCGCTAGGTAAACCTACACACTGGGTCACAAGTCCCAGGCACTACTCTGGTTCTCCTCTTTGTGATGTGTGTTGATAAATTGACTCGGCATTCGTATGTAAGATAATGATTCGGCCAAATCCTTGACGTTATCCACGACATATATAACGAAAATACGCATGTAAACAGTAAAACCATAAAACTAAGGTAGTGTACCAAATAGCAGTGCTGTATGCCGAAAAAGAAAATACTTATTGTAATTATTGTTGCCCAAAATATTTATGATATATAGTTTCCTTATTTATCGCTGTATTTGTTGAAAATAAAAAGTAACATATTGTCAATAAAAATGCCGGCAGAGTAGAATAGCATCACCCCATATCCTCCAATGGTGTCGTAGAAGGCGACTAATGGATCAGCAAAGGGGTATTGATCACCTTATACTCCGTTCATCAATCCGCATTGGGCAAGCGTGGTGGCAAGCCTAAACCTCTTTAGATGACAAGGAGAGGCCTGGTGTCCCAGCAGTGGGGCGAATTATAAAGGCTGTTATGACGATGATAAAGAAAAATCTATAGTTTTTCCGTTTTCAAGTGTTTTCTGAGTGTGCTATGCTCTGCTCTCCGTGAAAAAGATCAATAGCACTTATCGACGCCATAAGTTCCTCTATGTTATTACTTTCTCGTATACGTAGTATAGAGGAAGTCTTGTAATCGTCAAAAATTGACCTCGAGATTTTGACGGGTTTACACGTTTTAAACCTCCTGAGTCCAAAAATTTTTTTTTGGAATTATGTCTGTGTGTCTGTGCGTTAGCACGATAACTCGAGCATGCTTTAACTTATTGCAACCAAATTTAACATGCATGTATGGCATCAAAATAGAAAGTTTCTATCAACTTTTGAGACGTCGATCACGAAAGTTAAGGAACCAAGTGCGCGGTCGGTACTCGGATGGGTGACCAAAACTTAACAAGCATGTATGACATCAAAATATAAGGTTTCTATCAACTTTTGAGTAATTTCCGGTATACGAGAAAGTCAAGGGGAGACCACTCCCGATTTTTATTATTCTATTTCGCTCAGTTTAGACTCATCATAAATATAACTATGTCAGAAGGAGTTAATGTTAACCTCTGAATGTAATATTTCAGCGGCGCACGTAGCGGCTATAAAATTTCTTACGCTCTTTATTATACAGGGAAGCTACTGGTTCACATATAGGATGCTGTTATTTAGAATCATAAAAATTATTAAGGAATACGGTTACCAATTTTTAAAAGCTTATAATTAACTTGCAAAGTATGATTGTTCGGGTGGAATCTTGCAAGTCGATTTTGAAGCAGATTTCTTCAACTGATTGAGCTGACATTTTGTATACACGTTTAGTTTGGATGACAATACACGATAAGCCATGTGACGTCATTCTAAATCGAATATGGCGGACTATCCAAGATGGCGGAATAGTTATTTTTAATGCATTTCTAGAATATGGGTATCCAATGAAAGGGCTTGTTGAGAGTAACTCGAAAAAGAATGTGACGTCATTCTAAATCCAATATGGCGGCATACCCAAGATGGCGGAATAGTTATTTTCATTTGATACCCATATTGCAGAAGTGCATATACTTCTTCAATATGGGTATCAAATGAAAGGGCTTGCCGAGAATAATTAGAAATAACAAAAAAGTAAAAAACCTTTTATTTAAATGCTTATGGATTGTAAATTTTTGGGTTTGGTGTCTTTTTGTGTGGGCGACGAATAGATTCGGAACAGCCTTTATAAGCAGGTGGTGAATAAAGCACAGGCAATGGAGCACGCATTGTTCACTCGTGCAATGAATAACTTACACTTCACACATTTTATAACGACGCAGGGCTCTGTATTAACTTGTGCTTATGACTTTATTCTTAAAGAAAATGAAATTCAATACAACTAGATATATAGACATACATACATGCATACACACACTGTATGTTGTTGTTCCTTGTTTCTTTGTACATTATAATTATCTTAAAATAAAATCTTATTTAAAACTACATACCTAAGCACTTAAAAGTTTTTTTTCGCGTAAAAACCTGCATACACCTATGACGAAATTCTTAGGTTGTGTGTGAAGTCGACCATCCCGCACTTGGCCAGCGTGGTTGACTAAGGCCTAATCGCCCCTAATGTGGGATAGGCTCGAGCCCGAGGTGGGGACATTATAAATGAGCTGTGTTGATGACTTGAAAGTTTGACAAAAGTTAAAGTTTGTTGTAAAAATCTTTCGACAAATTTTCTTTCCCCCACCCGAGTGCACTCGGCTTTCGTGATCATTAGGAAAACCACACTCTCCTCACAATTATTTTGGTGCCCAAAATAACATGCTTGATATACCATTACCAGATCAACTATCAGGCTTAGGCAAATTAAAACTAATTCTGTGGTATCAAGAGTCATTTTCCAACACAGTTCGCTTGACAGGGCCACTTGTCAAATCCTCAATAATGTTATTTGTCCGTCCGTCCGTCGCTATCTGCGGTCAGGCAGCCGTCCTAACGCAACATTTGGGAATAGAGTACTGTCGAGCGGAAAAGCGTTTGGAAAATCTTTAAACTATCATGCACGATCACTTTCATCGCGCGATAACAACGCATCGTGTCATCAAACGATCTTTGCCAATCAGGATGACGTATAAAGGTTGTAGCTCACTTATCAGCTTGGAAAAAGAACGCCTCTTTTTTAGTATGAACGCTACGGATTACGCAACGGCTCCGACTCTTTTCTCTTTTTATCCGACTACGGCAAAGACAAAAGGAAGGGTAATGATCTTAGCTGTCTAACACCCGTATTTATTTATTTATTTTAGGACAACCAAAACATAGGCGTAGTATTAACAATAGTATTCACATTACTATGAGGTTTCTCGACTCTTATAAGTGTGCAACGACTTTAAGGTCGTCGGAACTGTAAACACCAAACCCGAAAGTAAACTTTCAGTGCATCATCAAATAAAAGCTGTTACAGGACAGATGTTACGTTCTATAGATTTTTTACAGATTTTTTTTCCATTTGTTGGAGTGAAACAAACAGTTACACAATAAATCATTACATTGTAGGTCATATGACATTGTTACTAATTGTGAAACCAACATCGTTAACAACAGATAACATTCTCAGTAATTTGAGTACTATTGTAAAAGTTTCTTTGGTTCATTTGAACTAGTGTCAATTTCGCTCAACTTATTGTACACTGCTTTCTTAAATGAACTTATACTAGTCGCAAATAATAGGGGTTAAAGTATGAAATTGCCGATTTTTTCCTCATTATTCATTAGTGTATAATTTCTTTAATACAATAGCTAATGTACATTATTCTTTTTTTATTTTAAACTTCATTACAAGGACTTATATTTATGTATAAAGTTTTATTCTTATTTTTATTTTTTTCACTAGAAATACATCTTCAAAAACAGCTCGTCCTAAGAGGTGCCCGTCTCCGTTGTAAAAATATGAATATTTTTTTACAGGTATCAATTCTCAAATTTTTTCACAAAGTATCCTATAGCTTAATGTTGTCTAAATATATCCACAAAATTACACAAAATTTAGATGTGTGGTTCCTTAAAAAATCGCAAATATATTTGTATGGAAAAAAATATTTTCGTTAAATTCTCCATACAAAACGGCAATTTCATACTTAAACCCCTAATATATCTATTTCATTAAAATTGTAATGAATTGGCTAGAGCGAGTAAGAGCGAGAGCAAAAAAATGCAGTAATGAGTGAGTTATGCGCATGTGTGCGTAAAAACAGGGGGGCTATTCGCTAACTTTTTTTGACAGTTGAAAGTGATGATCACCGAATTACATATCCATTGCTGTTTTACACGACACGTGCCATAATAGCGTGACGTATAAAACAGCAATGAATATGTAATTCACTCAGTGATGATCACTTTCAACTGTCAAAAGAACTTAGCGAATAGGCCTACTGTACTGCAGTCTCACAGTTGCTGTCTTTTTTACTTGACTGACAGGCTGCCTTGGGCCGCCTGCGTGTACGTGAAATGGTCTCGTCTATCTGTCTCTTTCTAATATACGTGTTAGTATACTCTTTCTCTTTCACATTGCCGATCTACGGTTCTTATGATCTCAGCAGTCCTGGTTAGTTAGCAGTTGGAAGTTGATGTACAACAAAATATTTTTTGTCTTTAGCACTTCTCGTCGCGACACTACCTCTCCACGTAAGTGACCGATCGTCGGACGTGGATAAGTAAAGAAAATGTTATTTTTAAAGACCGCCTGAGTTTTGGCGATTTCCGACTTAGGCTCACGTGGTCGGGATGGGGTATTAATTGAAACTACAATAATAGAAATGAGTGTTCTTTTTGGTTTTTAAACGCTCCCTTTTTAGGGTTATAATAAAAATCAATAAGTTCTTTATTTAATTGGACTTTGCTAAGTAATTCGTGTAATGGGACTACTGGTATTATTCCCAGAGGTTCCACTGACTGGACTATTGGGATTACAATTCCCAGTAGTTCCACGTGATAAGCAGACGCATAAAACGCATAGTTTATATATAGTTATTTACAATATCGTTTCATTAATAAAAACGTCGTGGTTACATATTTCACGTCATAACCCAACAAAACATCAAATAATTATGTGCGTGAGAACTGGTATTTTGCAAAATAAATTTCGGAGGATTTAGTAGAAGACTTACAACAAATGTCGGCCAAATCTAAAAATTGTAGCCTAAATATATTAAAAACTACAGCCATAAAGTGTGGTCCCTCAGTCCTCACACGCCACCAGCTAGATCTCATGCACTGTTTTGGCACGAAAATAATAATTCATATAAATAATGATTTTTACTTATTTACTTGGAAAATTATGTAGGGTCTTAACTCGCACGATATTAACATAGTAATTGTCAAAAAAAATAGACGTGTGGCACTCGGGGACTGCCGCGGTAAAGCTATTGCATAGCATTTTGTATCAACTTATGCAATTATAATTTTATTTATTTATTTTATTCATGCAGTATTTCTTTTTCTTTGATATTAATTTTATAATTGAAATAATTAACTGAAATAATTAACATTCATATTCGAAACACTTTATACACTAATTTTACAAGTACAGCTATTCACTGTTGTACAGTCGAACCAACTGAATCATGACCCACTTGGCCGATCATTCCTTTACAATCATAAATTTAGTTAGGTTTTCTTCGCTATCATGCGTGTTGCACTTAGTACGTTTTAAATATGAATAAAAATTTGTCATTACGGGTCAGAGATCTATGGATTTTTAATCTTTGTTATCACTGCAATAAAGTCTCAATTGGAATTTCAAATAAGATGCCGTTGATAATCTAAACTCTTTTCACTACTGAGAAAAACGAATAACTATTATATTTTTAAAAATAAAATTACGTTATGTGTCAGATGTCAAGTAGTAGTTGAAAAAATTTTAAAAGGCCATATTTATTAGACACTGTCAGTGTCTAATAAATTTAAAATAACAGGTTCGTTCCTTAAGAAATGTAATAGGTTGGGGAAAAAGTTTCTTCGCATTTTTTAAGAAAAGTCAAAACATTTTTTAATATAGTTTATTTACATTTAACTAAAGTATGTAGGTACCATTTTGTTCGATAACTTTTTGCCATCTTGTAGGTAGGGACATGATCCCATTGCTATAGAAATTTTGGGACTTCTGGTCAAAATACCGCGACAAGTGGTTTTGGCAGTCCTCTCGTGATGTTAACCTGACACTGCCTAAAGAATTCTGAAGAGATCGAAACAGGTGGAAATCTGAAGGTGCAAGGTCAGGACTATACGGCGGATGCATTAACACCTCCCAGCCAAACTCTCTTAATTTTTGCTGAGTGGCTAAAGATGTGTGAGGTCTAGCGTTATCATGATGAAAAACCACACCCCTTCTGTTGATTAATTCCGGCCGCTTTCTCTCAACTTCTTGCTTTAATCTCATCAGTTGTTCGCAGTAGAGTTCAGAATCGATGGTCCTGCCTGGTGGTAACAGCTCATAATGAATAATGCCCTTCCAATCCCACCACACACACAGCATCACCTTGTTGCGAGTTAACCCGGGTTTCGCCATAGTCTGTGAAACCTGACCGGCCTTTGACCACGACCTTTTTCGCACGTTCTTGTCGTACGTGATCCACTTTTCATCACCAGTTATCAGCTTCTACAAAAATGGTTCGGTTTCATTACGTCGTAATAAAGAATCACAAATGAGTACACGGTTCATTAGGTTTCTTTCAGTGAGCTCGTGAGGTACCCAAATGTCGAGCTTTTTTGTGTACCCAGTTTTTTTCAAATGCGCCAAAACTGTTTTGTGGTCAATTCCCAGTTCTTCAGCTACGTCGTAACTACTGACATGCCGATCTTGCTCCACTTTTTCAAAAATGGCATCCATTTTATCTGTAATAGGGCGACCAGAGCGACGTGCATCTTTGACATCAAAATTTCCGGATTGAAAACGCTTAAACCAAATTTGTGCTACTCTCACAGACACTGCACTAGGTCCATAAACATCGCAAATTTTTTTCGCGGCTTGCGTTGCATTTTTACCTTTTTTGTAGTAAAATTTTAAAATGTATCGAATTTCTTCATTAGATTCACTCATCTTGGCGGTACGAAAAACAAATGAAAATCACACATTTTCCTAATTTGAATTTGGAATTATGTTCTTTAAAATTTTAACTTTCAATGATACCAAAACCAGCCAGATACAAATAGTATAGCCAAAGAGATTTTATTACAAGTTTATACATACTATAATGCGAAAAGACTTTTTCCCCAACCTAATATGTTCAAGCGAATTTCAACCTACTTTGTATTGAGTGACTGTAGGAAAATGATCTTAAGGTGGGTCATGATTCAATTTGGTCGACTGTACATAAATACCTATACACCTATATACTTTCTCATAAACAGCTGCTTATGTATTCGTCCGATTTCGGAGCAGCTCGTCTCGATTCGTGCGAGTTTCGTAGAGTCCTACAATACGTCTAATCGCACGCACACAACGATTAGACGATGCACGGCCTTCAAGCCACACCTCCTTGCCCATCGGAGTAGGGAGCGTGAGGTTTTTTCGTTACGGAATTTCTGGATTCGGTCCCCGCGCTCAAGGCCCGCGATAGAAGCTATGCAATAGCTTAATTATTTTGATTTCTTTGATGATTGGAACTTCTACTAACAGTATTCACATTCATAATTCAAATCGTTTCTAGGGATTAAATCGCTAATTTAGTCCCTGTTAACGTATAACAAACTAGCTCTTTTCGAATAGATGTGATAAAAAGAAGTTTTCAATTTGAATCACTAGTTCCTGAGATTAGCGCGTACAACCAAACAAAAACTCTTCAGCTTAAATATTGCTCAGTAACGGTTGGAATTAATGTAAAAATTAATAAATAAATTAAACATTTGACTGTTTATTCAAGCTTACAAAATTTGCATGCCAGAGTCTGGTTAAATGTGTGAAGAACAAACAACATTGTATCTGTAATATCTAATTGTACTACATTTCCTGCAAATAAATTAATTATTATTATTATATTGGAACCCTATAATGCGCTGCTGTTATCGCTATTGTTAAATGGTCCTACTACAACCCATTGGTTAGAATTTGCCGCGCGTACAGTGAGTTAGTCCGCATTAATAGACATGTGGATGTATTTGTCAATTTCCCTCAATATAAAAAAGTAATCTCAGACACGCTCAAAATCAGTATATGCTCTGCCTCAACTTCTTCTGGTTCGGTATTGAAATGGTTGGTTGTTTATATAAATTGTTATTTAATTATTATTTAATATATCAAATGTTATCTTTCATAAAATAATCTAATTGTTTCGTTAATTTTGTTTTTTTTTATAGTTTAGTTTTGTTTAGTTTAAGATTCTTATTCATCATATTTTGCCACTATATTTTAATTAACTTAGACTCGCGCGTTATGATATATTAGTAAATCACGCTATGTACATTTATATTGGATTATTGTCTAGCGAAGATTGTTATTTTGCCTATATTTAATACTTTAGTGACTTTAATCTGTTAATGTACTTATTATAAATAAATAAATAAAATCACATTCTGCAATTGCTTCATGCAATTCGCCTAATAGTAATTACATACATAATTGCCTAAATGTCAATCCCCGGAAACTCTCTCTCTAATGTCCTCTCAAAACAAGTCGCAACGTCATGACAGCAGTTTTCATGTTAAAAGTTGGTAACGGCGCGATCCTGAGCTATAAAAGTGTCTTTTATAATTAGGCCGGGCGCATACTTTTTTCTTTAATGCCTGCCGCTTGACTTAAACCATGAGCGGTAGCGATTTTAGTAATTTTTTGTGACGAACTGCTTTTGTGGTCCAGGATTGGGAATTATATCTTCAGAAGAGTATCGAATAGAATAGATTAGAAATAATTTTATTACCACAACACAAACAACGTGCTACATAAACAATAAGTATATCAGTGAAACAAATAAATGACGTAAAAAATAAAAAAAGAATATTTTTTTTTTGTACATTATTGTTTTTTTATTTTTTACGTTATTTATTTGTTATTAGAAAATAATAGTGCAAGAATCATTGTTATCGCATGTCGCAGGCTGTGAGACCACGAGGACATAGTCGCAACACAGCGCTGGTTTTCAGTGTGGACTCCAGGTGACGTGCGGACGCGAGAAAAATTAAGGAATAATGTTTACAATTTGTTTTCATAAAATCTTGAAAAAAATAAACTAACTTTGACCTTCAATAACTTCATAACTATTAATTTCCCAGGTATAGTCTACAAAAAAAAAATGGTCCTAATGATGAGAGGAATACGTAGATCTCGGCTTTGTCTCTTCTTCTTTCTCTCTGAAAAAAGTTCTCGCTGAAAAAAGTGGTTTTCCTTCAAGATTTTACGAAGCAAAAGAGGTCTTTTGGTGCTGGAGAGGTGAGAATGCTCAATGAGGTGCTCAATTTCGGCAGCCTTAAATTATAATTAGAAAATTGGACAAACTTTTTTTTATAGGTTGGCGCGAAGTTTGTTTGACTCTAGCCATATTATTATATTTTATCATATACATTATATCATTACTTATTTTTTATTATTATCATTATTTATTTTATATTTTTAAAGCGTCGGTGGCGTAGTGCGTAAGAGCGTCGTCACCCGGGAGGCACTGGTTCGAACCCAGCCACGTACCAATGTGTTTTCAAATTTTGAATTCATATGTACCTTTAATCGACGCTTTTAAGGTGAAGGAAAACATCGTGAGGAAACCTGCACACACCTATTAAGAAATTTTTAGGTTGTGTGTGAAGTCGCCCAACCTGCACATGGCCAGTGTGGTTGACTAAGGCCTAATCGCCTCTAATGTGGGGTAGGCTCGAGCCCCTCGCTGGGGACATTATATGAGCTGTTGATGATGATGATTTTTTATTTAATATCATTCATTATGATTATCATTATATACATTATACCATTCACACTTCCGTTCAATGTTTCATTGTAAATGGTGTCACTATTTTTATCCTCTGGCACAACAATGCGAGTATAACATTAGTGTTTATTAAATGCTATTTACGAGCTATCGCCTCTGACTTGTCCCATACACCATAAGCAGGGGGAAGTTCCTTGAAGAGTCCCGGGATCGCTAATAAGCATAGGAATGGCCGCTTACAAACTTCTCGCTAATCACTGTTTGCTAAAGACGGGACAGTGTGCGAAAGAGACGGCGACTTTAAAAAATTTCTTACTTCAGAAAAGTGTTCGGGATTTTTCTTTGAAAACCTTCTCAAAGGAGCTGACAATAGTCCACTATAACGGACATGATCTTTTAAACGCCTGTAATAGTTGATTATGTAACTGTCACATAATAAAGGTTATTAAAACACGAGTTGGTTGGTGAGTACTTATAAAAAAAGAGTGGTCTCCCCTTGACTTTCTCGTATACCGGAAACGACTCAATAGTTGATAGAAACCTTATATTTTGATGTCATCCACGCATGTTAAATTTAGTTGCAATAACTTAAAGCATACTCGAGTTATCGTGCTAATGCATAGACACACAGAGACATAATTCCAGTATTTTTGGACGCAGGGAGTTCCAAAACGTGTAAATCCGTCAAAATCTCGAGGTCGAATTTTTCGACGATTACAAGACTTTCTCTATACTACGTATTATCATCATCAACATCGAGCCTACCCTACATTAGGGGCGATTAGGCCTTAGTCAACCAACCACGCTGGCCAAGTGCGGGTTGGTCGACTTCACACACAACCTAAGAATTTCTTCATAAGTGTGTGCAGGTTTCCTCACGATGTTTTCCTTCACCGTAAAAACGTGGATTAAAGGTACATATGAATTCAAAATTTTAAAACACATTGGTACGTGGCGGGGTTCGAACCAGTGCCTCCGGGGCGGAAGACGACGCTCTACGCACTACGCCACCGACGCTTTTCTACGTCATACTACGTATACGAGAAAGTGGAAAGAAATTCTTCCAAAACTTTGGAAAACAACGTCTTGTTCGTCTAGTTATCCATGAGTTATCCCGATTGGAGGATCCAAAGACATTTTCCAAAGACAATAGCTTTTTTAAACATGGCCGCCGGGGGAATGTTAAGTACACAAGATTGAAACATTCCTTTACTGGAGATTATTTCTTTGTGGCGCGAAAGAATAGTGTGGATGCGACTTGCGATCTACCGCGTGAAAAAGAAAATCGCACGAGAAACAGCGTGCGTGTTAACACAGTATATCAAGAACAGTAGTTTATCTGCGGGCTGTCGGCGAGTTATTAGCTTACTCTGCGTTGACGCTAGGGCTATCGTAAATGTGCCGGGCGGGAACGAGCGGCGAGCGAATGTGCAATGACATAAAACGCGCGATCACACCGAAATGAAATGAAAAATGTCTTTATTTAAATGGACTTTGCTAAGTACTTTTAAATCGTCATAAGCCCTACCACCATTTCGGGACGAATAATTATTAATATGCTGAGATGGAGAAGAAATGGCGAAAGAAACTCCACAGCTTACAATTTCGTAATGATTTCAAAACATCATTACAGGTCAATAGATATATCAATATATAAATAAAAATGTTGAATGCGTTTTTGGGCAGATTTTACTCCCACGCATTTGTATCATTTAAATAATCATTTATCTTGTAATAAGATTTTTTATATAATTTAGTTTTTACAGTTTTTTTAAACTTGTTAACAGGCAAATCTCTAATATTCTTCGGAAGCTTATTGTAAAAACGTATACATTGGCCCACAAAGGAATTGTTCATTCTGTGGAGACGAGTTTTATATACAACCAGATCGTGTTTCTTCCCAGTATTTACATTGTGCGTATGGCATTTCTCAGAAAAATGCATAATGTTTTTCTTTACATAAACCCGAGACGGCGAGACCACCTTATACCCCCATATTTTTATGCCATGTGTGCGTCACAGTGCGTGCGTGCACGGCGCCGAGTACGCACGCACACATTCTAATGGATAGCGGCCAGTTTGTATGAAGCCGTATTACTGTTCTTGGTTATTGTGGTGTTAAGAATGTTGGAAGGGAAAGGAAAGAACACGATCTGCGCGTATGATATAGGTACACACAATTAAAGTAAATAATCAATAAAAAAAAGTAAAATTATGTAAATACAAACCTACAGACATAAAATGCAAAAATATTTTAAATCCTTCTTTTTGACTTCGCCGTAGTCGGGTTAAAATAAATAGAGCACATGTTTTCCCCTCTCTTTACAAACTTTAAGATGAGCGTCGGTGGCGTAGTGCGTAAGAGCGTCGTCTCCCACCCGGGAGGCACTGGTTTCATCCCCGCCACGTACCAATGTGTTTTAAAATTTTGAATTCATATGTACGTTTAATCGACGCTACTACGGTGAAGGAAAACATCGTGAGGAAACCTGCACACACCTATGAAGAAATTCTTAGGTTGTGTGTGAAGTCGACCAACCCGCACTTGGCCGGCGTGGTTGACTAAGGCCTAATTGCCCCTAATGTGGGGTAGGCTCGAGCCCGAGGTGGGGACATTATATGAGCTGTTGATGATGATAATACGTAGTATAGAGAAAGTCTTGTAATCGTCAAAAAATTGATGAGCGTATCCACAATATTCTGTCCGACTCCTAATATCTCAATCGTGAAATTGAAACCAGTGTAGCGTGTCGCTCTATCCCGCCTCGATACGGTCGACAATACGACGGATGGTAATGAGCCCGTTAAGGGTCGCCAGAAGGGGAATATCCTGAAGAAACGACTTGAATTATCTAAAACATTGAATTTAAGAAAAATATTATTGACTTACCTGGCCTACCTACCTACTACGAATTATACGCAATCAGTAACTTACTTTATAAACTTAAAACTTATCATCCTAAAATAAAAACACATAACTATTACCATACGATCCAAATATGGAAAAATCAGGAGTGGTTACCGCGATGGAAAGTTGTTAAACGGAACATTATAAAGTAGTACTAGGTGGTAGACCCATATGTAGGGTCGTCTGGGTAGGTACCACCGCCTTTCTTATTTCTGCCTTGAACCAGTTCACTGTGTTTCGGATTGAAGGGAAAGGTAGCCAGTGTAATTACTGGGCATGGAGGGCATATCATCTTAGTCCCCAGGATGGCAAACGCACTTGCGGTGTTAAGTGATTTACACTTAATATTGCAAGTGTCTATAGGCGGCGGTGACCACTTAACATCAGGTGGGCCGCAAGCTTGTTTGCTATCTCGTCACATAAAAAAAAAATTAAAAAAAAATAAAGTGTACCGTCAAATATTGAAATATGTTTCTATAAATAGTTTTGTTGATAACTTACATGTTTGGTTGTGTTTTCGTATGTCTAAGTAAAACTTGGTCGATGTAAAATAAAGCTATATATAATCTATTCTTTTTTAAAAAGCTACAGCTATATAATCTGTTCTATTTAATAGTTTATATGAAATGTTATTCAATCGATAGACCGTTATTCTTTATTCTGATAACTAAAACAACTTTGAAACTTTTTTTTATGAAAGTTTATTCGATAGTATGAAATGGTGATCATTGGCGATTCGATTAATCAAAAAAAATCAAGAATAGTTTTCTGTGAAATAAAATTCAATTTCAAAAAATCTGTATTTTGGTAGGTACCACACCCACACAGCTCAATGCTGCGCACGCTACACACACAGAGGCATAGATTAATATACATAGAGGCTATGCAGCTTCTATGCAGCATGGGATTACTTCTCTGTCTACGTCGGGCCGTGAAAGTTAAAACGTCCACAGCTACGTGCACCGCGGTCCAAATTGCGCTCATGCGCGCTCTCTGCCCCGATAGCGCGCACACGGAGTGAATCAAATTGAACGTATTCGCACCAACGATAATAATGTGACGTCATGAATGACGTCATAAATCGTGCTAACGGTGCACATGAAAAATAGGTAGTGCAGTGTGTGCGCAAAAATCAAACACAAATTTGACGTTTAAGTGTGTGAATTATTAGAGTTAACATTTGAGTTTTGAATTATTAAAGACTCGTTTTAGCTACTTTATTTACTACAATAACTATCTTTTACTCTATTAATAATCCTAGAGTGCTATTTTAGTGTTTAAATAGTTTTTACATAACCTCTTCTTGGACGTTTGACATTTACACACAAAGCGTGGATCAAAGTGATTGCTTGCAAATAGTGCACATAGCACCGTATTCAATTCGGTCCAAGGCGTTTTTTTTTATAGCTTGCATCCAAGGCGTTTGCACTGTTGGTAACGTTCGTAGTGTTTGCGCATAACGGACCGCAGGGCTGAAGTGCACGTTGCGGTCGATAAGTGTGTTGCGTTCAATTCAATTCAATTAATTTATTTGCAGGAATATGGTGTTACATAAATATTGTTCTACATATTCTGTTGATAACATCAAATTGCAAATAATTACATCAAACTATTAGATATTATTATTATGTCAAATTCAAAACGCCACTATTTAAAAAAAAATTAAATGTCGAAAATTAATAAATGTGAAGATTTCGTAGACAATGTCCAAATATAATTATACAAAATTATCACATTGAACTGCGTGGGACAGTTAATGCATGTATTCGTGACGTCCATCCGTGAATATCGTGTCCGTGAGTGACTACGAATTTATTAGTAGTGGAAACGTCGTCGGCTGACAAGCGGACACATACAGCTAACGTGACGTAATTATATTTGGCATGATTTATATTAAACTAGCTTTTGCCCGCGACTTCGTCCGCATGGAATATTTACTTTAGGCAGCATTTTTTGTGTAGGTACTTATTATGCAAAAAACACACATATAAACTGCAGTGCACTACAGTAAATGGCATTTTTACAATCTACCGTTTTAAGTTTTTCCATCCTTTGCTACTTACACGCAACCTTTCATCCCCACATGGGTCAATATTTCAAAAACGCTAGAACAATATTTGCGTTTCATGGTTTTATCTTCGATACTGAGGAATCGCATAAAAATTTTCATCTCATATTTCAGCCCCTTCATTCCCTTTTTCACAAAAAGGTAGCTTTTATTCCATTTCGAGGTTCAGTCTATTTTTGTACCAAATTTCAATAAATTCGGTTCAGGTGTTAGGCGTGAAAGCGATTAAGCTAAAAAGTCACGTCCACTACCTTGGATCTCAAAATAGATGCTGTATTCTGAATCCTGATTCTGAATACAGCATCCATTTTGAGACCTCCGAAAACTACAAAGCTGATACCCCTATCAAGTTTAATGGTGTATTAGGAATCGGGACCTCAGAAAACCACAAAAATGACACCCATATCGATTTTATATTAAAAAGTCGCGACCGCCATCTTGGATCTCGAAATAGATGTCGTATTCGGAATCGGGACCCTCAAAAGCCACGAAAATGATACCCATATTGACATTATGTTAAAAAGTCGCGTCCGCCATCTTGGGTCTTTTTAAAAATGGTTGTTGTATTGGGAATCGGGACCTCCGAAAACCACGAAAATTTTATCCTTATCGAATTTATATTAAAAAGTCGCAACCGCCATCTTGGATCTCGAAATAGATGTCGTATTCGAAATCGGGACCCCCGAAAACCACGAAAATGACACCCATATTGACATTTTGTCAAAAAGTTGCGTCCGCCATCTTGGATCTTGAAATAGATATTTTATTCGTAATCCGGACCCCCAAAAACCACGAAAACGATACCCATATTGACATTATTTTAAAAATTCGCGTCCGCCATTTTGGATCTCAAAATGGATGGTGTATTAGCAATCGGGACCTCAGAAAACCACAAAAATGACACCCATATCGATTTTATATTAAAAAGTCACGACCGCCATCTTGGATCTCGAAATAGATGGCGTATTCGGAATCGGGACCCTCAAAAACCACGAAAATGACACCCATATTGACATTTTGTCAAAAAGTCGCGTCCGCCATCTTGGATCTTGAAATAGATATTTTATTCGTAATCCGGACCCCCAAAAACCACGAAAACGATACCCATATTGACATTATGTTAAAAAGTCGCAACCGCCATCTTGGAGCTCAAAATAGATGTCGTATTCGGAATTGGGACCCCCGAAAACCACGAAAATGACACCCATATTGACATTTTGTCAAAAAGTCGCGTCTGCCATCTTGGATCTTGAAATAGATATTTTATTCGTAATCCGGACCCCAAAAACCACGAAAACGATACCCATATTGACATTTTGTCAAAAAGTCGCGTCCGCCATCTTGGATCTTGAAACAGATATTTTATTCGTAATCCGGACCACCAAAAACCACGAAAACGATACCCATATTGACATTATGTTAAAAATTCGCGTCCGCCATCTTGGATCTCGAAATAGATGTCGTATTCGGAATCGGGACCCTCAAAAACCACGAAAATGACACCCATATTGACATTTTGTCAAAAAGTCGCGTCCGCCATCTTTTATCTCGAAATAGATGTTTTATTCGTAATCCGGATCCCTAAAAACCACGAAAACGATACTCATATTGACATTATGTTAAAAAGTCGCGTCCGCCATCTTGGATCTCAAAATGGATGGTGTATTAGGAATCGGGACCTCCGAAAACCACGAAAATGATACCCATATCGATATTATATTAAAAAGTCACAACCGCCATCTTGGATTGGATTTTTATTTCTTATCAAGTGTCTAAATTCAAAGTTTCATGGTTTCATATATCTTTAACAATGACGAACTTCCATACAAATTTTCATCCCCAATTTCATCCCCACATGGGTCTAAATTTCAAAAATCCTGGAACTATTATTTCTTTCTTTCTTATTAAGTCCCTAATTTCAAAGTATCATGGTTTTATCTTTAATAATGACGAAGTCCCATACAAACTTTCATCCACTATTTCACCCCCATACAGGTCAAAATTTCAAAAATCTTGGAACAAATATTTCTTTCTGTCTTAAAGTGCCTAAATTCAAAGTTTCATGGTTCTATCTTCAAAAATGACGAACTTCCATACAAACTTTCATCCCCTATTTCAACCCATACAACCTTTTTTTCGCGATAAAAAGTAGCCTATGTCCTTCCCCGAGATCTAATCTATAGTTGTACCAATTTTCATCAAAATCGGTTCAGTGGTTTAGACGTGAAAGCTTAACAGACAGACAGACAGACAGACAGACAGACAGACAGAGTTACTTTCGCATTTATAATATTAGTAAGGATGTTTGAATTTAAACTCATGATAAAATATTACCTTTATTCTTTCGTTATCTATTTAATTTGGTATAAATTTGAAAAAATATTTAAAAACAAAATTTCAAAGCATTTGAACTATATATTTTTATCCACACCCAACTCGCAATCCCCCCGACGAATTCACAATCTGCCGACTACAGTTACACTGTAATAACACGAAATTGAACGAATCAATATCTTTCGTCGCCCCAAAACGATATATTCATACGAATTCCTGTTGCAAAAAAGATATTAAACAGACGCCCGGTATAATATTACGGAATGATTTAGAAGGGGCAGGGATGGGATGTTATTGTAATGTTCTTTAACTTAAGGGTGTCATGCAAACTGCACTGGCCTGCAAAACTAAGTACCTATCACACTTTTAAAATTGCAAAAACTTTATTAGTAACCAAGATATACTTTTGAAATAAAAAGGTCTCGAAAAAGAGTTTAATTTTGTGAAAAATACTTCATAGTCGAAGAACTTTTTGAAGAAATGTCTAAAATAAACTTTAAAACCAAAAATAATCATAGAACAATTATTGCGTTTACAAACCTGTAAATAGTTTTAAAGCTAGAAAAAATACTCTGAAAAAAATCGACCTACCCCAGGCGGGAAACGAACCTAGCTCCTCCGCAATCTGGGCGGCTGCGTTAACCACTACGCCACACAGTGGGCTGAAAATCGCTCTTCATAGACTTAGCGACTTTAATTCTTGAAAGTTGTTTTTTTTATGGATATGGGTATTGTTAATCTTCACAATACTAAAATATGTCATTAAGGTCGATTTAGCCCAAAAACAAGTCAGTTATAATTTTTTTTGCAAAAGAACTGTATGGAGCTGACATGAAAAATCCGTTTATTTTTTGACCTGCAAGGAAAACCGTAATATCCTTTCAGGTGTTTGTAGCAGTGATTATTTATGATTTATTTACATACCAAGTATAGCGGTTACTGCTGCAGAATAATAATAAAAAAATAAAACATTTAAATATATTTATTTTTATTTAATCGATGGTTTTTAGTCCTAAAGCTAATAAATAAATGAAATACAGCAACAGTCATATTTTATTGTTCAGCATGACTATTATTGTCAGACTCATATTGGGAATCAGACTCTATACTTATCCAAAAACTCAAACGGAGTTTCCGATATTTTTAGTAGGTCCAAAGTTTCATTAAAAAATGCCTGCTTTTTTTTAGCATTAAACTTAGGTCTTTCTGCACTGACAAAGGTATCAGAATATAGCACAAGCATATTCAGTATGTCTTCATTAGAAGCTTGCCTGCTCTTTTTCCAGGAACGATGTTCCCGGAACCTTCTAAAATCTTTGTTGCAGTACTCTGAGGCTTCTTCTGAGAGACTTCCGATTGGCACAATGTCATCTTTTTCGATTATGTCTCCCCCATGTATAAGCAACTTATGGACAGTCGATGTAGTATCAGTTATACAACTCCACGTATTATTTTGCTGTTGTGCTTGCAAACTCTTTAAATTTAGGGACATCAATTTGTTCCTCAGACGCTATGGCTTGTAATATTACAGCAAATCTCCGTACAAGTTCCTCGTCGAAACCAGTTATGACTGCAGTTTAATCGGGAAACTCAAAAAACCATCTCATATCAGCAGTATTCCCGTCATTGGTTGTTCCTGAGCCCTCATTAACAATATCAATCAAAAGTTTGAGCTCATCCTTGAACTTATCCTTTTTAATCTTCTTTCTTGGTTCGAACATTTCCTTATGCTCATTTTCGCATGCACGCGGGGCAAATTGAAGATTCAAATGCAGAATGAAATAAAGGCACTTGATACAATGTCTATGAACAAAGTCTACTAATAACAATAAAGTGACTCATAGTCTGAAGATAACAATGATTGACGCTAAAGTTTATACATATCTTTCTAATGCTAGATCGAATTCTGCTGTCAAGGATGAGCTCAATCTTTTGATTGACATTGTTAATCAGGGCTCAAGAGCAACCAATGACGGGAATACTACAAGATGGTTTTTTGAGTTTCCCGATAAAACTGCAGACATTACTGGTTTAGACGAGGAACTTGTACAGAGATTTACTGTAATTTTACAAGCCATAACTTCTGGGAACAAATTGATGTCCCTAAATTTAAAGAGTTTGCAAGCAAAACAGCAAAGAAATATGTGGAGTTGTTCAACTGGTACTACATGTCATCAAATGTCCATAGGTTGCTTATACATGGGGGAGACATAATCGAAAAAGATGACATCGTCTCAATTGGGAGTCTCTCAGAAGAAGCCTTAGAGTACTGCAACAAAGATTTTAGAAGGTTCCGGGAACATCATTCCTGGAAAAAGAGCACGCAAGCTTCTAATGAAGACATACTGAATATGCTTGTGCTATCTTCTGATCCCTTTGTTAGTTCACAAAGACCCAAGTATAATGCTAAAAAAGCAGGCATATTTTATTGAAACTTTGGACCTACTAAAAATATCGGAAACTTCGTTTGAGTTTTGTGGATGTGTCCGAGTCTGATTTTGAATATGAGTCTGACAATAATAGTCATGCTGAACAATTAAATATGACTGTTACTGTATTTCATTTATTTATTAGCTTTAGAACTAAAAACCATCGATTAAATAAAAATAAATATATTTAAATGTTTTATTTTTTTATTATTATTCTGCAGCAGTAACCGCTATACTTGGTATGTAAATAAATCATAAATAATCACTGCTACAAACACCTGAAAGGATATTACGGTTTTCCTTGCAGGTCAAAAAATAAACGGATTTTTCATGTCAGCTTCATACAGTTCTTTTGCAAAAAAAATTATAACTGAATTGTTTTTGGGCTAAATCGACCTTAATGACATATTTCAGTATTGTGAAGATTAACAATACCCATATCCATAAAAAAAAAACAACTTTCAAGAATTAAAGTCGCTAAGTCTATGAAGAGCGATTTTCAGCCCACTGTGCGCCACCAGGGCACTGCTTTCGCTGTCCAAATTTGTCAGTGCTTGGTGCTTATGTTTTTATGGTAAACTTTGTTCCATCAAATCTTTGAAAGCACTTCTAAGATCCGAACGAAATATTTTTGCAAATATTTGAAGTTTTTCTAGTTTTAAAACAAAAATAATCCTTTTTCTTTCAATTGCAATACTAAAAGTGTAGTACTTAGTTTTGCAGACCAGGTTACTTAAATATTTAAGTTTGCTTGGAGCAATAATAATAAAATACCTTGAAGAGAGTAGGTAAATATCTTGCCTTATAGCAGAAACTAGCTCCTGCCCGTGCAGGATTAGAATAATAATTATAGCCTTTAAGTTCTTATACTTATGTAAGGGGCTGAGGCTGTCTCAGAGCACTTCGATCCTGTGGGATCTTTTGTGCTTCCCCTTTCCTTATCACCCATCCCCGCCAACATCGAAAACATTTTGTATGAGTTTCACGATGTTGGCGGGAATAAGGTCTATAAAGTCCTCTGGTTTAGGGTAACCTAGACCCAGGACCCTTAGTCGCCTGTTGGCTAGTGCATCGCAGTCACATAGTATGTGCTCCATGCTTTCTTCCTCCTCACCACACATTCTATAGATGGGGTCTTCAGCTTTGCCTATTGTACACAGGTGTAGTTTAGTGGCAAAGTGGCCAGTGAGAGCACCTGTGAGGCAGCGGATTTGGGTCCTGCTGATTCCTCCTATTCTTGCAAGGTGCAAGGGCACTGCAATGTTTTGAGAGCGACACTTAACTAATAGAGAGACATAAATTTAAATCAAATTTGCACTTCAATTACAAGGAGGTTATTATTTGTCTTTATCTGCAAATAACTCATTTATTGTATAATATGCTTTGTTACAGAGGGGTGCGCATTTTCTTACATAACTTTTCAATTCCTATCATTGGAGGTCCGAAAATATTTCTCATACCATTTAATACCATAATGATCATTCTTCATAACTTCATAAAACATAATCATTGAAATTCATAATATCATTAATCATAAATTTTTGGGCGAGTCTAGTGTTTTATGCACCTACATGGCTGGGTGATGGGTAGGTTAGGGTTATTTTTTTATGACCAGGCGGAGTTCACTGTTTTTGTAAGCAACAAGGTAGTAACAGTATTAATAAAAAAAATATGATCACTAACTGTTATGAGCTCCGTTGGTAGTAATAAAAATGTATGAATAAAAAAAGTATGAAAAATAAAATTATGAAGGGTGATTAATAAGAACACAAATCGGTAGTAAGACAAAGAATAGGATTTAGAATATTATGTGAGCTAATATGGACCCGTTACAGAGATATGTTTTTAGTTTTTTTATATACTGGGTGTAAAAGACATGAACAGTCAAACGAGAACCATGTATTCTATACATCAAAATAAGACATATTTCAAAAAAAATATTACTGGGAAATGATTTTTATTTTTTTGGTGTTAAAAAAAATGCAAATTGTACCGCGCAATGTAAAGGGCTCAACTCGCACGCAACTCGCAAAACCGCGATATTTTTGCTTGACGGCGGCCCCGTTCGTTAGTGTCCGTGCCCATCGAGTGAGCTACATTGAACGCTAACGTTTTGAAGCCATTTTTTGTTATGAAATACTAAAAAAAATGATAATGTTTCTTTGGACAATAATTAAGAAATAACGTATAGAATACGTTTTCATAAAAAAATGAAAAAAAAAAAATTATGACTTTGACTTTCAATAAAATCGTAACTATCAATTTCCCAGGTACAGTCTAAAGGAAAAAAAATGTTATGATGGTGAGCAGAATACATGGTTTTCGTTTGACTGTTCATGTCTTTTACACCCTGTATGTAATACATAAGACTGGCGTGCATTTTCTGCACGTATTAATACAAATTACAAAGGTCCCCGCTGGAAATACCAAACTTTCTTGCTGGTTTCTCCTGTTCTGTTTAAGATGCCTTTTTAGTATTATTTTATTTATTCTGAGCTTAATACAAGCGAGGGCCCTGCTGGATAGATGAGGCGATTTATCATAATTTCTATCTAAATGGTTGAGGTAAATTTTTTACGAAATCGCAAAAGGCATAAATTGGTGCAACCGGGTGTAATTCTGTTGCGCATCAAGCAGCAGTCAGAGTGTTTGGCGGCAAAACCTTGGCGTCTGGATGTAGATCTTTATTTCGATAATTCAAAATTGCTTCGGAGTGGATTTTGTGCAGTGAAAGTGATGTCGTTTCGTTGCATAAGCATCCGGGTTGACGAACAGTTATGAGGAATCATTGAAATAAAGGTTTTGTGTGTATGATGTTGAGAATTGTAAAGTGGTTGGAAATCCCACTATACAATTCTCATCAGTCACCATCATGAGGTCTGTACCATGCATTTCTCGCCAAGCACTCCCTAGATGCATTAAAATGTGTGACACCCACATTTTATTGTAAAAATCAAGAAAGAAAATATGAAACTAAAGACTTGGCTGTATGGGCTTAATCCCTTTGGGGTCCCGTAACAGGGAAAATTTAAGAAGAAAAAAAAGCAGCAGTCACTACAAGTAACGAAAACAATATGTCCATCTCTGTCGCACACGGTACAAATTAAAATCAACTTCAATGAAAGAATAATCGCTCGATATAAACCGTAGACGATTTTTGTCTCCGACACGTAACAGTGTTGCATAGTGTACGTAGCTCAGTAGGCTACAGTAAAATTAATATTAATGTGAAAATGAAAGCCAAGTTCTATAGCGAGTTTCTCCCGAGTTCTTGTTGTAAAAACACATGTTGTGAGACTCTATTTTTAACTCAATTTACCGTACAATTATTGTCTGTTACTATAAGTACATTTTTAGTTGACATTGGCGAAATGCGTTATACAGGATGTAAAAGACATGAACAGTCAAACATGAACCATGTATTCTATACGTCAAAATAAGACACGTCATTTCCAAAAATAATTGGTGCGAAATGATTTTGCAAATTGTACTGCGCAACGTAAAGCTCTCAACTCGCACGCAACTCGGAAAACCGTGATATTTTTGCCAGACGGCGGCCCCGTTCGTTAGTGTCCGTGCGCATCGAGTAAGCTACATTGAACGTTTTGAAGCCATTTTTTGTTACGTACTAAAAACAATGATAATGTTTCTTTGGACAATAATTAAGAGATAATGTTTAGAATATGTTTTCATAAAAATATGAAAAAAAAAATATGACTGACCTTCAATAAAATCGTAACTATCAATTTCCCAGGTATAGTCTAAAGGAAGAAAAATGTTATGATGGTGAGCAGAATACATGGTTCTCGTTTGACTGTTCATGTGTTTTACACCCGTTATATCGCGAACGCCATTTATTTAAAGAAGAAGAAGTTCTATAGCAATAAGTGTTAAATAAAAAAAACGGCTGACTCTCAATACTATCTTCTGCCAACAAGTGTTAAATTAAAAAAAAAACTTTCAATACTCTCTCATGTTCCTGTTGTTCATTATGTATTATGTTTTTTTTTATCTACCAAGCATGTTACAACAATTTTGTTTTATGAATAGAGGTAAATTTAATACTTACATTTTTCGTAACTCTGGTCACAGAAAATTTACTCCAAATGGTATTTAAAAATTGTAACAGCTCTCAAAATGAATTAAAGCACTAAAATAACTCGTAAATCACTTTTTGAGATAATATAGGTTAAGAAACTCTGATCCTATCTCTACAGGGTTATTAACACGCGTATATTAGTTTCACCTATATGTTTGTAACTCCTGTATGTTTGTATGTAACTGACTCGTTTGGGCTCAATTTTGACCCACTTTAAACGGTCAGATTTCATTTAAACTTCATAGACTTATCAAAGACCGATGACATTACAATAATTCGATAAGAATATCCCATTATCCTGATTAGAATCACCAGAACTAATAAATTAAAGTTTGGAATGTTAGTTCAGTTATACGTCACTAGATTGCGTAGTCATTGTTAACTTGGCGGTGTTAAGAACTTTTTTAATAATATAAGTCCACACCGTCGTGGTGGAGTGGTCAGTAACGGTGCCTACACATCAAGCGGTCCGGGTTCGAGTCCCGGTAGGAGCAAATATTTGTGTGATGACCACGAACATTTGTTCACGAGCTTAATAAAATAAATAAAAATAAAATACTTTTATTTCAGACTATTTAAATTGTCCATATTTTGTAAGTAACAAATTTTACCTTAAACTATGTTAGTAAAATATAACAAAGTCATTAATTTATATAAAAATAAAATGTATATAAAAACAGGCATATTATTATTAGATGATACTAAATTTGGACTAGATAATTGGTGTGAGCTTCGTAAATATAATATTATGTTTTAAAATACTTACAAACTCTTATTTGATCATTCCTGCGGCGAATAATACAATTTTCTCAGTATCGGTGTCAAAATGTATATTTCCAAGTTACCCTACTGTTCAACACTCAACCGGCACCATGCCACAGTGCAGACATTACTAATTGACCGTTCGCAGACCCCTCGGTAATTTTTCGCTCGTTTTTGACCAGATGCCGGGCCAGTGGGGTGTGGTGCACTGCTGGGGTCAAAATGTATATTCGGCATTTAAAATAGCTGTGCGAAGGTTGAATTCTTTTCTTACATACATTTTATCATGCTTATGTTCCTATCTGACTTGTTATTATTTTGATATTTTTATGTTGTTTCGTTGGCAGAAAAGCAAACGGACTGCCTGGGCCCTGTTTTATTAAGCTACAAGTTACAAGTGAAGGCAACTATGGATTGTAATGACAAGTTACAAGTAACATGCGTTTTATAAACACCTCAAGCATCATTACCACCTGGTTAAAAACGCTAGATTATGATGCAACTGAACAGTTTTTGACGGTCCTATCCTAAAACACAAACGCCCAGACACACATACAGACACACAAACACGTACACACACACACACACACACATACAAAGTAGAGCAAAGATGATAAAATGTTTTAAGGTAATATAACCTAATAGATGTCTGGTTTCGGAGGTGAAGAGGCTGGTAATCTGTAATACAGGATCTCCTAGTACGGATACCAGTCTCTCACATAGAATATAAAAATATTATTGTACTTTAGATTAAGCTCATTTGTACTTTTTCTGTGTGAGAGAAGAAAAATAAAGATAATTATTATTATTATTATACCTCTTGTAGTCTAGAATTGTAACAACAAGTTGAAAATTTCGATTACAATTTCAAACCGGACATCACTAGTAGGTAATTTTACAATACATAATTTTAATGTTGATGCTGTCTTAGAAGTCTGATTATTTAAATCAATAAATAAGTAGGTATTAAAATGTTGATGTGGTTTTTTTCGACGCCGTCGTGGTGGAGTGGTCAGTAACGCTGCCTACACATCGGGCGGTCCGGGCTCGAGTCCTGGTAGTGGCAAACGTTAGTGTGATGAACACGAATATTTGTTCACGAGTCATGGTTGTTTATATAATTATTTAAGTTTATTTATGAAATATGTAGATTATTATGTATCTAATTGGTCCGTTATCTAGTATCCATAGCACAAGTTCTTAACGATACTTAATTTGGGCTAGATAATTGGTGTGAGCGTGGAAATATATTATTATTATTATTTACTTTACTGATTTTTTTTTCTCGAAATTGTTATTTCGGTTCTTAATGAAAACCACGGGCTAAAGCCAAGTGGAGTTTATTGATTTGTGGGATTGAAGTTTTCTGCATCTATAGGATCCTCCTGCAAAAATTTACGCACGGTTCGACAAGTGTTAAGAATAGCAGCCTTTTGCATTGTTATGTATAGATTATCATTTAATTCTAATTGCCGTAAATAGTGGAGGAGGTGTTTGGGAATGACACCGGTGCTGAAAAGTACCAAGGGCACTATATATACTTTATGCATTTTCCAGATTCTAATTATTTCTTCTTTTAGTTCGGTATATTTATGTATTTTTTCAATAATTGTTTTTTGTATATTATAGAATAGAATAGAATAAAGCTTTATTGTACATAAACTATGTGTATTAGGTACTGCTATATCTATTAAATATGTGTGTTTATTTAATTTATCTATCATGGTTATATCTGGTCTATTGTTGTGAATGGTTTTATCTGTAAGTATTGCTCTGTCAAAGTATATTTTATGGCTGCTGTTCTTATTATTATTATTTTTCGTATTTGTCTGAGAATTCGTGATATACGTTTATGCTATTAGAATATCTTTCACAAACATAGGAATAAATTACCTAAAACTTATTGTAGGCTATAGGAAATTAATAGATAGGTAATATCAATGTAGGTAAATGGTATGAAGAGTTACCTACTGCTGCATTAAGTTAAATTACAAAAACACTATAAATAGTAAAAGATTCAATGTTTTCATATAATTACACATGTCTTAAATAATTGTAATCGTCTATTACAATCAATATTTTTTTCAGAATAATTATGAATCATCAAAGGTTTCTTACCTTTTATTTACAAAAAAAAACACTATTAATATTAAAAGCTTAAAGTTATCATGTAAGTACACATTTCTAAAATTACCTATCATTTCTTGAAATGAAATGAAATGAATAAAGTAAACAAACACCAAAAATTAGCGATATCCATTCACTTGTAATTAAAATCGCCCACGTCGTATGACCTGTAGAAAATTATGACATATGTATTGTAGACTTGTAGCATGTAATCAACAATTGTTTTGGAAAACGCTTGTTCGATTTAGATCGGTTGAACAACAAGCGTCTTGTTTGTAACTTGTTGAATTGTAATTGGTACAACTTGTAGTTTAGAAAAACACCAATTATAACAAGTTGAGGATTATTTTGATGAGTGTTTTCAGTTTTCACTTGTAGAATTATAACTTGTAGCTTTATAACATAGGGCCCTGGTGGCAAGCAGATACCGTACCCTATAGACGCTCTGATGGGACCACATAACAGATAAAGGAGGTTAGAAGTCGTCTTAGATGTCTTAAATCACATTTTTAGGGTTCCGTACCTCAAAAGGAAAAAACGGAACCCTTATAGGATCACTTTGTTGTCCGTCTGTCTGTCTGTCTGTCTGTCAAGACCCTTTATCTCAAGAACGCGTGGACGTATCAAGCTGAAATTCACATGAAATACTCAGGTCTATTGTCTCTTTAAGCTGTGAGTGTGTTAAATATCAAACTTCTAAGCCAAGCCAATCAAAAGATACAGCCGATTATGTCGATATTTTCAACAAATTTCCGACACTCGCAAAGGAATCAAAACCTACAGGATACTTCCCGTAAACTCAGAATCGTGAAATTTGGCATGAAGCATTGTCATATAATGCAAATATAGGAAAAATTGCGAAAATCACATTTTTTTAGTTATATAATATAATAAAAATATTTTAATAAAATGAAACTTACTACCTTATTTCTCACGAACGAATAAAGGTATGAAATTGAAATTTATACCAAATACCTAGGTCTATTGTCCCTTTAAGCAGTGAAAAAATCAAACTTCTAAGTTAACGCGATCAAAAGATACAGCAGCTTATACCGAGGAACCCTCGGTGTGCGAGTCCGACTCGCACTTGGCCGGTTTTTTATATATATTTATTTATTGTAAGTTTAATTATGAGTCTTTATCTTATTATATTATTATGATTAATTATTCAAGACTTGATAATGTGAATTATGACTCTTTCCAAATCAATACCATGAATACTGTAAAGGGAGGATAAAACTTGTTGAGTTTCTTGCCGGTTCTTCTCAGAACAAGGCCTCCTGGTAGACTCTTGAACCGATGGCATCAAAATTGACTTTCATAAGTGTACAAATTGTACCTAAATGAATAAAGAAATTTTGACTTTGACTATCAAGCGATGTTAATACCAGAGCCAGTGTCGCCCACGCGACGTAATATTTTTTAAATTTCACAGTATATTTGTACTTACAGGTGAAAAGAAATGTCTCCATTAGTCAGATTATGAGTCTTACTTTGCTTCTTTTCACTAAAACTTTTCTCTTACTAAAATAGCAAAAGACGGTGTTTTATTTTTATTTTTTAAATAGTTTTCCTGTTCGAAAAGGATCGAATATGAGTGTTTACTCATAACCAGCAGCGCGCGCGCCCCGCCTACTTACTACTTCTAACCTCTTTTATTTGTTCAAATTCAAATTATTTATTGCAATTCATGTGGTTACAAAGGTGGTATAACAAGTAAACCGGTACCAAAACATGAACCCTGCTAGGGTATCGCAACATTAAACACTAGAATAACATTAAGATTCTAGCATTTACAAACACGGTACCGTGACACAATTAAAATTTATAAAAATAATGAAACATATCTTATAAAATATCTTATTAACTTCTACTTTAAATTAACTAACAACTATATTAATACATAATTTAATATATTTAATTATCTACCTATCCTCAAAAAACTCTTGCACGGTGTAATAAAAAAAAATGTGTGCGTGTACTAGTGTACACACGTAAGAAGTGAAACTTCTTTATGGCCTTACATAGACATGAATACAAAAAAGATGGCGCGTAACGGAAAAATGTGACGCGTAACCGAAAAATGTGACGGTAAATTTTTTTCCAACGCCGATAAAGAAGTTTCACTTCAAAAACCTTTATTTATTTAACAAAAGTCTTTTAATAACTTCTTAAATCTATAAATGTTGTTTATATTTTTTAATTCTTTAGGGATTCTCTTTTAGATTTTTACAACCATTGCATAGGGCCCTGAGTGTATTAAATTAAATTTTGAAATAGGTGGGGCCAATTTAGTCTGTGGTCTTAGTCTTTTAGGTCGTTCCTGCTGTGCTTCCTTCCTGCTGCTTATTTGTTCTGTGGATGGGACACTTGCGCCCTGCCATACCTAGTCCCCTTCGCTTCCCGTGAAGCTCTGATAGCATTACCTACCATTCTGTTGGTGCGTAAGGCTGACAGAGCTTTTGTGTTTCTACACATCACAATAATTATTTGAGTGTGGTCTTCTGTAAGGTGCGCAGTGTTGCAAGCATAGATTTCTTTACTGACGTTTAAAGATTGGCATTGAATCGACTAGGGTGAGACAAATATCGAAATGCACCGAGTCGGTGAGGAAGGCGCAACTTCCCCGGACACACTAGTAACGTGCTACTATAACATTGCCATGTTATAGTACCATCCTCTTCATTATTACTGGCAATATTTTTAAAAAGTAACAATCAAATTCAAAATCTTCATTCATCATGACATTTGGTTCATTTTTGATTCATTCCATTGCTGACCGTGTCCTAGAACACAATATCATTACTAACGTACCTAAGGGTCTCGCTCTGACCTCGGCTTGGGCCTATTACTATAATACGTACTTACATTATATTAAGGCACTATATTGTGAGTACATTTTGTTAAACCTTTTTATATTCTTGTATCAGTTTTAAGTGTTTTATTGTTTAGTTTCTACAGTGTTTTATATTATTTTCAGAGTGCCTTTTATATACCATTTAAAGCTGTTTAATAACTCAATAAAATAGTGACGGAAAACGTGTTTTGATTAGTGGACCATACTAGCAGAGTTGGACCATAGGGCACGACGTTACACACTGATACCTTTGTCAACTAAGAAAATATCGATCTTCTTCTGCCTAGCGTTCTCCCGGCTTGCTGCCAGGGTCCGCTTTCCTACTTAAACTCCTCCACTTTGCTCGGTCTTGTGCATCCTCCGTAGTTAAATGGTTGTCTTCCATGTCAGCTTTCACGACATCCAGCCAGCGTTTTTTGGGCCTACCGCGCATTCTGGGACCTCGTACATTGAGGCTGAGGCATCTGTTCCCCACATACTCGTGTGGCTTCCGACATATATGGCCGTACCATCGGAGACGACTTTCCTGGAGCTTATCCGCTATGTCCCTGATTCCGAGACTACCACGAACATGTTCGTTACGAATGCGATCTAGTCGCGTAACACCGCACATCCATCGTAACATCTTCATCTCGGTAACATGAAGCTGCTGTATATGTCTTCCAAGAACTACTAAGAAAATATCGATACCTATATAAAAAGTTATCGATAGGTGTCAATCTCTACAGAAGTGGGATTAGAAATAGGGGGAATTTCACGTATTTGTTTTTAGCTTAAATATAATTAATTAAATAAAACTTATGGAATAATTTTATTTTTGCGTTTACAAACGCGTAAATATAATACTAGAAAAATGCACTGAAAAAAAATCGACTTGCCTCAGGCGGGACTCGAACCCGCACCTTCCACAATCCGGGTGGACGCGTTGACCAATTTCGCCACCGAGGCACTGCTTTTCGCTGTCGAAATTTGTCAGTGCTTGGTGCTTATGTTTTTATGGTAAACATCGTTTCATCAAATCTTTGAAATTTGCACTTCCAAGACCCGAACGAAATATTTTTGCAAATATTTGACGCCCAGTTAAGATGAAACTACCTTACATTATGGAATAGCCACCACCATGAAACTACCTTACAATGAGGCAAGTCGATTTTTTTCAGTGCATTTTTCTAGTAAATAAAACTTTGTATAGTTTTAAATTCATAGGAATTATATTTAAGTACTTACTGAAATATCGTAAAATTTCCTAGATTTGTGTATAAAATAATCTAACAGATATTAAATTACTGCATAGAAATAGCAAAAAATTTCAGTCGTACCTGTGAAATTAATATTTATGAGGATTTTGATCTTTAGATGAATTACATCCAAGCACTGTACATGTAACCATATTCAATTGCGTTCGATAAATAACTATTTCCTTACCCGTAAACTTAGTTTTTACAAAGAAAAAAAGCAAAAATATTATTTAGTTTACAGCTGTCTTTTGAATTGACACTGCGTATGTGAATGGTCTCGACTCTCGATTTCTACGCGAACAAGGTTTTACAGAAACATACACAAACGATGAAGACCAAAAACTTAATATAGCAGGGAACGTACTGAAAAATATCCAAATGAAATTTCCATCTCTATTAAATCCAAATCTCGGGGTCGAAATGGCCCTTCGTAAATTGTTCGCGCGCTAATGTGCCGGCAGGGTTAATTGACATTCCGACCCGAGTGCGCTCCAAAATTTAGTTATGGCTGTAAAGGGGTTAGAATGGCCAGGTATGAAGTATGAAAATGGTACGAAAATTTTCGTTACAATTAGGGTTTAGTTCGCTCAGAATCCCCTTGCTATATTCTATCTCTGTGCGTTCAAAAAGTAAATATTCTGGGTCTGTTTCGACTGCTTGGACACAGGGTCTTAGAAGAAAAAAAACTTCATCAACATTACGAACGAATTTGCAATAAAACACTAAAAATTAAATTCTCAAATTCGTCGATCCAATATTCAGAAAGTTGAGAAGGTCGCGTCGTCGAAACGTGGAGAGCCGTGCGGCCACGCAGTTCTCTTAAATGTATCTTATATTGTAGTATTATTAAGTTATCGTAACCTAAAATCCGGCTACTGTTACTTGTAGCAGCTACACTTTTCTTACTATACCCATTTTTATCTTCATCATCATCATCATTTCTGCAGAGAGACGCCCACTGTTGGACATAGGCTTCCCCCAAGGATCTCCAAACCTAGTCGGTCCTGCGCTGCCCGCATCCAGCGGCTTCCCGCGACCTTTACTAGATCGTCAGTCCACCTTGTGGGGGGCCTACCAACGCTGCGTTTCCCGGTACGTGGTCGCCACTCGAGGACCTTTCCGCCCCAGCGGCCGTCAGTCCTCCTCGCAATGTGCCCTGCCCACTGCCACTTAAGGTTCGCAATTCTTGGGGCTATATCGGTGACCTTGGTTCTCCTGCGGATCTCATCATTTCTGATCTTGTTTGTCTTGAAATAAATTGATACCAGCATCGAACAAGAAGGAGTCGAGCTCGAGCTGAACTGGACCGAGAGATATTTAAATATAAAAATAGTTTTTTTCACAAAACATTTAAAGATCTAATTACAGTTCATCTACAGTCAATAGGCTATAGTAACTGTTTACCAAGACAGACTGTATGCTTAACTGAAATTCTTATTACAAAATAAAAAACTGACTTTCAAAAAATCAAAATTGTTTATTGGGTAACTTAGGTACTATTAGAATGACAGTGGCTAAAGCCTTCTTTTAAGCAGTATTTGCTTGTGCCAGGAGACTCCGCTCTTTCTTATCGCTAAAACATACAGATGCTAGTTACCACGTACTTAATTAAGTTATTTAATACCTAAATACAATTTAATGATATTCATTTAACACTATCTTGTGTGTGTGTGTGTGTGTGTGTGCGTGTGGGTGTGTGTGTGTGTGTGTGTTTGTGACTTTAAAACTGGAGCTTATTTAATTGATAAATATAAAGGAATATAAGTTTTATTACGTTTTGAGGTTTCATACCTACTGTACAATAGTAAGTTACTCAAGTAAATATTATTTCTATTAAACTAAAACTGACACACATGAATCTCCTTTATTTGGCACTTGAAAAATTCACCTGTATATTAGCTTCTAAGCAGCTAATATACAGGTGAATTTTTCAAGTGGGACGTCAGGGCCAAATCCTAAACTATAAGGAATACCGAAAAATGCACAAAGGAGTTTTGATAACAACAAAAACTGCATCATTGGATTTTTGAAAAAAAATATGATCATCGCTTTGATTATCGCTTCAACTAAGGTGGAACAAGACATATTTTATTAAAATTTAACATTTTCCATTAGTTTCCCGTATATCATTACTTCCCAGAAATCGATCCTTAATAAGAACACTATCAAATGGTGTAATAATACAGGCTGTGTTTGTTTTTCAAAATTATTAGGTTCCATTCCTGGCTAGGATTACAGAATTTTCAAAAATCCAATGATGCAGTTATTGTTTTGAGCATTTTTCGATATTCCTTGTAGTTTAGGACTTGAAAAATTCACCGTGTATACTAACATATACAAAAACTGTACAACTCTGATATAATTACATAGGTACACATTGGCTGGATTGATAACCTTCCTTTTTTGAAGCTAGTTAAACAGACTGCCGACATTGGAATACTCTAGCAAAATTATCGCGTGTTTAAGACAAAGCATTGGCAAAAATGTGGAGTCAGCGGACGATCGCTACTGACCGCTGCCCGCGCTGATTCAATTAACGAGGTCTGCTATCTTTTATTTATTGGAATAAGGGTGAGAAATATGGAAGGCGGAGTTATAAAGCAAAGTGGGATTAGAAGGTAAACTCTTGTTAAGTCTTTATCTATAAATAGGCCGTGAGATTTTTTTTTTGATTTTCTAGGAGGATTAAAGGTTCAGACGGTTCATTAACACGCTTATAATAGTTTCACCTGTATGTTTGTTTGTATGTATGTAACTGACTCGTTTGGACTCGATTTTGACCCACTTTAAACGGTCAGATTTCATTTAAACTTTATAGACTTATCAAACACCGATGACATTACAATAATTCGATAAGAATATCCCTTTATCCTGATCAGAATCGCCAGGACTAATAAATTAAACGTTTGGAATGTTAGTTCAGGTATACGTCACTAGATGGCGTCATTAAGTAAGTACTTTCATCGGCGGTTATAATTCGCACTGAAAAGTGGAAAATAAAATAAAAGACATGAGCAGTCAAACGAGAACCATGTATTCTGCTCACCGTCATAACATTTTTCTTCCTTTAGACTATACCTGGGAAATTGATAGTTACGATTTTATTGAAGGTCAAAGTCATAATTTTTTTTTTCATTTTTTTATGAAAACGTATTCTATACGTTATTTTTTAATTATTGTCCAAAGAAACATTATAATTTTTTTAGTATTTCGTAACAAAACATGGCTTCAAAACGTTAGCGTTCAATGTACCTCACTCGATGCGCACGCACACTAACGAACGGGGCCGCCGTCAAGCAAAATTATCGCGGTTTTGTGAGTTGCGTGCGAGTTGAGCCCTTTACATTGCGCGTTACAATTTGCAATTTTTTGTAACACCAAAAAATGAAAATCATTTCCCAGCAATATTTTTTTTGAAATATGTCTTATTTTGATGTATAGAATACGTGGTTTTCGTTTGACTGTTCATGTCTTTTACACCCAGTATATATAAAATTCTCGTGTCACAATGTTCGTTCCCGTACTCCTCCGAAACGGCTTGACCGATTCTCATGAAATTTTATGAGCATATTGAGTAGGTCTGAGAATCGGCTAACAACTCACAGATTTTGTTTGACATCTTTACAGAGCTCAAACTTTGAACATCAAAGGCTTTCTGTCCCTTTCTCGAGTTATAAGATGTGAAAGAGAGGCACTGTCTTTCAACTCGCGGTCAAAAGAATGATTAATGGGCTTCGCAAACTTAAAATTAAAATCAAACAATGGGGGTTCGGATAACAGAAAGATGTAATTTAAAAATAATCGTGTAGCTTTTCTATGAATAATAAATTATTGGTTTAATGAGGGAGGAAGGAAATATAAGAGCTCAATTCAAATTTAAATAAATTAAGGAATGGAAATTGGAGAACGGTATCTAGAAGAAATAATGCTTGTGGAGTTTATCTTTTAATTGCGTAAATATTTTACAAATAATTATTTATATTTTCAAAGAAGAAAATAAACTTAAGTTTAAAGTACTTAGTCATTATTTTCATATTATTAATTAAAATAAAGCTTGCTTAAAAAATACAGTAGTAAATTATTTTACAAGAAATTGAATCAAACCCATCAATTTATTACATTACACAATTTTTATTTTATAAAAGCTATTCGCGAGATTTACCTAGAAAGGTTTACTTATAGAGATAGTAGTAGATAAAAGATCGAAGTATAGTACATTGTTCACCACGGGACGAAAGTGGTTGGTGGAAAAAAAGTTCCTTTAAAATAACTTTTTCCCAAGTGTTACATAGTGCTTTATACTACACTTGTGAGAAACATTCAAAGACTTATTAAATTGAAATAAGCAGTACCTATAGTAAAATTATAAAGAGATTATGCAACACTAGTTGCAGATGTTCTGCGGAACACCGGCCAACCAATGGCGACCCAATGGCCTGTAGTTATGTCGCAGCGCGCGTCCTGCTGCCGAGCACCGCCGCCACGGCGCGCCGCGTTAGAAATAGATTTTCATACAACTTTTCCTCCCGCTAAACACGTTAGAAATGGATTTTCTTACAACTTTTCCTCCCGCATATTTAGGTCGAAGAAAAGATCACTTTCTCTTTTCAATTTGAGGGAATAATAGGTACTGTTCCGATCAGGTGTAGTATAAAATATTTTGGCTAATGTCTTAAGAGCGAGGGAATTCATCGAAGTTCTAATAATAATTAAAATATCTTAGTGCATTTAATAATGTTATAATATCATTATTATGTCTAGCATTATATTTATTTTAATATAATAAGTAAGTACTTATATTAGGTAAATGAGTTTAACTTCAAATACATGATAAAAGTCGTCATTAAAATTTACTAATTTATAAATTTATTTGGTATCCCTTTTTAATATGTTACCACAATTTTTTACTTATTTTGGCTATATAGCAGTTTAAAATAGTATATTTTCTATTAGAAAATAAATTTTTGCAAAATTTTTGTTAAACTGTGCCTTAAGATTCTCCTCGCTTTACAAAACTATAAGTGTAAATTAATATATATATATCTCTATAGTGGTTTTAATCAAGAATTAGTCTTCCTATAATTCGCTTTCGGATAGCACATCCCATAGTGAAATCGACTAGTATTCTCCTCTCCTATCTCTCGCCACTAATTACCAGCCACTAATTGAAAGACGAATTCTGTCCTCCATTAAAAAAATTAACCAATAAATTTCATTTCCCCCAAGATCAAAGAAAACGTAGTCAAAAATGATTCTATTTTTTCCAGTTTATTTTCGCATGTGTCGGCACAGGTACCGTACCCCCGACGGTGAATGAAACAATAGCGGCCGCGGTACAACCGACCCTTTGTCGCTGAGTTAATATTTAAACAAGAAACCTGTAGTGATGCGCCGGGTAAGGATTGGTTGTCGATAGAAAGTATTATGTTATATAATATATAGACCCTGAAATTTGTATTTATTTAAAAAGTTAAGTAGGCTTTTGAGGCCTTTAAGACCTTGTCCAGAAGAGCGAATTCGCCGTAAATCTTGACGTGCGTACTGAAGCTCGAATTTAAAACTCGCGCGAAACTTGTGGACGCAATGTATTGAGCCTCAGTACCTCGCCAACGCGCGTTGTGTTCGCGCGTAGAGATTCGCGGCGAATTCGCTCTTCTGGACAAGGTCTAAGTAGAGGACATATTGAAAATTAAAAAAAACACCACGGAGTTGATTCCCGTGGGAAAATTACTACACCACGGAGATAGTTCCCGTGGGAAAATTACTACACCACGGAGATGGTTCACGTGGGAAAATTACTACACCACGGATATGGTTCCCGTGGGAAAATTACTACACCACGGAGATGATTCCCGTGGACAAATTACTACACCACGGAGATGATAAGATGTTTCAGGAAAGTAAGTAATATCTGGTAGCTCTGGGATCTTACTCGGAGCATGCTTGCGACATTTATGTACTGGTAAAGAAAGGTACACAAAAAATAATTGAAAATACTAAAAAATCCGCCCGCATAAAAAGACAATTAGTGAACTGAAAACATATTCATGGTAGTTTTTAGAACTTTTGTTCACCATAATAACATGCAGTTGGATGCATGACATTTTGAATGATTTGACTTATTATTAATCTATGCCTAATATCTTTAAAGTTTGCCTATAATATTTGATCTTAATATCTTATCAGTTGACTAATTGTCTGTTTAAGCAGGCGGGTTTTTGAGTTTTTTAATATTATTTATTTTTATATTTTTACTTTTATATAATACATTTATAATCCTTATGATAAGGCCTTTAATTTGATACCCATGTTGATGAATTCTAAACAAACAAAGAAATCACTTCTAATAATAGAACTATGCCGTTTTTTATAACATAACTTATTTAAGAACTCTTGGGCTTTCAAGACAAATCTAACGAAATCTTAATTATAGAAATCCGTTCAGCCGTTTGAAAGGTATGAGATAATAAAGAATATTGCAAATAAACATACATACAAGATACGCGCGAGTAACCCTTTGCTTGCAGCAGGATAAAAAGTTTAGGTCCATCGATACATTTCAAAAATTCATCGACTGCACAACACTAGCTTACCCGCAGGCGACGACGCGTTCCAATTAGCCAGAACAAACAAAGCGGATGTAGACTGCAATATTTTGAGAGCTAATACGGCACCAAGATAACGGTTATTCCATTAGACATGGATTGGGTATCTACAGTTTTGGTTATTGAAAATTGGGCCTTCTACCGTCTGTACCACGGCGAGTGCTCTGAGGAGCTTTTTTCCCTAACCTTGTAACAGTACGAGAGCTTTGGTCCAACTCTGCTAGTATGGTCCACTAATCAAAACACGTTTTCCGTCACTATTTTATTGAGTTATTAAACAGCTTTAAATGGTATATAAAAGGCACTAATTTAGTGCCTTGATATAATGTAAGTACGTATTATAGTAATAGGCCCAAGCCGAGTTAGAGCGAGACCCTTAGGTACGTTAGTAATGATGTGTTCTAGGACACGGTCAGCAATGGAATGAATCAAAAATGAACCAAATGTCATGATGAATGAAGATTTTGAATTTGATTGTTACTTTTTAATAATACAGCCAGTAATAATGAAGACGATGGTACTATAACATGGCAATGTTATAGTACCACGTTACAACCTCACCATCTCCCTTCCTTTTAAGGACTACGCGTGCTGGTCTACGTTGTCACCGACCGTCGAACTGTGGCTACCATTCCTACGCGAACTAAGAAATTTGGTAACTCGTTTCTTTGCACAATCAAGAAAGGGAATTCACTGTCAGCACACGTGTTCCCTTCATACAATCCTGGGTTATTCAAAGTCGTGAAGAAGCTTGCAGGTCGGCAAGGCGAGGGTGGCTAGCGCGGCGGTTTTTCTCTCGCACCAGGTGTCTTCACATTTGGACTACACTTCTGATTACTGAGGTAGAATGGAGGCGTTTGCTGGAGACATATAAAATAGTTATTAGTGATTCATAAATAGACTACTGAGCGTAGTGATTTAAAGGCACAAAAAAAAAGCTCTCGTGTGATACATATAACTTTTCACATCTCCAGCGAGAAAATTGTCTTAGGTAAGCAAAAGCAAGGCAATACTTTTATACCTGTTTAATATCTTTAAACTAATTATAAAAATTAAAAATAACATAACTACAAATACTGAGAAGTCTTATGGAATAATTTTATTTTTGCGTTTACAAACGCGTAAATATTAATACTAGAAAAATGCACTGAAAAAAATCGACTTGCCTCAGGCGGGACTCGAACCCGCATCTTCCACAATCCGGGCGGACGCGTTGACCAATTACGCTACCGAGACACTGCATTTCGCTGTCGAAATTTGTCAGTGCTTGGTGCTTATGTTTTTATGGTAAACATTGTTTCATCAAATCTTTGAAATTTGCACTTGTTAGAACCGAACGAAATATTTTTTCAAGATTTTTTCAGTGCATTTTTCTAGTATTAATACTGAGAAGTCTTGTTCGGAGCTCGCAGCAAAATGCGTTTTTGCTTCGAGATTTTACGAAGCAAAAGAGGTCTTTTGGTGCTGGAGAGTTGAAAAATTTATTAAGCAACGCGAAAGTGTACAATATTTTTTTTAGTCTAATAAAAATCAGGGACTTTTACAAGTGTTATGTAAGTCCCATAATATCCTAATTGCTTAAACCTAATCTAAATTATGACGAATCGTCAAAATCAAAGTGCAGACCAGTTTCGCTGCATGCAATGAAGTTTTTTTTTTAATTCTCAGTTGCCCAGGATGCCTACATGTGCTTTCACCCAGACGAAGATTAATTAAGTCCTTTTTGTTCTATTTGCCTTATGATCTTAAAAGTTTGAACGGTGTGATAAGAGTGGCTGAAGGTGTTTAATAATTCAAGCAGAGCAGGCCGACTGTCCGAAAGTATTAGAGCTTGCATGTTGGTGGTATTGGCCCAAATGCAGGCCTCACATATTTAATTGCCAGTCGCTCGGCCTGAAAAATAGAGCATAGTATAAGTAGCTTGATATGTTTTTGTAGAACTATCGCGGCGCCCACGAGGTTATCGCGTCTGTGTAAAACTGCGATGAAGGGTTAGCCAAAATACCCCAAAATTTGATGAACCCCTATAACATTAAATATCATTCTGCTTTCGATATTACCGTGAGACAGACAAAGAATCCACAAGCAAGTTGTATGCGAATCGGGTTCGTCTAACCAATTACAACGTGCCAGCCCTAAAATTAGGGGTCTTAATTAAAAATAACAGAATTTGCCAAACGATCGAGATCAGTCCGACCGTGAAATCCTCGCGGAATACAAACTAATTGCAGTTGAAGCCGGGGGCGTGTGCTAGGGCGAGGCTCCACTGAAGACGGTGCGAGAGGAGAGGAACTATTGCCAACGCCAGCACTAAAGTCGGGTCTAGATTTGTACCGCCAATTTAGCTTGTTGGACGGCACTACAAGCATTACTGTATGCTCCATCGAAAAAGCTGGGTTTTTGTTTTCAATTCAATACAACTTTTTTTTTCTATTACGAAATGGCAAACAAGCTTGCGGCCTACCTATTTTTAAGTGGTTAGCGTCGCTTAGACACTTGCAATAGTACGGATAAATCACTTAACACTGCAAGTGCGTTGCCATCCTGGGGACTAAGATGATAATTGCCTTCCTTGCCCAGTTATTACACTGGCTACCTTACCCTTCAATCCGAAACACAGCGAACTGCTTCATGGCAGTAGTAAGAAAAGCGGTGGTACCTATCCAGACGACTCTGCATATGGGTCTACGACCTTTTTTTTGTCGGGGAGGTCAAACCCACCACCTTCCCATGGCCTGACGCAACCTTACGGTTATACAGGCCGAATCACGGGAGAGTGCGCTGCTAGTTGCCGGAAGCTCTGGTTTCACAGCGCACCTTAATCTCTCCTACAAGTTATTCTTTGTCTGTCTTCCTTGTCCCTATGGTCCTTCTCCCCTTTCTGAAGCGGACATCACTCGTACGCCTTCGGTGCCTTCCAGGTCGTCCGAGCCCACCCGAAGTGGTACCGCTTGCTCCCACTGCCCAGTCTTCTGCCTCTTCTGCGGCGTCTTCTCTTTTCACCTCTCTCTCTCTAGTCCACTCCTAATCTTGCGCCATCGTCGCGCGAAGTCACGTAGCTGCCTGAAGTTCGCCTCCGTTCCCACGAGGTCCGGGTAATAGACCGGGCAAAGAATGTCGGGGAGGTCAAATGCGTTTACCCACTAAACATCCTCCCCGGCCTGACCGACGATGGCATGTGACTTCGAATGCCAAGGGACACTTGACATCAAAAGCCACACACCCGCCGAGAGTTAGAAGCAGTAGAGTTCCCCACCACGTTACCAGGGTCCGCCACGAGGAGGCTTCCGGACCCCATGGGTCTACGACCTAGTAATTCAATTCAATTCTTCATTGTAATCATGTGTAATGTGGTCTTATAACTAAGCATGAGTATCAACATGAACCCTGCAAGCGTACATTTTAAATTTATTTCTCCTTTTTTGTAGGCGAAGGGCTGTCACTATTACCTGTCACTATTTTTGGAGTACCGTAAGGCCCATACTGCCAGATGTGGCTTTATGTGTAACCAAATGATACCTAAAGCTCTCCTCAACCCCAATTTGAGTGAGCGTGATTATAAGTAGATATGTATGTATGATGACAAATCCAAAAAGTTATTGTTAGAGATCCTTTGGCAGGAAGATATAGAATTTAAGTAACTATTTTCTTCTTTGTTTCTTTTGTTTTTGTTTTAAATTAAATTAAATATTTTTCGCCATCGTGGCGGAGAGGTCAGTAACGTTCTACACATCAAGAGGTCCGGGTTCGAGTCCTGGTAGGAGCAAATATTTGTGTGATGAACACGAACATTTGTTCACTAGTCATTTATTTAAGTTTATTTATAAAAATATCTATACTATTACACATATTAAATTGGTCAGTTATCTAGTATCCATAACACAAGTTCTTAATGATAGGTACTTAAATTGGGCTAGATAATTGGTGTGAGCGTGGAAATATATTATTATTATTATTCCAAAACTAAAAAAAATAAATAAACAGTTGTTGTACAAAGCTGTAAGCAACGGGAAAATAATATTTAATTTCCTCAACTAAGAATTATCAAATTAAAATCAAAAATTTACTGCCCCTAATTACATCTAATATTCCTGTTGTTCCCACTTAAATATTCCCATCTAGCAACCCTTGTAAACACAATAATAGTGGGGCCAACCCTGCCAAGTTTTTAATTAAATATTTAAATTCAGGGTACAGCCTGAGATAAGAAGCCAGTTTTCGCGGAAACAGTATGACGGGAATGATTTGATACTTTGCTGGTTTGAACATTGTTTTTATTGCTTTATTCGCAGAATACTTACCAGACTCTGAAAAGACGAGAATCTCATAATAAGTTTCTCTAAATACCAGATTGGTAAAATAGGAGATTTCAGACAGTTTTTTTTATACTACGGCAAACAAGATTGCGGCCCACCTGGTGTTAAGTGGTTACCATCGCCTATAGACACTTGCAATGTTAAGGGTAATTCGCCTAACACTGCAAGTGCGTTGCCCTCCTGGGGAATAAGATGATGAGCCTTCCATGCCCAGTAATTACACTGGCTACCTTTCCCCTCAATCGGAAACAAAGCGAACTGCTTCACGGCAGAAATAAGAAAGGCCTACGGTGGTACCCTACCCAGACGACCCTACATATGGGTCTACCACCTAGTAAAAATCTAAATTTTACTCACCTATTAGCTAAGAGATGTGTTGAGAAATTAAACTGAATAAATTAAATAGGATAAAGTCTTTTGAATTCAGCACACTATTTAATAGAAAAACTAATATAACAAGCTCAGTGATGTGAGCTTGTTATGATAAAAAAAGATAAAAAAAACAAAAATTCAAAGTAAAAAGAATACAAAATAAAAAGATATAAATACAAAGAGTTCCGCAAAGTTTCGCTACATGATGGGTACCTTTTTTTTTAATTAATAAAATGACCTTTAGTGCGCTATTACGGGACGGCTCGGGATCTGCGCACGTGAGCGCAACTACACCGAGACCGTCCCAACGCTGCCCGTCTAGGCACTCCTTGTGCATCAATTAGCAGCACACAGGGGCTACCGACTAACGCCAGCCCCTGTGGGCCGCTGGCCGACGCCGGCCTTATAGACCGCCTCCTCGCCGACCGACCTGCTCGACCTGAGACGTCCTCCTGACGAGAACACCGGGAGCAGCCATCGGACCGCACCCGGGGGTCTTCGGGCGCGGTCGTGGCCCTGAAAAGGGCCGTCCGGAACTAGCCGTGGTGGGAAAACAAAAACAACTCAACGATGGCATGTGACTTCGAATGCCATTTGACATCAAAAGCCGAGAAAGTTTTCCCACCACGTTACCAGGGTCCGCCACGAGGAGGCTTCCGAACGTGGACCCCACATGATGGGTACCTACGAGTATGTAGGTTATTATATTCTCTTTCGTTAGTACTAAACGAAATTTCTTAATGAACGGTCGAACAAATGATAAAAAAACCTCACTAGTTCCACGATCGAACTAGTAAGAACTAAAGAACTTGTCAGTTCATCAGAATCCCCAAACCAACGCTAATCTGTTATCCCCTGTATATTTTCAACGAAATTTTAATAAGTACAAATTAGTGCAAGTGGCCGTACTTTAAAATTATCTCAAAAGTATCAATGCACGTCCATCGTTGTGTAAATCAGTGCGTCAGGGCGTGTAACGAGTTACTGAGGCGTTATGTCGCATAGGGCGCCGAAGTCGCGTAACGCGACAACTTAACGCGTTTTATTTTATTAGGAGATACATTTTCGGCTTTGTTATTAATTCTAAGCTTATTAAAATATGACTGTAGAATAGAATTATTTGAAAAATAAAATTTTAATATAAAATACTTCTTTTCATAACAAACTAGCTTCTGGCCGCAATTTCATCAGCTCAGGATAGCATCAGTGATTTGCACTCGTGTTTTAGAACCCTCGCTAAAGTTCGGACTCCAAACTCACTCTCGATGCAATTATAAACGTCACTTTCGCGAGGTTCATAATCTGCTTTTCTTTCAACTACCGAATAAAGAATTGAAGTCAAGTCAGTAGAAACAATTTATTTTGAAAAATTAATGGTAACATTCAAACAGTTATTAAATGTGAGGTTCAAGTTTTGACCGGGCACATAACGCGGCGACAACTTAATCAGCATTTGGGTTTTAAAAAATTTAAAGAAGATAGCAATAAAATATTGTTAGCAAAAAATAGGAAAACCGACTTCAATGCGTACAAATTTAAACTAAAAAGTAAGAAATAAATAATATTTTGATGAAGTAGTTGAAAAGAGCGTCATAGAAAACCAAGGAAAGTATTGATACACATTTATAATTCTTTATTTATTATTCATACTCCGACATATTTGGAGCCGGTGCCAGCTAGCCAAGGAGGATATTAGTGTTTGCAATTTTCGAACTTCACGGAGCGGCGGATTATTTCTCATCATTATTATGCATTCATTATTATGTATAGTTAATGGATTAATCAAGTTCGTATCTATTAGGTAAGTTTATTTTACTTAGGCTGGCACCGACTCCAAATATGTCGGAGTATGAATTATAAATAAAGAATTATAAATGTGTATCAATACTTTCCTTGGTTTTCTATGACGCTCTTTTCAACTACTTCATCAAAATATTATTTATTTCTTACTTTTTAGTTTAAATTTGTACGCATTGAAGTCGGTTTTCCTATTTTTTGCTAAAAATATTTTATTTTATTATTTTTAGTGGAAATCACTACATAGTATAAAACAAAGTCGCCTATCCGCCGTCTGTTTGTCCCTATATATGCTTAAATCTTTAAAACTACTCAACGGATTTTGATGCGGTTTATTTTAATAGATAGGCGCTCATTAAAACTTTACGGAAACGTAAACAAATTTTTTTTTGTTAGTAATGATTTGTTCATAAAGGGTCGAATTTATATCGATACAATTTATACGGGCCATCTCTGATCTTGACGTACCTAAAAAAAGATTCACTAAAATCGAGTCGTAATACTCATAATTGACGGAGTATCAGGTAACAAACACAAAAAAACAGTCGGATAGAGAACTTCCTCTTTTGTTTAAGTCGGTTAACAAATTTAACAAATTATATTACGTCTCAGACCTATAGCTCATTACAAATGCCTACCATTCATTCAGAATGAATGGTATAGTTTTAATGGTAAGTTAATGAACTATGAAACTTGAAGAGAAACTAGTTATTTAACTTAAGTTCATAAAATAATTTGTCATAGTTTATGTGTTGACTATTGGACCTACTAACCAAAAATTTCAATATTGCATATTAGGTAATAGCAAGTTTAAAAAAAAAAATGGCATTATTTTTGTGTTCGTGGACGATATCATTGTTTCATCCCCAATGAAATTATCATTTCAACAAAAAAGTACTGAACCAATTTCGGTATAATTTATACGGGACCACCTTTGAAGTATGACCTTCCTAACGAAAAAAGAATCATCAAAATCGATTCATTATTGACGGAGTAATCGCGGAACATACATACAAAAAAAATAAAAAAAAATAACACACAGTCGAATAAAGAACCTCCTCTTTTTTTTGTTTGAAGTCGGTTAAAAATAATAGGTTGACAGCTATAGTGAAGTATAATTTTAAGTCGAAAGTAGCAGCTTAATAATTTATTTATTTTATTTATTTTTATTAGGTCTACCAACAGTTGTTTACAATGATACATGCAATCAGACTCATTCTCAATCAACTTAATAAATGTAACAACCAATTATAGGTAAACACCACTTGCTTAGCTATAAACACAATTTTGTACACTAAGTTTCTGAAACTTAACTATTATTTAACAATTAACTTAAATTACTTTAAAAAATTATAACAAAAATTAAGAAAGAGATAAAAAAGAGAACAAGAATACTAAGGGCTGATTATAGATAAAACTATTCTTTCTTCTTTTATTGTCTAAGCAAATAATATATATAATAATTTAACGCAATGTAATTTAATTAATTTTAGTAATCTAACTTAATTTACTTTAATCTATTCTAATTTAATTTAATTTAATATTTATTTATTTTAATTCAATTTAAATCCCTACTATTATTTAGGTTGCTTCAGGTGTTCCCATATAACTTTGCGGAATATATGTATGGAGTCAGAGTGTAAGTCAATCAAGTCACTGACACTGTTCACCAATTTGCATAATCTGGGTACGGGAGAATTCGTTCCGAGTACAGTTCTTCTAAGCGGTGGACACAATGGGGTAATTGGTGCTCTAGGATTTCTGAATGGAACGCGGAATTTAAACATGCTTAACAGGTGTGGGCAGTCTATTTTGTTGTTAAAAATTTTGTAGGCTAACATAGCATCCATGAGGTCTCTGCGTTTGTCTAATGAAAGTAAATTATAATGTTGCAGTCTGTTATTATAGGCAACTAGTTTTTTAGCTTTATTTTCGGCAAACGTTAGATGCCACATAAAGCGTTTTTGTATGCGTTCCAAGCGTAAAGAGTGTACAGAGTAGTGTGGACGCCAGACTACACTGCAATATTCCAAGATGCTTCGGACCAAACTATTAAACAATATTATTTTAGTCTTACTATATTTGAGGCATTTAGCATTTCTGAGTACAAAACCTAACATTTTGGAAGCTTTATTACATACATTCTCAATTTGTGGCTTGAATGTTAGTTTTGAGTCAAATATAACACCAAGGTCCCTTATCGTGTCCACAAACTGAACTATATTGCTGTTGATACTATAATTATGGACCAAATTATTACTCTTTCTAGAAAATCTCATGTTATAACACTTATTATAATTTAGTCGCATTTTATTTTCACTGCACCAGTTTATGAGAGTGTTGATATCATACTGCAGACACTTCGCATCATCCTCAGATACTATAACTCTTGCAAATTTTAAGTCGTCTGCATATAAAAATGGTTCAGAGAATTGAAGGCAGTTTGGGAGGTCATTTATGAATATATTGAAGAGGATGGGACCCAGATGAGACCCCTGAGGCACGCCAGAGCTTGTGCTGCGAGTAGTTGAGCTAAACCCGTTTATTACTACATAAAAAGATCTATCGGAGATGTAGGATATCAACCAGTTCAAAAAAGACCCTGTTATCCCATAGGCTTTTAGTTTTTGTATCAAAATATCATGAGGAACTCTATCAAAGGCTTTACTGAAATCAGTATAAATAACATCCACTTGTTTACCAGCATCAATAGCCTTTGCCAAATACTCCGTGAACGTAATAAGATTAGTGCTGGTAGACCTAGAGGCCACAAAGCCATGTTGGTGATCACTGAGATAAAGTTCGAAATGTTTCTGAAGAGATGGACAAAGCAATGACTCAAATATTTTAGCAAAGGTTGGCAATATTGAAATGGGTCTATAATTCGAAATAAGTTCATCGCTGCCACATTTAAGAACCGGGACTACCTTAGCTGTTTTCCATAAGGAGGGGAATACTCCTGTTGCCAGAGAACAATTGAAAACAGCTAGTAATGGCTCCACTAACTCGGATGCGCAGGTTTTGATAAAAACGGGCGGTATCTCATCTGGTCCTGCACCCTTATTACCATCTATTGATTTCAGCCTGGACAATACACTTTCTCGATCCAACACAGGGGCATTTAGGCATAATGAGTTTAATGTTAGGTTTTTAAGATAACTCGAATTGATACCCGTTCTAGTATTTTCAGTAGGACTATCTTCGTAAACAGCTGAAAAAGCAGTTGCAAACATTTCTGTGATAATTTTAGTATCTGAGGTTGCAGTGCTTCCATCAGTCATGTGTGCTGGATATCTACTAGAACCGCCTCTTTTACTTTTAACCAATGACCAAAACAACTTTGGGTTCTCATTGAGCCCCCCCTCGAGTTTTCCCATGTGATCATTATAACAAAGAGTAGCCAATCTCCCGCATCTTTTATTGAGAATATCTAATTCAATTTTGTCCAAAGGGTTATGATATTTTTTATAGCGAAGTCTAATCTTATTTTTCTCTTTAAGAGCCTTTATTATACTTTGATTAAACCACGGTGGATAACAATTTTTTCTTCTAGTTGTTTGTGGAACGTATTTTACTATTAATTTATTAATTTCCGTATTAAATATACTAACCATATTATCAACTGCATTATTAGAGTTTAGCAATGATTTCCAATCTAACTGTCCTAATTCCGAACGAATAGAATCATAATCAGCCCTTTTGAAATTTGGTTTTACAATTACAGGATTATACAATAAACTCTTTATTTTTAGATACCTAATTGAGATTTCCAGTGGTGGATGATATTGATCCACAACACTTAAGGGACTAAGACTCTCATTCACAACACATGACGTTACATTAGTTAATACAAGATCTAAAACACGTCCTGACTTATTTGTAACTTTGTTAAATTGTGTAAGTCTATTTACAAATGTAAAATCTAATAGGTGTTCACATACAGCCGGTAAGGGAGGGATACAACAGTCACTATCCATCAGTGTCCAGTTTATTTGGCTCAAGTTGAAGTCGCCAATAATGCAAATAGGAGAATGGTATTTTTCCATTATAGCACTACAATTATTAGTAAAACTGTTTACAGATGTATGTTTGACAGGTGGCGGAAGATAAACTGCACAGAGAGCCAGTTGGTTAACTTTGGACGAGAGATGAATATCTATCGTTACCCATAAATCCTCACAAAGAGTCTCCCATTCACTAATACGCCTTGAGTGGACTTTCTTTGATATGGCTATCAGTACACCACCCCCGTCCTTAGGACACAGCAGACCGAGCGATTCCCTATCTCGCCTATAAACTTTATAACGGCTGTCAAAAAGCTCGTTGTCTTGTATTGAGCTGTTTAGCCATGTTTCAGTTAGAATAATGACATCATAATTATTACAACATATATTATTATAAAATGAATAAGTTTTAGTACGAAGTCCTCGACAATTCTGATAAAATATTTTTAAACTATTGAATTTTACGATTTATTTCTATATTATGCATGCGTTTTTTTTAATAAATTATACAATTTTACTTAAATCAATCATATCTCTAACAACCAAATAACCTGAATCATCATTCTTTCTAACAAATATCTTGCCGCTTCTCACCCAGACATATTTATAGCCCTTTTCCTTCGCACGAAGTCTTACTGCAGCGTGCAGGGCCTTATTATGGGGCGACAAGTGTTCCACTACGAATACGGGCATTTTATCACCACTAAAGCCCAGGTGTGTTGTGTTCAGCTTGTCCCTAGGGTTATCCCTATTAAATTTATAAGTAGCAGCTAGTATTTGGTCTCGAATTTTAGGTGAAGCGCACTGCACTACAATCGACCTGGGACGAGTGTTTGAGTTGCTCATTTTGGCTACACGACTGCAGTTCATAATATCATTCTCATTCAACTTGCAATTAATTGTATTCCCTAATTGCGAAATAATTGTCACTAAGTTTTCATTTTTGTTCTCTGGCACACATTGTATTTCCAGGTTATTGGATCTAGATTGCTGCTCAAGGTAGTTTAGGCGATGAGTAAGGTCGGTCACTGTAGAATTCAGTTTAACGCAATCACCCTTCAGCTCCTTCATAGTATTGGCTGCAACTTGTTGTTCAACTTCTATACTATCAAATCGCTCGTTCATAAATGTCATTGAATTGGTTATATGCGCTATTTCTTCCTTCAGCGGTGTAAGTTGTTCATTAAGGTTTCTTGCCATAGATTCGTTGAACTTCATGTACATTAATTCAAGTTCTTTCTTAAATACATCCTGTACGATCGTCCGCACATCGTCAGCAGTAACAGTAGCGGCGGACACAGACGTGGCTGGAGTAGGAGGTGAATTGAGAGCGACCCTTTTATTTCCTCTAGATGTGGATGCATTTCGTAAGGGAGTCGTGTCCTTTTTAGTGGATTTTGGCATTTTGCTTGTACAGTTTGGGCATTTCCAATTTTCAGGTTTATCTGACATTTCTGACATGGACAGACACGCATAATGGTACTTTTTATTACAGTTGCTGCAATCGATAGACCTTTCATTCACTGTGTCACCATTATCGCAGCAACCCCAGGTAGATTTATTTAGCATGTTTACTTTTGACGTCATTGCTATGTAAAAATCCACAGGAAAAATAAATTAAAATTTCAAAGCTTTTCCTTCAGTCTTCGAATATATTTTTATTCCACTTCAATTATGAAAAACAACGAGAAAAAAAAAATGAGAAAAAATTTTGACAAAAAAAAAAAAAAAAAAAAAAAAAAAATGTGAGTTCACGAGGGATGGAACCGCGGCACTCGCGAAACAGTAAAATAAAAGCAAAATATATAGTTGTTGCACCACCAGTTGAACAAAATTAGTGACGAATTTAAGGTATATTTTATACAAGCTATTTGAAATTATGCTCTTTATGTGCAAAAAATTTCTAAAGATCTTTTGTTCATAAACACTCGAAGATTCTCAAATTACCCTCAGCTTAATTACTGCTTTAGAAAATAGTTCAAGTTTTTTTGAAATATATCAAATACGTTTCAGATTCAGTTGACGGCACTTATACTGACACTTTGCTAATAAGATTACGCACACACTGATACTAATTTCACTACTATTATCGTGAAGTTTAGCTGGTTATTAAATAAAAATAACGGAGACAGAATATTCGTGTCTTTACTGTATGATAGTTACGAAGCAATATAGCAAATAATCACTTTTAAGCTTTGTTTTAGTTTAAACTGGCATCGATTTTTTGTTTTGGTAACTTCCCAAAAACAGTGCACTCTGATTGGTCATAAAAAAATAACCATAACTTACCAATCACAGAAACAAATATGTAGTTAGGTAATCAATTACTTGCATGGAATCCTGTAGTTGCCAATAATACAATGTTTATTGTCCCGCTGTTATTACAGTCGCCATGTCATTATTCATAGTACCTCGCGAATAATTTCATTGGCCCTGTTTAAAATGTTGTAGCAGCCTTTATTAAGTTATTATAAATCCTTGCATTTGGAAGCTTATGTAATATATCTATTGCTTTTTAGTAACATAAAATATTTTTAGCAAAAAAATAGGAAAACCGACTTCAATGCGTACAAATTTAAACTAAAAAGTAAGAAATAAATAATATTTTTATGAAGTAAAAAAGCATGGAAAGTATTGATATACATTTATAATTCTTTATTTATAATTCATACTCGCGCGAGTCGCTAGTTAAGTATATTTTATTGAAAATGGATAGGCCTACTGGATAAATGGATAGACGCTCATTAAAACTTAACGGAAACGTAAACAATTTTTTTTTTGTTATTAATGATTTGTTCATAAAGAGTCGAATTTATATCGATACAATTTATACGGGCCATCTCTGAATTTGACGTACCTAAGAAAAGAATCACTAAAATCGAGTCGTAATACTCATAATTGACGGAGTATCAGGTAACAAACACAAAAAAAACAGTCCGATAGAGAACTTCCTCTTTTTTTTAAGTCGGTTAACAAATTATATCACGTCTCAGACCGTAATATTCCAAATGCCTACCATTCATTCATTCAGAATGGTATAGTTTTAATGGTAAGTTAATGAACTACAAACTAGTTATTTAACTGAAGTTCATAATATAATTTATCATAGTTTATGTGTTGACTATTGGACCTACTAACCAAAATTTCAATATTGCATATAAGGTTATAGCAAGTTAAAAAAAAAATTGTCATTATTTTTGTGTTCGTGGACGATATCATTGTTTCATCCCCAATGAAATTATCATTTCAACAAAAAAGTACTGAACCAATTTCGGTATAATTAATACGGGACCACCTTTGAAGTATGACCTTCCTAATGAAAAAAGAATCATCAAAATCGATTCATTATTGACGGAGTAATCGCGGAACATACATACAAAAAAAAAAAAAACATACAGTCGAATAGAGAACCTCCTCCTTTTTTTGTTTGAAGTCGGTTAAAAATAGTCGCCCTCTAAGTAGTTAGTCACCTCGAAAAAAATTAGCCGTAGAAAACTAGTTGGTCTGGTCATGCTTGTAGCCTGCGATTGGCCTGTTGTGTGGTCAGAATAGCGCTGATTGGCTGGTATAAATCTAGTTGGCCATGATTGTAAAGATGAAGCCTGCGATTGGTCGGTCACCTTGGGATTTGTGGTTTTAGGGCGAAAACAATGCAGTAATGGATGTACATACAACTTCTGAAGAAATTCTGAAATACTCTGAAGCATTGAAGTGCTTCTTTGTTTTCACGATTTAGTCTAGCAATGTTGAAATTATTGCGTAGTTGGAAGGACAAACATAAGCAAACGAAAACGGTTATTTTAGCATGTATGAAAATGAAAATATTTATTCTGTAACAAAATGGATATACATAATATACAGTACAATGAGATCTCCTTTTATGTAAAAATATACTTGTACCAGGAGATCTCGCTCTTCCTAATACTCTTACAATGCATCTAGTTACAAGAAAAAATATTAAAATTACAAAACCTCAAAATAAGAAAATAAAAATGGAACCTAATGTATGAAACTACAAAACGTCAAGTTGACATTATTTGGTCAATCTTAAGCACTAAGATCTTAAGAAGCGTGACTCGTTGTATCTGTTGTATCTTATCTATTAGGTCCTTACCTATGTAATTGGCGTTTCTTTTTCTTACACACTATTAGCTGTGTACTACTACTTTGATTTAGTAGCTGTTTCAGTTTTATATTTTTTAATGAATAAAGACTATACTGTTGAATTTGCATGTAGTGAAATTATAATTATTTAAATGTTTAATTCAAAAAATAAAATAAAGTGGCTGTTTTATATGGTCAGCAGAATCAACTCTTGGAATCGTTGTAACTTATGGGCAAGCTTATTTTTTGTCTTAATTATTGATGTAATCTTTAACTAAGTCTTATCCAATTATACACTCCAAATTTCAAAAGATTTGGCAACGGAGTTTTTTAGAAATTTTAAATAACGTTAGTATGGAACTATTCAGTTCAGGAATTTTTGGATGACAAAACCTTAAAATAATAATATAAATTGAATTGAATTGAAAACATTGTTATTATAAGTTGAACATAAATTGAACATTATTATTATGGCCATTTTTATTTTTATTATTTAATTTGTATAACTAATTACCTGCTGATGCGTTGACTATAAATATTACTTATCTTGACTTTAATTAATTAATTGTGTTTTTTTTTCCTTATTGACATTTGTATTTTGTATTTGACATTTTTCAAAAATTATATTTGTATACCTTAGCAAAGGTGGAAATGTAGTGATACTAACAAACCTTAACACCAATCATTGTAAACTAACCTACATTTCACAAATAAATGAATTAAATTGAATTGAATTGAAAATGGAAACTACATATTTTTTTGAAAATCTTCATAAAAATTGGCGTTGTTCCATACAAACTCTATTTTTTTTTAACTATAAATCCTAATGTTACAAAATTTGGAGGAAATAAGCGAACAACCCTCGGCTAAGTCTAGCATTAATAAATTATGAAAAAATCCAGTCTGTCCATGAGTTTGTAGGCATCAAATCGACATTTCTGATGAAGAGATTAAAGAGTAATTTTCGCATTTTTTCAGATTTTAACAATTGAAATATAATTTAATTACAGACAAAAATCTTGTAAAGAGGGTAGTTTCAAAAAATTATAATAAGAAGAACCTAAAACAAGTATTGAATTAAAGAAATTGCAAGTTTAGGTACAAGATAATAAAACGCCAATTTCATAGGTAAGGACCTAATATTACAGTGAAAGTCCTGTCCTTTTCTAGATATGTATGTGTGAGTGCGTCACTTCCTCTATATAGCTTCATACTTTCACACTCCCATTTTACTCTCCATTACTCCCAGGATTTGAACCCGGACCGCTTGATGAGTGGGCAGCGTTACGTAGACATGCATATTCGAAATGATAAATGGTTGACTGCGAATGACTTCTTGAATATCGTGGCGTGAAATATGACCACTTACCTTCACGCGCCATTATGAGTTAAGCAATACTTTATTCTCACCCTTTTTAGGTGCCCTAAATTTAATTTAAAATATTATTAATGATTTATTTTAAACGTTTAATCATTATTATAAGGAGATCACCCAGCCTCCAATAAAACCTTCTTATCAAAATAGATCATATAAAAAATCTATACTAAATCTATCTATAAACAATCTATTATAAAGCTGAAGAGTTTGTTTGAACGCGATAATCTCAGGAAGTACTGATTCAAATTGAAAAATTATTTTTGTGTTGGATAGTCCATTTATCGAGGAAGGCTATATAACATCACTAGTGACCCGCCCCGGCTTCGCACGGGTGCAATGCTTATGTAAATATGCATGTATTATACATATAAACCTTCCCTAAGAATCACTCTATCTATTAAAAAAGCGCATCAAAATCCGTTGCGTAGTTTTAATGATCTAAGCATACATAGGGACAGACAGACGGCGGATAGCGACTTTGTTGTAAACTATGTAGTGATAACACGCGAACAAAGTCGCCGGCACAGCTAATTTTTAATATTTCATTAGTACACCAAAGTTCCAAGTCTTTAAGGGGGTACCCCCTTAAAGTTTTGCAACTTTGGTACTATCTAGCCTCGAAACATAATATGTTATGGAATGTGAAATAGGGATTATTATACTAAAAATTGTCAAGCAACGTTACTTATTACAGTAACTACCTATATTTAAGGCTGGCGTTAGTCGGTAGCCCCTGTGGGCTGCTGGCCAGCATTTGGTGCACAAGGAGTGCCTAGACGGGCAGCTTTGGGACGGTCTCGGTGTAGTTGCGCCCACGTGCGCAGATCCCGAGCCGTCCCGTAATAGCGCACTGGAGGTCAGGCCGGGGAGGATGTTTAGTGGGTATGGAGGGAACGCCTTTACCTTGAGTCCCACATATCCCTTGCGGTTAGCGCCACGCCGCAGGGACGATGCGTAAATGCATTTGACCTCCCCGACAAAAAAAGGCCCCCCACAAGGTGGACTGACGATCTAGTAAAGTTCGCGGGAAGCCGCTGGATGCGGGCAGCGCAGGACCAACAGTGGGCGTCTCTCGGCTGAAATGATGATGATGAAAAAGAGGGCAACGAAAGTCCACTAAACTATTCTTATAGCCACAGACAACTGTTAACAGATACCACGATGCATTCCCTAACGCAATTATATCACCACAAATAATCTTACCGCACTGAAATACCACCCGTCAATTTTAATTAGATGGACGTTAGAACTACTTGTTAATGAGCAGACATTTATAAGACTATTATTTGACTAACGCGTACACACGGTCGGAAAGGACGGCTAACGATTGCCATAGGATTTAAGTGAGGGATTTCTAAAATTATAAGCATTGAGATACAAAGTACTGACATACTAGAGAAGCTAAAAATTTTTTCATAGTAAAAAAGATGATAGGTAATCTTTACACCGACTGTGGTCACAGGAGGATTGGAGAACAAGCAGTCACGTCAGGCATTTGCAAGGTAATTCAATCGCATTAATTCCCGTTTTTACATATGTCACATTATAATAATTACCTCTAATTATAATGTATTTTGTTGAAGTAGGTAATTAATATAATTTAATCCTTTTATTTTTTCTGGCGTAATTTTTGATTTGTATTTTTGTATCATTCATTATTATTTTAGTACATTTTATTTTAATTTGACGTATTTTTAATTCCTATAACCTTTTTTACTTTTTTTATTTTATGAAATTGTAGATTTCGTTGTAAATGTTATTTTAATTTTGATTTTTAACTCAAATGGCAATGATATTATAATTTTAATTTTTTAAGTATTGGTTTCTTAAATTGCGTTAATGATTAGGAACTGAAAATGAGGATCCTAGAGCCACGTTAACACGCCACCATACCGATGACCTGCCAGAAGTCAACACTGACGAAATCGAGATGGCTCTTAACTCGTTAAGCCCCGTTCGCGCTCAGGAGCGCGAGAACACAATTAAAATCAATTGTGTCTGGATATTAATAATCGTCGATGGATTAAACAGCTTAAAAATGGAAAAGCCCCTGCAGAGGATGGCATTACGACAGAGTTACTCAAAGCTGGTGGCAAACCCGTATTGAGGGAGCTCCAAAAGCTTTTTAATGCTGTCCTATTTGAAGGGAGAACTCCAGAGGTGTGGAGCAGAAGTGTGGTCATCCTGTTTTTCAAAAAGGGAGATAAGACCATGCTGAAGAACTATCGACCCATCTCCCTTCTAAGCCACGTCTATAAGCTGTTTTCAAGAGTCATCACGAACCGTCTTGCGCGAAGACTCGACGAATTCCAACCACCGGAACAGGCTGGATTTCGGAGCGGATACGGCACCATAGACCACATCCACACAGTGCGGCAGATAATACAGAAGACTGAGGAGTATAAGCAGCCCCTGTGTCTTGCATTCGTGGACTATGAGAAAGCCTTTGACTCAATTGAAATCTGGTCCGTTCTGGCGTCCCTGCAGCGATGCCAAGTAGATTGGCGATACGTCCAAGTGATGAGATGTCTCTACGAAGCCGCCACCATGTCCGTCCAAATAACAAAACCTATACCATTGCATCGAGGAGTAAGACAAGGGGACGTAATTTCCCCGAAATTGTTTACAAATGCAATGGAGGATATGTTCAAGACACTACACTGGAAAGGACGGGGCATCAATATTAATGGCGAATATATCTCTCACTTGCGATTTGCAGACGACATCGTTATCATGGCAGAAACGGTGCAGGACCTACAACAAATGCTGAATGACCTGGCTGGTTCATCTGCACACATCGGCCTACGGATGAACTTGGATAAAACCAAGGTCATGTTCAACGAGCATGTACTCGAAGTTGTTCAAAAATATGTATACCTCGGGCAGTCATTGCAGTTAGGTAAAAACAACTTCGAGGATGAGGTGAACAGAAGAATCCAGTTGGGTTGGGCAGCATTTGGAAAACTACGCCGAGCCTTCTCATCGTCGATCCCACAATGCCTAAAGACAAAAGTCTTTAATCAGTGCGTCCTACCCGTTATGACTTACGGAGCTGAAACGTGGACACTGACGGTACGGCTGGTCCACAAGTTTAAAGTCGCCCAGCGGGCTATGGAAAGGGCTATGCTCGGAGTTTCTCTTAGGGATAAAATCAGAAATGAGGTAATCCGGCAGAGAACCAAAGTTATCGACATAGCCCACCGAATTAGCAAGCTGAAGTGGCAATGGGCCGGCCATATTAGCCGCAGAACCGACAACCGTTGGGGTAAACGAGTTCTTGAGTGGAGACCGCGTCTCGGTAAACGTAGTGTGGGACGCCCTCAGGCCAGGTGGAGTGACGATTTGCGCAGGGTGGCTGGCAGGAGCTGGATGCGAGAAGCCGAAAATCGATCGAAGTGGCGAACATTTGGAGAGGCCTATGTCCAGCAGTGGACTGCGATAGGCTGATGATGATGATGATATGGAACTGGTCGGAAATAAATGTATTTTTTGTTTCTTTATTTTTATAAAGAACTGAAGTGGAAAAATTTGCATGTTTGTAACAAATAAAAACTACTTTTCTAAAAATATTTCACCTTCAGGGCGCTACATTATTCTTAAGTGTCATAAGCTATATTTGATTTTATAAAAAACTTGACGTGGAAGAAGTAGTGGACTTTATCAGGTATAAAAATGTTGTCTGTACGTAATTCTTGTGTTCCTACCATCCATTACTTCATCGAACATTTGTTAAGCTGATTATTGGCAAGCGGGCTGACGCGTCAATTTGTTAGGTACAAAACGACATGTCTTCTTGTCTGAATTAATAGGTTAGCTAAATATGTATCCACAGTCAAGCTCAGAAATAAACTGCGCAGTACTGTCAACAACACACAAGCTATGCACAGCTGCTCCGAATTTCTCCAATCGATTTGCAACCTAAATGTGACCTTGATATAAATCATTTTGTAACATAAATAAAAGTTTGTGTAAATAAATCATTGCAATTGAAGCATTTATAACCTTGATATAAAGTATGAAATTGATTGAGAAAAATTGTCAGTTTGTAGTTGTACGATGAGCTGTATGTGGCAATAAGTGGTAATATGTTATAAGTGCAAAAATAAAAGTAAAATAAGAGAGTAAATCTAAAATAATATACTTATTTAACTAGACACACAAACATTAATATTCAGAACATTTCAAAATTTGTACGTATTACTTTATTAAAAAATCTTGAAAATAGGTCTTACCAAAAAATGTTTAATTAAAAAACGCCTTCAAAGCTAAAAACGGAGAAAAAAATGTTTAAAAAATCTTAATTTTTTTGAAGTCGGTCCCAATACAAGTGACAACGTTTATTCCAAATATTGAGATTGGCACCGACCTCAAAAAAATTTAGATATAATAATATATACATATATTTCTCGGTTTTTAGTTTTGAAGGCGGTTTTTTTATTTAAATTATTTTTGTTGGTTAGTGTTTTAAGTAATTGTCAGGAAACTATCTCCAGATCTTTTAGACACATAAGTGAGAAAATTACAATATCATTGATGTCAATTAAATAGGCATTATTAGGGATAACTCAAAAAGTACTTGATTACAAGCACCCAGCTTCCAAACCTTAGAAGAATCTTCAAACTCGTAACACAAAAAATACAGTCGAATTGACAACCTCCTTCTTTTTTTAAAGTCGGTTAAAAAATAAATAGTGGTATTATAGCTCTGAAACTCATAGAGCTATTTTGATAAAACTTTATTTATCTTGCTGATATGTTCATTATTCAAGTATTCATTGGAGAAAAAGTAGCATCTTGTTAGGAAAAATAAATAGTTTTTCACCTCTTCAGCACCAAAAGACCTCTTTTGCTTCGTAAAATCTCGAAGCAAAAATACTTTTTGCTGCGAGTTCCAAACAAGACTGTTACGTCCAATCTAAAATAACTGTAGTAATTTTACTTTTAATTTTCAATAATTATTTATAAGATAATTAAAATTTAAATATAAAAAGCATCGGTGGCCTAGTGCGTAAGAATGTCGTCTCCCACCCGGAAGACACTGGTTCGATCCCCGCCACGTACCAATGTGTTTTCAAATTTTGAATTCGTATGTACGTTTGATCGACGCTCTTACGGTGAAGGTAAACATCGTGAGGAAACCTGCACACACCTATTAAGAAATTCTTAGGTTGTGTGTGAAGTCGACCAATCCGCACTTGGCCAGCGTGGTTGACTAAGGCCTAATCGCCCCTAATGTGGGGTAGGCTCGAGCCCGAGGTGGAGACATTATATGAGCTGATGATGATGATGATTTATAATATATACATCTATTAAAGTACTGTCTTGTTTTTTTAGCTGGCGAGGTTAAAAGTTGAATGTTTCACACGAGACTAAATTCTTTTTTGTCTCGTGCCTATAAACCACTTACTGCTCAGTAGTTTATTTATCGATATTAAACTAAGAAAAATAGTAGGTACATTGTTACCCTAGGGGTGAAATTAAAGTACGATATTTAGTAATTAGTCTCTCGAACTATTAGCGCCCTCGCTATGCTTAATCGCCAAACCCCGTCTCAAGACTAAATAAGTCTTTAACCCGAGGTAAACATTGCGCTTTTCATTACGAATACGTGGAAAGTAAAAATAAAAACATGAATTAGCTAAAGAAAAAAAATGTGAATTTAATTTTACTTATATCAACAACTTTTAAGCGGTCTAGCCGATCAAGCCGTTGCGGGACTAAATAGGTTAAAGTCACCCCTAGGGTAACAATGTACTATTCACTCACTTGTTAAACAAATAACAATTTTCGGTTTTCTGAGTATGCTATGCAGATGCTCCGCTCCGTATAACCAAGGTCGCCAGTACTTTTCGTCGCCTCAAGTCTTATACACGGAATAGAAGTAAAAAAACACAGCTAAATAATCTACCTTTCCTCCCCTCAGAGCCACAAAAGCTCTTGTTAAGATAAACCGGCAATGAATGGTTTTAATTCATTGAATATTCATGGCCGCGCATATTTTATGCAGCACTGTTGAGGTAACGAAAAGCTTTGAATAACTTTCCACTTTGGAAATTAGAAAAGAAATACTAGAAGTTCTTTTTATCGAAAATTTTAAAGAGCGTGAAGTATTGTGTTACTACGAGATGGAATGGAATATTTTAGAACGATTAAATTTTAATTATTATAAAAACCAACAAGGTCTGTTTTCCCTGATCATTATAATCTTCAAGCCAGTGTGATACGCTGGGCACCGACCAAATTTTGTTTTTGAAAATAAATTATTTCATGTAGTTATGCTAAAAGTGTACTATTCAGTACTCAACATATTTAATTCTACCTTATTAATAACACGCCTAAATGATACTATGAAATTGGTTGGTACAAAACTTACACGTCTTGTACGGTAAATTTTTAAAAAATACGCTTGAAATTCATTAAGTATACGTTACGTATCGACCAACTTTAAATAGGAAATCCTTATCGACTGATGTATATTTTTTTCATACTGTTAAACACATGACAAGGTATACAACATGTAAATTAAATAACCAACACCCTGAATACAGGTGGTTGGGGGTCAGCTTCTGAGTTGATTTCAATTTTATTTTTATAAAAACGATTATTTTTTTGAAAAAAATAACAAAAAAAACAAAAAGTACCCAGAAAACATTTTCTTGTTTTTTTTTGTTTTTTTTTTTTTTTATTAATCTTCAAAACAACTCAGAAGCCGATCGCCAACCACCTGTATTCAGGGTGTTGGTTATTTCATTTACATGTTGTATAACGAGTACAAATGATTCTTTTACATCTTTTACCTGTATTCATATTTTTAATTGTTGGTCCGTACAAGACGTGTACGTTGTGTACCGACCAATTTCATCGTATCATTTAGGCGTGTTATTAATAAGGTACAATTAAAATATATCGATTAATAAATAGTACACTTTTAGTACTACATGAAATAATTTATTTTCAAAAACAAAATTTGGTCGGTACCGTGGAATTAAGTCTGTGTGTGTAACTGTGTGTCTGTGCGTAAGCACGATAACTCGATGCCAAGGAGCTTATACTAAAGAATGGAGTCATTAGACAAAGTAACAAAGTGAAGGCAAAAATTTTGACAATACTTGACATTTCAAATTTCACATTTCTCTTTCTAGAAATTGTCGCCATCTCTTTCTAAACACGACTACATAGAAACAAGATTTCCCCAGTATTTCGCCATCTTTCTAAAACAAAAGTAGAAAAGTAGCTAAAAACTTAACATATTGTATTCAATTATCAGTATTTATTATCAATGAAAGAAATAAATATAATATATTTACTTTTAATGTTTAGGTTTGTATTTTATTTTGAAAATCATCATTGTGATTCTTTCTATAACTTATGGGAAATGAAAGGATTTATGTAATGGCAGCACTCTCTTCCATGTGTCAATGTCCCGAAATCTCAACATGACATAAATTGTCCTAATTGACGTATTCATAAATATCGACTCGCGATTTTGGTACGGCTTTTTACATTTTAATAACTATAAATAGTGCAAAATGGTGCATCGCTGTATAGTTCGTGGATGCAGAAGTGAGTGGTATCCAGGATGCAGTCTGAAATTTCACTTGTAAGTGTTATAATTGCATATTATTGTTCACCTAAGTAAAATTGGTTTTTCACATGTAATTCTATATGATTATCGTTATTGGGCGAAACTCCATAGGGGAAAGTAATTTCTGATACTCGGCTTTAATACTATCTGAATTTAATTAATTTTGATACATAAATTACTTATTCAAATATGTGTAAACAAATTGACTAGGGTGACTAGGATTTCCAGAATTATTATAAAATAATAACCTTTTTCCTTTCAGAAATGGCAATCAAAATTGATATATATATTTTTTTAAGTCTTTGAAATAGCTGTTATATAGATATATATAGATTATATATATAGTTTATAGATTATGTATATATATAATACATAAATCGTTCTACCCATTTTTGGTTGGGAACGTTTATTTACAAACAAAACATGTAATTTGTGCAATGTACATTATTTTAATTGAGAAACATATTCAAAATTCAGTCCGGTTCGAAACCCTGTTGATGAGAGACGTGTATTGTGCGTGTAGCAAAAAAGTCAGGGGTGCTCAACATGTTTACCTCTAGATGTGCAGGCTGTTCCGAAATTGTTGGCGATGGTGCCGACTGTTCTATTTGTAAGAAGACGTATCATTTTTCGGTCGTGTGTGGCGGTATTTCGGAAAGAGGCTTCTCAAGGCTTGGTTCTGGAAGGGCTACTTGGATGTGTAAAACTTGTAGGGATGCATCGCAGGTGGATTTGGAAGCATCGGGAGTGGAAGTATCGAACCGGCCCGCTTCACCAAATACAACCAAATTTTCGTCGGGACTGCAGTTGGAGCATAAACTACCCTCTTCTTCATCAACATCGACCCCAAAGCACCCAACAATTGGGAAGGATGACATATCGGGGCAGCCGCATATGTCATTGTTGAGTGATATATCCTCCAAAATATCACAAATGCAGGCTCAGTTGTCCACTATCTCCATAATTCAGCAGGACCTTCAACAAGTAAAGTTTGAGCTCGGTGACCTGAAGAACACGTTAAATACCCGCCTAGACAACCTTTCTACTCGAGTAGATGACATCGAGTCAAAAGTTTCTATTGTGGATTCCCTAAAAAATGACATAGGTCAATTAAAGTCCCAGGTCAAGTCCATTCTCGACGAGGGCTACAAGAACGAGCAGTGGGTTCGACGATCAAATATCCAAATTAATGGAGTTCCTCAGAAAGCCGGGGAGAATCTAATGAAAATAGTTAAAACTATAGCGGACCAAAGCGGATTTCATCTCAACCCTGAAAGTGATATAGACTTTGTGACCAGAGTGGCTGTGAAGAACGACACTGAAAGCAAGAAATGTAAACCAATTATATTGAAGATGCAGGCTAGGTATAAAAAGGATGACTTTTTATCGGCTCTTCGCAAATTGAAAGACTGCAAGTCCAGTGACATTGGCTTTCTTGGAACGAATAATCGAATTTTTTTCAACGATCATCTGTCTTCGCGAAATAAAAATCTCTTCCAGCAAGCCAAACTCAAAGCAAAGGAGAAGAACTACGCGTTTTGCTGGGTTCGGAACTGTACGGTAATGGTTCGCAAGTCTGAGAAATCGCCAGTCATCCACATTACATCAGAAGAATCATTAAAAAAAATCGCATAAGTATTACTTTATTATTCTATAAAGTTTTTTCAAAGAAATATTTTATAATAAGTATAATTTACAGTGAAATGTGTCGATGTTCGGTTTGTTTATATTGTGATTACTATATTTCGCGCAAAAGGTTTGACGCACCTGTGCTGTTATCGGCCTCATTGTTCTATGACCACTACCAACGTTACGGCGAAGCGGTCACCGTAGATATGCGTGTATCATCCATTGCTCGCTACTGCTTGCATACCTCCTCAGTGCAGAGATTACGGGAAGCATTATACGGTGTCCATTACGGAAGCAAGCAATGTTTCAATGTTGACAATATTGAGAAGTTTATTATTCCCACTTTTAAAGTTTTAGCAGACTGCGTGGAGCCGTCTTTTATTTTAACGTTGCAGGTATTAGTTAAAAATATGCGGGAGTACCCTACGGCTCGCTATTATTTCTACGAACTAATAATAGCTTTGTTATTTATTGTATTTGATTATGTTTTTACTAAAGATTATTTGCGCTTTTGCATTTTAATGTCAATTGAGATTTACATTAGCATTTTAGAATATTATAATTTATTAATGTTTGGATTTTTTAATGGAGAATGGATTGGAGAATTGTATTTTATATTATATGAATTAAACTATGAATTAAGTACCATTGAAAAATATTATAAAAATTATATACTTTCACAGAGCTTGATAGAATTTTAAAATGTTTTTATCAGAATGTTCGCGGTCTAAGGACTAAAACAAAAATATTTTATAGAAATTTAATTAATTCAGATTATGATGTAGTTTTTTTGAGCGAAACCTGGCTTTTGCCTGGTGTATTTGACGCTGAAATCTTTGACTCCCGTTATATTGTATATCGGACTGACAGGGATTATGAGCGGCGCGGCATGACGAGGGGAGGTGGCACCCTGATAGCGGTCAAACGTGAACTTATGGTCGATGTTTATTGTTCAGGGTTACTTCCTACATTTTCGGATGCCGATGTAACTCATATCGATATTTTATTGTCAAGCGGACCACAGGCTAAACGGCTTCATATGTATTGCTGTTATTTCCCTGCAACAACGGATCAAGCTTTGTCGCACCAATCTTTGTTTGAGTCATTATCTGAGCTGAATGTTGATAGACCTGACGATGAGTTTCTGGTTATTGGTGATTTTAACATCAGACAGGCGTCATGGAGGAATGATAGTAGTGCCAGTAGCTGTTTTATTTTATCGAACCCTTCAATTGATTCGATGACCTCTCAAGTATTTACATTCATGTCTTTTACGGGTTGGTTTCAGTACAATGGCATTCGTAATCAAAACGATAGATCCCTCGACTTGGTTTTTTCAAGCTTCAAATGTCGAGTAATTCGAACTGAGCCATTGTCTGAACCGGAAGATAATCATCATCCGTCCTTGGCTATAGACGCATTCGTCGTTCATAGGGATGCTTGGTTGAGGCAAGCGCCCCGTATCGTACACCGTTTTCACGCTGCGAATTATGAACTCATTAGTGAGGAGCTGGCTAATATTAAATGGGAACAATATTTATGTAGTACGGATGTTGATAACGCATTAGAAATTTTTTATTCAATAGTTAATAACATTATCGACAAATACGTCCCAATAAGAATTGCAAATAATAATATGAAATATCCCGTTTGGTTTTCTTATAAATTAATTAAAATGATAAAGAAAAAAAATAGGTTGCATAAAAAATGGAAAATATATGGTCGAATATCCGATTACGAAAACTTCTCTGATTTGAGACGAGCGGTTAAAGAGCTGGAAGTAGCATGCTATAATTTGTTTTTAACTAGATCCGAAATTAGTATTAATCAATGTTCCAAGCATTTTTGGTCCTACATTAAATCTAAAAAAAATATTAATAGTATCCCTGACATGGTGAGATTAGATAATGAGGTAGGAAACGATGGTACATCAATTTCTAATTTATTCAACTTATTTTTTCAATCTGTATTTGAGAACGATACAAATGTACCTGTCAACTTGAATACAGTTGAATCGAACTCTGCCCTAATCAGCAATATTGAAATTACACAGAATATAGTTGAGAAATACCTCACAAATATAAATATATCTAAGGGTGGTGGGCCGGATGGCTTGCATCCCTTATTTCTTAAAAATTGTAGTAAACAATTAGCTCTTCCAGTTGCATTCTTATTTAAATTATCGTTGTCATGTGGTATAATGCCAGAAGTTTGGAAACGTTCGTTTGTAGTTCCTATACACAAAAGTGGCGATAAACACGATGTTCGTAACTACCGTGGTATATCCAAGCTCTCAGTTCTTCCTAAAGTTTTCGAGAAAATTGTTTATGACTCTCTTTATCCCGCAATAAGTCCCTTATTGACGGCTCACCAACACGGTTTTGTTTCGAAACGTTCGACTGAAACCAATCTGTGTGAGTTTCTGGATATTGTTTCTGAATCGATGGAAATGGGGTTTCAGGTAGACGCCGTGTACACTGATTACTCTAAAGCATTTGATAAAATTCCGCATTCGTTATTAATTTCGAAACTTGAGGCAATCGGTGTGCACGGTGATCTCCTGCGATGGCTGACATCTTACCTTAGAAACAGAACTCAAGCCGTTACGATTAAAGGTTTCATCTCCAGTTTTACCCCAGTTACTTCCGGAGTGCCCCAGGGCTCCCATCTCGGTCCCTTGTTGTTTAATATTTTTATCAATGACGTTATCAACTGCTTTCATAACTCAAGATTACTACTTTATGCAGACGACACAAAAATATTTGCCACTATCAAGTCTGAAAGGGATTGTCAACTGCTTCAAAGTGATCTAAATCGACTATGTGCATACTGCTCTCTTAATCGACTTTACTTAAACGTAGATAAATGTCACACTATAACCTTTACGAGGAAAAAAAAGATTATTGAATTTGACTACAATCTCTATGACAAAAGTCTAAAAAGGGTAACCGAGGTGAGAGATCTTGGGGTTCAACTCGATTGTGGCTTATATTTTGAATCTCATTTAAATATTATCACTGCAAAGGCATATAAGTTACTGGGCTTTATTTTGCGTCAGAGTACTGATTTCAAAAATGTCAACACATCAATTCTCCTATATAATTCTTACGTAAGATCACAATTGGAATATGCTTCTTCCGTATGGAACCCAATGTATTCCAAATATGTAGACATGGTGGAAAGTATCCAGAATAAATTTATTAAGCGCTTAAATTATAGGTTCAAGAATTTTAATACTAATAGTATTGAATCCTTAATTGTACGCCGAGAACATAAGGATCAAGTATTTTTATATAAAATTATAAATAACTTCATAGATTCTCCTTTCTTGTTGAACAGATTGGCACTGAGGTGCGCTAGACCTGGCGCGCGACATAAATTCACTTTTTCTGTTCCCTTGCATAAAACAAACTACAGGACTAATTGTTTTATATTTAGAGCGAGTAGTAAGTATAATAGTACATATAGTGGCATCGACATATTTCACGAAAAAATGGCGCGCTTTCGTCGCCTTTTAAAGGAACAAGCCTTATTGTTATAGGTTTTATTATAATTTTGTTTTGTTTTATTTTGTTTCACATTTTGATTGGGTAATTTATATAAAATATCTTTTGCACATTATATATCTCATCAATAGTGTACCTAAGTTATACCCAGTAGTGAAAACTAATTAGGCTAGTGTGTTATTTATTTTTGTAATTCAAATGTATAATATTAAGCTGTTTGTTTTCCTAATAAAGAAAATAAATAAAATAAATAAAATGATTGATTGGATTTTACCAGTGTAATAGTGTATTTTATCTTTCACATTTGCATCTACTAACTTGTAACGCAGAGTGCAATATGCACAGTGACCTCAAACTTCACTCGAATTTGGGTTAGTAAAATTGACACAGCATTAAGTGTGGGTGTAATGGCTCCTCGTGCATCACTCGTGGATTTTCGGTGCCCCAGAAGCGATAGTTTTGCTTGTTAACGTACCCGCTGAGGTGGAAATGAGCCTCATCGCTCATTATGATTTTGGTCGAAAAAATAGACACGATTATTCCGCGTTCTTGGGGAGTGTATCGCTCCATGGCTTGTTCACTTGTATTCTGCATCTATCTAGACTACAAATGTCAAAACAGATTTGACATTGGCGGCTATTTGCAAAAATGAGAGCATCTTCCAATAGGGTGATTTCTTTTGGCCCACCTTGTAGTAACAGACAGTTGTACGGAAGATTAAAACTAATTATTATGAATGTTAATTCTTTGTCATGGTAAACTCAAAAATATTTTAAACTTTGAATACTAATTAATTTTATTAACTTAACGAAGTCCAAGATTGTCCGTAATTATTTTTTCTGCTATAGGCACCCTACTAGAAAGAGACAGAGCCTCTCTAGAAATGTCAAGAAATGTCAAGGGTTGTCAAAATTTTTGCCCTCACTTTTTTCATTTGACTAATGACTCCATTCTATAGGTAATATAAGCTCCTTGACTCGATGCTTTAACTTATTGCAACCAAATTTAACATGCATGTATGACATCAAAATATAAGGTTTCTATCAACTTTTGAGTCGTTTTTAATGCTTTTTTTTTTTCGTTTCCGATATACGAGAAAGTCAAGGGGAGAGCACTCCCGATTTTTTGACACCTAAGTACCTATGTATACGAGAAAGTAAAAAGTTACGAATAGGCCGGCGGAACATGTAAATGGCTAGAGGCCCAGTCCCCTCCAGTTTAATTTTGAAATAAGTCCATACATAAAATTTTACGCCCGTCCAAGATTAGCGTGGGGTTATCTTTCGTTAATTAGAATTTAAAATCAGCTGTCGCCTTACGGCTGCAGCTGTGAGAGTGTCGGTATCACGTCTTCTTTTGATATCAAAAATGGGTGGAATTTTCAATTGTAAAAGAACAATGTAAAGCGTTCCTAGATCACATTTTAGCCAATGAAAATGAAATAATTAATTATGTTTTTTAATATAGTTTTAGAAGCTCTTTGAGGCCACGATAAATAACTAAAATGATTCAGCATTCATCATCATCACCATCAACAGCTCATATAATGTCCCCACCGAGGGGCTCGAGCCTGCCCCACATTAGGAGCGATTAGGCCTTAGTCAACCACGCTGGCCAAATGCGGGTTGGACGACTTCACACACAACCTAAGAATTTCTTCATAGGTGTGTGCAGGTTTCCTCACGATGTTTTCCTTCACCTTAAAGCGTCGATTAAACGTACATATTAATTCAAAATTTGAAAACACATTGGTAGGTACATGGCGGGGATCCAACCAGTGCCTCCCGCTCTCTACGCCACCGATGCTTCATTTCCTATCAGCATTGTTTTCAGTCAAATGTCCAATAAATAATTTTTTTGCTAAAAAAGTTCAGTTTTTTGTTCTTCAACCTAAATAGAGGCACATGAATTTACTCATGTGATGGAGGTTGATGCGACTAACTATACTAGTGGTCGCCTGCAGCTTCACTCGCTTTAATATCGGTTATGATATAGCCTTTCTTAAAAATATACTATCCAGCACAAAAAAATTTTTCAATTTTCCTCAGTAGGTCCTCAAATTAGCGCGTTCAACCAAACAAACAAATTAACTCTTCTGCTATATAATATAGTAGATTCAAAATCACAGTAAATTACTTTATTTCCATTTTTAAAATCTATGTGTAGGATGTTTTAAAAAACATTGACATAATAGTTTAACATTGTTCTTTTAAAAACTTCAAAAATATAATACTATAATTTCACAAGTTACGTGTTGACGCGTTTCAGCTAGTATTAGACGCGGAGAGCTCCCACTAAAAGCCTGGTTAAGAAGGCTTTTAAGGCGTTAGAAGTTCAGCCAAAAATGTCTGCCTTGATATATTAGATGGCCTAAAGTGCTGTTCATATGCACCGGTGCAATAAGGTACAAAGTCCAACTTGAATATCGCACAGCCTGAAATGGAATTTACTTCTGAATCGATTTCAATGTTATACTCTCGTGTTTCCAACAGGGATTGAGCAGAGTTAAATAACATTTTTTACGTTACACGTAAAGCCACGTCTGGCAGTATTGGCCATGCGGTGCTTTCAAATAGTGATAGCTTGCCAGCCTGTCGCTTAAATAAAAGGGCTATAGGTATATTTTTTTTTCAGTAATCGAACTTACAAAAATCCACAAAGGGCAGATGTTACACTCAATATCATTTTAGCAGTTTTTCAATGTTTTATTGTGAATAATTGAAATTAGTTGTAATTAAAAGCTTAGTTTTCATTTTTTTCTAAGCAAACCCTTTTATTTGATAAAAAATAGCTAGTTCGCCATCTTGGAATGTCCGCCATATTGGATTCAGAATGGCACACTTAACTTTATATCGTTTAAACTGACAGTATATACAAGTTTTTATCACAATCTGTTGAGGAGGAAGGAGCTGCTTAAAATTCAGTTGCTAGCTTTGACCGAAACATAAATACTTACGGGTACACACATATTACATTGCAGGTAAAATAAAACCTATTAAAAAAGGCGTTGGTTTGTATGCGGGTAAAATTATTATAATACGGGGGGTACTAAATCTCTATTAATTTCTCTAAAACTACCGAAGTTCTGTACGCATATCTAATAGCTTCACGTATGAATTATGTGTACTTAGACTTTATCAAGTGACGTGACGTGAGGAATACTCTCGAGTCCACCAGTACGTGCCGAGCCGTTCCAAGTGCCTCTAAATAAAACCAATATTATCTATAATAATTATCACCATTTTATTTTTCCAACCTAAGTCTTCCTTTGCTATCCACGATTCCCACTCGCTGCATCCAACCAATGAACGCGCTATTTCTGGTTAAGTCCGCCTTTCTGCCGCCCACGCACTCCGCTAGCGGTCTTCTGTACCAAACTGCGGATGAACAGAATTGTTTATGATAGACACAAAACAGAGAATCAGAGGAATAAAGAAGAATGCTGGTGCAAGGTGAGAGTGGCTAGCGTGGCGGTGTATCTCTGGTACTAGCTAATATCTTTGGATTGGATCGACCGAAGTAAGAACTACTTCGGTTTACCATTGTCAGGCTTACTGGGTACTCATCAGTAACTCTTTTTACTTTTCATTCTCCAGAAGATGCAAAATAAAACTCAGAAACTGTCACTGAACTTCGAGCTATATTGTTCAATAATCAAGAGCGTTTACGCATTTTTATTGAGAATTACGTATGTGCGACAGGAAAACGTATGTGTCCCTTCACTATTGAGTGGAGTCGGTCTGGACTCCAACAAGTTGAATGGAGTCATTTCCTATACATTTATAAAAAAAACCTTGCTTCATGCTACCTACCAGCACCGTGGAAGCAGGAATTATAATCCAACTTGCAGTGGTTGATGAACACTCGTCTGATGCCTTGGCTGGACACAGCGCACTCTGGCTCGTACTGCTCAGGGCAGGAGACGGGGCAGGTATGAGAGCAGGATTTGCCGTTGACATCCAAGGCCAGCGACCTTTGGAGGGGAAAGATTTTTTTTTTAAACAAGGTCCACATATATATAAGATTTTAATAATACGGTAGACAACTCCGCTGCACATTTTTTAAGTACAACTCCCGAGTTGCCATCAGATCCTCTAGCTTTCTGGACGTCGAGTGATTGCAGTTCCCTCGCACTTCCGCACGAACTTTACGCTGCCTTATGTTAGGCATTGTGGCGCCACAATGAGGTAAAGATGGTGGCTGTGCATTGGAGTCACTGACTAGGGAATTAGCCGCAAACAATCTTGCCAGAAGATCGGCTTTCTCCTGCGGCTTAAGAGCTAATGACCTATCTGGACACCTCATGAGTGGCAACGATGGCTGGAAGAAATTAGGTACTTTGCACGACGCCAGTAAATACGGGAGCCCGTGGGATGCGTTACCAATTCAGCTTGCTCGACGAAGAAGCTTTACCAGACGCCAGTTATTACGGGAGGCATGGGATGCATTACCACTTCATGGCCAATGCGTGCGATGCTTACTCGACGAAGATCTCAGATTGAAACAGAGGCAGTAATCCAAACCGGAAAAACTGAATGCTTCCAAAGGATCTAAGTATGTAAGCATAACGATGTGAGTAGAGGATTACTTTAGTGCAAAACCCCCAAGATCAAACACCAATTAGACCTAATAGAAAAAGAAAAGAAAAAAAAGGTTAAGTAAATTACAATTCCTATCACAGTCCATCAAAAACAAAAACTTGCGTATAAGAAACTCGGTTCTTTACATTCCCTTCGGTCGCACTTATTACAGATGTAATGGCTTTGTTCTCCAGTCGGGGAAATCCTTTAACAAGAAGGTCAGAGAAGATGATCACCTAGATTTATTATACTGCACTGAAAAATACGGAATTACATTACTGAAAAATGTTGAATCTATTATATTTCCTACTGGATTTATTATGTGTGGAAGCTTGTAATTAGCCCTTTTTCAAATGAAATAAAAACAAAGAAATATAATCACCGTCTAGAAGAAAAACTCCTTCGCGTATCAGGTTGCTGTGTCGGTCTTTGCGCCATTTTTGCTGGCGGTGACGGCTGGTACACGACCGGCCTCTCGGAGTAATGCGCTGCTATTGGCTTGCACAACTCCAGAGGTACCGATTTGAATCCTGGAAACGAGAAACAAATTTCAACTTTAGAGTGAAGGATCTAAGTTTACTCTGGCTCAACTTTTTTATAAGATTAGGGTCCATATTGGCTCATATAATATTCTAAATCCTATTCTTTGTCTTACGTGTTCATAATAATCACTCTTCATAACTTTATTTTTCATAGTTTTTTAATTCATACATTTTTATTACTACAAACGGAACTCATAATAGTTAGTGATCATTTTTTTTTATTTTTACTGTTACTACCTTGTTGCTTACAAAAACAGTGCACTCCGCCTGGTCATAAAAAAAATAACCCCAACCTACCCATCACCCAGCCATGTAGCTGCATAAAACACTACTCGACTCGCCCAAAAATGTATGATTAATGATATTTTGAATTTCAATGATTATGTTTTAAGAAGTTATGAAGAATGATCATTGTGGTTTTAAATGGTATGAGAAATATTTTCGGACCTTCAATGATAGGAATTGAAAAGTTATGTAAGAAAATGCGCACCCGTTTACTCTGGCTCAACTTTTTTTATAAGTTTACTGTGGCTCAACTTTTTTTATATGTTTACTCTGGCTCAACTTTTTTATAAGTTTACTATGGCTCAACTTTTTTTTATAAGTTTACTATGGCTCAACTTTTTTCATTAGTTTACTATGGCTCAACTTTTTTATAAGTTTACTCTGGCTCAACTGGTTTTTATAAGTTTACTCTGGCTCAACTTTTTTATAAGTTTACTATGGCTCAACTTTTTTTATAAGTTTACTATGGCTCAAGTTTTTTTATACTAAGAATTTGAGAAATTATTGATTCCTCAATACAAATCCTTCCCGTCACGGTGAGCCAAGCTACGATGGACAGGGAAGACATGATTTTTTAAATGGTTATTGGGGAGAAGACATAGATGTACCGTACGATACGTAAAATCTGCATGACTGCATTAAAAGAGGACGGGGGTTTTGGCTTAGGAATCAATAACAACATGCAATTTAACATTGAAAAGGATTTTTTATCTAGTCCAATTGTTTTTATGGCGGTAAGTACCAAATTATTGGAAATAGTTATGAAACAATAAAGCAGACTTGAACGAAAATATTTTTGGAGTTTCTCCCGAGTTCTTGTTGTAAAGTTGAGAGGCTCCATTTTTAACCCAAATAAACCGTACAATTTTTGTTACTTTAGATACTTTTGCATTTGACATTGGCAAAATGCACTTTAATGCGTCGCGACGCCATAAATTAAGAATAGAATAGAATAGAAAATATTTTTATCAACACTCATGTTTTAAAATTCAAATTATGATACTTATCAAAGGTGAAAATTAATGATATATTTTTTAATAAGTACAGATAAAAAAAAACAACTTTTGTGACGAAATGACCACGTGGCATGTTGTTATTGGTTCCTGGGCTGATTAGATACATTTTTGCCTGTCCTCCTTTACCAAATCTTTAATTTAATATAATATATACTTACTATTCTCCTCATATATAAAGTTGCAATTAACCTTTCTAAAATAGCATTCATTCAAAAACAATCTGTACCGCCACTTCTTATGTTCCATTTTCCCTCCACACACCGAATTCACTGTGGTGTTACAGTCCAAATTAGAGCAGTTCAGAATTATTTTTCTTGCCTTCTCTTTCCCACTCCTCCTTGTTTCAGCTTTAGGTTCCTTTGTCTCTTTCTGTTCGATGTTTTCGTTTTCACGATTTTTCCCAGATATGAACAAGATGTCTAGGTTTTGAGGTTCTGTAAAATTGTTTGATCATTAATACCTGTGCCGGATAGCACACCTTTTTATACATTTGTTTATGGTTTTTATGTTTTTGATGGATGTTTTTCGTATGTTTTAAAAACGGATTATAAGTTTGCTGTTTGCCTTGACTACCACCTTTTCTTTTCATTTCTAATATTAATTTCGCCTATATATTTTATACAGTCCATTTGCCCATAGCCCACATTGTGGTCCTTCTACCTTATTTTACAGAACTAAATGGTGGTAGAAACGAGATCTCAGTGCAAAAAAAGAGTGGTTGATATGATGGAGGGTCAAACTATAGTCTAAGATCCGAACCTAAATCGACCTTCACCGAGCTGATAATAGAATGAAACATATTTTATTATTAATTTAGTATATTAGAAAATATATTAAAAATGGGTTGTCTAAAAAAATCCTGGACAGACTATTTTTAATTATTTTTTGAAAAATGATTTTTAATAAAATATTGCAACATCAAGATAATAAGAAAATTTTGTCGCGCGCTTATGATGATATAAATTTTTTTCTATTATCCAATCGAGTGAAAGTAACTGATATCGACATACCTGTTCATACCTGACAACCCAGTAGTTCGCGCAGGTAAATAATAGACAACTCAATGCCTGCACATTCTATACGGTTTCTACTATCAGTCAGGACAAAATTTTCTTATTATCTTGATGTTGCAATATTTTATTCATTTTTTTTTAAAAATCATTTTTCAAAAAATAATTAAAAATAGTCTGTCCAGGATTTTTTTAGACAACCCATTTTTAATATATTTTCTAATATACTAAATTAATAATAAAATATGTTTCATTCTATTATCAGCTCGGTGAAGGTCGATATAGGTTCGGATCTTCTACTACTAGTTCAGCCGTTATTCACGGAAACCCTCACACCATTCAGGATCTCGTAGAAGGCAATGTTTCCTCAAGTTCTCTTTCAGGTACTTCTAGGTCAGTAACCAGTGCGATCTTAACTCTTGAAGCAAACTATGCCAAAAAGGTCGCCGAAATGGAACGTGAAGTGATGGAACGAGAGCGTGCTGCATTACAACTGCAGATGCAGGCAGAGATTGCTATTCTTGAGGAACGTAGAAGTGTGCGTAGCAAACGTAGCAGTAAAAAAGGAAGTACGTTATGTAGTAAGGATGTTCACAATTGGTTAGATGAATGTTTTAATTCTGTTATACCTCCTAACGTAGAAGTAGATAACACACCTCAAAACATAAATAGAATGGAGCCATCCCAGCTCGATTCTTTAGTTTTTCAGCGTTCTGAGACGGGTGACGTACGTGGTAGGGGTCACGTTGTAGTCAACACAAGGCCAATGTTGTCTAGTTCATGTCGTGTGGCTATAAGCGATCCTACTACGTCTAATACTTTGTTGGATAACACGAGGCCGTATGCGCTTAGTAGTAAATGTGTTACCACTAATATTCAGTCTACTTCTATGGGTAATTCCAATAACCATAAGATGGTAAGCAGAGAGCCAGCGTTTCATCCTATTACATCAACTAGTAACGTAGTAAACCCTGTTCGTTATACAAGTCCTTCTGGACATAATATTCCCTGTGTAACTACTAATAATATTCCTTTTACTTCTGATTCTGCTAATAATAATAATAATAAAAATTTATCTGATTTACTTGCTGAAGCGATAACGTCATTGGCTCGTAACAGCGCTTCCAGGCCTAAAGTCGGAGACGGTCACCTACCTACATTTGATGGAAAGCCCATAGATTGGTTAGCTTTTAAGCGTGTCTTCGAAGACACTAAAATGTATTATTCACCCTCTGATAACCTGTTGCGTATTGGTATGGCACTGCGGGGAGCGGCACACGAGCTAGTGGCTGTACTTCTTGTTTCTGCACGTGACCCTGCTGATGTTATTCAAGCGTTGGAAAGGAGGTTTGGTAGACCTGAGCTAATTGTTTTACAGGAAACAGCTTCGATTCGTGCTCTACCGCGGATTAGTCATGATGGTAGCGATCTTAACCAGTTTGCCTGCCGAGTCCGCAACTGCGTAGAGGTCATGAAACTACTTAATCAGAAACCATATCTCGAATCACCTGAACTTTACCAATCTATTTTATATAAATTAACGCCTCTGTTGCGGACCCGGTGGTCAGATTATGGACATGCCAACTATTTGTGTGCGGGCACAACTACTAAGCTAGAGCTGTTAGCCCATTTTCTCGCACGTGAAGTTGATCTTCAGCTTCAGTTTGGAATTATTTCTGATACATCAACACCGGTAAGAAAATTTGATAAAGTTCACACGGTTAATTCTGACAACATTTTACCAACTTTAAATAAGCCTGTAAAACATGAAAATTCATTAAGCAATCGTCTTTCCAATAATAATTTTTGTCCATTTTGCGATAGGGGTCATCTCTTGAACTGTTGTGACGGTTTCAAGTCATTGTCAGTCACTGACAGATGGCAATTTGTCAGAGATAAAAAGGCTTTGCCATAAATGTTTGAAAAAAGGTTCTCACATTTATAAACATTGTAAATTGTCTAAAGAGGTTTGTAAAATAAAAAGTTGTTTTTCAAGACACCATTCTCTTTTACATGACCCGGCTATTTTAGTAACTCACATTTCTGAAGAAAGCGAGGAAGTTGTAGCTGAATCTTCAGGTCCAGGGTCTCAAACTTCTTCAGAGAACTCACACAAACAACCATCGGATATCGTAGCACACACTGTTAGCCGTTCTAAGTCTAATTTGCGTCCTTTATTAAAAATGATAGCCGTTACAGTATCGGGCCCATCAGGCAGTGTAGACACATACGCACTGCTTGATGACGGGTCGACGGCTACTTTTATTGACGCTGATCTTGCGTCCATAATAGGAGCTAAAGGGCCTATTTCGCAAATTAAACTCACGTGTGTAGGCGGTCTTTCTAAAGACACCCAGGTTGAATATGTCAACTTTAATATAAAGGGTCGTCATAATAACGTTGTTCACGCGGTACGAAAGGCACGCTGTATAAAATCTTTAGATTTAGGACGTCAGACTGTTTGTTACGATAGCATTTCCAAATTTCCGTTTTTAGTAGATTTAGCTCCAGTTTTGTGTTATGATGATATTCAGCCGAAAATTATTTTAGGTATCGACAATTGGGACATAACATTTCCTCAAGCTGTTCGGAAAGGTACCAAACATGAACCGGTTGCTATTAAAACCGCTCTCGGTTGGGTGCTTTTCGGATGCAGTAGCAGTCGTACTAACCCGGTTGAATTAATAAACTTTTCACAAAATTCGGAATTATTTGATGCGGATATAATCATAGCTTAGAAAATACGTTTTATATCGCGTCTGTCGATTCAGCTGATACAGCTGCACAATTGGCTTCTGATATAGTCAAGATACATTCTCGCGCTGGTCTAGAGATGTGTGGCTGGGTATCAAATGACCCAGCAGCGTTAAAATTATTGCCAGTCGATCTCATAGACCAGGGTGGGACATCTAATAAGCCAGCAGCCACTAGAGTTCTAGGCTTGATTTGGGAACCTTCAAGTGATACTATCGGTTTTAATATACCTTTTAATCAAGCCTTACCTGTTAAGCTTACCAAACGTGTAATCTTGTCTTTTTTAATGCGCGTTTTGGATCCCCTGGGCATTTTGGCACCTGTAGTTATTAGTGGACGTATTAATTCCAGAATGTCTGGCGGATAAATTTAGGTTGGGACGCGGAACTCCCTCAGTCAGAAGTGACAACTTGGAACTTGTGGTTAGAAGACCTCATGACCGCTTCACAACTTAAAGTTCCACGCTGTTAAAACTTGTGCGTTTTAGATCCCGTTACAATTGAGTTGCATACGTTAGCAGGCTTATACTGCAGTCGTGAACTATCGTTTTATTTACCCCAACGAACATGTGCAGCTCTCTTTAGTATGTAGTAAATCTCGTGTAGCTCCCTTAAAGCCGTCTAGTATTCCTAGACTTGAGCTTCAGGCGGCTTTAATAGCAGCCCGTCTGGCTGGTACTGTTGTAGCGCAAAACGGTATTTTTGGAGCGATTCTATGAACGTTTTGGGTTGGCTTCGCAACGACGCACGGCGTTATAAGCCCTTTGTTAGACATAGAATTGGTGAGATCGTGGAACTTACTAATGTTCACGAGTGGCGATGGGTCCCTACTCATTTAAATGTAGCCGACGACGCAACTTGCCTTAAGCGAGGAGGCCTTAGTCATGATTCGAGTTGGATTAAAGGTCCAAAATTCTTACTAGGTTGTGACTGGCCCACTGAGCCGACTACGCTCCCACCAATTTTAGAACTGAAGCCATCAACAAGGGATCATAGTTACCTCATCTTAGAAACAGATCATTTCAAAGCACTCTGCGCAGATCCAATTCGTTTTAGTACTTGGTCACGCTTACTTCATTCCACAGCACAGGCTCATCGGTACCTTTCATTATTACGGCTTAAAGCTTTACAAAGGAGAGGCGTGCCTGTAGAATATTCAGATAGAGTAGAAAATTCCATCTTCACTTTTAGGCCTCGCGTCTTGGTCGCTTCACGACATCAGAACTCTCTCACAGCTGATGACCTAAGACTAGCTGAGATGCATATTCTCCGTAAGAGTCAACTTGACTCATTTTCTGAAGAAATTAGATGCATTAGCAATAACCAACCCGTATCAGCCCGTAGCCGTTTATCGAAACTTCCATGTATTATTGACGAAGATCAATTGCTGCGCCTGTCATCTAGAATCACTGTAGTATCAGGGATAGAAGAAGAAATGAAGGCCCCAATTTTACTTGATGGAAAACACCATGCTGTTCGTCTGCTCGTGCTACATTTCCACCGGAAATTCGCCCATGCCAACCACGAGACGGTCGTTAATGAGTTACGTCAGTTATATTGGATATTGAGCTTGAGGAACACAATCCGAACAGTAGCGCATAACTGCCAGATATGTCGAGTTCGTCGTGCTTCGCCTTTTCAACCTACAATGGGGAATTTGCCAGAAACAAGGCTTGTACATCACTGTCGTCCCTTTTCCTTCGTTGGACTAGATTATTTCGGCCCAATTACTGTTGCCATTGGCCGAAGAAGGGAGAAAAGATATGTGGCCCTATACACCTGCCTGACAGTCCGAGCGATTCATTTAGAGATAGTTCACTCTCTCACGACAGATGCTGCTATTATGTCTCTAAGAAGATTCATCGCACGCCGTGGAACTCCAACAGAGATCTATTCCGACAACGGCACTGCCTTTGTGGGCGCAAACAGGCTGCTAAGGGAACTTTACGGCGAAGCGGTCGCTAATTATTCTGCAGCTGAGATGATACGCTGGAAGTTTATACCGCCATCAGCGCCATTCATGGGAGGTGCTTGGGAAAGGCTGATAAAGTCAGTTAAGACAGCACTCAGGGTGTCTCTAGGAGAAAGGACTCCGACCGAAGAAGTCCTCATGACTTTATTGTGTGAGGTAGAGGGCATTGTCAACTCACGTCCTTTAACACATGTTTCAGTGGATCGCGACGATCAGGAAGCGCTGACACCTCAACATTTTCTACTTGGCTCCTCCTCTGGTAGGCCTATTCCGGCGATTTTAAGCAATTCGGATTCCTGCAGCAGGGAAAGATGGCGTCGGGCGGTTCTAATGGCAGATGAGGCGGCGGTGGCTGAAAGAGTACTTGCCAACCCTTAGCCCTAGGAGAGTAGTTGGGGATGCACCTTCGCTTGCAGTAGGAGACGTAGTTATAGTGGCAGATGGGTCTTTACCAAGAGGGTCGTGGCCCAAAGGCCGAGTGACGGCTATATATCCCGGCAGGGACGGAGTGATACGGGTGGCTGATGTAACAACTGGTGCTGGTATTTTACGCCGACCGTTGAAAAATATTGTTCGCCTGCCCGTTTGAAAGGGGACCATGTGCCGGATAGCATACCTTTTTTATACATTTGTTTATGGTTTTTATGTTTTTGATGGATGTTTTTCGTATGTTTTAAAAACGGATTATAAGTTTGCTGTTTGCCTTGACTACCACCTTTTCTTTTCATTTCTAATATTAATTTCGCCTATATATTTTATACAGTCCATTTGCCCATAGCCCACAATACCTACTTCCTATTATAAATATTCAGAATTATAGTTTTGTTAGTTAAGCCCTTTATGGCACATGAAAATAAATAATAATTTACAAAGCAGTGAGTATTAAGACCTTGTCCAGCTTGTGGACGTAATGTATTGAGCCCTGTACCTCGCCAACGCGCATTGTGTGTTCGCGCGTAGAGATTCGCGGCAAATTCGGTCTTCTGGAGAAGGTCTTAGGGCAACTGTATCTCTGAAAGAGATCTTTTAGTCTGCCAATGCATGACATAGAGTTTATCGACAAACAGTTTTATTTTAAGGTTAAGGTTAACAATTCTCCCACACAGACATATTTTTTCGGCCGGCCGTGTGTCTGACACCAACCCTTCATGGGGACGACTGCTATCTGACGACAGCATCCGGGACCACTAGCTGCCGACGTAGCACGGAGGAAAACGAGTTTACAAATTTTCGGTCACCCATCCGAGTACCGACCGCGCACTTGGTAGCTTAACTATCGTGACCGTTACGAGGAAGCACAACCGCGGTGTTATCGACCTCCTCCTAAATATAATAAAAAAAAAAGCTCACCAGTTTCAACCCTTACTTGCTTGTCATTCATTATATCACCAATACTCTTCCCACGGGTGAATATATCACTCACACTTAATCTATCATTTGATACCAATTCATCATTTTTAAATACCGGCTTTTCATTTGGTATGAAAACAACACTATCAGTTTCTTCTTTATACCGAGTTGTGGTATCAGGAAAATCTGGTATCAAAATGTTTGGTGCCGAAATTGGTACCGGTGCAGTATTGGCTTCGTTGTGACCGGTATATGTGACTATGACGTCGGAGTTATTTTTCGGTGTGTGGCAGTATATGGTTACGACCATAGCTGGTATTATTAGGTATTGGTACCACATGCTATCGGTTGAAAGTACAATGTTTCGATTTGGTACGGAGTAAGTACTTTTTGTATGACATATATTTTTAAGTACTTAAAAATTATACGTAAATAATTAGGCCGTTTTTGTTTACCTGTAGGTACCTAAATATATTTAAATTTACGTACTTTACTTTGTTAATAAGCAATTATTTATTTTTAATTCAACATTTAGCAGTCATTAAATCAAACTCAAACTCAATTACTTGTTGTTTTTGGTATTAAGTAAGTAATTTTTAAGCAAAAAAATATTACTGTATAATGTATAATTTCTAATATTAAAGTTTTTTTAATTACTCTTAATAATGTTCGAAGCAATCCTCAATTTATTATTGTATTTTCAATTTTATAGCAAAAAAAATATAATTGACTTATTATTTGTATTTCAATGCCTTATTAATGACGTTTGTTGCACAAATCACTTCCCATTGTTTTTAATCGAAGAATGACACTTTTCAACAAATCTACATTTAGATAATATTTTCTCAATTTAACACGCACTGGTAATACTCCACTAAAATACCTTAACAATGAACGTTAAAAATTACTAACAAACGGCTCGCATTCGTTGAAACAATGAACCTAATTCCTGTAACCAAAACAATAGCAGAATTTTTTATCCTACAAGATTTCATAACAGCATGCTTTCAATGAACTGTTCACAGCGCCATCTCTTCGAATTCTTTGGAACTACGTTCTATTGGAAAACTCTTGCTTGAAAATCAGAAAAGTTTTGCAAGATATTGTCTTTCATTTGTGCTTTGTGTTATCAAGAGATGGCGCTTGAGTACTGAATGTAAATTACTTCAAAGATTGTGCGATGAAAGTGTTAAGATTTAAGATGTAAAAGAAAAAGTTTGGTAATTTGATCAAGTTGTAGGTTAAATTTATTCTTGAGTGGAAATCTGAAGTAATGCTTGCTCTGTATTCTATTTGAAATCAACCACTAACTATGCAAATAACGATTATACCTAGGTACGTACACGGTATGTATGTCATATAAAAAAAGGTTCTGGAAATTCTCCAATAGTTTTTATAAAGGAAAAAATATAATAGGAGCAAAATAAGCGTCTGTAGCCTACTGACTAATTGCTTGCTAGCCATCTAACATAACATAGTGATTTATGTAATGGTAATACATATTAGGGGTTTAAGTATGAAATTGCCGTTTTGTATGGAGAATTTAACGAAAATTATTTTTCATACTAATATATTTGCAATTTTTTAAGGAACCACAAATCTAAATTTTGTGTAATTTTGTGGATATATTTAGACAACATTAAGCTATAGGATACCTCGAGATTTTTTTTTTAAATTGATACCTGTAAAAAAATATTCATATTTTAATAACGGAGACGGACACCTCTTAAGACGAGCTGTTTTTAAAGACGTATTTCTAATGAAAAAAATAAAAAGAAGAATAAAATTTTATACATAAATATAAGTCCTTGTAATGAAGTTTAATATAAAAAAAGAATAATGGATATAGCTATTGTATTAAAGGAATTATACACTAATGAATAATGAGGAAAAAATCGGCAATTTCATACTTTAACCCCTATTATTATTCACGCTTATAATCATAAATAGGATTGAGAAGGACTTTAGGTAACATGTATTTTATACACACACACACACATACACACACACACACACACACACACACACACACACACACATCCTCATATCATCGTCATCATAATAGCCTTTACATTTAGACTCACTGCTGTGACACAAGGCCTCTCCTTGTTACCTAAGGAGGTTTAGGCAGTAGTCCACCACGACGGAGTATAAGGTGATCAATACCGTTGCTGATCCATTAGTCGCCTTCTACGACACCCATTGGAGGATACGGGGTGATGCTATTCTACTCTGCCGGCTTCACACGGCACTTACACAATTAGTACAAATTTGATAGTTGCTAGCGTCAATTTGAAAATGATTATCTCTTCGTGCAGGCAAATGAAAACTGTTGTCGATCATCACAACTCACAACTATAGTTGCTACGTCTGCGTAGTTTCTTTAAGTTATACTGGGTGTAAAAGACATGAACAGTCAAACGAAAACCATGTATTCTGCTCACCATCTGCACCATCATAACATTTTTTTTTCCTTTAGACTATACCTGGAAAATTGATAGTTACGATTTTATTGAAGGTCAAAGTCATAATTTATTTTTTCATTTTTTTATGAAAACGTATTCTATACGTTATTTCTTAATTATTGTCCAAAGAAACATTATCATTTTTTTTAGTATTTCATAACAAAAAATGGCTTCAAAACGTTAGCGTTCAATGTAGCTCACTCGATGCGCACGGACACTAACGAACGGGGTCGCCGTCTGGCAAAATTATCGCGGTTTTGCGAGTTGCGTGCGAGTTGAGCCCTTTACATTGCGCGGTACAATTTGCAATTTTTTTTAACACCAAAAAATTAAAATCATTTCCTAGCAATATTTTTTTTGAAATATGTCTTATTCTGATGTATAGAATACATGGTTTTCGTTTGACTGTTCATGTCTTTTACACCCTGTATGTAAATACCTAGTTGCGAGATCCCTGTTGCCGCAATACGGATATTAAAGTTGCTCTGTCAACAAACATGCAAAAGCCGACAATCCGGATAAAAGCTAACTTGTAAACATCTCAGCGGGTATAATACTTATCATCTAAAAATAAAGAACTTTAACTTAAGTACTTACTTAGCGCTACGGTGCTACGACGTAGATCGACTACGCCGTAGTTCGACTACGCCGTAGTTCGACTACGCCGTAGATCAACTACATCGTAGATACAAACACATTTTTGTAAACTTTAATCTTTAGTAACAGTAAAACTTTTTGTATTTGTCCACATTTTGCTACGTTAGGGGTTGTTTTGAATAAAACAACCGACCTCAGTAGACAAATTTATTCAAAATGAAATAGGTTCAGGGTCCTAAGGGGTCTATCGCCGGTTGCGTTGCATGCCAACCTTTCAAAGCAGCCAGATCGGTCTAGTAAACAATGATAAGAAGATTGAAATTTGTGTTTCGCTCGTAACCCTTTTGAGGGATTTGCTATCAAATTATCAATGTCAGAATTCAATAATGTTCTTATTATTTTATGCTCACATACGGGGCATCGAACACATTCGCCGGTGGCTAGTGGCAAGTTGTTCACACGATTTTTAATTCGGATTCGCCGCTACAGCGTGTGACGTTAACTCGCAAGTCAGTGTTCGCTACACTCAATCAGTATGAGATACGCCACCGGCCATAAGGCCAGTGCAGCAGAAGAGTGTTGGTCACTGATCACTCGTGGCAGCCACCTTCCTTTGCATTGTACCAAACGACGTGCCGCGCAACGGCTACTGATGGGTGTGGTCGGTGGCCCGTTAACGCGGAGCCCTAATCAGTGGCTTCACGGTAATTATGAATTTAGCCAATGTCAAATGATATTGCCGCGTGATACCGGCAGACTTAAACTGCGCTGAGTTTCACCCAAGCCACCCTTGGCACCAATATGGGGGACGCGGGAAAAGGCCCTTTTCAGGGCCGGTGGAGCCTTGTGCTGCCGGTGGCGGCCGGTCTGCAAGACTGGTGGTCTGTTGTCCCGCTGGACAGCGGACAAGAATGAACGGTGCACCGGTTGGGCCCGAAAGGGCGAGCACAGATGGCTTCCCGGTGACATGCGAATTGTTGCGATCCTGGGGTGCTGTCGTAGTGTGCCTTGGTAGGATGCCCGGAGAGGACGTTTAGTAGGTAGGGGGGAACGCCTGTACCTCGAGTCCCACACATCCCTGCAGTTGCATCGTACTGCAGGGATGATGCGTAAATGCATTTGACCTCTCCAAAAAAAAGAGCATCACCACATATCCTCCAACGGGTGTCGTAGAAAGCGACTAATGGACCAACAAAGGGGTATTGATCACCTTATACTCCGTTAATCAATACATGTTGGGCAAGGACTTCTGCCTAGACCTCCTTTGATGACAAGGCATGTCCCAGCAGTGGGTCTAATTATAAAGGCTCTTATGATGATGTCAAAAGAAAAAAAATTAAAATCCGATCTGTAAAACAGAGCTAGTGTCACACATAGATTTCAATTTATTGCTACTCGATGTTTGGTACGTACGTACTCTGCGCGTAGTTCTCAGTGCATTAAAAAAACGTTGTTTAAGTTCTAACTAATCCCCAATAATGCGCATCATAGACATACAACCTGAGTATTTTTCCACCGCGTAATGTTTAAGTAAAAAATCGGGAGTTGACTTTGATTTTCTTGTATACCGGAAACGACTCAAAAGTTGATAGAAACTCTATATCTTGATGTCATACATGCATGTTAAATTTGGTTGCAATAAGTTAAAGCATACTCGAGTAACCGTGCTAACACACACAGACATAGTTCCAAAAACGGTATTTTTGGACTCAGGGAGGTCCAAAAAGTGTAAATCAGTCAAAATCTCGAGGTCGAATTTTTTGACGATTACAAGACTTTCTCTATACTACGTATACGAGAAAGTAAAAATTACAATTTTAATACTTCAACCACCTATAGCATAACAGTCTTTAGCAAAAGAAGCTTTTCTGCTGAATTCTGCTGAACAAGATGGAAAGGATGGGTATACGTGGGATACAACTAAAAGTCTTTGAGAACTACCTCACAAATCGGTATCAATTTGTTAAAATTGGCGAATACATCAGTAGTGAAATGCCCATCACATATGGTACACCACAAGGCAGCGTACTTGGACCGAGCCTCTTCTTAATATACATCAATGAGCTATGTCTTCACACTCCTGATAATGGCAAGATTTTTACTTTTGCAGATGATACTGCTCTTGTGTATTACGGAGATACTTGGAATGAGGTTCGGAGTCATGCTGAGTATGGTTTGAGTGTCGTGACATCCTGGCTGAATAAAAACCTGCTATCGCTGAATATTGTTAAAACCAAATACGTCACTTTTTCTATCAACAGCAGCACCCAGCCTAGTTCACATTTTGGAATCCGAGCACATACATGTGGTGCTATTTCTTCTAAATGTAGTTCATGTCTTCTTTTAGTGGCAGCTTCACACATACGATACCTAGGTGTAGAAATAGACAACAACCTTTCTTGGACAAGACAAATAGAAAATATAAATGCCAAAGTAAGAAAGGTTATTTGGGTAATGAAGAATCTGCGTCCAGTAGCGGACATATACTTACTGAAAACCATATATTACGCATTATGCCAATCTATTTTGTCATACTGTATTGTGACATGGGGTGGAGCATGCAAGACAAGACTGTTATCCACAGAAAGAGCCCAAAGGTCTGTACTGAAAGTCATGACGCAAAAACCTTTTAGATTTTGTACTTCTGAATTGTACAAACTATGTGAGGTACTAACTGTCAGACAGTTATTCATTTTTAAAACAGTTTTGAAACAGCACTCTAAATTAATTTATGACCCATCCGTATTAAACACTAGTAGTAGAAGAAGATCCAAAAAAATATGTAGGATAGATAAACATAATACTATATTTTATAAAAGGTTCTCATGCTTTTTAAGGCCCTATTTATATAACAAGGTGAATGAAAATTTAGATATTTACCAGTTACAAAAAACCTTATGTAAAATAAAAATACGAAATTGGTTACAACAGATGGACTACAATAAAACTGAACAACTTTTACCTTAACAGAACAACTTCATTATATAAAATAAGCGATTTACACACGGTACCTTATCAAATAGCTCACACACACACACACACACACACAAACATACACACACACACACACACGCGCGCACACACGCAAGCACACGCGCACGCACGCACGCATACACGCACCCACTCAAACACGCACGCACGCACACACAGACACACACACACAAGCGCACGCACACACGCACGCATACAAAATCATCCGGTTAAATATTTATAGCTTTGAGTTTGTAAGACCTAAGTGAAAGTGCTAAATGAAAAATACTACTAAGGGAAGGATCTGTCCCCTAGAATACAGGTTATACCTAAACTAGGCGGCAGAGTTTAATTGTTAGCATTAGCAATAAGCACTATACTGTAAAATAATTATGTATTGTACTCTAACATGTTTCTGTAACATAACTTTTGGAAAATAAAATTATTATTATTATTATTATTATTATTATTAAGCTTAGCTTTCACAATCGCGTAAACACCGTAAAGGCCAAGCAATTTATGAGTTTTTCATAGAAATAATTCTATTACAAAGGTTAGAGGTAATAGATTTGCAACGCTCAGACAGACAAGATGCCCAGAGCTCCAGTAAGGCAGAGCTTGGCCCGAAGGCTACAGCGAGCTAATTACGGAGGAGATGTAATGTAACGGGGATATTGTTTCCATTGGAGCGCACGGCACGGCGTTTAATGTTATATTGTAAAATTAGACAGAAAAGTAATTTTGAAAAATTAAAGCGGCTTCAAAACTAAAAACAATGGAATAATTTGGAACATGGAACAATTTTTGCGTTTACAAACCGGTTGTAGATGATCGAAGTTACAAACGCGTAAATATTTTTAAAAGTAGAAAAAATTCACTGAAAAGAGTCGACTTTTTTCAGTGCATTTTTTCTAGTCTTAAAACTTATAGTTTTTGAGATATGCATGAACAAACATACCGACATACATACGTAGTTTATGACATATTATCATACTCATGAAAGGAACCCGTGCTTAGAAGGTAGTAAATGTGCAATTCTGACGATATTACATACGAATGGATATCCTCTTTTTTTAAGTCGATTAAAAACATAAAAAAAATTCTATAGTGGTCAACTGACTCTAACTCCAACTGAGATGCACAGAACTGTGAGATTACTACGAATTTGTTCAAGTCTTTTATCTCTGAATGCAACTTCAACATCCTCAATGAGAATTTTTTACAATTACCGCTGATAAGTTGGGACAGTTTTTCGGACGATCACCACATGTTAAAAATAAGAGCGTAAATTTAGAAAAAATATACATTTAAAAACCAGCCTACTTATAGTAAGTATGAAAATTTACCAAAATTTGAAAAAGTGTATTAAAGAAATCTTGAAACTTCTGGAACTATTTTCATAAAAATTTATTGATTAAGTAGATAATTTCATTATTTAAATTTTTATCTAAGAATCAATAAGAAAAACTGCCTTCAAAACTAAAAACGGAGAAATAAAAATTTCATATTTAAACAAATTTAAATGTTTTTTTAAGGTCAGTCCCAAATATCCGTTTTTAGTTTTGACAGCGGTTTTTTTTTATTAAAAATAATGGCATTATTAGGGATAACTCAAAAACGATTTGAATGTACTTGTCGATAGCCGTAATTATGTTTATTGTGCAATATTATTGTTCTTGTTGAATTGATTTAATTAGACATGTAATTGGGTACGTATTATTGTTAATTATAATATTGTTATTAGATAATAGTTAAATGATATAATTATGTAATTGGGTTTACTCCCGTTTAATTAAATAATAATCCTTACTAATATTATAAATGCGAAAGTAACTCTGTCTGTCTGTCTGTCTGTCTGTCTGTCTGTCTGTCTGTCTGTTAAGCTTTCACGTCTAAACCACTGAACCGATTTTGATGAAAATTGGTACAACTATAGATTAGATCCCGGGGAAGGACATAGGCTACTTTTATCGCGAAAAAAAGGTTGTATGGGTTGAAATAGGGGATGAAAGTTTGTATGGAAGTTCGTCATTTTTGAAGATAGAACCATGAAACTTTGAATTTAGGTACTTAATAAGACAGAAAGAAATATTTGTTCTAAGATTTTTGAAATTTTGACCTGTATGGGGGTGAAATAGTGGATGAAAGTTTGTATGGAAGTTCGTCATTTTTGAAGATAGAACCATGAAACTTTGAATTTAGGCACTTTATAAGACAGAAAGAAATATTTGTTCTAAGATTTTTGAAATTTTGGCCTGTATGGGGGTGAAATAGTGGATGAAAGTTTGTATGGAAGTTCGTCATTTTTGAAGATAGAACCATGAAACTTTGAATTTAGGCACTTTATAAGACAGAAAGAAATATTTGTTCTAAGATTTTTGAAATTTTGACCTGTATGGGGGTGAAATAGTGGATGAAAGTTTGTATGGAAGTTCGTCATTTTTGAAGATAGAACCATGAAACTTTGAATTTAGGCACTTTATAAGACAGAAAGAAATATTTGTTCTAAGATTTTTGAAATTTTGACCTGTATGGGGGTGAAATTGGGGATGAAAATTTGTATGGAAATTCGTCATGGTTAAAGATAAAACCATGAAACTTTGAATTTAGACACTTGATAAGATATAAAAATCAAATCCAAGATGGCGGTTGTGACTTTTTAATATAATATCGATATGGGTATCATTTTCGTGGTTTTCGGAGGTCCCGATGCCTAATACACCATCCATTTTGAGATCCAAGATGGCGGACGCGACTTTTTAACATAATGTCAATATGAGTATCGTTTTCGTGGTTTTTAGGGATCCGGATTACGAATAAAACATCTATTTCGAGATCCAAGATGGCGGACGCGACTTTTTGACAAAATGTCAATATGGGTATCATTTTCGTGGTTTTCGGGGGTCCCGATTCCGAATACGACATCCATTTTGAGATCCAAGATGGCGGACGCGAATTTTTAACATAATGTCAATATGGGTATCGTTTTCGCGGTTTTCGGGGGTCCGGATTACGAATAAAACATCTATTTCGAGATCCAAGATGGCGGACGCGACTTTTTGACAAAATGTCAATATGGGTGTCATTTTCGTGGTTTTCGGGGGTCCCGATTCCAAATACATCATCTACGTCGGGATCCAAGATGGCAGATGGGACTTTTTATCATCTACGTCGAGATCCAAGATGGCAAATGGGACTTTTTAACATAAAAGCGATTTGGGTATCAATTTCGTAGTTTTCGGGGGTCGCGATTCCAATTACGTCATCAATTTCTAGATCCAAGATGGTGGACGCTACTTAACTTATAATTAATATGGATATCATTTTCGTGGTTTACAGGGTTCCATTTTGAGATCCAAGATGGTGGACGTGACTTTTTAGCTTAATCGCTTTCACGCCTAACACCTGAACCGATTTTATTGCAATTTGGTACAAAAATAGACTAAACCTCGAAATGGAATAAAAGCTACCTTTTTGTGAAAAAGGGAATGAAGGGGCTGAATTATGAGATGAAAATTTTTATGCGATTCCTCATTACCGAAGATAAAACCATGAAACGCAAATATTGTTCTAGCGTTTTTGAAATATTGACCCATGTGGGGATGAAAGGTTGCGTGTAAGTAGCAAAGGATGGAAAAACTTAAAATGGTAGATTGTAAAAATGCCATTTACTGTAGTGCACTGCAGTTTGTATGTGTGTTTTTTGCATAATAAGTACCTACACAAAAAATGCTGCCTAAAGTAACTATTCCACGCGGACGAAGTCGCGGGCAAAAGCTAGTAATAAATAAATAGTGTGCATGCCTAGATAGGATGTTAAGCCACATATACCTGTGCAATTGCATCTTACTGCAGGGATGACGTATAATTGCATCTGACCTCTGACAAAAAAGGTGTAGGCAACTAATTTAAAAACCCTACTTACCCTTTTGGGATTTTTTAAAATATTCTTTTTCATATCTTTATGTTTAATTCATTTATTATTATTGTATTTTTATTATTATTTTCTATAAATATTAATTTTTATCTAAGTTGCGTAAAATTGATACATATTTTTTTAATTTTATTATCAAAGTTGTGTAAACTGAAGACAAGTGTGTTCTACACATCAAAATCCTATTTTTAAGCTTTTAATGAACTGGGTTTTAGAGGATTGTTCTTTGTTTTGTCTTTTATAAAGAGTATCAGCGCAATTGTGTGTAGGTACGTACGCTTATATATTTCTCTGACGTCACACGTTATCCAGTGTAGTGGAGACGCGCACAGCCTGCGGGCAACATGGTTTATGATATTTAGTTGTTATTAAAGTTAATGGAGAATGTTTGTGAAGTTATAACAAAGAAATTATAAGGTAAAGAAATAAATAATAAACCTAATAATATTTTCTACCTGGCTTTTTTCGGTCGCTATCTGGTTAATGGCTGATTTTTAACTTACCACAATTTAGAGTGAAATTAAAGAGCCACGGTTTACCCAAAAATAATAATTTATCGCCATAGATTTATAATAACTGACGTTTATAGTTTGGCAAAGAATCGACTAGGGCTAGAACAAAACAATGCACCAGTGTGTGAGTAATGCGCATGAGTGCGTGAAAAATAGTACTGCAGTCTGACAGTTGCTGTCTTTTCTACGTGACTGACAGGCCGACCTAGGCCCCCTGCGTGTACGTGAAATGGTCTCGTCTATCTATCTCGCTCTAATATACGCGTTAGTATGCTCTTTCTCTTTCACGTTTCCCATCTACAGTTTCCTATATCTATGTTTATCACCTCAGACCATTTAACACGGGACGTGGCATAGCGCAGATTTAGTACTGAAAACATTCTGCCGTTTTTCGCGGGGGTGAGGCAAACACGCATAGCACGCATTTACTCACTCGTGCACACTGTTGCAAAAATTGTAATCGCTATTATGAGCGCACACTCGCGCGCTCGGCTAACCCGCGCACCACCACATCGCCTAAAGATGTTATATCGTTGTTTCTATCGCAAAATTTGTAGATGAACAATTGTATTGTTATGTGAAACAGTAGTTTATTTGAATAGAAAATTACTTCCGTGTGATAAGCAAATCCGTTTTAGGATAACTTTAATGTTTCTGGTCGTCGTTTACAGGAAAACGTAACGTACGTTTAGGTAAAATTTTGTTACATAGCCACATCTGACAGTATAGGTCATGTAATGCCTCAAATAGTGACTGGTTGCCAGCCTGTCGCCTAAATAAAAGAGTTATTGCCCACTAACTACTAAAACCTATTTAAATTATTACGTGAAAGTAACATTTTTTTTTATTCGTTTCAGATATCCAACCCCGTGATGCCAGTGGTGATGTCGAGTGCACCAGCGTCCTCTGCAGCAGCGAAAGGTAAGATAGATATAGATTTCACAGTAAAAGGAGTAAATCCGGATATTATTATATCTAAGTACATTATTACATTACATATTACATCATTTTAATCACACACACCGACACACACACACACAAACACGCGCACGCGCACACACTCACCCACATACACACATATTTAAAATTTTAATACTTTAACCAATACTATAATTATCTGAAATCTGTATATTTATCAATCCTTAGTAAGTTTTAATTATTCATTTTAATAATTAATCCAATATGATATTTTGATTTTGTTAATAATGTTGATTGCATACAGTAGCACACTTCCGTTGCGGTGAGAGCCTGTTGACCTGTTACACAGGTATTAATTTACCTAGCTCAGGCATCGGTCTCACACAAATTTACCTGTGTACGTACATATACAACATGTAAATTAAATAACCAACACCCTGAATACAGGTGGTTTGGGATCGGCTTCTGAGTTGATTTCAATATTTTTTTTTTTTCAAAAAAAAAGTTTTTTTTTTTTGAAAAAAAAAACAAAAGTACCCAAAAATATTGTACAATATTTTCTGGGTACTTTTTTTTTTTTTTTTTTAAATATTGAAATCAACTCAGAAGCCAAACCACCTGTATTCAGGGTGTTGGTTATTTAATTTACATGTTGTATAGTATCCTTATTATAAATTGATTTCATTTGTGATGAGTAAAATAAATACATTTTTATTATTATTATATTATATTATACAAGTAAGGTGTTTGGTACATGGGGTATGAAGCCGGCACCTACCCATGCCAACATAGTCATATACTTAAATACTAAAAATTCAAAATAGTAAAATTTTTTTTTTAATTTTCCATACATTTTGTTTTTTTGACCGAACTATTTAACTAACTTTAGGTATTTACGTAGACTGTGTAAAATATAAAAAGTACTTAGTTAATGTGATTAATTCTGTGTCAATTATTACTATGTCTAAATTGAGTACCAAATAGCTGGGGAGACCTGGTAACAGGTTCTTGTAGATACCTAGTTCAGGCGCCAGTTTTCCACAATTAAGTTATACGATCTGGTTTTGTAAGTTGTTTTGAGAAAAATTTATTAATTTTTTATTCATCATCACCATCATTTCAGTCGTAAGACGTCCACTGTTGGACATAGGCCTCCCCCAAGGTTCTCCAACCCGGTCGGTTCTGCGCTGCTCGCATCCAGCGGCTTCCCGCGATCTTTACACAGATTAGAAAGAATATGTCTAAAGAGATCTTTACCAGATCGTGTCTATGACAGACGATATAATTTGACATTGAAAATGTCATTATCTTTTTTACTCTCCTATAAAATGATATTATATTTAAAAGGAGGTAGATAGGTTACTTGCTTGCAAAAAGTGGTACCTTAAAAGTAAGCTAATTAGCACACCCGAGCATATACCTTTCTCGTTTACTCTATTGCTAGATATCATGTTGTCTTACTCACAACTTACAATACGGCTATGTTAACTCGCCACATACGACAACATGAAATCGTAGACTTTAGGTGCCGAGTTAATTTGATCGTGTAACATGATGACATAAGTGGTCCCGGGTTTTCTGGCAACAAACTATTTGTTGTGGCTTTTTGCAAATTATTAGGAGTCAAATTTTTTGTATGGGTTAGATCCCTTTGCCTTCCCGAGTATTTAAGAAAAATAACTGTATCATAATGAGTCGAACCGGTGTTATAATGGTCATTATGTTACAGGTTGTTTTTTTTAATTTTAATTTTGATTATCTGTATTAAAAAGTATGTCATTTTATGTTCACCTTTGATATCGTAATTCGAATATTATGACATGAGTGTAGATAAAAATAATTAAAAGCAAAAGAACCTTTTTACGAAAAAGCTTTTATTTAAATGCTCTAAAAGAAGAAAATAAAACTTTAACTATAAACTTATAACCTCATTATACACAATTTATATGATCATAAGTTTGTCGCGCGATTTACTTGTGTAAATAAACTAGTAACTATTTAATTGAGTAACAATCTTTTTAGTTTAATTAAATACTTAAAGGCTTACGCAAACATCGCGACAAGTTTTTATGATCATATAAATTGTGTAATGAGGTTATAAGTTCATAGTTAAATTTTTAAAGGACAATTTTATTTACTTCTTTTTAGAGCATTTAAATAAAAGCTTTTTTTAAGAAAGGTTTTTTGCTTTTAATTATTCTTTTTTACTTTTTAGTTATCGCTGGCTAGGTTTCTGAGTCTGTTCGTCCCATTCAACGCATCATTTTTGCAAGGTCTTTTGCCGGCTAATTTCAAACAGTCTTCTCTTCAATAAGAAGACCTTCTAATGATTTTACCCTACTTAAGGCCACGTATTCTTGACCAGCAGCAACGAGCTTTGAGCCTAAGTAAACAACTATGTGGTCATAAAAAACTCTAAAAGTCCGCCATATTGGATTAAGAGTGATGTTAGGATATTTTTCTAATTATTCTCGGCAAGCCCTTTCATTTGATACCCATATTGCAGAAGTACACAAAAAATAACTATTCCGCCATCTTGGATGTTCCGCCATATTGGATTTAGAATGACGTCATTATGGAATAATTTTTGCGTTTACAAACGCTTAAATATTTTTAACACTTGACAAAATACACTGAAAAAATCGACTTGCCTCTTTTTTTTCTAGACGTCACATTATTTTTCGAGTTACTCTCAATAAGCCCTTTCATTTGATACCCATATTGTAGAAATGCATAAAAAATAACTATTCCGCCATTTTGGATGGTGTATTGTCATCCAAACGTGTACACAAAATTTCATCTCAATCGGTTGAAGATTAGGTATCTGCTTCAAAATCGAGTAAGAAAGATTCCACCGTCTCAAGAGTCCGTGTATTTTTTTTATATTAAAAGGTAAAGCAAATGACTTCATTCTACTGATGATAAGCAGAAGTGGAGTCCAAATGTGAAGATAGCTGGTGCGAGAGATAAACCGCTGCGCTAACCATCCTCGCCTTGCCGACCTGCAAGTGCACAGATTAGAAAGAATATGTCTAAAGTGCAAGTGCCTCCTAGCCGTGTTCCCACACGTGTGCTGTCACTGAATTCCATTTCTTGATTTCGACAAAGAAACGAGTTGCCAAATTTATTAGTTCGCGTTGGAATGGTAGCCACCACACAACAAATAAAAGAGGTTAGAAGTCGTAAGTAGGCGGGGCGCGCGCGCTGCTGGTTATGAGTGAACACTCATATTCGATCCTCAACGAAGAGGAAAAATATTAAATAAAAATCTAAAACACCGTTTTGTGCTCTTTTAACTGGCAGGAAGCAAAGTAAGACTCATAATCTTACTAATGGAGACATTTCTTTTCACCGGTAAGTACAAATATACTATTAAATTCAAAAAATATTATGTCGCGTGTGGCGACACTGGTTCTGGTATTAACATCGCTTGATACGACTTCTAACCTCTTTTATCTGTTCTGTAGTAGCTACAGATTGTCGGTGGCACCGTACACCATTACGCGTAGTCTGTAAAAGGAAGGGCCTCAGAGCACTCGCGGGATCACTCCGTGATGGCATCAAAATTGACTTTCATAAGTGTACAAATTGTAACTAAATGATAAAGAAATTTTGACTTTGGCTTTGACTTTGTATAACGAGGAAAACTTATTGAAAATTTACTTGTGAAATATAAAATATATACAATTAAGTTTTAAACTCTGTGCGACCCTTGTATCTCTTTGAAAGTAACACCTATACCTATCTCTTTCACACCTTATAGATAACGATTTTACTATAACAGGTAGGAACTTACAGAAGTTAATTTTCTTAAATATACAATATACTATGAAAACCAAATGTATTAAAATGAGATCTAGCCCCGGAGAGTTAACGTCTAAGTTCCTTTGAGCAATAACTGGAGAGAAATTTGCGCGAGCTCTACAACGAAAGAACGTAAGCGGGAAACTATAGATTTGGTAAAATGCAACGTAACGTGCTGTGTTTAAGGTAGAATTTTGTATGGGGTTGTAACAAAGCTGTCAGAATTAAGCGATGTGCTGAAGAGATAGTTAACGAGAAGTTCACCTGCTCTAAAGTTAGGGTTGTCAACTTATCTATCGATATATTTTTTTTATAATATTAAAAACTTTTATGGGGACCTGAAAAAAATATAGTGTCCATATAAGTAATAAGAAGAAAAGGTGATTTGCAGTAGAGTTTGGCTATGAAGACACGAAGTTCCTCTTGGCCAAACTAGTTTGGCAATATGCCTATGAAGTACGAAGGGTTAATTCATGGTGTTTTAAAATGACAAATGAAGGTCTATATTGGACGTCTCGGTAGCACCCAGGCATGTGGACTCGGTTTCTCTGTGAACGGAGATCGATCCCCGGCGACCGTTATCTTAGTTGGAGGGGTCAACAGAATTGATATTAACCCTTAACTAACATAGTGGTTCAAAGTCGCTCAGCGCGCTGTAGAGAGGACTATGCTTGGTGTCTCGTTAAAAGACAGGGTACGTAACGAGCACATTCGTCACCAAACGAAAGTTATCGACATAGCCCAAAGAATAAGTACGCTAAAGTTGCAATGGGAAGTCCATTTAAATAAAGAGCTTTTTCATTTAATTTCATGCTAAGTACTTTTAAATCGTCTAAAACCCTCCTACCCTTTCGGCATGAAATAATTATTTTACTTAAATAATTATCTCTAAAGCTTACAATTTCGTAATGATTTCAAAATATCATTATCGTCTAAATATATATAACTCAAAGGTGACTGACGGACTGACATAGTGATCTATCAACGCACAGCCCAAACCACTGGACGGATCGGGCTGAAATTTGGCATGCAGGTAGATGTTATGACGTAGGCATCCGCTAAGAAAGGATTTTTGGAAACTCCACCCCTAAGGGGGTAAAATGCTCACGCGGACGAAGTCGCGGGCGGAAGCTAGTATACATATAATATTAAACACATTTTTCCTAATCCGCACTCACTACACGTTTCAGTTTTGTTTGTCCGTTCGCTCAAGGTTCCTTGAAGGGATTGCTTTTAAGCCATAAGCAATGTTTCCTTCTGTGTTTTCTTTGTGTGCATTAAAAGAATACGAGCAGGTCGCGGTGGTTCTAAGGCGCCGTTTCCCACAAGTACATGGCGAGGATGCTGAGCCAGGGTGTCACGCTGGCCAGCAAGGATATGTTGTAGTTAGGAGCTGCCCCAGGGAGTAGCCCTGGCAAACAGCAGCGGGGAAGTGTGAGATACAATACGGACGGTTGAAACTTGTTTATTGCTATAAATCTGGTGCTTTTATATTACCTTGTTGGTTTGTATACATTGATAGGTTTTTATATGTCTCTCTGTTTACTAACATAATGGTGCTATTAAAATAAAACGACAACTTGTATTCTTAGTTTAGATGTAATAATCGACTTGATTCGACAAGAAAAGTTACAGGAATAATAAAACTTCACTACCACCTTCACTTAGAAAATAACAATTCTTCTCGCTACCCTTTTTACAACCTTTTTTGGATTATTGTTTGTTTGCGAGTCATGGTTGTTTATATATTTATTTAAGTATATTTATAAAAATATCTAAGATTATTATGTATATTAAAAAAAAAATGTCCGTTATCTAGTATCCGTAACACAAGTTCTTAATGATACTTACTTCGGGCTAGATAATTGGTGTGAGCGTGGAGATATATTATATTATATTATTATTATATTATTATTGTATGAAACACCAAATGTATATATATTTTAATAATTAAAAACTATAAGGTAAACATATTTGTACAATTGAATTTTACGGTAAATCTATTCTAGTTAATGTATAATTAATTAGGAAATCTTATTTAATACGTTTGTTGACAACACTAGGTAGTTCGGCCAATATTCGCTAGATGGCAATGCCTACACCTTTTACGTAGATTGAATAAAATAATGTTACCATTTTCTATTGGCCGCAACACTCTCATAGGTGTAAGTAGCTAACGGTGCACGTAGTTGCTGACCCACGGAAAAATGTTTGTTGCCTCGCTGCTGACCACGCAGCCGCAGAGTCCAATGTTCAGCTCATGGCTCGAACAAAAAGTTTGTTATCCTTAAATATTATTTTACCGATGTCGACACATCGACGCAGTCACATCACTAGCAGGAAACACAAACGACAGAGCAGTCCGCTGCAAAGCGTTGTTTATGTTGTTGCTCATTGAAATTCACTGAAATTACACGTATTTACACTACAAACAGCGTTGTAAAGCGGTTTGGATTCGATTCCTGGTCGAGAAAAACTATTACTATTTTTTTATACTACGAGATGGCAAACAAGCTTGCGGCCCACCTGGTGTTAAGTAGTTACCGTCGCCTATAGACACTTGCAATATTAAGGGTAAATCACTTAACACTTCAACTGCGTTGCGATCCTGGGGACTAAGATGATATGCCTTCCATGCCCAGTAATTACACTGGCTACCTTTCCCATCAATCCGAAACACAGCGAACTGCTTCACGGCAGAAATAAGAAAGGCGGTGGTACCTACCCAGACGACCCAACATATGGTTCTACCACCTAGTAAAAGTAGTTTTAGGCGTTATACAGACAGTCCAACTTTGAGCTCCGTTTTGCGGCAATAAGGCCTCTTCTTAATATGAAAAAGAGGCGATGTGCTACGTTTCGAAGCCGTTCTACAGCCGCCGATCCATAGCGTTCATCTTTTTAAAAAAATGAGATTGAAAACCTGCTCCTTTTTTGATGACGGTTAAAAAAAGGCATTCTCTTTCCGAGCTGATGTCAATTGCCTAGATTTGATCACAAACCTGCTGATACTGCTTATGAACAACGTTAAGTACGTTTTTCATAAATAAATATATTTATGAAAAACTAAACTAAAATAATTATTAAAAAAATCGACAAAAATACAATATGGATTCCATTACAATCCCAGTCTATTAAAACAGCTGTGAAACATTGATGAATCTAAATGAGTGGGAGATAGCTATTACAGGTGCGAGCTGAAACAAAATATTTATTTTTAATTTCCGACCTGTTTTCATAGAGGCTCTGTGCCCCTCACTAATTAGCGGTTGGAATAAAAAATATAGCAATACGCTTTAATTTACGCTGTAAGCGTCGGTTTTTATATGATTTGAACACAGATTTTTATTTTAAATTTCGTTAGTTTGTTCTGAAGAAATATGTAAATTTGTTGACATAATGTATTTATTCCTAAAATATTTTGGCATAATGAATTTGGCATATTTTTATTTGCTTTGGCATAATTGTTTTTTGGCTGCATATGTAGTTTGGCATAATTGTAATTTAGACTAATATAATTTAAGCATATTTTTATATTGCCCTTATGTTTTTAGGCATAGCCCATAGTCGCATAATAGTATTTTGTCGAGAGTCTAGAGTTTTATGCACCTATATGACTGAGTGATGGGTAGGTTAGGGTTATTTTTGTTATGACCAGCCGGAGTGCACTGTTTTTGGGAGAGTCTAGTGTTTTATATACCTACATGACTGAGTTTTGATACCATTATGCCTTTTTAAAATTATGGTAGTGAATGTTATGCTTAAACATTATTATGCTGATTGTATTTATGATTAAAACAATAATGCTAAATTTGTTATGGCTAAAAATTTTATTCGTAAGTATCATTAGTATTAATTACCATATGCCTAGATATTTTATGGTTTGAATTTTTATGCAAATGGATAGTGAACCGTGATTTTACCTATCTATTATATCTATGTAATGTATGTTTGTATTAATAATAACAATAATAAACTTTATTTGTTTACAACAAAACACGTAAAATGAGCAGGTAGATAACAAAATACAAAAGAAGAAAAAAATGACAAAATTATGACATTGCACGTGTGCGTGTGTGCTGCGAGACCGTGGTAGGTGGCGTAGTGCGTAAGAGCGTCGTCTCCCACCCGGGAAGCACTGGTTCGATCCCCGCCACGTACCAATGTGTTTTCAAATTTTCAGTTCCTATGGACGTTTAATCCATCGACGATTATTAATATCCAGACACAATTGATTTTAATTGTGTTCTCGCGCTCCTGAGCGCGAACGGGGCTTAACGAGTTAATCGACGCTTTTACGGTGAAGGAAAACATCGTGAGGAAACCTGCACACGCCTATGAAGAAATTCTTAGGTTGTGTGTGAAGTCGACGAACCCGCACTTGGCCAGCGTGGTTGCCTAAGGCCTAATCGCCCCTAATGTGGGGTAGGCTCGAGCTCGAGGTAGGGACATTATATGAGATGTTGATGTGTCTGCTGCAGCAAGCGAAATAGGTCAATTCAGCGCAGTTTTTGCTCAGGATGCCCATGAACAAACCGCTGTCTTTCAACTGTGACCCTGGTCTTACCAAAACGATATTCTCCTCGCGAATTCAAATCGCAGTCAAGTGCATGTTAAAGATGGTATATGATAGCAACGTTCAATATTGACAATGCACACATTATTACCTATAATTCAACTTATATCGTCAATTAATATAACATCATCATCATTATCAACAGCTCATATAATGTCCCCACCTCGGGCTCGAGCCTACCCCACATTAGGGGCGATTAGGCCTTAGTCTACCACGCTGGTCAAGTGCAGGTTGGTTGACTTCACACACAACCTAAGAATTTCTTCATAGGTGTGTGCAGGTTTCCTCACGATGATTTCCTTCACCGTAAAAGCGTCGAATAAACGTACAATGAATTCAAAATTTGAAAACACATTGGTACGTGGCGGGGTTCGAACTGGTGCCTCCTGGGTGGGAGACAACGCCCTACGCACTAAGCCACCGACGCTATTATATTAAAACAATTACACACTATAATATAATAATAAAAAAGTTATGTATTTACGTATGTTCCTCCGTAAAGCCTAAAGTGCATACGATTTTGATGAGGAGTCAATCATTTCGTAATTATAGTTCGTAATAAAGGCTATGTAGCCGTGTAATGCCGGCAGAGTAGAATATATCCTCCAATGGGTGTCGTAGAAGGCGACTAATGGATCACCTTATTCTCCGTCCACCAATTTTGACGACGTGTGCGACAGTCCACTTTATAGAAAAAGCGGTCAATTGGTGTGCATTGTCTAGTCTAGCCACAACAGCCATAGGGTATTTTTTAGATTCTATTTTGAGTGATTATTCGAAAATAACAAATTAAAATTAAAACATGTTGCAATTCTTATTAAAAGTAAAAATTTATTATTTTTATTTATTTATTTGGTTCAGGTACAAACAGTCATATACAAGAACTATATGTAGTGCAAATTGTTACAAACAGACCTAAAATACCATAATTATATCTAACAAATAAGGTATTGATATGCAATAGGTGATTTACTTATTTCTTTTTTTTAGCGTAATAATTTTGATATGTTTACAACAAATTTTATAATCATTCTTAATAAAACAATAATTTGCTTACTTTACTCTTGAAAATATTTAATGAATTTGAAAAGATATCCACTTCAGATAGTAAATTATTATAAAAAGTGCAGGAACGTCTAAAAAAAGTATGACGTGCATAATTAGTGGGACAACTTGAAATATAGAAGGTATCCTTAGAACGTGAGGAGACTCGAAGAACTTTGAACTTAACTTTTTGCAATAAATCCGAGGAATAAATATGATTGTTAATTAGTTTGTAACGACTGTACGCCGACTGTACGCCGTGTAACCGCCGGTGCGGTAATCTAAGGACTTTAAGAATTTGTTTTGTACGCGTTCTATCCTATTATTATGAACAGTATACTGGGGGCTCCACACTACACTACCAAACTCCAGAATACTGCGAACATAAGCATTGTACAAAATCTTAAGAGTGCGACTCTTAGTGAAGGGCCTTCCCAATCGAAGGATTAGTCCTAACTGCTTATATGCCTTAGCTAGTATGTTATCAATATGTACGTTTAAGTGCAGCTTAGAATTTAAACTTACTCCCAAATTTTGTTCTTTTGATATTGAGTGATCTCTTTTTTTTTTAAGTTTTTGTTAAGTTTGAGTCCTATAGTATATTTATAGTAGCTTCATTTTAGGCTGTGGTTTTATTTAAAAAATTAAACACTAAAAACAGAGTTGATTACTTTATTCACACATTGTCTAGTTCAAAATATTAACATAAAATTAGTTTCATTTAAATTCCCATTCTTTTTCATTTATTCCAAGGTGGTATTTTTCTACCCGGTAGCGACAGGCCGTGTTGTATTGTGGGGTGCGCCTCCCGCAGAGTTAAATAATTTTCGCAGCCGGGTAACAGTTTTCGACCCTTTTATTTGTTTTAAATATTTTTTTATTTAGTATAAAAAAATTATAACAACGACGTATGTTCGTCATCTCTGAAAGGAATTATTTTAATTGTTTAAAAACATGTTACGTACTCAAACGCTCGAACAAATTATAGGGAAAATTTCAATTCTAAAGTAAACATAAAATCATGTTAACCCAAAACTTACGGCCGCCATTTTGTATTTGCAGTTGCCTTCTCGATATACACTTGTAAATAAACGGGGCATTGTTTAGTTTAGGTTTAAACAAACTAATTAAGTTTCTAGGCGCGTACATTTGCTTACGCGAGAATTCAATTTGAAAATTTTGGTCAAGCCAAATATTATAGTAGCCGTATTGTGTTTCACATTTTTCGTTGGAAGTAAAGAGAATTGGGCGTGTAAGCTTCAAGTAAAATGGGACCCACCCCCTTTGAGACACAGTCCAAATTAACACTACAGTCACCTAACAATACGCACTACCTTAGAACCGACCCGACAGGATGCTGTCTAAAGTCTAACACCCGTATTCACGAACAATACTATGAGGTTTCTCTACTCTTGTATCAACGTCCACGCGCACTATGCGACTTCAAAATCCTTGCCATATGGCACGCACTGAGAAATGACTTATTTTGCATGGCATTGTATTTTACCATGATAAGTATTGTTTGTGTATACGGGCGTAAGTCCCTTATACAGAGACTGTCGACTGACTGTGTGTTTAAGATAATTTTATTTTTATATATTTTGTATGAAAGTAAAAAATGGGAAAATATTATTTTAAATTTATATATATTAAAGAGAAACTGACAAGGAGAAAAAATAATGAAGAAGAAAACAGAATAAAAATAATTATGTCATAGACATAATCTATAGTAAGGATCTTGCCGAGTAAATAAGAAGCCTGTTTTCAGCGACTAAAGGTCAACTTATCAACTCGACAAGGGAATGTAACGAGAAAAAAAGGGCGATACGCGTATGTTCCGTAGCCGTATCGGTGCGATTACGTATTTTCAAGTTGATAAGTCTGCTACGAACTTAATGCTGTTGGCTTGAGCAGGGAGAAGTGACGAGGCGGTGGTAAGTTTCATAAGTGCTCTGATCGAAGAGAAATGAAACGGTGTGCGAATGCGAAGCGCGAATGAATCTGTTTGAAACCAACGTATCGCAACTCGTGGGGGCTTCCACGAGTTGCGATCTCCTTCTCCTTGCCCAATTCCAACAGCTTATAATTCAACTAGCTGTCCCGGCTACGCGTTGCTGTGGTAATTTCATACTACTGTCCCATAACATTGAATTTGCAGTAAAAAAAAATGAGGACAACTTATCAAGATAAAAACTATCGTATATCTCAATTTGGAACAAAACACACACGTAAAATTGGATTGTTAGTTTTGGAGTTCATGCCGAACAAACATAACTACACGGGAATTATACATAATAGATATTTAATTGCCTAATATTGTAAGAGAGTTAAATTAATTAATTACTAAAACTATTTACAATACACACACACACACACACACACACACAGTCACACTTTATTTTAAATTACATCGGTCGCGAACAACCCCTAAAACGACTACGTATTTAGAACGAATTTTAAAAGTTGCCAAAATCCCATCCGTAGAGCGAATGCTACGACACTACGACGAACTACGGCAAGTCGTAGTGGCTACGGAATTCTTTCCGCTACGATTCTCTGCTACGGATCTTGTAACGAATCTCGCCAGAATCTGGATGGAACTTACCCATCTTTTATCTTGTCTTCCTACACTGCTCCCAATGCATTTGAGATCGGTGCAGTTTTATGGCCAGATGCCTGTCTAATGCCAAGACACCTGGAGTTGGTGAGTGTTACTTTGGTGGGTTGTGACTTATTTATATTGTAGTGCGGGAAGATGGGGATGTAGCAATTTACACGAGTGTATATTACGCAAAACATAATCGGAGGAGGATCACAATCAGAGGAGGTAACAAAACATAAACAATATACATTAATACCTACGGTTATACAAATGCTAACTAAAGTGAGACTGAACCAATTTTAATGGAATTTGGTAAGGATGTAGTTTCAGGCACTGGAAAGGACATTGAATACTTTTTGGTGCGATAGCTAAAATAACCGTGATATTGATATTGTATTTTATCATTATAAATTATAGTTTTTGTACTTTAAACATGAATATTTTATTCATTAATTGGTGAGGAGTTGGGTACCCTGCAGATTCCATACTAACATTTAAATCAATTAGACTTTTTGAAGTTATTTAGATCCTTTTACCAACCATAAAAGAGGCTATGGTCTTTAAACGGCTGAACATATATGCGTAAATCACAGCTAGATTATTCCCGAGATACCCTTCAAACTTGCTGGCACTTTGGAAATATCTGTGAGCCTGAGTATTCTGATGATAAATAAATAATAGCAAAAGTAGTTTTATAAATAACTAGCTTTTGCCCGTGACTTCGTCCGCGTAGAATAGTTACTTTAGGCAGCATTTTATTTTTTTGTGTTTATTTTTTTGTTTATTTTTTTGTAGCACTTATTTTGCAAAAAATACACATACGAACTGCCGTACACTACTGTAAATGGCATTTTTACAATCTAACATTTTATGTCTTTCCATCCTTTGCTAACTTACATGCAACCTCTCATCCCCACATGGGTCAATATTTCAAAAACGCTAGAACAAATATTAATTTATTTCTTATCAAGTGTCTAAATTCCAAGTTTCATGGTTTTATTTTTAACAATGACAAACTTCTATGCAAACTTTCATCCCCAATTTCATCCCCACACGGGTCTTAATTTCAAAAATCCTAGAACAAATATTTCTAAGTCTCTAATTTCAAAGTTTCATGGGTTTATCTTTAACAATGATGAACTCCTATACAAACTTTCATCCCCACACGGGTCTAAATTTCAAAAATCCTAGAACAATTATTTCTAAGTCTCTAATTTCAAAGTTTCATTGTTTTATCTTTAACAATGATGAACTCCCATACAAACTTTCATCCACTATTTTATCCTCACATAGGTCAAAATTTCAAAAATCTTAGAACAAATATTTCTTTCTTTTTTATTAAGTGCCTAAATTCAAAGTTTCATGGTTCTATCTTCAAAAATTACGAACTTCCATACAAACTTTCATCCATCCGTTCAACCTTGTTTTCGCGATAAAAAGTAACCTATGTCCTTTCTCGAGATCTAATCTATATTTGTACTAAATTTCATTAAAATCGGTTCAGTGGTTTAGACGTGAAAGCTTAACAGACAGACAGATGCGAAAGTAAGTCTTCTTTCGCATTTATAATATTAGTAGGGATATACAATATTTTTACCCAAAAAACAGAGAACTATGTTACTTAGAAAAAAAGTGTGAATACGAAAAATTTATCATAGAAAATGACCTCCATTTGCCGCCATGTTATTACCGCGGCGTATTACTCTACGCTTGTTTTCTCTTTCTGTCGTACGAGGAGTGAGAGAGATAGACAACGTGACTTATAGCTAAGTCCGCATCAGGAAAGCTACTCGAAATAACTGGTAAAATGTCATAACAAGATATTACTTGGGTCTGTTTTGTCCAGAAATGTGTTTCATTGTGAGAGGGGTAGGGGTAATCATTGTTAATAGCAAATGGCGACATTACCTGTAAAATCAAATTGCATAGGCTGGAATTCCTCTTACGCTGACGTCGATCGGACGAAACCATTTTCAAAAAATCGGGACTGGTTTCCCGTTGATTTCACGTATACCGGAAACGACTCAAAAGTTGATAGAAACCTTATATTTTGATTTCATACATGGATGTTTTTGGTTGCAGTAAGTCAAAACAAAAAAAGCGCCGGTGGCGTAGTGCGTAAGAGCGTCGTCTCCCACCCGGGAGGCACTGGTTCGATCCCCGCCACGTACCAATGTATTTTCAAATTTTGAATTCATATGTACGTTTAATCGACGCTTTAACGGTGAAGGAAAACATCGTGAGGAAACCTGCACACACCTATGAAGAAATTCTTAGGATGTGTGTGAAGTTGACCAACCCGCACTTGGCCAGCGTGTGGTTGACCAAGGCCTAATCACCCCTCATGTGGGGTAGGCTCGAGCCTCTCGGTGGGGACATTATATGAGCTGATGATGAAGTCAAAGCACACTCGAGTTATCGTGCTGACGCACAAACACACACACAGACATAATTCCAAAAACGGTATTTTTGGATTCAGCGAGGTCCAGAACGTGTAAATCCGTCAAAATCTCGAGGTCGAATTTTTTTACGATTACAAGACTTCCTCTATCTATACTAATAATAAAGCTGAAGAGTTTGTTTGTTTGTTTGTTTGTTTGTTTGTTTGTTTGGTTGAACCCTAAGATCTCAGCAACTACTGACTCAAATTGAAAAATTCTTTTTTCGTTGGATAGTCCATTTATCTCGGAAGGCTATAGGCTATATAACATCACGGTACGTCCAATAAGAGCTGAGCATTAATGAAGAATGTTGCAAAAACGGGAGAAAAATATTTCATTTCATAGCTTTCCCTGCGTGCGCTGCGTAAACGGTTAAAGTTGCGGAAAAATTATGTATGACAGAATTATTTTCCATTAAATTTTCTAAAAAAAAGTCCGCAATAGCATATGTTTATCTTTTATGGTTGACTCACTATAACCTTTCTTTTTGGTAATCAAATTTTTTTTTAATCAAAAGTTTATCTGCGATGGTGTTTTTGTATGCATGATATTATTCCTTATCAAAATAAATACATTATTTATCACAAGCATTTAATTTTGAACAAAATTGTTAATGACCTCATTTGATTTCAATGAATATCTTAAGATATATCATAGTTTGAAATAAACGGAAAATAATAAATTTTGATTTTCAGAGATTTTGTTGTGTGCGCTGGGTAAACGGTTAAAGTTACGCAAAAATTATGTATGACGGAATTATTCTCCTTTAAAAGTTCTAAAAAAAGTTTATCTATCTCTTAAGGTTGACCCGCTATAACCTATTTTAGTTAATAAAATTTATTCTAAAATAATACATTAGATGCGAAGGTATTTTTGTCAAAATCATATTATTCCTTATCAAAATTTATACTTTATTTATCACAAGTATTTAATTTTGTACATTATTGTTCTTTACATCATTAGATTTCAATGAATATCTTCAGAGATATTACAGTTTTAACATAACTCCGCAGCTAAATAATGATCAAGTACTACGCACGCATCTATACTGAGTTGTTTTTTTGTTTAGTTGAATGCGCTTATCTTAGGAACTACTGATCCCGTCAGATTCGGACGCATTAGAGACTAATAGGTTCAGAGACTCCTCCGAGGGAGATGTTCACCGGTCAGGAATCCTCTTTGAGAGTGATTCGACCTTAAAGCTTGAGGACCCATCGAGGTCCTCTCCTTTACTAAAAGCCCTGGTGACTTCAAGAAGGTCATCAGAGATAGCCTGCAAAAAAAAAACCACCTAGAAGGAGTCGAACGCGCGAATGAAGGGTTCCGTGCCATAGATTTTATCAAAAATCTCCAAAAATTATTTGAAATTTAAATTAAATATTTTGTTAATATTTCAAGTTTCTACCTGTTATTATCGTTAATAAGACCGAGAAATAAAACACGTTTGTTGTTGTATTTTAAAAGTGAATAATATAACTAAGTATTCTGTGAATACTTCTAGCGTCTATCTGTTGCCATTATCAAAATCGATCAAAAAAAGTCACGCTTATTTTATGGGAGCCCCTTCAATATTTATTTTATTCTATTTATTAGAATTTATTTTATTCTATTTATGAGTCTTAGTAATAGGATCCCGTTTTATCCTTTGGGTACAGAATCCTACAAAGAGGAACTACTGATCTGAAAAATTCTATGATTGTCTATTTATCGAGGAACACTATAGGCCAGAGCTTCCCAAACTTATTTTCATAGTGACGCCCTTAGGAATTTTCTAATTTTTACGAGCCCTCCCCCCGTCATAGTAACAGCCAAGTTAAGTACATACCTACAAAAACAAAAACATAGCTTTTTTGAATTATTTAGGCGTTAACAAATGCGCAAATATTTTAAAATTAGAAAGATTGAAAAAAAAATTACCATAAAAACATAAAGTAGCACAGACAAATTTCGACGGCAAAAGCAATGTCCCGGTAGCGTAAAGATGCTTATTCGATTTTTTCGTCCGCGCTGGACGGTCGATTTTTTTCAGTGTATTTTCTTATTTTAAAAACAGAGCATCTCAAAACAGGGTTCAAGTTTAGAAATCGCGACTTACATTTCTTTGTCTACATTTATTTTCGTTTGACTAGCTCGCTAAGCTAGCTAGACAGCCATTCTATGTGGATCGTCTCACGACGCCCGCCCCCGGGATAGAACCACGACACCCCAGGGCGTCGCGACGCACAGTTTAGGAAACCGTGATATAGGCTTATATACCTCCATAACATCACTCTACGACTAATAGGAGTTGAGCATCAATGAAAAATGTTGCAAAAACGGGAAATCCACGCGGACGAAGTCGCGCGGGCACAGCTAGTACTACATATACGAGAAAGTAAAAACGGAACCGTTGATTCTTATGCTGTTGTGGTAGAATATACCAGCTAGGCCTGGAGTGTTTGGTTCGATCTATATTTCGATAATTCAAAATTGCTTCGAAGTGAATTTTGTGCAGTGAAAGTGGTGTCGTTTCGTTGCATAAGCATCCGTGTTGACGATCAGTTATGAGGAATCATTGAAATAAAGGTTTTGTGGTGTGACTGGTGTATGACGTTGAGAATTGTATAGGGGTGGAAATCCCGGGTCCATATTGGCTCACATAATATTCTAAATCCTTATTCTTTGTCTTACTACCGATTTGTGTTCATAATAATCACTCTTCATAATTTTATTTTTCATACTTTTTTTATTCATACATTTTTATTACTACCAACGGAGCTCTTACCAGTTAGTAATCATATTTTCTTTTATTAATACTGTTACTACCTTGTTGCTTACAAAAACAGTGCACTCCGCCTGGTTATAAAAAAAATAACCCTAACCTACCAATCACCCAGCCATGTAGGTGCATAAAACATTAGACTCGCCCAAAAATGTATGATTAATGATATTATGAATTTCAATGATTATGTTTTATAAAGTTTTTCATTATGGTTTTAAATGGTATGAAAAATATTTTCGGACCTCCAATGATAGGAATTAAAAGTTATCTAAGAAAATGCGCACCCGGAAATCCCACTATACGATTCTTATCCGTCACCATCAGGAGGTCTGTTGCCATGCATTTCTTTCCAAGCATTCCTTAGATGCATTAAAATGTGTGATGTCCATATTTTAATGCAAACATCAAGAAATAAGACATTACCAAATGAAGATATGGCTCATAGGTCTTAGATACCAAGCCAAAAACCTTAACAACAACCAGCTAGGTCTGCAACTAAAGGCTTTGCTGGTTTCCCAGTTCCCCCACCACGTTAGGCAATGCGGGAGTACTCCTTGTTTTATTTAGGGGGTATACCTACCCGGGAATCGTTTTTCTCCGGGAGTTCCCCATATCCCTTCGTCCCCCGGCGGGAGCATTCGTAAGGCATTTTTCCCAGAGTCAAAAAAGGATGAACCAGCTAATTCCCTACTGATATATCCGTAATACATTACTAAAGGATCTCAGCGGAACCTTGCTAACCAAATATGCAAATGGAGTAGCTGATGCAGCAAAGCACGGTCCATGAAACCCACAATAGGGTAACAAGTGCCAAGTGGGTGCTCCTGGGTACCTTAGGAATTATGAGCCTGATTATATTATGTATGTATGCAATATGTCGATGACGTCGCCCATAATTACGAACTCATAACAGGTCCACACGTTCGTCCGTTGTTACTATTCCAACAAGATTATCAGCTTTCAAGAAAGCACGCAGGCATTGCGTCGGATGCTATTTCATATGCCTCGCTCCCTCATGATACCAGTAGTCACCATATGTTAGTCTTTGCGTGTGAAATGTGGCGGGAACGACACCCGCTGCCTCTCCATAAACGTAGAAAACGCTTGACGCCCTGCAAACCGCGTCGCCTAACGTCCCGCATCTCCCTTAACGAGTCCTTATGCTCAATACACATACGTCCGTGCCGTGACCGAGACATGTTCCGTTATTAGTTGTCAAAAATATCATTGCGTACTTTTTATTGTGAACTCGTTCATACACGTAAACAAGACCTGGACAAGAGTCCAGGAGACGCATTTTTGAATAATTCGAAGTGAATCTTAAATTCATGCAAGAAATCAAAACGTATACGAAATTAGTTTCGATTGCTCCCAATTTTACGTATTTTTGAAACATTAGAAATGAGTGCTGTCTTAAAACTCGAGTCTTATAACATTTTTCAAAAACCAGAAGGCCATAACTCGTTGATTTTAGAAACCGGTAATGAGTTACGGGAAAACGGAACTTAAATTAAAAGTTATAATGCCACTGTCAGTGATTTGATTTTCTACTGGTAGAATATCGGAAACGAGTGGGTCAGACCACTCGTTGCAAAATTCACGAGTCTGAATATTCAAAAATAGCGATTATAGGGAATCTTGAGATTTAATACACGATTAAGAATTCTAATGATTCAAAAATGCGTCTCCAGGACGGCGATGGCGCTTCATAGCTGGAGTGTCCGCCTGACTCGGCCCGGCCTCATCCCGGGTACAGCTCTGATGTGTGAGGATAGACCAATAAAGATTAATTTTTTTTATACTATGAGATGGCAAACAAGCTTGCGGCCCACCTGGTGTTAAGTGGTTACCGTTGCCTATAGACACTTGCAATATTAAGGGTAAGTCACTTAACACTGCAATTGCGTTGCCATCCTGGGGACTAAGATGATATGCCTTCAATGCCTAATAATTACACCGGCTAGCTTCTAGATACCTTCAATCCGAAACACAGCTAACTGCTTCACGGCAGAAATAAGAAAGGCGGTGGTACCTACACAGACGACCCTACGTAGACCCACGTCTACCACCTAGTTTCATCATCTAGATTCTCTTAAATATTTATATCTCAGGTTATTATTCTAAGCTAATAATCTCAAAGTAAACTAAATTACCATTATACTCCATAATGTAGATTTACTTAATTATTCTAACTTCATCACAAAATATTTGCTTACAAAACAAACTACCCTCCGCTGGGACATACACCTGAAGCTTTGTAATTTACACGCTCTCCTTATTAAGTATTGTATTATACATACATTTAATTTGCCGTCTGAAAAAGTAATATATTTGAGAAGAAGACAAATTTTCTTTATACCATAAGAGACGCATCGTTGTGTGATCCGGCAGAGTAGAAGAGCATCACCCGATATCCTCCAATGGGTGTTGTAGAAGACTAATGGATTAGCAAAGAGGTATTAATCACTTAATACTCCGTCTACAATTTCGCATTGGGCAAGCTTGATTGACTACCAAAAGGCCTTGTGTCCCAGCAGTAGGTCGAATTATAAACGCTGATAAGATGATAAGTGGAGAATAAGCAAATTAACATTCTCATTGAATATAGAACGAAGATGAGAATGTTTGCTATACAAGACGCAAGTACGGTCTTGCGTGGAGTATGGCTTGCACTTCTGGGTTGACTTTGCCAAGCTCGATGCTTAGAATAGGTGACGTAGAGGTGACCAACCACCTTAACTCTCTATAATTAAGTCACGATGTTGCGTCATTGAGCGCGTTATTTTGTTTATACCACGGCGAGTGTTCCGAGTAGCTGTTTTCCATAATCCCACCTTCTCACTTCCTCTCATCTTCCTGCTAAGCACTACTTATTAATAATAATAATTATTTACTAACCAAATTCATACTTACAATAACAATAGTTATTAAAAAATATATAAATATGGGTACATCCTAAAACTGCGAATCCAACAGATGCGAATTTGAAACACTGCGAACTTTGCTACTAAAAGCTATGTTACAGCTTTGGGCGGCATTGCACCTACCTTCTACATTTTTGAGGTTTATTCCCTGGTCGACCACTGCTGGGGTCTATGTCCGGAAGCCTCCTCGTGCCGGACCCTGGTAACGTCGTGAAGAAACTTTCTCGGCGGGTGTGTGGCTTATGATGTCAAGTGTGTTCCCTTGGCATTCAAAGCGACATGCCATCTTAGGGTTGTTTTTGTTAACCCACCACGACCGCGCCCAAAGTCCCCCGGGTGCGGTCCGGTGTCCTCGTCAGGAGGACGCGCCAGGTCGAGCAGCCGTCGGTAGAAGAGTGGCTGCTGTCCTCCAATTGGTGCAAGGAATGCCTAGACGGCAGCGTTGGGACGGTCTCGGTGTAGTCGACCTCCCTGTCAATAAAAAAATGGTCGACCACTGCTGGTCTGAATGTTCGGGACGTGGTTGTTGACACTTGTACAGAATGCGTTCTTCATGCTTCCTCGTATATTTCGCTTCGTCGCGTCGCAGTTTTGTGTTTGTACTCTATGTAAGACGCAGTTTAAGTAGCAAACCGAATCTCAACAACAACGGAAAGTGAACAACACCGGATTAGAGAGCACTTGGATATGACCGGTAATCTATAGAGCACCTGCTGCGTGAAATCCGTTCCATAGCCAGGATTAGAATGAATATCCTGGAAATGCCGTGTGATGCCGGCAGAGTAGAATAGCATCCCCTCATATCCTCCAATGGGTGTCGTAGAAGGCGACTAATGCACTAGCAAATGGGTATTGATCACCTTATACTCCACAATCCGCATTGGGCAAGCGTGGTGGACTACTGCCTGAACCTCCTTCGATGACAAGAAGAGGCCTTGTGTCCCAGCAGTGGGTCGAATTATAAAGGCTGTTATGATGATGATGATCCTGGAAATGGCCTATCCAAGGCATTTCAGGCTCTTCAAGGCCATGGATATAGTTAGGCTGATAGACTACATATTCAAACCGAACAGTTGGACTAAAGATCTTGTTGGCTTGAAGTGCACGGTGAGAAAACTCGCGGCCCATAAGAGATAAGAACCGGAATGTAGCTCCAGCACAAACAAAAGCCGATACCAGGACGGATATTACACTCTCAGCAGTCTGAAAGATTCTAGCAGATTTCGGATACAGGATACCAGGATGCCCTACCTATCTGAGCTATGGTAAAATGAGCCTTTTCCCTTCTATTCTAAGGTTAACAATTGTTTTATAGCAAACGGAACACGCGGCTCATTGCGAAGGTCTTTGGGCGTGCTGTAATTCGTGAGTCATGAATTTTGTACGCGACCGCGGGTCGGGCAGCTTGTGTGAGTTTGGTGTGTGGTACAAGCGATGAGAGCATGCGGACATAATATTTTAGTGTAAGAATTTCATGTCGTGTGGTAGCAGCCGAAAAGAATACTACTATTCCAACGAGTAATTTTGTAAATGGCAATTTTTACCTGACAACGATTAATCGTTATAGGTCCCCGTATGGTGGAGGGAAAAAACAATAGCATGGCCTTAGGGTAGTAAACAAATCTTGTTAAGTTAATGTTCACATTTACGCTGCCTAAATATAATTGGAAGCACGACTAGTAAATGATGAATTTCATAAGAGTTTATTCCTTTGGAATAACTTTTTAGCACTTTCTTCTTACTATTGTGACAATATGTTTTTTTTTTTTTTTTTTTTTTTTTTTTTTTTTTTTTTTTTTCGTCGTTCGTTCTTGGCTGGGAACGGTCGTGTCAGTGTTAATTCGAAATATTTAAATATCTTAAATTTAATATTTTGGGAGTACTAGGACTTCGCCACTGCAGAGGCGAGGAATCCGCCGCTTCACTGAGGGTGCTCCATCGAGGGAAGTGCAGAAAAAACTTTTGGCTGCCGCGACTCAGATTCGATCTCCGGACCTCCAGCGTGAGTAGCAAGCTGTTATCCATTCGGCTACGGTTAGCAGGCACGGTGCGGTTAAAATTATCATACACCATCTACAGTCGCTATAGTTGGAACACCGAGGGTACCCGAACGGCTACGAACCGAACCGAGACCCGAGTGACGGAGGACCGTTATCGTTGCCGCTACCACGAAACGAAGCGACCAGCGAGCGACACTTCTGCAACAAATTTTTTTTTTTTTCGTGGTACAAGTTGGCCATCTTTAGTTAGTTAAGTGAATATAAGAACTAACAAAACTAAACAGCAAATAAATGCTTGCTACATTAAAAAACAAATCGATTTATACGAATTGGTATAGCAAATAATATGTCAAAAATGCCCAATACCATGATTACACGCAAGAGAGCGGCCAATGTTGTTTGTTTTAAATGTAAAAACTCAGTTAATATAAAAGACACACTGCTATGCCAGATATGCAATAACAGGTACGAATTTGACTGTGCGGGTTATTCTGAAAAATTATACTCGATAATGAAATCAGAGTCTAAGAGGCAATGGAAATGTAAATTATGTTTGGACAAATCCACAAAATTCACTGCTTCACATAAAATACACCCAAAAGTAACTGCCAACATGAGTAAAAACATCGAGTTGTCTAGTAATACCACAACACCAAATGAAACTCCAGTATCCACACCCACTGATAAAACGGGTAAAGCTCGTACAAAAAATGTTATAAATATATCTACAGAGAACTCCTTCCAATCATTGTCCGATGTAATGGACCAAGAAGAAGATGAGGCATGTGGAGACTCTTTACTACGAAATGCGCAATTAAATCAAAGTTGTCCAGAGCTAAAAAGTCTGCAGAGTTACGCGGAATTAGAATATTTAAAAAAAAAGATAGACGATCTACAAATAAAACTCAAATCTGCGGATGAAGAAATCATACATCTTATTGCCGAAAATTGCGCAATTAAAAAATTAAAAAATCTAATCATGATAAAGACCAAAAAATTGAACAGCTGATAAACTTAAGTAGATCGATCCCTGGTAGTTCACCAATATTGACTAGAAAAACGAACTCTACAATAATTAACACACCTTGCACTGAACAAAAAAGAAAAAAGAAAAAAACTACTTTAGAAGAACTTTCCTTAACTAACAAGGACTATATACATCATAATGTTAATTCAGGACTTTCAAAGGACAAACAAAGAACAAAGAGTATCACGAACACCAAAGAGACTTCCAGAAAAATATGTATAATAAGTGGAAATTCAAGAAATAATATTCTGAAATTGACGGAGAAACACGCTTCAGACGGTCATATCTGCCACTATGTCACATCAGGCGGCGGAATAGAACAAGTTCTCGACAATATTGACACCAAATTAGAACTTTTTACATACGACGACTTCTGCCTGATACTAGTGCCGGAAACAGACTTCCAACGCACTAAAAATTATCGATACTTGGTTGACTTCATTAAGGAAAAAATGTTATTAGTACAGCATACAAACGTTATTATTTGTTTACCAACATTTAGATATTGTAAGTACTCTTATGCGAACTTATTCAATAAGAGAATCGAAGTATTTAATAACTTACTCTATCTAGACAATTTATCAAATGAATATGCTTTTTTATTGGACTCAAACCAAAGTTTAGAATATTCAACCAAAATGTTTAATATAAGGAATGGACATATTAATAACAATGGATACTCGACGATTTTTCAAGACATTTTTAAATTAATTGACAATGTATTAAAACATAACTTAGAGTTAGCATCTGATTCGTGTGACTTTTTTCGTCAATTCAGAACATAAATCTACAACACATCACGATTCTCTTACTATTTTACATCAAAATATTGCTGGTTTATGTGGTAAGCTTGACGAGGTAGAAATCGCTTTGAATGACCTAAGTAGTAGACAATGTGAGGTTGATATATTGTGCTTCAGTGAAACGTTTATAAAAAAAGGTACAAAGATGAATTTTTATTTAAAAAACTATAACATGGCGGCTATGTACTGTCGTGATAAAAGTAGAGGTGGCTCATGCATTTTCGTAAAAAAAGCAATGGATTTTAAGCCTTTACAACTATGTCCGCAACTAGGCACCGATTATTATTTCGAATGCTGTGGCGTCGAGATTATCGGGGTGAATCTCATAATAGTAAATATTTACAGAATACCAGAACAAACTAAAGCACATATAAGCGTATTCCTACATAAACTTGAAAAACTACTTGACACTCTTGTTAACAATTACAAACGAAAAAAAATTGTAATCAGTGGTGATTGGAACATTGATGTATTAAAGCCTACAACATTTTCTAAGGATCTAGAGAGTCTATTACTAAATTATAACTTCGTTTTACATGTAAAAGTTCCAACGAGGCTAAATACTAGTATTGACCAAATTGCGAGTAATTCTAATCCAATACTCATTGAAATCCATCAACTTGCTTTATCAGATCACGAGACTGCGCAAAGTATTACTTTAAATATAAACAAACAAAAAACTTACACTACATGGTTTGAACTTAAGCGTGACTACTGCTTTGACAATATTAGAAAGTTTTGTCAGGCAATATCATCCCTCTCTTTCGTGGAAGTACGAAAGAGCAACAATTTAACGGACGCATTTACAACATTCTATGACTTATTATGTCTCTTCCATAAATTATGTTTTCCGCTTATAAAAGTCAAAATAAACAATAAATTTTCTACAATAAAATGGTTGAGTAACGGCCTTAAAAAGTCATGTAAAGTAAAACGTTTGTTATATTTTAAATATAGGACAAGTAATAAAAATAGAGACAGAAACAAAAGAATATTTAAAAATTACTCCATAATTTTAAAAAAATGCATAAATAAAGCACAAAAATTACATAATAACAAGTATCTAATGAGTAATAATAATAAATGTAAGGCTACCTGGAATACAATCTCGTCTACAGTTTCAAATAGTATTCATAAAAATGACATAGACTTAATTAAATATAATAAAAAAATTCATTCTAATCCATTTGACATTTGTGAAATTTTTAATAACTATTTTTTAGATCAGACTGACATGCAGACAAATAATAATATGAAAATGGCGTTTAAAAATAATCTACCTTATAATCAACAAACAATGTTTCTTAACCCAGTCGATGATAGGGAAATCTATAAAATTATACTATCGCTTAAAAATAGCAAATCGTGCGGATACGACGAAATAAACACTAAAATTATAAAAATATGTGCTCCTTATATATGCGGCCCGTTGGCCCATATAATCAACCTATCTTTTCTTCAGGGTTCTTTCCCCGTTAGCCTGAAAATGTCTGTGGTCAAACCCTTGTTTAAAAAAGGCAATAAACTAGACCCAAACAATTACAGACCAATTTCAATAATTCCCATATTATCAAAAATTTTCGAAAGAGCTATGCACACAAGACTTGTCAGTTTTTTAGATAAATATAAAATCCTTCATCCAGACCAATACGGTTTTAGAAGAGGGAGCTCCACTACGACAGCTTGTTTCAACTTTTTGAAAATCATTACTGAAAATATTAATAAAAAAACACAAATAGCATCTATTTTCATGGACATGAGCAAAGCGTTCGATCACGTCAGCCATTATAAGTTGCTCTATAAACTCGAATGCTGCGGTATTAGGGGTAGAGCATATGATTGGATCAGTAGTTTTTTACATGGTCGAAGCCAGTGTACTGAGATTCCAAAGATTTGTGAGGAAAAAAACAGCATATGCAAATATAAATATAGATCGCAATTTAAATCAAGTAATGCGGGGGTGCCACAAGGGAGCATAATCTCACCTATATTGTTTTTAATTTATATAAACGATCTCCCAAAGGCCACAAGACATAAGTGTATACTTTTCGCTGATGACACGACCATTATAATAAAAAATGACAATAAAGATACATTCCAGAATGACATTAATATAGCTCTCCATGACATAATTGAATGGTTAAATAATAACGATTTACACGTAAATATAAATAAAACCAAAGTAATGCAATTTTCATCATATAATACCAAAGTCAATCCTCTTGATATCAGACATAAAAACGAAGTTATAGAGGAAGTAGATACACATGTGTTCTTAGGAATAACAATGGATAAAAATCTTAATTGGAAGCAACATATTGATCAAGTGTGTAAAAGATTAGATCGTTTCGTTTTTGCTCTAAAAAAATTGAGACAAACAGTTTCGATTGAATCAGCTATAACAGCATATTATGGGTATGTGTCGTCAATACTGAGTTACGGGTTAATCCTCTGGGGAAACTCCATCGACATTGATAGGGCATTCAGAGTACAAAAAAAATGTGTAAGGCGCATATGCAAAGCGAGATATTTGGACAGTTGCAGACCTTTATTTAAAAAACTTAATATACTGCCGCTTCCTTGTATGTATATAAGAGATTTATGCGTGTTTGTGAGCGTCCACCCGGAAGTCTTTAAGACTCATGGCGAAGTGTCATCGCGTCTGACCAGGACGCAAGTCATGAAACGAATATATCAGCCTCCATGTCATTCTTTCATATTTAAAAAGAATATTTTTAATATGGGTGTGTTAATTTTTAATAATCTTCCTGATAAATTAAAAGCTGAGAAGGGAAATATGTTTAAAATAAAATTGACAAAATGGCTTATGTTACATTGCTTTTATAGTGTACATGATTATCTAAACCGTAAAAATCTTAATATTTGTAATGATTGACATTTAAATTGTATAACTAATTGGCATTGAATTGCTTCTCATAATAATGATATATTAAAGTAGGTATACGTCTCACAAAGCATTTGCATACCTGTAAGAGGTTAAATACACGAACGAACAGAAAAATTATTGTTACCATCTAGATTAACTGTATTTATGCAAATAAACGATTTGATTTGATTTGATTTGAATAATTAGAAAATACGAGGGAATCATCATAACAGCCTTTATAATTCCACCCATTTCTGGCACACTGGGACACAAGTCCTCTCCTCCATCGAAGGAGGTTTAGGCAGTAGTGAACCACGCTTGCCCAATGCGGATTGGTGAACGGAGTGTAAGGTGATCAATACCCTTTTGCTGATCCATTAGTCGCTTTTTACGACATCCATTGGAGGATATGGGGTGATGCTATTCTACTCTGCCGGCATCACATGGCTATACGAGAGAAGGTTTTGATATAATATTTTCTACTTATATTCAAGTATAATTTACACAAGGTTGGCAAGTACAATAAAGTAGAGCTAATCTGGGTCCCAGGGCACGAGGGAGACAAAGGCAACAAGAAAGCTGATGAATTGGCAAGGAAAGGATCATAAACCCACTTATAGGTGCTGAACCTTTCATCCCAATTTCTAAATCGTATGGAATGGTAACTGTCGCTTGGTATAAAACACTCAACATTTAATTCTTATTCTTAAATAAGGGGCTGAGGCTGTATCTCAGAGCACTTCGACCCTATGGGATCTTTTGTGCTTCCCCTTTCCTTATCTCCCATCCCCGCCAACATCGAAAACACTTTGTATGAGTTTCACGATGTTGGCGGGGATAAGGTCCATAAAGTCCTCTGGTTTAGGGTAAGCTAAACCTAGGACCCTTAGTCGCCTGTTGGCTAGTGCATCGCAGTCACATAGTATGTGCTCCATGCTTTCTTCCTCCTCACCACACATTCTACAGATGGGGTCATCAGCTTTGCCTATTGTGCAAAGGTGTCTTCTAGTGGCAAAGTGGCCAGTGAGAGCACCTATGAGGCAGCGGATTTGGGTTCTGTTGATTCTTCCCATTCTTTTAAGGTAGCCTATGTGTGAGGATCCTAAAAATTTCTTTGAGTGTGTCAGTCGGGGAGTGGACAACCATTCCCTGAGGTGCCTCTTTTGACAATACTCCTTTAGTGCCATTTTTATGGTACTTCTAGATAATCCTACAAAAGGTTCGGGCCCATTGATCTTTTGAGCCGATCCTTTCCTTGCTAGTTTGTCAGCATTTTCGTTACCTTCAATCCCTACATGTCCCGGTACCCACACTAGTTTCACTAGGTTGTGTTTGCCTAGATTATTTAGTGTGTGTATCGCGTCCAAAACTAGTTTTGAAGTGACTTTGTAGGTAGTTAACGCTTTAAGTGCCGCTTGGCTGTCTACTCGCTGCAACATTTAATAATATCGTTTATTCCGCTCTCGCCTATACCTCAATGCGGCCAGTTAAGGGCCACAAACAAGTCTCCGTAGGTACCAAGTACAAACACGGCATGATTTCCCGAGCGAGTGGTAGGGCGTGGCGGACGAGAAATTTAAATTCAAAATTGAGAAGACAGATGCGTTATAGTGTGACTGACTAATTATGTTTTATACACACGCGCTAATTAAAGATTTGGTTGCTAGGCTTGCTTGAAACGTGCCTTACCACGATATTTATAAAAGTGATTCAAATTCTACACGGTTGAGTATAGGTTCGTAAACTGAATCGTAATATTTCGTACCATCATCTTCATGATTCGTGTTTGCATGGAACGTAGATTGAGAATAGAGTATAGATAAGTCATCAGCGTACACCTAAGCGAGATAGCAATGTATCTACATACTATACCTATAGCTACAACAATAGACTAAGTATTGGCTTTTACAGCCAATTATACAACAATTCACCATTACTACAAACAAAATCACACAAAATACTGCGTATTAGAATGATTAGATTGTTAAAACTGACATAAAATCACTTTCAAATGATGAGAAAGATCAAAGCGCCACGCACTTGTCTGCCACCAAAGCAATGGTGGCAAACATAAAAATCCGATACGCAAACAGAGACAAAAAAAAATGTTTTGTCCTGCTCTCCCGTATATATCAGACATATAAGCTTTCTCACTCTAATAATTATTAATCTTTAGTAGCTCATCTATATGGAATAATTTTATTTTTGCGTTTACAAACGCGTCAATATTAATACTAGAAAAATGCACTGAAAAAAAATCGACTTGCCTCAGGCGGGACTCGAACCCGCATCTTCCGCCAGGATTGTGAAAGATGCGGGTTCGAGTCCCGCCTGAGGCAAGTCGATTTTTTTCAGTGCATTTTTCTAGCTCATCTATACTCTATTCTCAATCTACGGAATACAAAGAATGAACCTTAGACAAAGAATCCTGGAATGAACGAAAGTTGTCGATGGTCTGTTTTATAATTCTCCCTATTTTTAGGGAAGGCAAGGGGAACTACAGCCCATACAGCCTCGTCTTTAGTATATTTTTTTAATAATTTTTTAATTTGTTTTATATGAATATTTTTTTTAACACGAATTTACAAGAATTCTTCATACAAATAGAATGGATGATATCGCGTTCGCGATTCAACTCTGAACTGAATCGCTGTCAAAAGTAGCGCCAAAACTGAGTCGCGTAGATAGCGTCATAGTTAAGGTTGCCTGATGGCCAGGAATTCCGGGAAAGTCCCGGAATTTTGCGTGTTGTCCCGTGTCCAATAATTACACCTTACTGTCCCGAAATGCTTGATTACTAGTTTTTTTCCCTATATAGGCACCATAGGGCGACGCATCTAGGATATATTACCGCGGTCTGTAGGCACCTATGTGTCGTCGGTCGTGTCACACACACAACAGACTGGGCCTATGTAATACTTTTTTAATATTTTTTTTTATTGCCCGTCCAACAGCCAACATTTTCCATTTTCGTTTGTAACTCTAGTCATAGTACGAATTAAACGATTCTATTTAGTTTAGATCTTAAATTGGATTGGATTGAATGAAAGTAGCTGTCTATTACTGTTTGAGGCTCAGCAAAAGATCCCACTTTTATTATTTTTTGAGTCTAATTGCGTCACTGCGACCATATGAGATCGATTGTGGTTTTACCAAAAGCACAGTCAACCAACACACTCAACTCTGCTGGACAGCGTTCGGGAAGCTACTCGTGATATTCTCGGAACATCTGCAGTGTATTATTTCAACATTGAATATCTAACACAATAGAATATCTTTATTTGCATTTGATGGGGGTACATGCATACAAGTTACAGTTTTTTTTTGCAATATAGCTCATCCCATTCAGTTAACAACACGGTGCCATGCAAATTAGAATTAAAATCATATTTAAATGCACGCAAATTAAAAAAGGTCAATTTACATTAATTTTTGTTTAAATATGTGTCCTTGTGTCCCAGCAGTGGGCCGAGCTATAAAGGCTGTTATGATGATAAAGGTATATCATATTGAACTATTTTCAGTTATCGCTGATAACATAAATGATTTGAAAGAATTGAAATTAAGTTGAAATAAGTCCGCAGATTGACCGAACCGATTAAAATTTCTACTGATTCTGGGACAAATAGTTTTAGATTTGTTTTGCAGGTAGGTTTCAGTAAATTTAAAAGACTAGATTGCATTTAAATAGCATAAGATTTTGTATAATTAATTAATAAAAATAAAACCTATCAAGTGTAGATACGAGTAATATGTACTTATGGCTCATGACTGTGCCATAAGAAACCTTATGATGAACTCTTACGAGCGATAATTACACTGTTCGTACGTGTTAATAGATATTTAGCATCGCAATCTATTATTTACGAACGGAGTTAAATACATAGCTTATACTCAGATTATACAAAGGGCCGGTTAAACCGAGCAACTAACTACAAATCAAATAATAACCAGAACCCCTATTAAGAGCTTGCGTCTAAATTAATGGTTAAAGTTCTGATCATTATTTTGCATGCAAGCTACAAAACTTACCTACTGTCATAATCCAAAAAGAGGTTGAGCAAAGGCTTAAGCTACGTCTGGCAGTATGGGCCATGCAGTGCCTCAAAACAGGTTACCAGCTGGTCACTTTTATTTTTATCGTCACGTGAGATAAAAGCCAATACCATTTATACTCAAATGTTTGTTATTTACTCAGTATTATTTCATGTAAGTACATATAACATGTATGGCACCGCATACTAGAAGAGAGGAGGTCACTTATATTTCTAGGGTATTTAATTATCTAGCCCAAATTAAGTTTCATTAAGAACTTCTGTTATGGATACTAGATAACAGACAAATATGCATAATAATCTAGATATTTTATAAATTTAAATAAATATATAAACAACCATGACTCATGAATAAATATTCGTGTTCATCACAGTAATATTTGCCGCTACCAGGACTCTAACCAGGACTGCCCGGTATGTAGGCAGCATTACTGACCACTCCACCACGGCATGTTAGTAATAAAAATAAATTCTATTACATGTCCAGTCCATATTAACCCATTAACGCCCAAATGAAAACCACCTTTATTTTTTTTGTTTTAATGATATTTGTTGTATTATTAGGGACAAAAGAAAAGGTATTTAAAGAAAAATAGAACAAAAAAGAAATATGTATTGAAATATAGGTATGTACTCGGCCGGGTACACTGGGCGGATTAATAGTGAAATTGTCCGAAGCAAGGTCTTTCTACACATAATGTTTTCACACATTTTTTAGACACATTCACACATTTTTTAGTTCTATTTACTCGTATTTTGCCTGTAGCTCTGAAGCCTAAAGACCGGAGGTCAACGAATAACTGATATTTTGTGAAAAAATTGTCAAAATAAACGATATGTTCACTAGGAATTACGGACATTTTGTCCAGAAGAGATTTCACAACTCTTGCGCCTAGAGGATTATCAGCTACTTCGTTAGTCTTGCCACAATACACATCGAACGCATAACAGTATCCATCTGAACTTGTGGCTGCCCAATTCCGATATCCGAATCGTACAGGTTTACCCATTATAAATTGTTTTTCGGGGTGACGGCCGATGTATTTTATCATGGATTCATCTATACTGTATAAAGTTCTATAGATATATTCTCATGAAAAAATCCCGATTGGCAAGAGTTTTTCTGTATTTCTTCACACAAAGGTCTCATCTTGAAAAGCTTATCGGTGGAACCTTCAGCTAATGAGTTATCTACGAAATGAAGATTACGTTTTATCTCCAAGAATCGATTCCGTGACATGCAATTTGATACTATAGGAACTCCAAGGTCTTCATTCAAACTCCAATAAGCACATTCAGTTGGTAGTACAGGAGTGCAGGCTTTCAATTTTTCTACGACCACTTTTTGCATATACTGGTTAGCTTCATCTTCCCCCACATAGGTTTATTTGATTGAATATTTCTGGATCGTTTCGAAGGCCTTACATAATTTGACAAAGGCTCATCGTCACTATCGGACCAGTCTGAAACATCATGATTGGGACAGCGTGGTATGACTTCTACAGGTCGTGGAACTTCTCTAGGAAGATTAGAAGAAACCAAATCATCATCGTTCCCTTCTTCTTCGTCACTTACAATAGCAGGTTCCGGAGGCCCCAGTAGGACATCATATTCCGAATCATCATTTTCATCTGCAAATATAGATTCGACGGCTTCCTCCAGCTTAGCATAGCTATTTTGGCTTGTGAAGACACGACGGTTCGCCATTGTTGAATAATGAAAATAGCTGATAAAAATATAAATTTGTTATACATATGTGACCATTGTACTCAGCCGAGTACAGTGGAATAAAGTGAATCAAAACGTAAAAATATCGAAATGAAATTCATCAAAAACAAGAGATAATAACAAAATAAAGAGTAACAAATTGTTTGTATCAAATTTCTGTTAAAAAAAGTTCTATTTTGTAATAAAAATTCATTGTTGAAACTTACCATATAAACTTTCTTTGCAATCCGTATTTGACAGTGGCAAAAGTGACATTTATTTTCGCGCTACACTAAACTTTTTTATTTTATCAGACGAGTTAACCATCTGGTTATGAAATAATGAATTATTTGAATGACAACCATAGATAATAAAAACTAAATAATACTTTTTGTAGTTGTACTCGCGCGAGTACTGAGGGCGTTAATGGGTTAAAATTAGGCAGCATTCAAATTCACATTAGAAATGATTATATTATAGTTCAAGTATGTCGTCAATTTTCTTAAAATAGGTTACATTAAAACAATTATTTGGCGGCACGGTCAGACACTAAATCATGAATTAAATTTACATTAATAAATCAGACATGTTCAAATGCAAGCTTATGTCTAGAAGAGATACTTTGTACTCCATGTCAAGCAAAAATAACTCGTTCTTACACTTAACTTACAGTTATTAGGGCTTTTCGAGTCACTGCGACCTATAAAGATCTATTGTGACTAGCCTCCAAGTAAGTCCTATTGAGGCCTTACATATACTCCTTTAGCTGGGCACTATCTAAGAATGATAAGATATTCCTTGCTTCGATTGTTTTGATATCGTTTGGGTTGAGAATGTGTTTTCCCAAATGTCGGCTTCTTTTGTGAATGAGACATTCACAAGAGCACAGGAGGTGCATTGGTGTTTCATGCTCCTGTTCACAGAATCTGCAAGCATCAGTATCTTTTAGTCTCATATTGTAGAGATGTCTGTTAAGTTGTTGCAGTGGCCAGTCAAAGCCCTAATCAACACGCTCAGGTTGCTCCTGTTAAGCTTCATTAGCTCGTCAGTGCGCTTACGTGAGTATGGTTCTATTAGTGTTTTTGAGTGTGTTAACCCAGGCGTTCTTTGCCAGTCCACTTTTGCCTCTTGGAGGAGATTTTTAAGTATTGCATGGCCTGGTTCTTTGAGATACCACAGAAAGGTTCTGGACCAAACTGTAGACCTTGAGCCCCAGCCCTTGCTAGCTCATCGGCCTTTTCGTTACCGATGATTTCAGAATGACCCGACACCCATTTGAGGGTGATCTTGTTTTGTTGCCCCAGGTCATTTAGTTTTTCCACACAGTCTTTTACTAGCTTTGACTTCAAAACGTTACCGTTTAGTGCTAGTAGATCTGCCTGGCTGTCTGAATATATTACTATATTTTGGTTAACGTAGTTTCGCTGGCGGCTTTCGGCTGGTTTAACTTACAGTTAAACTAATCGTTAATAAACTACTGTGCCACCTGCCCCTTATACACAATTAATTATACAGATAGTGCTATACCGGAAAATGAATATTTGATCACTATATTAGTAGCTAGTCCCGGCGAGCCTTTAGTCTCCAAGGGGGTGGGGAGAAGGGGATTTTAGCAATTTGTCAAAGACTTGGAGTTTAAGGAGAAATTTATTTATTTAACAATCTTGTTCACACGAGAAAGAACCATTGTTTCTTTGCTAATTTTGGGAGTTGCTAACTGTTTAGTGGTCGCCAGGAGTCAATGACCCAGTATTGGAATCTGTCTAGACCTGAATGAAATGAAATGAAAAATATTTTTTTATGCGACTGTTTAAGAAAAATATTTATTTATGCGTAATATTATGCGTCCAAAATGGCACTCACTCAGTGTGTCACGGCATGCCGGGACGCTGGTTTTCAGTGAGTCCAGTTAAGAGACGGGATAGCAATTGCAAATTGACAACAACAATAGATTATATTATGCTTACCCCCTTATTCATAAAAACAAGTGAATTTATTAGAGATTTACAAATCGTTTGAGACAAATTTTTATCAAGATAATAACTAAAATAGGTTTATTGAGTGTTTATGAATAAGACTGTTAGACTTTTCGAATCTATACAGGGTGATTTGTAATTAGTGGTGGAACCGTTAAGGGAAGAAGAGGATGATACTAATCGATTTCACTATGGAATGTACTATCCGAAAGTCAACCGTTTCTGAGATATTAATTATTTTAGAATTTTATAAAAAGTCCGAAAAACACATCCGAACACAATAAATCGCAGGACTGAGGAGGGTTTGCCAGCCCCTCGTTTCTGCTAACTCTTACTATAGCGCACTCGCTCTCACCTCTAGTTGGTATGAAATATAAAATTCTAAAATAATTAATATCTCAGTAACGGTTCGCTTTCGGATAATACATTCCCTAGTAAAATCGACTAGTATTATCCTTTTCTATCTCCCCTTAACGGTTCCGCCACTAATAACAAATCATCCTGTATAAATCAGCTTTTTTGAACTGCCACACATTTGTTTAAGACCAGTTTCAATTCAACCATCTAATTCATAATAGTTTGCATATAATTAGAACTAAATACGTAATGCATAGACTAAACATTTTGAATGCATAAAAAACAGCTTTCCTTGAAGCTGTCAACGATTTGTTACATACGAAGTAATTGAGAATAATACGTCAGTATTTTTCCAAAACAAAATACGTTTTGTAGTCATCATTTTATTCTCCGGAGACGGCCATAAATACAACCATGATGAACAAATTAATTTCCGTGTTCACAGCACAAAAATTTGCCCCTACAAGGATTCGTGAATTAAATTAACAAATTACAAAATTAAATAAAACTGCATCTGATTATATTTTCTTCACATCGCTGCAGTTTCTTAAGATGAGGAGACGCTTAATGCTACTTGAGTCCTCCACTGAGCACATCTAGAGAAGCGCTTTGAGAAATCATAACTTAGTTTTCTGATTGACTGTCTGGAAGATAAGAGAACCGTTTTTTAAAAAATTCTGTCCAGTCAAGAAAGATCGCAAGCAAAAATATATATGTGTCTCATGCAATAATCAAATTTGTCTAGGAAATACAAAATTTTGTGTGCAGAAATTGTATGGTTTAGGAAGACTAAATAAACACTAAGCTTATCAGTTCGTATTTTTTTTGGATTTTTTTCATGGACAAATAATTCTCGGCCTTTTTTATATGTATTAAGCACTAACATAAAAATATTTAATTACATAAGTAATGTAATTGTTTACTTATTAACTTTATTTTTTCTGCTATTCGGGAAACCGGGTCTAGAATAGCAGAATAAGTAATAAAAAAAAACATTAAAGAATCAACTGTTAGGCCGTACGAAGTTCGCCGGGTCAGCTAGTTATAAATATATCCTACAAACCCATTCTAACTTTGCTACTACATCCGTAGCAAAGAATCGTAGCAGAAAGAACTCCGTAGCAACTACGACTCGTCGTAGTTTGTCGTAGTCTCGTAGCATTCGTTCTACGGATTTGCTGTTAAGGCTGATTTAAACAGGGTATGTAAATGATTAGCAAATTAAAGGAAAGTCGCGTTGACTCGGTACTGACTTAGTGTAAATTAATTTGACGTCGGTACTGACTTAGTGTAAATTAATTTGACGTCGGTACAGCGCTGACTTCAATGTTCCTACTTATTGACTGCATGGAAACGATGTGGTCTCGGCGCTAGCATTGGCGCCTGTTACTGACTTGTTGCTTACCTTGTGTAAATTACACTCTAAAGTAGTCAAGGTATTGTATGTCACTAAAACTATTAAACTATTGTAAAACTATACAAATAAAGTTTTCATTCATTCATTATTAAATTGAAAAAAGCTGTACAGACTAAATTATATAAAAATGCTTATTACCAGATAAATTACTGTTTAAATCCAAACGCGTGGGAGTAAAATCTGCCCAAAATTTGGGTTGCGGTCTAAATTTCAACAGTACAATACTTCGACATGTTTTTGTGTCCATACTCTCCGAAAAACATTGCACTCCGCATGGTCATAAAAAAATAACCCTAACCTACCCATCACTCAGACATTTAGGTGTATAAAACACTAGACTCCCAAGTTAACTACATGTCGAAGTAATGTACTGTCGAAATTCAGTCCGCAAACGCCAAAATTGACGCATTAAAAATTGTATGTAATTTATTCATTATCTTGATATATCTATTGACCTGTAATGATGTTTTGAAATTACGAAACGACTGCGGAATTTTAAGCTGAGGAGTTTCATTCGCCATTTCTTCTCCATCACACAAAATAATTATTATTTAAGTAAAATAATTATTACGTCCCGAAATGGTGGTAGGGCTTTTGCTTTACGTTCGCAAAGTTCATTTAAATACTTAAAGAGCTTTTGCATTTCATTTCATTCTACTATTGTAAGTAAAAAAATATCAATTTTATTCTCACCATATCTATAATCTGAAAATTGTAATTTCTTTAACACGAACCGACATTCAATAAGGCATGGCTCGTGTCGTGTGACTGAGTAATGGCGACCATCATATGATTTATGTGTTCCTAGTACCTACCTACGTTTACATTTCTCAATTTTCTCTGGAATATTATTATTCCATTTTCCAAATTTTGTCAACTACCCTGTCATAACGGGATTTAAACCCGCGAGACTTAGAAATAAAATATCGAGGAATGTTTGTATGTTAAAAATGAAAATACAGTTTATACTAGTTTAGGAGTCAGAGCTCCATTTGAATATGTAAAATGTTCTAAGTACCAATAAATAAATTATTATTGTTTATAAAAACCATAACAAGTTTTTCAGTTTTATGTTATTTTTAATATTATATTATAGGTTTACCCTTGTTTGGTATAACAACGTTTGCTCGAAAATCGTTTCGTCTAATTTCAGTTGCAATAAAGTCATTTCGCATAATTATTCATTTGACCGAATATTCAATTGGTAGAATTTTATTTAGCATAATTATTTATTTGACATAATGTCATTTCACCGAATTTTCATTTGCACTAATTTTATTTAACCTAATGTTTAATTGGTAGAATTTTATTTAGCATAATTATTTATTTGACATAATGTCATTTCACCGAATTTTCATTTGCACTAATTTTATTTAACCTAATTTTTAATTGGTAGAAAAAATGCCAAATAACTAATGTCATTTTATATCTCTGTTATTTAAAGTGAGTAAATAATTATGTGATGTATATCAATGTGAGAAACGCCCTAAAGTCGCTTCTGGCACTCGCCGGCCGCTGCCGCGGCACGCTCGCTTCGCTCGCTCGGCTCGTGCGCTTTGTTCATGTCAACCTAACTCGCTCGTCGCTTCGCTCCTCGCTAACCTATTGTTCAATTGAACATTCGATGAAATAAAAATTATACCACCTGAATAATACATCAAATGAACATTATACCTTGTGATCAATAGCGCAAATGTTGTTATCGCAAATGAACATTCGATGAAATGAAAATTATACCACCTGAACAATACATCAAATGAACATTATACTTTTTGATCAATAGCGCAAACGTTGTTATCGCAAATGAACATTCGATGAAATGAAAATTATGTCAATCGATATTATACAAAGTGATTATTTTCTTAAACGTTGTTCGAAGAAATGATTTTCGACTAAACGTTGTTATACGAAACAAGGGTGAACCTATATTATATTGTATTGTCAGAATGTTTGTATGTTTCTAACTAATGACTATTCTTTCACCGTTAGAATGGTACATTATTACTGAGTGATATTTATATTTGAATTCATATGTACGTTTAATCGACGGTGAAGGAAAACATCGTGAGGAAACCTGCACACACACCTGTGAAGAAATTCTTAGGTTGTGTGTGAAGTCGACCAACTTGCACTTGGCAAGGGTGGTTGACTAAGGCCTAATCGCCCCTAATGTGGGATAGGCTCGAGCCCCTCGGTGGGGACATTATAAGAGCTGGTGATGATGACTGAGTGATATAGGATATATTTAATAAGAAAAAAAAACTCTATGCGGACGAAATCACGGGCGAAGTGCTAGTAAACTATAAATTATACAATGACCAATATACTATTCACTTGCTTCTTGAATAAAAGAACCAGAGCTGTTTGGTATTTTTTTAAATATTATAAATCAATTTGACGCTTTCTTGGTGAAGTTGTCAGTATAGCTGCCTACACATCAAGCGGTCCGGGTTCGAGTCCTGGTAGCGGCAAATATTTGTGTGATGAACACGAGTATTTGTTGACGAGTCATGGTTGTTTATATATTTATTTAGGTTTATTAAAAAAAATATCTAAAAATATTATGTAAATTAAAAATGTTCGTTATCGTTTTCCGTTGAACACATAATCAATTTGGCATTAATTTTCAAAAGAAAGACTGCATATAAGAGAATTTGAAAACATTTCTTTCTAATGTAATATTTTTTTATTATCATTCATAGGAATAAAATTCGAAAATTCATAGGTTCACTAGCTATCAGCATATTACCAAAGTCAGGCTCCATAATAGTTGTATTAACCTATTTTTGAGTTGGAATTATTTGTGATCTATCAGAACATAGTGTCAAGATATTACATATGTACATCCATAACACAAGTTCTTAATGATACTTACTTTGGGCTAGATAATTGGTGTGAGCGTTGAAATATATTATATACGAAAATTTTAACAAAAAATGAGTTGATTTTTCAGTTTAAATTTAAATGTTATGTGAAAAAACAAAACGTACTACCAAAATACGGATATAAAAAGTAACAGTTTCCCAAACTGTTAAAAAAATATGTTTCAGCAGAACTTCAAAGGCTTCAACAACAATGTTTTTGTTCGGGAAAATTTTTGATGTTTTCTTTTGAAAGTTACAAAACAATAATGGACTGTGAATAATTGGATTATGGATTATAAATTATGGATATGAAAAATCACAATACATATTGTAAAGAAATCAAGTGAGGTGAATTATTAGCTCTTGTTTTTGAAAACCCTTAGTTTTGACTCTAACTTTATTTGGCATGAATTTAAATGTTTGAAATTTATAAAAGAATTATTTTCATGATAGGTTTCTGAGATGGGATATTTTCAATTTTCAATTTACGATGTCAATTTAATTTGGTATAATTTACAAACATACCTCCATAAACAAACTCCTTTAACTTAGGAGAGAATTGGCCTTCTTATGCGTTTTCGGTTTTATAACGGAACTAGTTTTCGTCCGCGCGGACATTTTACCCCCTAGGGATGGAATTTCCAAAAACTTTTCTTAGTGGACTAGGTGGTAGACCCATATGTAGGGTCGTCTGGGTAGGTACCACCACCTTTCTTATTTCTGCCGTGAAGCAGTTCGCTGTGTTTCGGATTGAAGGGAAAGGTAGCCAGTGTAATTACTGGGCATGGAGGGCATATCATCTTAGTCCCCAGGATGGCAAACGCATTTGCGGTGTTAAGTGATTTATACTTAATACTGCAAGTGTCTATAGGCGGCGGTGACCACTTAACATCAGGTGGGCCGCAAGCTTGTTTGCCATCTCCTAACATAAAAAAAATGTGCATGCCTACAATGTATAAGGTTAAGGTAAATTTCAAGTCTTTAGATTCAGCGGTTTGCGCTGTGCGTTCATATCTCAGTCAGGACTTTGTCAGTCAGAATGTTATATATGTATGTGTTCTGAGCATGTTCCGAGGAACTATTTGACATGATGCCAACGCTTCTTTCTATCACCGCACCGCTTGCCATATACAGGGTATTCATACTCACACACTGAAATCGAGTTGGTCATGTACTTGGAAGAAATTTTCTCACGCGTACGCTTCGGTGGTGGTATGAACCTGTCGAGGTTTTTCCTTAGGACTACAACTTGGGTTTCTCCAAGAAAGGCGTGAAAAAGTTTCTAAGCTAGGTCGGCAAAGCATTGTTATATAGGCTTGTCCATAGGCTTATCAAAGTCAAATCATTTGTTTGCAAATGTGGCTAGGTACGGATATACGTAAACATGAAAGGATTAATCGACATTTCACCTTTCGGCAAGAAAACCAAAATGATCAAACTACAGTAACTCATACATTTGTAACCAATATAATGTGTCAGAAAATTTTACAATAAATTCTCCAGTGAAATAGTAAATTAACATTTAAAATACTAACAAAAAAGTACTGTTTTGTAGAAAAACAATTGTCATTAGTTGTTTTTTACTTTATCTAGGAATCAAGCAATTATTGTAAATTTTAAATATAAACAAATGTAGAATATAAATCAGCAAAGTTTCCACAGTTATGTAACACATGACAAGTAACATGCAATATAAACAAATGTAGAATATAAATCAGCAAAGTTTCCACAGTTATGTAACACATGACAAGGCACATAAATAATATTTACACATAACATTAACTATAAATTAATATTATACGTCGCCAATTATATTAATCACTTGGTGAAATGAAATGAAATGAAATGAAATGAAATGAATTTATTGTAGACATAAATTTAGGTACAAATTAGCAGATACATTTGCTTTATACGTATACAGAACAACTAAATTTTACCTTTTCAGGTGTGTCTACATGTTTTAAAAATATTTATAATACCAGAAAATTAACAAATAGAAATTAACAAACTAAACTTATATATAAAGTAACAAATTTTAATAACTATTCTTTATATTGCAAAAAATCTCTTACACTATAAAAACATTTATCTATTAACCATTTTTTAACAATTTTTTTGAAAGTATTTATTTTTACATTTTTAAAATAATTAGGTAGCTTATTATATATTTCAATACACATCAGATAAGAATTTCTTGAAGACAATGACAAGTTAGCAGGAGGTTTATATAATTTGTATAAATATTGAGAACGCAGCTTTCTATGAGTTACATCTTGTCTATTTTGGAAGAGATAGTTATATTTATAAACAAATAAGCATATTTCATATATATATAAGCATGGCACTGGAAGTATATCATATTTCTTAAATAGGGGTTGACATGAATCAGTTTTTTTAATGTGAAACATAGCCCTAATACATCTTTTTACAATAGAGAAGCAGTTAATTCTTATAGCAGTTAATTCACCTCACACGAACATTCGGGGATTTAAATTATCCTAACGTATTAAAAAAATATAGGTTGCATTTAGATTTTTTTATTTCTACGATTATAATATTGAAGGTGATTTTTTGTACTCTTTAGTGGTGTAAGAATAGTACCTACTACAGTTTTTAACATTGAAAAATTTACAGAAAACTATCTCGAGACTTTAGTTAGTGGAATAGAAATTAACTATTAGAAATCTCTTATCAAACACTTTAGAAGTAAGAAACAATTATTCCCTTAAAGTACCTAACAAGCATGACATTTCTTCTGAAAACGTGTCCTTACTTTAGTGTTGAGAGCATTGTGTTGCGACGGTTAATGATGATGAAGCCAGTTCCTCAGTGGATGAGGGTCCTGTTAAGCTCCTTTCCATCACCTTATCACCAGTCACCATCACCTGAGATGTATGTCAAAAGCTTGCTGAAAAAAAATCAAGCTAGAAACTAGGTCACCCATCCGAAAGCACGCTCCTCCACTTAACTTTTGCAATCGTTACACAGAAGGTCACCGACAAGAGGACAGACAGTCGATAAGCGTAATTGCGTAGTGTAATATTATTATTCAGTCGTCCTAATAATCCTGATACTTGCTCTGAAATGGTATGTATTGCAGTAAGTCAGCGGCTCTCAAACTGTGGAAAATTGCTCTTTGTTTAATTGATTTTTTTATGTGATATGAATTTGGTGTCTTTTTAAAGACGCAGTGGTACAGTAAAGAAAATGATGTTCGATAAGACACAATAGATAGTAATGTTACAAACACGTTCTTTTGTAGAGTTCTATTTCAAGACAAGACAAGTCAAGTCAACAGCCTATGTCCGTCCGCTGCTGAACGTATTCCTCCGTCATGTCACGCCACCGTTTTCTATTCTGGCCTTCCCGCATCCAGCCGCTGCCAGCAGTCCTCCTAAGGTCATCAGACCAACGGCTCGCAGGGCGCCCTACACTACGCTTGCCTATACGTGATCTCCACTCCAGGATTCGTCTGCTCCAACGGGTGTCGGTTCTCCGGCAGACACGACCAGATGATGAGAGGTCTATTTGGCATATTTGAATATGGCATAAACGTGGGCTGTTATTTTTTAAATAATAATTTTTATCGTTAAATATTCGTTAAAAATAACGTTAAAATAAGAAAACATAACATACCTGCAGGTACTGTTTAATCAACTAGCGGCCCTGTTTCCACTGGGTCCTTTCTGGTGGTTACGAGTCAACAGGAGCATCATTATCCATAGGAGGTTTTGGTTCCCTTCGCACATCCCCCTGCTAGACCACCGATCACTAAGATAATGAGGATGAGATCAATGTTTTTTTTTTGTAATATAGACATTTCAACTTATGACATTTAAATTTTATTTAATTTTAACAGGCACATAATTTCGCCTTCACATTCTCATCTTACCTTACCTTAACTGTAATGATGTTTTGAAGAACTTATTAATTGTAAGCTGTGGAGTTTCTTTTGCCGTTTATTATACGTTTCAGCATAAAATAATTATTTCGTCCCGAAACTTTGGTAGAGTTTTTGACCACTTAGCAGGGTCCATTTACGAGTAAATACAGACCTTTTTAATTCTGATAATTTGCCCTGTCTGCTTCTAATTTGACCGGAATGGTCGTCGTAATGTTTCTTTTCTCTCTCTTTTGCTATATCGTCTGTCACACAGTCTATCCATCGTTTCTTCGGTCTTCCTCTCTCTTCTTCTCCATCCACACTCATTCTCACTACTTTCTCTGTTACATGCTCAACTCTCTTCTCATTACATGTCCATGCCATGACAAACTGTTACCTCTCCAACTTTCTACCACTGATATTACATACTTCCTTTAATGTAGTTAATCACTGTGTCCATTCTTGTACTCCGCACACCGCTCACAGCATTATACGATATTTATACAGGTTGAAAAAAACGCTCTAAGGATTCGCGAGCCCGATTTTGATGAAAACAAAAACTGCATAATTGGATTTTTGAAAAAAAAAAATAATGATCATCGCTTTGATTATTGCTTCAACCAAGGTGGAACAAGAAATATTTTATTATAATGTAACATTTTCCACTAGTTTCCCGTCTATCATTACTTCCCATAAATTGGTCCTTATTAACTACACTATCGAATGGTGTAATGCACAGTCTGTTTTTTTTTTCAAAATCGTTCGACTCGATTCCTGGCTAGGATTATTGATTTTTCAAAAATCTAATGACGCAGTTTTTGTTTTCATCAAAATTGGAGTCGAGACTTATTTGACCATTTTTCGATATTCCTTATAGTTTAGCATTTGGCCCTAAAGGCCCCCTTGAAAAATTCAACCTGTATACCTATATCTATATTTTATATCTATATCGTAGGTGGATAGTAAAACACGCCGTTTAACTAGCTAGGTGGATTATAGTCAATGAGAGTGACTTGTGACTTGTGATTTTTAGTAAAAAAAAATATCTTGTAAAAAAGTAAAAAATTTTTTTTTAAAAATAAAAAAAAATCATAAAAAAAATAACCTGAAACTACCAATAAACAAAGCGATCTGTATTCGATGTACGGACTCATATTGATAGAATCTACTACGAATTTATCAACAAATGGTTTCATTTGGTTAACAATACTCAAAGACTACAATCCGCCTAGCCGTTTAGTTAAACGGCGTGTTTTACTATCCGCCTGCGACTTATACATAATTGTCACCTCCCATTTAAGTAGTAGCTTCCTGTCACTTGACACAGCGATAAAGGTACCCGTGAAGTGCGCCACGTTACGCCCGCGGTCCTGTTTACCGTCAGTACCTGACCTAGTGCCATCAGATGTGCCTACGTAGTGACCAATGACACAGGAAGTGAATCAGCGCAGTGGTTTGAAAAAACCTGTATCAAAAAAGACGCCTCTCTTTTCTGTATAACAATATGACTGTAGTTAGATAGGCAGTTACTATTGCATTTATAAGGTTTATAATTTAACTTTACTTACTTTCTAATAACAAAAGTAGGTGCTTTATAAAAAATACTATTAACTCTTTTAAAAAGTGTATATTAAATGAGCTTAAAAGAAAATGCCTACACATTCTAAAAACTGCGTGTAGTAAAAAAATATATTTATGTTTTTTTTTATTTGATTTTGTGTTAGGAAAATGTATGAAAAACGACTATTAACTTACCTTATAAAAATAATTTACCACCCAATAATTAACACATTAACAACGCAAATACTTATAGCACTATTTTCCATTACCAAGTCAAGTTACACCACAAACTTTCATTAAACACGCTCAAAATCTGACTACAAGTTGCAACCAAGCCATCACAGATCGATTCCCGCAAAAAAATAAAACTAATTTAATTTACTACTATTTGAGAACCTTTGCGCTACGCCAGCCAAAATTCGTAGCGGCTAGCGAAAGAGAGAGGGACGGGGAGCGCGCGTGCGAAAGAGACGACTATACGCTGTAAGCTACGCCTAATCAATGCATACAGACCTGCAGATATTCAGTGTGTCGTGAGCTCTGGACAAGGCGGTATGTGTCCTCGCCTCGCTAAAATAACAAAAAGAATTGCTTAAAATCAAATAAATTAACAACTCAAACGTTAATGAAATAGAATTACTCAATTTTTAACCAATAAACATCCAGATAACTCGAATTCCGAATACGAAATCTTATAAAATCGAACGCGACGGACGCGTCTAAAACTCGCGCATTATTGTGGCTTTTTTAATTTTGCAAAAATACCGGTGGGAAAACTCCGATTTTGGTTTTCTAACTGTGCAGTGCACAGGAATTTCAGCTGTCGGTGGTTCGTTTAATGGATTTTTAGGGGCTTTTTTCCTGTGGCAGGGGCGGGGGGGTGCATCGAATCCTTTGTTCATAACTGCATTGCTTGTATTGGAAGGCTGCGCAGCAACAAAAAGCAGTAAGTACTACTATTACTACAGTTTCTTCAGCCATTTTGGAATGTTTGGCGGGTCTCTTTGTGTGAGGGCTGGCGTTTTTTAATGCGAATTAATTTCTTATTTGACGGACAATGGCTACCTACTGGTCACAAAAAAATTGACAGTAAATTGTTAATACATGTATGCAATAATACTTAGCAAATAAGCGCTGAATAGTTAACTGAATTGTCGTTTGACGATGAAGTTTTCGCCGGAAAATCCTTAGTCAGTTTCATCAATATTAGTCTCTTTAATCATGGATCAGCAGTCACTATATTGGCTGTAGGTTCAGATTTTTTTATTATTTTTTAAAATAATCTCTACTAAGAAATTTCCACTAAAATTTCAGTTACTATTTTCATGAGTAGGTCTAAGTTTGTGGTTATATCTCGTCACTTGACATATTCAACTCCAGAAACCATTACTATAAAGTATTTCAATAATGAGAAAAAACATCTTTTGTATGGGGCCTCAATTAAACAATAAAGTTACAAATTGTTTTAAGGACCTTAATATAAATAATATTTATATTAAGGTCCTTAAAACAATTTGTAGCTTTATTGTTTAATATAAATAATATTTATATTAAGGTCCTTAAAACAATTTGTAGCTTTATTGTTTAATTGAGGCCCCATACAAAAGATGTTTTTTCTCATTATTGAAATACTTTATAGTAGTGGTTTCTGGAGTTGAATATGTCAAGTTGACAAAATGTTATCATAAAGTAAGAGACATTCTTGACGACAGAACTGAAAGTTATTTGAATTGTATTATTTGATATTTTAGTTAAGTATTGTTATTTGACTTTAAATGTAGTTTAGATTTAAGATATGTTGGTAATAGATATAAGCTTTAAACTTAGCGATGTATGTCATAAACATATTTCTTTTTTTTTTTTTTTTTTTATATTCCAAACGGAACGCAATAATTCTCTGTGTAATGAGCATCACTACATAGTATAAAACAAAGTCGCTATCCGTCTGTAGGGACAGACAGACGGATAGCGACTTTGTTTTATACTACGTATATGTATACGTATGCTTAGATCTTTAAAACTACGAAACGGATTTTGATGCGGTTGTTTTTAATAGATAGAGTGATTCTTAAGGAAGGTTTATATGTATAATACATGCATATTTGCTTAAGCATTGCAAGCCGGGTCGCTAGTTATAGAAACAAGGTTGTCTATATTCAAAGCGATAGCCAAGCACTCCTGTTGACTCGGATCTAGTACTTAATGCTGTCAAGACCCTAAATAGGGTTGAAAAGCATAATAAAGTAGAACTGATCAGGGGTAATGAGAAAGTTGACGAACTGGCAAGGAGAGGATCAGAAATCCCATTCATAGGCCCTGAATCTTTTATCCCAATACTAGCGACCCGCCCCGGCTTCGCACGGCTGCAATGCTTATGTAAATATGCATGTTTTATACATATAAACCTTCTTTAAGAATCACTCTATCTATTAAAAAAACCCGCATCAAAATCCGTTGCGTAGTTTTAAAGATCTAAGCATACATAGGGACAGAAAGACGGCGGAAGCGACTTTGTTTTATACTATATAGTGATTTAAAGGCTATATCACCAGAGCCATCAAAGATTATGTTTAGTTCATTAAAATGATTAATTGAATTACATAGAAAAGTTTTTCACAAGATAAATAATCCAAATGCGTGGGAGTAACTACCCAAAATTTACGCATGTAAAACTGTAACTTCAATTATATTGATAATTATTTATTGACTTGAATTGATGTTTTGAAATCATTACGAAATTGTAAGCTGTGGAGTTTCTTTCGCCATTTCTTCTCCATCTCAGCATAATAATAATTATTTGTCCCAAAATGGTGGTAGGGCTTTTGACGATTTAAAAGTACTTAGCAAAGTCCGTTTAAATAAAGAGCTTTTTAATTTTCATTTTGCATAAAAGACCGTATGGAATGGAAGCTGTCACTTGGTAAGAAACACTCCACATCCTTCATGGGAGACTGTCCTGGAGGATGGAGTAAATTTATATACGGGGGCAGTAGAGAACAGGCCCGCTTAATCTTTGGTGGGTTTACGGGGCACAATGCCACAAACCTGCTGAACAAAATGCAAATTTCCCAACATCGCATTGCAGAGCATGTCGACTAGGGTGTCGCGAAAATTTATTTTTGGCTTTTCATAACGCAAGACCAATGTCACTTAGACTAAAACATCGCTATCCTTAAGCAGCGCGTCTAAGGGTGCATCTAAAGCAGGGTTTCTTAAACTTTTTGCTATCATGAACCATTTCCACAATATAAAATAGTCCAGTTATCAAAGACGATTTTAGGCAACCAAAACAAGTTTAACGATAAAAAAAATCTTTAATTGATTTAAATGTAATGATGTTCACTTATTGCGAAGTCGCTCGTGCTGCCGAAAGCTTCGCTGCCGTGCACGAAATAAGTTGTCGTTCAATCTTCATGTTTACAGGTTTCAATCGCATTGAAGACGTCAATGACCAATATTGAAACAATTACATTGAAAGCGTTCGGTGAATTTAAGGTTTCAATGATATTGCGCAATCGCATTGAAATGTATTCAGACGTCTCAATGCCGTTGAAGCAATGAAATTGAAAGGAGTTTTGAAAAGAAATTGAACCGTATAACACCGGCTTTAGCAGAGTTCATTTTATATTATCCTTTATTGTTCACACATAAAACAGTAGTTATAAAAATTAATACCTACGTGAAGCGACATGTACAAAGGTGAGCTTATCTCTAACAGAGATCTCTTCCAGCCAACCCTAGCTTTAGTGAGACCATAATAAGCGGGAACAATGTGTACCTACTAATAGATATAAAACAAAATTATATCTACACAAAAATATATATTTTTTTATAATATACTAGCTGTCCCGGCCATGCGTCATACTTCTGTCCTAAAACATTGAAGTTGCATTTAAAAAAAATGAGAACTGCTTATCACGATAAAAACTGACCTATCTTTCAAGTTGGATCAAACTTCACACGGTGTACAAATTCGATTAAAATCGGTTAAGTAGTTTAGGAGTCCATCGCGGACAAACAACGTAACACGTAATTTATATATATTATTTTGATGTCATACATGCATGTTAAATGTTGGTCACCTATCCGAGTACCAACCGTGCACTTGGTTTCTTAACTTTCGTGATTGACGACTCAAAATTTGAAGGCAACCTTATATTTTGATGTCATACACGCATGTTAAAGTTGGTTGCAATAAGTTATAGCATACTCGAGTTATCGTGCTAACGCACAGACACACTGACATAATTCCAAAAACGGTATTTTTGGACTCAGGAAGGTCCAAAATCTGTCAAAATCTCGAGGTCGAATGTTTTGACGATCACAAGACTTCCTCTATACTACGAAGGTATACGAGATAGTAAAAATGATCTTGTAAAACAGAGCCTTAGAATTTCAGAGATTCCGTTTTTGATGATCTACTTTAGCAACTGACTGTACCCGTTTTAAGTAATACATCAGTCTGTATCGTTATCATATATCGAAGTAATATTTTACAAGCCAATAACCACCCCCTGACAATCGACAAAGATAAACTCCGATATTTGGCCCCTCATACGTCACTGTCAGTCCTTACCACTTTCATCTTGAGACTGTTTTTGAATAAGATACTTGCAGGTTACGATACTTACGTTTCTTTGTTACGCGGTGTATTATAATTTACTAGCATTCGCGTGCTGCTTTGCTTGTCTTTTTTTTCTTTTTTGTATGAATTATAATGAGATTTACTTAGTCATGTTCATAATCCTAATGGTATCAAGGAAAGCCTTATCACCTCTTTTTACTATGACACAGAAGCTAAACCTAAAGGTAGTGTTACCTAAAGTCAGTGTTACCTAAAGGTCGTGTTACCTAAAGGTAGTGCTACCTAAAGGTCGTGTTACCTAATGGTAGTGTTACCTAACGGTAGTGTTACCTAAAGGTAGTGTTACCTAAAGGTAGTTTTACCTAAAAGAAACACTAACTTCTGCCCGCGACTTCGTCTACACAGTATCAGTTTGAATTATAGCCTATATGTTATTCTGGTGTGTGATCTATATTATTGTTGAGTTTTATTAAAAACCATTGAGTAGTTTTTGCGTGAAAGAGTAACAAACATCTATACAAACTTTCGCGTTTATGCCATTAGTAGGATAAACACATTATACATCCGTATTCACAAACATTACTATGAGGTTTCTCGACTATTGGATAAGGAAACGCATTGCATTGAATAGAGCTCGGTGAATTGTTGAATGTACTGACGTTTTATTACTTCAAACCTACTTCAAACTTTTGACATTTGGACATTTCTTTTGTCATCTCGACCTGTGCGTTGTGTAATATAGCTAGCTATCTACCGAAACTGTGCGTTCATTTTAAAGTACGCAGAGCGCCGATCCTCACATATGTATTGCCTATGAATAGGTTTTTACGACCCTGTGCGTCCACGCGCATTATGAGACTTCATTGCATGCCATATAGCACGCACTGAGAAATAACTTATTTTGCATAGCATTATTTTTTACTATGAAAAGTATACTGGCGTGTGTCACATCTGCTATGGGCCATGCAATACCTCAAAATTGAGACGGTTTGCCAGTCTGTCGCCTTGGTTTTTTTATGTTATTTAGTTCGCAGACAAGCATATGGCCTGCCTAGTAACCTTTCACAATAGCTTAAAGACGCTTGCATCACTGACGTGACAATCGCTAGTCCCCGTAAAGTTCTGTCAACCTTACTCACCAACTGAAAATAAAATGTTAATATTATCATCTCTTCTATGACGTTTTTGGAACATGAATTTGTATAGTGCTTAGACCATTTAACACTTGACGTGGCAAGCGAACGCGTTCCCCTCTGCCAAAGTACATGAACAAACGTTCATGTCAGTTTATAAAAACTAGTTCGCCGCGACGACCGACCGCCATTTTGAATTCGTATCTGTCACTAAGCGGACCTCGCAAAAATTATTGGTTGCGGAGTGTTTTCTTGTAAACGACGACCAGAAACTTTAAAGTTATCCTAAAACGGAGTTGCTTATCACACGGAAGTAATTTTCTATTCAAATAAACTACTGTTTCACATAACAATATAATTTTTCATCTACAAATTTTGCGACAGAAACAACGGTATAACAACGTTAGGCGATATGGTGGTACGCGGGTTAGCCGAGCCCGCGAGTGTGCGCTCATAATAGCGATTAAAATTTTTGCAACAGTGTGCACGAGTGAGTAAATGTGTGCTATGCATGTTTGCCTCACCCCCCGCGAAAAACGGCGGAATGTTTTCAGTACTAAATCTGCGCTATGCCACGTCCCGTGTTAAATTGTCTAAGGTACAGTGCCACAAACTTATCTGATCCAGTGGCAAAAATTAGAACTACAATTTACCCATACACATTTTGACTTCTCTATGACACATTTGTTCACCACTACCGGGTCTTAAGTTTGTGGCACTGCACGTGTTTTAATACCAAAACTTCTCGTTAAGTGGCGCCATCTGGTGTCTGAAACTATTACTATTAAGGGTTTAAATATGAAATTGCCGTTTTGTATGGAGAATTTAACGAAAATTCATTTTTCCATATAAATATATTTGCGATTTTTTAAAGAACCACAAATCTAAATTAGGTGTAGTTTTGTGGATATATTTAGACAACATTAAGCTATAGGATACTTAGAGCAAAAATTTGTGAATTGATACCTGTAAAAAATATTCATATTTTTATAACGGAGACAGGCACCTCTTAGGTCGAGCTGTTTTTGAAGATGAATTTCTAGTGAAAAAAATAAAAATTAGAATTAAATTTTATACATCAATATGAGTCCTTGTAATGAAGTTTTAATTAAAAAATAATAATGGACATATCTATTGTACTAAAGGAATTATACACTAACCAATAATGAGGAAAAAATCGGCAATTTCATACTTTAACCCCTATTATATTCAAAGTCTTCAGGCTACAAGTTATAATTATGCATATACACCGATATACACTCTCCCGACCCCTGTAGAATTCGCTCGACTAACAGCACGGTAACCGGGTCATTTCTTTATTTGCCCCAACAATTTTCTCCCTACAACCACGCTGTAGTCATCTTGCGCCATCAGACACTTTTCACTTTGACTAAACTGGCAATTTTTCGGTTTAAAGAATATTTATTTCTCATAAAAACATATAGTTTGCTTAAAATGAGATGCATAGATCTTAAAATAAAATTAGAAACCAAAACAGTAACGGTGGTTTTCTTAAATAACACTTCTTTTTCACTATTATATTATCCTTTATTGAACACACAAAAAACAGTTATTAAAATAATAACAAAAAATCTGGAGTGGTCTCCCCTTGACTTTCTCGTATACCGAAAACGACTCAAAAGTTGATAGAAACCTTATATTTTGATGTCATAGATGCATGGTAAATTTTGGTCCCCCATCAGAATACCGACCACGCACTTGGTTGCTTAACTTTCGTGATCGACGACTCAAAAGTGGATAGAAACCTTATATTTGGTTTCAATAATTTAAATGCTTAAGTTATCGTGATAACGCACAGACACACACACACACACACACACACACATACAGACACACAGATACACACGCAGACATAATTCCAAAAACGGTATTTTTGCACACAGAGAGGTCCAAAAGGTGTAAATCCGTCAAAATCTCGAGGTCGAATTATTTGACGATTACAAAACTTCTTCTATAAGTACCTACTACGTATGCGAGAACGTAAAACATGTACAAATGTGAGCTTATTTCCAACAGATATCTCTTTCAGAAAACCCTAGCTTTAGTGAGACAATTGTAAGCCAGAATTTAAATTACTTAAATCACTACATAGTATAAAACAAAGTCGCTTCCGCCGTCTGTATGTTCCTTTGTATGCTTAGATCTTTAAAACTACGCAACGGATTTTGATGAGGTTTTTTTAATAGATAGAGTGATTCTTAAGGAAGGTTTATATGTATAAAACATGCATATTTACATAAGCATTGCACCCGTGCGAAGCCGGAGTGGGTCGCTAGTACACAATAAATCTCCCTCAAAACAACGTGTCTTTAACCCTAGAACCTTACACTGGGGTACAAATCAAAAAAACATTTGATAATTTGCGATTACTTTTTTTTGCGGATTTTTTTTGCGCTACCTCGTGTTTGTACGGGGTGTATGGTTGCGTCGAACCGTCCGTCGGGCAGAAGTCCTCTTAGTGTGTGGTCGTGGCAAAATGCGAGTAAGGTGCTCCAGTACTTGCATGCATCTTCATGTAAGAATTGGAGGTATATTAGGGGAAAACGAGTTTGACGAGTTTTTTTAACTATAAAGGATTAGATTGGTGACCAATACATATCTATTAATTAATATTAACTGACATTATGATTTGACATTTGACCCGACAAACGATTTATTTTAATTTCTTTGTATTTTCCTACCGCTAATCAGATCTTTATAATATTTTAGAATGTTTTATAATATTTTGAACGAAAAATGAAATGAAAAAGCTCTTTATTTAAATTGCTAAGTACTTTTAAATTGTCAAAAGCCCTACCACCATTTTGGGACGAAATAATTATTATTATGCTGAGATGGAGAAGAAATGGCGAAAGAAACTCCACAGCTTACAATTTCGTGATGATTTCAAAAATAATAACAATATAGGTAATTAAATTAGAGTTTTACACGAGTCAATTTTGGGCAGTTATTACTCCCACGTATTTGGAATATGTCTCAATAAGCAAATTAAAATCGCAATCGATCACGATAACTTAAAAATCTGCACATATTGTCACGACCTTCAAGGTTTCAGGGAGCGTTGACGATCATGACAATATGACATATTGACATGTAATCTATACATCTTGTAGATTTTTAATTTACAGTCACATAAAGATCCCAAGATTTCAGTGTATTTTTTTCTCCATTCGTAACAGTAAACATTACTAATGTTTCCCTGAAAGAAATTCCTCAGCCCTTGAAAGAAATCAATAAGCAAATTCCAATGTCGCAAAAGCATCTGCTATCAGAATGAATCGATTGTCAATTGTTTTTGCCCGTTTTAATTTATTCCTCCGTTCATTTTATTGCATTCCAAAAACGCTGATGTACGGGGTGAATGGAAACGTTCTGAGCAGTGCTAATGAAAATTCCTGAAGTGTAATAGATATAAGGCACTACAGGAAGCTTTTTTAACATGCTTATACATAAGCTTCACCTGTATGTAACTGACTTCTTTGTACGCAATTCTAACCCACTTTAAACGGTGAGATTTCATTCAAACTTTACAGAATTATCATAGACCGATGACATTATAATAATTTAATAAGAATATTCCATTATCCTAATTAGAATCGCCAGGACTAATAATTTTTCGTTTGTAATGTTAGTTCAGTTGTTCGTCACTAGATGGCGTTGTCATTGTTATGTATGGCTTATTGTAGTTGGCGATGTGAGTTTTTTAATAATAAAAGTACTTTCATCAGCGGTTACAAATCTCACAAAAATAAAAACTGGAAAATAACTAATGCTTAAACAAAACTAAAAAAAAATATTTTTCATAAAAGCGTGTTTTTAAAAAAACACGCTTTAATTTATTTAAATAATTTCGAGATGATAATCAATCCGACTAGTCGTGGCAAAAATGTATCACTACTGAGATTGGAACATTTGAATCTGGAACAGTAAAAAGTTCCGGATCAGTGATATGTTTCATTTGGAACATTCATATCATTGAAATGGAGTAACATAATGAGCTAGCGCCTCGCGCAGAGATTTGTATCTGTTTCAACGTCGTTATTTTATCATTAAATCCTTACTAATATTATAAATGCGAAAGTAACTCTATCTGCTTTTTTAATGTTTATGTGTAGGTATAATATTCACAATGCATTATTTTTTGTAAAGCAACGGCGGTGGTCGGGGTATACTTGTACTGTACACAGACTGAGTCACTGAATCAGTGAGCGCTGGGCGCATATTCACTTCTCTCTCACTCGCATCGTTCTGTCCGTCGTTCGTCGCGTCGGTTGAGGTGATCGAGTTCCAAATGAAACATTTTATGCCGGGCAACTGTTCCGAATCATTTGGTTCACATTACTGTTTCGGAACACTGAGTCGGTTCCTTAAAGAGCGACACACGTCTAAATCCGACTAATAAGTGAAAAAACTTGTTAATATAGAAACAAAATAAAATAATGATGGAAAAATTTAATATAATTATTATTTATAGAAAAACGTGGGGTTCTCTATTTAATTGCAACTATCGAATATGTTCAAGAACTGATGTTATTATACAGTAAGCACCCACGCTTTTTTCTAAATAATCATTACACTTTTCGTTAATATTTTTGCTTCATATTAATTAAACTTTTCGTTCATCATTTTTTTTCTATACTAAAAAATTTTTTTTCACTTTTTGGCCCGATTTACCATAAAAGCGTGTTTTTAAACTATTATTTTAATTGAGATGTTAGACCACTACAATGTATCCGTAACTTTCTTGATTTTTTACCTTAAGTATCGAAACATTTTAACCGCCTCCGTAATCTAGGGATTTCGCACCGGAATCCGATACAGAGGCCTCGGTTTGATCCTCAGAGCAGTACTTGTACTAGGTTTGGTTGGTGGTAGGACTTTTTTCAAGACCGTCCTTATCAAAATCTGTATAAGTAAAAACGGGAATTAACACGATTAATTTACCTTTTAAATGCCTGACGTTTCAGCCGTCCGTCAAAGAATGGAATTCCATGTCGCACTCATATTCCAGAGTAGTTATAAATCTGCTCTGTTTAAGGTTCGAGTGAACAGGCATCTTCTGGGTAAACCTCGCTACATCTTTGGCTTCCTCTTAACTCAGCTCAGAGAGTTGACAAGAGTTGACCCATTTTATAAAAAAAAAATCTTAATTCTAGCTATTTTTCACAGCGACCGATTTTCAATAGTTTTATTAGTCAATAAATGCCAATGCAGCACTAACTCAGTTTGTTAGGATTAAATTTAATTGGGTCCCGACAACTGAGGCAATTTACAGCGATCCTAGCAGGCGAAATTGGACTCTACGCTTGTTGACGCAAAGTGGAGTTTGGTCCAAAATAAGTCCGAGGTGATATTTTGAAGCGCCAGTGGAATTGTGTTTGGCCATCAATTATTTCTTAGCGAACGCGCGAATTAATAATTTAATAAAATAAGGTAGACTAGGATAAATTCTTTAGGACGTAGCTATACCGTCACCTCATATCCTCCAATGGGTGTCGTAGAAGGCGATTTGGATCAGCAAAGGGGTAACTCAACAGAACCACTGGTAAACACCAGTATTGATCACCTTATACTCCGTCTACCAATCTGCATTTTGCAGGCGTGATAAACCTCCTTCAAAGCCAGGGAGAAGCCTTGTTGATCTAATTATAAATGATGACGATGAGTTGATGATTCGGACTTGTGTGGCTTAGTTATAAAATAATTTGTTTAGACAGTGAATAGTCACAAAAAAAATTGTTTATAGAAACGCCTAGTAAATTACTCCTAGGTGGCATAAGTAATGTTAATACAGCTAATGCAGGTGAGATGTTTAGGCACAATAGATCCTAATTGGTCAAAGTGTGCCATTGGAAGTCTCATCAAGGATATCCTGGGAAGGACCTATCCAAGGCCAAAGCATTGAAGGCTCTTCGACCCGACGGCAATAGTTAAACTGATGGCCTACATAATAATTCTAGGAGTGACAAGACTAAAGAAAAGCGGAGACACTAAAATCCTGACTCGAAGTGCATCGTGAAGAGACTCACAGAGCAGAAGTGGGGTGCAAAGTCAAATGCAAAGATAGGTAGTTCGAGGGATAGTGTAAGGGCCGGACTAGAATCCATTAATTAATTCCATTTCTTGATTATCTTCTTCTTCTTGGGGTGCCATATCCTACCGGAGGTCAGCTATCATTAAGGCTATACGAACTTTGGACACAGCTGCTCAGAACAGGGATCTCGTGCTCAGATTGAACCAAGTCCGTAGATTTTTGAGCCACGAGGTGCATCTCTTTCCGGGTTATCGTATGCCTTGAATTATCCCTTGCTTTATATGCCGAGGATTATATGTCGAGGATATTGTAGCTTTCGTTTATTAACAGTCAATGAGATTTCCACTGACTTTTGCATCTTCCGCAAAACTTTCTCATTGGGTACTCTATCCGTCCACGATATCTTCAAAATTCTTCTGTACACCCATATTTCAACAGCTTCTAAGCGCTTACGCATTGTTTGACTTAACGTCCAAGATTCGACGCTATACAAAAGAACCGAAAAGACGTAGCACCGAGTAAATCGCACCCTGGTAGATATTTTTAGAGAGCGGGTTGCATAGGAGGTGACTTAATTTGAAAAGTGCGTTTCGTGCCATTCTTGATTATGCGATATAGAAATGGATTGTCTTTCTTACTTCGTGTTGAAATGGTAGGCATAGTTTCTCCAACCCGATTGGTCCTGCGCTGCCCACTTTTATCATATTTTTTATCAGTAACAATTGTAATTAGAAAATGTCGCTAGACCACACCTCCCGAATTTAATTTCCGCAAACTACCGCCATTAATCTAAGCCACGCCTCACATCTGTATACTAAAAAGGTCATCGAACTCCCACTACAAACGCAGCAATCAATCAGATGTTTTCTTGTCCACGTCGCAGGCGATCAACTTAATCGGACATTTGAGATATTGGCCAGTTGACAGATGACAGATTGCAGATGCATAGGACGCGTTATCTTTGGATTGCGATTTTCTGATGTTTATATTTTGGAATGGATTCGAAGTGGTATTAAAACTCTTTTTGCTTCCAATTTGGTGTCAGTGCCATATATAACTATACTGTAACTATAAACCTTCCTTGCGATCGCTGTTGTGAGAAGTTTCTTGCCATACGAGTGACTTATTTGTGTTTTAGGCTGCACGGAGCTCAGCATCAGAACAATCGACTTTTACGATATGCACCCCCTTTTTTTATCGGAGTGGAATCCGCTTACGGACGATACCCTAAGCCGCTGGCTAGTGGATCAGCGGACCGTTGGCTAGACGTGGGCCTGTGCAGGGGTCGCCCAGCGCCTGACGGCACTGGGAATACCTGCTAAACCACTCCGGTTTCCCCCATGCCGTTACTGGAGACGACCCGGGGTTTGCCGAAGCATTTCACCGAGCCACCTCCGGGAACATGCTACGCACCCTGTAACTATGTAAATTTGTCCAACATTGACCCTTAAACATACACGTTGTTGGCGACTGGCTGATCATCGCTGGCCTCTTTTATATGGTCTTTGTATCTTGATATTCCCTTAAATGTCATATTAATGTCTTTTACTTTTTGATACTAGGCATTGTAAGAGCCTTTGTGACCTTGATAAACCTATTGAATCCTGAAGTCATGTTTCCATCATCACACACCAGTGCCACATACCTATACAGTCTACATCTCATTCGCTATCACACGTAGTCCAGCATGCTCCTCATTGAGCTCAGAATATTGCTGGTACTGGCACGTACGCTGCACACCAGAGCTTTTTTGTATATGACGAGATGACACACAAGCTTGGGGCCCATCTGGTGTTAAGTGGTGTTAAAGACACTTGCAATATTAAGGGTAAATCACTTAACACTGCAAGTGCATTGCCATCCTGGGGACTAAGGTGATATGCCTGCCATGCCCAGTAATTACACTGGCTACGTTTCCCTTCAATCCGAAACGCGAACTGCTTCACGGCAGAAATAAAAAAGGCGGTGGTACCTACCCAGTCGAACCTACCATCTAGTAAATGATGCGCAACTTTTACACAATGCACCAAGCAATTTCAAAATTGAACAATTATTTTTTACCCAGCCAGACGACTTTTCAACGACGCTAAATGGAAGGTTATGATTTTAGCAGCCTAAGTATTGTATGTTTGTTCTTTACGTATGTTTTTTGTAGTGCCTTAACCATTCATCCGCGTTTGATGAATAAGGTTTCAATCAATAATTCGTTATTACACTACCACTGAGTTTGTTGGTTTAAGAGCTCGATCAATCGTATCGTCTCTTTTCATACATTGCTCACTAGCGCCTCTAGCGTAAACTATCAGAAACAGTGGGCAATGTATGAAAGGAGACGATACGTTTGATCGAGCTCGAAAACTATCAAAACTCATACTAGGGGCTTTTAACATAAGGAGTCGTCCATCAATCACTTGAGGCTCTGAATAGGGAGGGAGGGATTCGGCAAAAATCACGAAATACCGCAAGGGGGGGGGGGGGGGGCTAGTGGTCTAAGGACAAATATATTCATGTAGGTATGTTCCATTCCTTTAATATTATTTTTAAGCCATTAAAAACAACCTTAATTTTCTAAGAATTAAATTTGATATATGTACTTTTTTACCGTCATGTTTGGACTGACGATCTAGTAAGGGTCGCGGGAAGCCGCTGGATGCGGGCAGCGCAGGACCGACCGGTTTGGAGATCCTTGGTGGAGGCCTATGTCCAACAGTGGGCGCCTCTTGGCTGAAATAATGATGACTTTTTTACCTGTATTTACAGACAATAGGTACTTAAAAAAATCAGATTCTTTGTAGGTACAAGGGAGTCTTAAACCTCACCACGTATCGCTAAGGGGAACGGGGGGTTAAAAATGTTAAAAAAAAACATCACATGATTAATGGACGGCCCCTAAACTACATTTTAACTGACTTTATAGAGAGGAGTCTATTTTAACTTTTTAACCTCGATTATAACAGATCCTTTATTTTTTAAAAGCTTTTTGTATGTTTGATATGTGGTTTGACTGGATGATGTACGATAAAGTTGTATTAAATTCTTCATAACACTGATATACAACATGTAAATTAAATAACCAACACCCTGAATACAGGTGGTTTGGGATCGGCTTCTGAGTTGATTTCAATATTAAAAAAAAACGATTTTAAAATAATTTCTGGGTACTTTTTTATGTTTTTTTTTTTAAAATCATTAAAAAAATATATATATTGAAATCAACTCAGAAGCCGATCCCAAACCACCTGTATTCAGGGTGTTGGTTATTTAATTTACATGTTGTAGTTGCGTCAATTTAACGCGGTAGTCTGCATTAGGCCTTACAGCCATATGTCCAATACATTTACTCGATTACGCTCCCCGACAAAGCGACAGCGGTGCATCATATTCGCGAGTGTCTGTTTAGGTATTAGGGTTGTCACTTACATTTTTTTAAATGTATTGCTCCATAATGTACAGACAACAGCACGTTCGGTTACCACAAACTGTTAAATATGCCCAATCGATTATGCACTTTTTATTGAATAGCCTTAGGTTGAAAATCGTTTCGAGAAATTTGACAGTTTTGTATAGCCCGACGTGCTGTTGACTGTACATATAGATGTTAAAAATATTGTAGTACCTTTAAGGTAACAATTATGGGCCTTGTGAGGCATTGGAAACAATTCATTAATACAATAGGATGACTTATATGATAATTATACTTAGTTGCTATATTAAAACTGTATTTTTTCTGCTTTTTAGTAAGTATTTTCAAATTTTTATTTTATCTCAATATTGTTTGTGTCTCTCATAATAGCAAGTAGTGTTTATATTCAAAGATTGTTATTCTAAACTAAAATGCTGTAGCTATAAATTGAGTTAAGAAGTAGTATAAATAGACTCGGGTAAACCATAAATAAATAAATATGTATGTATATATAAAAGTAACAAAAAGTAATGGCTTACACAGTTTAGAGAAATAAAAATACTACTTGTATCATAAAAAATTTAAGTCACACGTGCTTGTAAAACACAAATGTTAATAATGTTCTCTTAGATTTGTGCGAGCACTACACTTGTAAATAAAACAATTATTACGGATTTAACTCGAGTGTAATTAGATTTTACATTTTGTTATTATTGCCCGACGTTTCGTAACACTTTGCAGCGTTCGTGGTCACGGAATGACTAAAGATGTAGGTTGTCATATTTTATGAAATAGTTAAAACTACCGTCGCTTTAATTATCAATTTGGAGTGCAAAGTGTTTCGAAACGTCGGGCAATAATAACAACATGTAAAATGTAATTACACACGAGTTGAATTCGTAAAAGTTGTTTTATTTACAAATGTTAATTGTTTATACATTAGTCGCTCTCACAATCACAACATTATTGTAATATGTCTTTGCTATTGTTATATTATTACATTATTTTACTATCATCTGTAAGAATCAACGATCACCATACACTAAGACATATTGTGACACAAACAGTAGATTGAAGGTTCATACACACAACTGTTTACACATTAATATACACCAATGTAAGTGTCCTGTTATAGAAACAGTAGAGAAACATACGTATCTTGGACTAATTGTGGACTGTCATTTTAATTGGCAGCATCACGTAAGTGCTGTATGTGGCAAACTGAGAGCGTTCTTGGCTAATGTTATTATTATAAAAAAAAAATACCCTATAAAATTTTAGTTATGTTATATAATGCATTAGCTGATTCATATATAAATTACGGTATTACAAGCTATGGGAGAACCTATAAAACTTACCTTAATGACATACAAACCTTACAAACTAGAATTTTAAAGGCCATTGTATCGCCTAAAATAAGAAAACTACATAAAAATAATGATATACAACTTTTTAAGCATTGCAATGTTTTACCGATTCAACAAAAAAATAATTTTAATTTGTTAAAGGAACAATTTTTTAATAAAGACATACAACATAATATTGAACATAAGATTAACACGAGGCAGAAAACAAAGCAAAAACTTATTATAAAAACGGCCACAAATAATACTTTTGGTCAAAGGACCACACACTACATGGTCCCTCGGTTGCTAAATGCCTTAAATATTGATTTTAAAAATAGCATCACAATGGTCAACCTAAAGCATAAATTAAAATCTCATTTTTTAAACAGCCTGTAGATAGTGAACACACCGTAATACCGTGCCGGGCGGCGCGGCGCATACGACGCGTCTTCCTTCACTGTTTTAGTTTTATTTGTAAATAAGCCGTCTCGCTCTGGCTTAGACTGGCATCAATGTATAATGATTTTTATTTTTTTTTTATAAAAAGATCAAGCAAATGACTCTATTCCACCTGATGGTAAGCAGAAGTAGAGTCCAAATGCGAAGATAGCTAGCGCGAGAGATAAACTGCCGCGCTAGCCACCCACGCCTTGCTGACCTGCAAGGTGCTTGAGAAGAGAATGATGTTCATTCAATTTAACCTTTTTTTTATGTATTTCAATATTGTTAAAAGATAGATTAACTACCTATTTACTATGCTGAAATGATGATTATGTGATTTTATATAATTAATTTAATTTTTTTTTTATTTATACTTTTGTTACTGGTGGTGTTATTGTTATTGGAGTGCAGTGAGGAAAGTTTTATTATAATTTCTTTTTTTTTCTTTTCTTCTCTCATCTGCATATTTGGCACACCGGACAAATCTCCGCAATTTTTGTTGTGCCAATAATTTTTGTACTTATAATTTTCTTTTTAATAAATAAATTAAAAAAAAAAAAAAACTAGCTCATTCATTGTAATAGACATTTATGTAGTAATATTTAGGTACTCGTTGACTTCTATAATAATAATTGTAATTAGTATAAGCGCTTTACTGTAATAACTGTATTGTGCCCTAGAAAAAAGAAAAATAAGAGTGTTTGGCGGGAAACCATGGCATCTGGATGTCGATCTTTATTTCGATAATTCAAAATTGCTTCAGAGTGGATTTTGTGCAGTGAAAGTGGTGTCGTTTTGTTGCATAAGCATCCAGTGTTGATGAACAGTTATGAGGAATCATTGAAATAAAGGTTTTGTGTATGTGGCGTTGAGAATTGTATAGTGGTTGGAAATCCCACTATACAATTCTCATCAGTCACAATCTGTTGCCATGCATTTCTTTCCAAGCACTCCCTAGATGCATTAAAATGTGTGACGCCCATATTTTAATGCAAACATCAAGAAGATAATAAAACTGAAGACTTGGCTGTACTGGCTAGATCCCTTTGCCGTCCTGTAACAGGGAAAATATATGAAAATGACCCAATTGCCAGACTTCAAAGATTGCCCAAAAAGTATTACTTACGTCGAAATATTACTCGTTGAACCGATACCGAAAGTTGGCGAAGTGAAATAATGTCGAAAAGTACTCAATAAGCACTCGATACAATATCGAGTAATGAGATAGTATCAGAGTAATGTTTGATACTTACAGAATTTGATATCTAAAAGTCGGTTACTTAGTTAGCAGAATATTCATACTAAAGTTATCAAAGTCCATTACGTTCAGTTAACTGGTATATTTTTTTTTTAGACTAATATTGGTAACCGATCGAGATGTTCATTGACCATAAGTTACGCCTGAGTTCATACGTAAACCGATGGTTAGTTAATTAACCAAAAGCAAGTTAACCCTTAATCGGAATCGCCATTTTCACCTGTTGTTATGTATATTAACTGTTACAGTTGTTGTAATCTGTTACTGTAATCGTGTGTCAATTTGGATCCAAAAACCCATTTCTACACATTTCAAACTAAATGTATTAATATAGAAATAAAATAGGTTTTTCAAAGATTGCAAATCAAAATTTATCAACTTTAATTTAAATTAAGTAAAATTAACATAGTTTTTATAATAAACCCTTATGCCGTCCATATAGGACGGTATTTGTAGGTAATTTCTTATTTTGCCACTTTGACATGAACTTAAACTAAATAAAAAATAATTGGTGCGTGTAACTTATGTGCGCACGTGAGAAGCTATACTTCTTTGTATACAGCAATTTATTAAAAAAAATCTTGTAATTTTTTTTGTCCTTTTTTTATTTTAAGTAATCAATAACAAATATTTAACATTAAGAATCTTTGTATATTTACTTTGGGACTTTGACTTTAATTTTGATTTCAACCTGTGACTTTTGAGTTACAGTGATGCGCGCGCATCTTAAAATTTCACTCGCATCATTCATAACGCGCCTAGAGAAGTATTACTTCAAGAAACTTTAAATTGGTAATATAAAAAATCAGGAGTGGTCTCCCCTTGACTTTCTCGTATACCGGAAACGACTCAAAAGTTGATAGAAACCTTATATTTTGATGTCATACATGCATGTTAAATTTGGTTGCAATAAGTTAAAGCATACTCGAGTTATCGTGCTAGCTCACAGACAAACAGACACATAGACACACACACAGACATAAGTCCAAAAAAAAATATTTTTGGACTCAGGGAGGTCCAAAACGTGTAAATCCGTCAAAATCTCGAGGTCGATTTTTTTACGATTACAAGACTTCCTCTATACTACGTATACGAGAAAGTAAAAATTGGCTACACCTTCATCCAACACACTCGTCAATCTTTCACAGCCAAACCAAAATAACTTTAAAAATAAAACCAGCAATTTTTCCAGTTGCGACAACCCTATTTTACTCCACATTAAGTAATTGGGTCGAGGGTACATGCATTAACAGTTCGCGCGGTGTGTAGCTGAAAATGTGCGAAATACCGACATCGTTGAGGCAGCCCTGCCATTTGCGAGAGTTGCGACACAGCACAAATTGAGTGGAGAGAATATGACGCCTGTTCTGCACCAAAGCAGAGAGTACGAGTGTTTGGCGGGAAACCATGGCGTCTGGATGTCGATCTTTATTCCGATAATTCCAAATTGCTTCGGAGTGGATTTTGTGCAGTGAAAGTGGTGTCGTTTCGTTGCATAAGCATCCGTGTTGACGAACAGTTATGAGGAATCATTGAAATAAAGGTTTTGTGTATACGACGTTGAGAATTGTATAGTGGTTGGAAATCCCACTATACAATCCTCATCAGTCACAGTCATGAGGTCTGTTGCCATGCATTGCTTTCCAAGCACTCCCTAGATGCATTAAAATGTGTGACGCCCATATTTTAATGCAAACATCAAGAAATAAGACATACATAAATGAATATATGGCTCAAAGGTCTTAGATACCAAGCCAAAAAACCTAACAAAAAAGCAGAGAGTACTTAACCAATAGAATTTACTTATTTTACACACCTAGACAAGGTTATAGAAGACCATTAAGTTACATCACATTAAGATACATTTCTGTGGTGTTATGATTCTATTGGTGAAGGACTGCCAGGAGTTCCACGGAGGTCAAGGACATGGATTGGGAGCGCGAGTATCACGTCAGTTTTGAAAGCGTCTATAGGTTAAGGTGCTTACCAACAGGCAGGCCATATGCTTGTCTGTCAACCAAATAACGTTAAAAAATTCGGTCACCCATCCAAGCCAACCATGCACTTAGTAGCTTAGCTTTATGAACGCACGACACTGACCTCATACTTTTATTTTTAAATATAACACTTTGACGAAAATTATCTGCTTTCTGAACAAATGAATCTGTGAAGTCTTTGTGAAATTAAATTTTCATGAGACTGTTCGATTGACGCGACGATATTATGCCCCATGAATATTTAAACCGCCAATATGTTTGACATCACTGCAATTATTATAATTCGTTGGCTTCTGCGATTTTGTTGGACTGTAGATCGTCCCGCGGGAATATATCACTTCAGTAATTACTTTCGTTCTAGGTTTGATTCGAAGCTACAGAGGCAGTTGTTTCAGTACACACGCTAACGCTTTAACGCTCACACACACACGCACGCACGCATGCACGCATGCACGCATGCACGCACGCACGCACACACACACACATACACACATCAAAAGTCGCAGCGCTTTACATTAAACCTATAATAGAAATTAGCCATTATTTTTGTTAAATTGTGTAAATTAGTTACTCATTGTACCTTCTTATAGAGGTGCGGGGTTGATAACAGGATATATCCTATGGGTATCAACTTGCCATAATCTTTGTAACTGATTAAATGTATGATTATGGTGAGGATTAAATGATTTATTATTATTACTATACAGCATCAGTCTCTTTTTACCGATTTCCAAAAAAGGAGGAGGTTCTTTTTGATAATGTTCTCCGATTACTCGAAGACTGGACCGATTTGGAAAATTCTTTTTCTATTGTAGGTAAACTTTTCAAATACTCCCAATGAAAATTTACAAGATCCACTATACTAGTTTCTTATAACCTTAGAGTATATATTACAGTAGTATAGAGCGCGCATATTGCACAAATTACTTAGTACGTATCGTAGGCAAATGAGCTATAGATAATAGACGAGTGTATGACAGATAGGGATGTATCTATTACGTGCGGATCGGCAAAGAGCTATCGATAAATTATGTTAATATAATTTATTCATATAATTTTTGTTGATAAATTATATAAATATATTTATTTAAATAAATGTTTGTTGAGCACTTTTTATGTTCAACGTATTATTTTCTAAACGAGAAATGTTCGTGTTTTATTTATTTTTACTATATTCCATATGTATGTACTAAAATTCGTAAAAATATTAAATCTTAAATCAAGTCTTAACTGTTAACTAGCAGCAGGATTCCATTATTTACGGTTAGGCTATAATACTTTTGGTAAATGATTAAAAGATTTTGAATTAAAGTGTAAGTTAAACTTTTGAATATAATATGTTAATCTACTAGATTAGTTTACGAAACTTGCACATAAAAGGGGTTATTGAAACACGAGAGGGGTTAAGTAATATCCCGCAAGTGTTTTTATAAATGTACCTAGCTATGTGCAGTACATACACTACTTTATTTTCACTCATCTATGAATAAAAAGAAAAAATGGCGAATTTTAAGGTTTCCAAAACAATTCCTTTTTATTAATTTTTCATATTTGTATGGGTTTTTAATTTTCTGACAACAAACTATTTCTAGAAAAATGCACTGAAAAAAATCGACATGCATTAGGCGGGACTTGAACCTGCATCTTCCGCAATCCGGGCGGCTGCGTTGACCAATTACGCCACCGAGACACTGCTCTTCGCTGTCGAAATTTGTCAGTACTTGGTGCTTATGTTTTTATGGTAAACATTGTATCATCAAATCTTTGAAATTTGCACTTCTAAGATCCGAACGAAATATTTTTGCAAATATCGACTGCAACGTTGATTGCGTCCCATCACTACCAGTCTCGAGAGGGGAGTTGAGGGGAGTGCAGAGCGCGGAATATGTCCGCCCTACACGTCGCCTTCACCCCCGCGATGTGAGATTTATTTTCATTAAAATAAATAAAAATACGACGTACCGATGAAATGTGATATAGGATTTCGTTTTTGTGTTTTTCCTAGTATCGTTTTTGCATGAACGAATTGCACATTCGACCATTTTGACACGTAAGTATAAATAAAATGTAGAGCAACGCACACTGACAGCACCCGACAACGACTAGAAGCGCTCGCGGTGAGAACGTCGCCATGTTCTCACCTGTGCCTACTGTTCCCACTTCGTTGCGCGCGCTCTATACTACTGTAATATATACTCTAAGCTTATAACCGTGAAAATACGTAGTGACAAAAAGTATTTCTCCAACTTTTCCAGATTTATGCTTCGATATCTTCGAAATGTGTAAACCAATTTTGATAATTCTATTTTTATCTTAAAGACGAAAATCTCGAGATAGTTTCTTGAAAATTTTACATTGTTAAGACTTTTTTTATTATACCCTTAAATAATATTGACCTTTCAACCGATTTTGATTACTATCCAACGAACCTATTTTATTACACCACTAATAAGCAAAAAAAAAAATAATATATAAAAATAACATAAGAACTGAAAAGCATCAACAACTTTATAGTAATGATACTATAAAGTTGTTGAAATTTTGATCACCCATCCGAGTACCGACCGCGCACTTGGTTGCTTAACTTTCGTGATCGACGACTCAAAAGTTGATAAAAACTTTATATTTTGATGTCATACATGCATGTTAAATTTCGTTGCAATAAGTTAAAGCATACTCGAGTTATCGAACGCAGACATAATTCCAAAAACGGTATTTTTAGACTCAGGGAGGTCCAAAATGTGTAAATCCGTCAAAACCTCTAGGTCGAATTTCTTGACGATTAGAAGACAACCTTTATACTACGTATACGAGAAAGTAAAAAAACCTTAAGTCATGTTACATTACAAAAATAACTCAGCAACCTATTAGGGGTATTTTAGTGATAATAAAAATGCGACAACCAATCACAAATTACTCTGTTTTTCGGCCAGCGCTCCCTAGAGATAACCAATACTTTAAAATTCCATTACAAAGTTTTTTATCTATCGCGAATCCTCCTATCTGATTAGCATACCAATTTTTCGGCAGAAAAAGGCAGAAATATATTTCAAATCCCCCATTATGACACTTAAAAGTTATCAAAGAGCTCCAGAGATAAAAGCTTAATGAAAACTCCACCTTAAAAGTAGGCAGCAGAGTCTAATTAAGCTTAATCTATTCGTTTGACTCCGAATTCGCATATTTCATTTGAATTTCAATAGAATTTCCAGTGAACGGAATTTGAATGGGATATCCATAGAGTATTGCCTATTAGTTAACGTTAAAATTTATTTATTTAGGACCTCTTTCACTGCTTGCCGATGAAATTCTGGGTCCAGAATTCATCTAAAGATAAACAGATATAGTTATTTTTGACAGATAAAGTGGTCAGTTGTGAGCCACTTCTAGTAGCTGTTAAAGTTTTTACCAGCAAATGAACATTAATATTTGTCTCAATTAGCGAGGATGAAAAATTTTATAAACACTTTGGCAACCAGCACATAGTGATGAAAAGTACTCAATACAACGTAAAAGTTACTAAAATTACAAATAACAATACAACACAATAAGTAAACGTCAAAGGAGGGGACCAAATGTGTAATAAACTGAAAAAAAATAATCAAGAATTTCGCGGACCACCTTTACGCGGATTTCGTCGAAATTTTTGATGTGACAACGTCTTATAATTCGATAGAGCCGGCTGCACGCACGAAAAAACATGACGTCATGCGGCGTTACCTCGCTCTGAATCTAATTCTCTAATTTGAATTTGGAATTATGTTCTTTAAAATTTAAACTTGCAATGATACCAAAACCAGCCAGATACAAATAGTATAGCCAAAGAGATTTTATTACAAGTTTATACATACTATAATGCGAAATCTATTAAACAAATGAAATTAAATTTTCTTTTGAAAAATGCTACCATTCCATCAGTATTTTCTTAAGACGTTGTCACGTTCAACTATCGTCAGTAAACCGACTTTACAGACAACCAATTTTTTGTGTTCGTTTCGACTGCAACTGTATACGTTGACAACAAAATATAAATATAATTATCGTGTTATCAGATTTAATTGTCAATATGAAGCTATTGAACTATTCGCGCTGCTCAAATTTGGAATCGGCTTCGTTTCGATATCCAGAGAGTTCTTCAGCTAATTCTTTAGAGTTTAAATAAAAAAAAAACACTCCGTTGCATTTATATTAGTGTCTATTTTATATTTATTTTTATTCTTAGACTAAACGTTGTCACTTGTATTTAGGAGCGACCTCAAAAAAACATTTAAGTTTTTATATACAGAATTTTTATTTCTCCGTTTGAGTTTTGAGTCCGGTTTTTTTTATTTAAAAATATTTTTTAAATAAGAGCCTTTGCCTTCAAAGCAATTTAACAAACAATAAAAATACAGCCGAGTTGAAAACCTCCTCCTTTTTGAAAGTCGGTTAAAACGAGGCGATACGGTTGCACGCTAATAAATGCACGACCTTTAACCGCTGTACGTCTAGTGTTAAGCTATTGGTTAACGCGCACTACAAAAGGAAATATATTAATTTGTGCTTGAAAATTGTCTTTAGCATAAGATGCCAGATGCCTACGCCATTATTCAATGTGACAAAGTGACAAATAAAACAGACACACGGGTCACATGTTGCGTTTTATTTATTGGAGCCACACGTGAGGTGACTGCGCCATGTATGGCATAGTAGATACAAACCGCTGTTATTCGAGACAGTTTTTCAATACTACTAGTAGTTGGTAGAAGACAAGATAGTTTCTTAATAAAAAATAAATAAAAAATAAAAAATAATTTTATTTTTCTCCACAAAATAGCTTATACAATATATTAGGTACAGTAAGTATACACCGGATAACATAACTAATTGTGGAGAACTGGCGCCTGAACTAGGTATCTAAAAGAACCTGTAATACAGGTCACCAGGTCTCCCCAGCTATATGGTACAATGTTTGGTATTACGTAGACTATGTAAAAAATAAAATAGTAATAATCCATGCTATAATACTCGTACGTATGCTATGCTATAATACTCCTAGGTAAGATAAGTATCCTACTAATATCATAATCGTGAAATTTTGTATGGATGTATGTGTGTTTGTTATTCCTTCACGCAAAAACTACTGAACGGACTTTAATGAAACATTACAATGTAGAGAAATAATGAAAATGAGAATCAATAACATCCGTTACGATAGGGGTAGTAACAATTTCTCTGTTTCATCGTAGGTTAGTGATTGTAGCCAATCTGTAATGGTTTTCTTACACTTAAATTTGTTGAGGGCAAATATGGGTACTTTTTGATTAATAGTTTTATAAAGGAAAGGACCAAAAAAACAAAAGAATCTATGCATAAATTGATTTTTAAATAAGGGTAAAGGTATGTCGAGTCTGTTATTACGAATGAGCATTTGGGGATTATAAGGGAACACTGTATGTTGTTTTATAACTGTGAGTTGGATGAAGAGTTGTCGAACGGTAAGGACTTGAAAATCTTTATAGAGTTGGGTGGTTGGATAGCGATAGGGTTTGAAGAGACAAGTTTTAATCACAGCTCTTTGAGCTCTCTCGATTTCAATAAGATGGGACTTAGCCGCAGACCCCCATGTCGTGATACAATAACATATTATAGATTGGCAAAGGGCCATATACGTAATTTTGAGCGTAGGGATATCTACAATATGACGTAAATTTTTGAAGATAAAAATTAGTTTCCTAACACGAGCGGTTAAACTCTCAATGTGTGGTTTGTAGGTTAAATTGGAATCCAAGGTAACACCAAGGTATTTAGTTGTTGTTATTTGGGTAAGATTTGGACACTGACATGTGGAGAGATTGCAGCTATCGGAGGAAAAGGAGTGAGCGACGATCTTGTATTCATTCAAGTGAGGGAGAGTTGAATTTCTAATAGAAAAGAGCATGTAATTTGTTTTTTTTACATTTAGGGTTAATAAATTCTCAGCGAGCCAGTTATTTACTCGATCAAATCCCTTCTGAGCCATTCTAAATGTGTCAGTCCAGGACTTGCCAGTGAAAATAAGGGCTGTATCATCGGCAAATGTGATAACTTTGCCGTTCTCGAGCGATAAGTTACAAAGCTCATTGATATATATCAAAAATAGGTATGGTCCGAGAACGCTGCCCTGAGGCACGCCGTAAATAATTTTTTGATCTGTACTTAAGTATTGATCTATTTTCACCCTTTGTGTTCGGTTCTCAAGATAATGCCTGAAAAGATTGAGCTGATTTCCCCTGACTCCAATTTTCTCTAGTTTGGTAATGAGTCGAGAAAAGCAGACCGTGTCGAATGCTTTTGCAAGATCTAGGTAAATGACTAGGCACTTAGACTTGGAGTCAAGGGCTGTGGCAATATTATTAACAAGAGCATCCACGGCTTGGGAGCTGGATTTGCCCTGGCGGAAACCATATTGAGATTCAGATAGAAGTGAGTTTTTTTCCAAATAAGAGACTAATTTCTTCGATATAATACGTTCAAAGATTTTAGAAAGTACTGGCAGGACTGATATTGGGCGGTAATTATCCACAGTATCAGTATTACCTTGCTTGTGTATTGGGTAAACTAGTGCAATCTTAAAAGTAGTGGGAAATATGCCGCAGTCTAAGCACAGGTTTAAAATATGTGTTATTGGAGAAGTAAGCTGAAATATGTACGTTTTCAAAAATTTGGTAGAGATTCCATCCCATCCACTTGCAGAGTCTGTCTTAAGAGAATTGATTACAGAGCTGACCTCCTGATCTGTAAAGCTGTTTAGTACGAGAGAGTTGGTTACAGAATAATTTGGGGGAGTTATATTGGTTACTTTAATTTTTTCAGCAAGATTTTTGCCCATATTGGCAAAGAAGTGATTGACGTGATTTATTGATTCTAAAGGTGTGGGTTTTATCGTTAGAAGAGCTTCAGATTGGTTGTTTTTTTTGGTGGTGGTGGTTAATAGTTGCTTATTTACTATAACTATTGTTAGGAAAGTGGGTAGTAAATAAAAATTGTGTGTGTCAGCTCCGACGCACGACTGGAGTTTACTCCGAGACAGGTGAGATGGCGCACCTGCTGTCATCCGTGTTTTGACAGTTAGAAAGTTGCGCGACATAGGATGCGCTCCAATTATGACTTTGACCTTCAAAAACGTAACGAGGTCATTCATCGATAGATTTTACTCCTCACATTTTTCTCATACCGGGCCCCTTATATATGCAAATCGATTCTTAAGGAGTAAACTCCAAAAACAATATCACACAAACGCACGCGATTATAAGTGAGTCAACAAGAGCCAATAACCAGCGCAGATGTTATACTATTAAATCATCTCAACACTCCGGGCAAAGACCCCTTGATGTAGCTAAGGGTGTGCACTCGATTTACGCCAAAATTGTCACATTTTATGGATTTTTAAGACCTAATTTTGAAGCGATGTGAACAGACTTTGCAAAGAAATTGTATATTATCTGAAGATTAATTCTTGCGTAAAACCGCTACAGAGAGACATTTTAATTTACACTTTTAGTTTTGCAAAGCGCGGAGAATCGTTTGGTGCAGTTTTACGAAAATGCAGTTTTGAGCTATCTTTATTGGCAAACAAAACGCTGCAAAAATTGTTTATCAATAGAAAACATACTTGTATAAATCGCTACAGAACCTAAATAAGTAAAAAATGAGATAACATTATAAAAAGGATACCAAATAAATTTATAAATTGTTAAATTTTAAAGAGGATTATTGCAATGTTTGTGAAGTTGTAGTCATTTAATTTACTTACTATATTATAATACGTTATAATTATTTATTGACTTATGTTTTGAAATCAATACGAAATTGTAAGCTGTGGAGTTTCTTTCGCCATTTCTTCTCCATTTCAGCATAATAATAATTATTCATTACGAAATGGTGGTAGGGATTTTGATGATTTAAAAGTACTTAGCAAAGTCCATTTAAAGAATTTTCAATACTAGATATAAAACGATATTATAACATTTTCAAATGCAATCAGGTATTTTTCATAATTATTTGAAAAATGGTCGAAATCCGAGCTCGCGGCTATTTTTCGTATATCCCAGGTCCTCCCAACTGTAACTGAACCCCCCTCTTAACAATATATTTTATTATATGAATATATGAATACTCATATAAAATTTATACAAGACAGAATATAAGTAATTTGTTTCAGGAATTAGAATTTCCTAAGGCCAATATCGTCTAGTACCCATGTTGTGAAGTAGTAACCAAAATTCTTTTAGAATATAGAGAATGAAATATGGACAGCATAAGAGAACTTATAACGTCGAAATTTAATAACGTTCTTTAGTAATTGCATAAAAAAATAAATAAGGAAGTTGAAGCTCCATCCTCGCTTCAATCGGTGAGTGACAAGGCCAATGTCAATCCACTCCCCCCTTCCAAAACCACAGGAAGTTCCTCATTAAGAAAACCTAAATTATAAATATAGAAACGCTTGCCAACACTTTGCCATGGATTGTGAATGTGGTGTGATTTTAAACCAAAATGTAAGGTTGCAATTTATTAAGATTGAGTTCACCAAACTTCTGACATCCTAAGTTTGAATGAAAATTATTCCAACCAAGAATATTTAAATTCTGAAAAGGAACTGAGTTGTGAATTCAGTCAGCGCTATTCGCAATGTATTGTTTGTGTTGCAATACATCCCTTCCTTAATCTAAATAGTTCCGTTTTTTTGTTTTAATTAGATCCATTCTGATCGTGTCGCGATCACCGTAATGTATCGTTCAGAGAACTCGCACAAAATAATCACTCGCTTAATTTTGGAGCATGTGGAGTGTATTTAGTCATAGTCTTAGCTGCGTGTAGAGTATTGGTTTTATTTTGGTACGCAAAGTCGTTTATTTAAACTGACTTATTTAACCTATGCCCAAACTAAAACCAGGTGTATATCCATAACGAAATGTCTCCAAACTGTCCCCATACTTACAATGTTATTAAAGAAAGTATAAAATTACAAAGTTTAATTACGATAGTTATAATTTATTGAAACATGAGTTTATTTAAATGTTGTTCTTCATAAGAGTATTAAGAATTTATAACTAAATGTCATGAAGCACAGTCATAAAAGAAATTCTCGAATAATCTGAAATTCATAGTAGGTAAATTGGGTTATAAAGGTTTAAGTATAGTTTTTAGAATAATCTGGAATCCACAGTAGGTAAATTGGGTTATAAAGATTTAAGTACAGATTTAAGATTATAGTTTAGATTATTTCCATATTATATTAGTATAGATTCAATAAAAGTTTTGGTGAAAAATTCAAGTTAATAAATTCTACTTTATTTTGTTACAGGGTTAATGTAATCACAATTAATATCTTATTATATTTTTTTATGTCGTTTAGATTTACCCTAACCATATTGTAATAATAATAATATAATAATAACAATACATTTTCACGCTCACACCAATCATCCAGCCGGAGGCAAGCATCATTTAGAACCTGTGCCGAGGACACCAGATAACGGACATTCTTTTTTCCAATATATATAATAACTGTAGATATCTCTATAAACAAACCCAAACAAGCATACAAACAACCATGACTCGCAAACAAACACTCGCGTTCGTCACACAAACACTCGCCGCCACCAGGACTCGAACCCGGACCGCCCGATGCGCAGCCAGCCACTCCGACCACTCCACCACGACGGCGTGTCCCCTTATACATAACGAATATTACCTACCTACACCCTAATCCAAATAAAATATTAATATTAAAGTTCCGTATGGAATAAACTCAAAACGTGAACCAACTGGACCGAATACCCTTTGTTGGTTTATCACGTCGGTATACATACGCCCATAAAACTACAAAACGTCACTTGTCACGAAATTTATCGAATAATCCGTAATAACATAACAAGAAATACATAGTATATCAAAACAAAACAAAACACAAAACAAAGTAATAAAATTGAAAAGAAAAAAAGTCACACCCATAACAACCACCACCTTGTCATTTTAAATTGAGTAATTACATTATTTACTATGTCCTAAATTATATCAAAACACTAAATCACTCAATTTTTAAATGACCTGACTTGATTGGTTCCAAATATATATATTTTATATTTATGTATATTTTCAAATGACAAACAAAATTGTCAATATAATTATGAAATAATAGGACTGCAATATTTCAAACCAAGCTAGTCTAAACAAAAAGCACAAACCTACTATTTCTGGAAGAAAATAGCTATAAAATACACCCCCAATTTAACTACCTAATAACCCATAAGCATGGAGACCCCAGATCTATCTGGATCATTCGGAACATTTCCTTGAATCCACGCCGGCCGCCAAATCACTAATCCACTCCACTTAAAAATCTCCTCCAGACTCCTCGCAGTGCCCGCCTTGCCACCTGACCACTTTACTTAAAAATTCAACACTGACTGTCTCTGTTCGCAAGTTTTTGTTTCTACGTCGTCTCGAACCAACGCCCTATTTCCCTAACTTATGGGCGTATGCATACATTATCATCTACAATAAATTATAAATCTTAATGCTTGTTAAAACGAGAGAAATTTGCTAATCACATTCCTACTTACCTCAAACAAAACTACAACAAAAAACCGACACGCAGGTTTTTTCCCAAAAAAGGACTTTACCGTTCATATTCGTTCCTTACGTTCAAGAATTTAAGGTTTATTTCTATTTAACCTGGCCTGAGACTAAATCACTGTGGGAATATTAGTGTCATAAACTGCGATCTATTGTAATTTTTTTTGTGGAATCTTCCAGATATTATTCTGTAGCCTACTACACTATCGAAATGAATTTTAAATATTATTTTCCTTATACTTGTTAATTTACTTAATATTATGATTTTTATATACATACAGTATTGTCTAATTGATTAATTTGCTTATATCTACAACTAATAATAGAGGCTTGTCCGTTACACAACTAGTGGACCTATCGCTCTGCGAGCAATGTCTATGTGTGCATGGTGTCACATAGACATGTGTATTTAACAACAATACAACGGAAAAATATAATTGGTACTTCGATAACTGTACGCTCTTAAATACATATAACTATAATATAATGCATTATTGAGCCAGCACGGACCTGACATTTGCCGCACGTCCCTCAATAGTTAGAAGGCATGTCTTTAAAGACTAATTACTTAATTACTTGAATTAATAATAAGATTTTTTTTGTAATATACATAATATAGCATGGTGTATGTATATAAATAGAAGTATATATAAGTGTGTAATAGTTTTTATCACAGAACAGATAAAAGAGGTTAGAAGTCTTATCAAGCGATGTTAATACCAGAGCCAGTGTCGCCACACGCGACATAATATTTTTTCAATCTAACAGTATACAGGGTGTAAAAGACATCTTCATCGGCTCACCATAACATTTTTTTTCCTTAAGACTATACCTGGGAAATTGATAGTTGCGATTTTATTGAAGGTCAAAGTCAAAATTTTTTTTTTTTTATGAAAACGTATTCTAATCTTTATGTCTTAATTATTGTCCAAAGAAACATAAAAAATTTTTTTAGAATTTCGTAACAAAAAATGGCTTCAAAACGTTAGCGTTCAATGTAGCTCACTCGATGCGCACGGACACTAACGAACGGGGCCGCCGCCGTCTGGCAAAATTATCGCGGTTTTGCGAGTTGCATGCGAGTTGAGCCCTTTACATTGCGCGGTACAATTTGCAATTTTTTTTAACACCCAAAAATACAAATCATTTCCCAGCAATAATTTTGTTGAAATATGTCTTATTTTGATGTATAGAATACATGGTTCTCGTTTGACTGTTCATGTCTTTTACACCCTGTATTTGTACTTAGCGGTGAAAAAAAATGTCTCCATTAGTAAGATTATGAGTCTTACTTTGCTTCCTGCCTGTTAAAATAGCACAAGACGGTGTTTTAGATTTATTTTTTCAATATTTTTCCTCTTCGAAAAGGATCGAATATGAGTGTTTACTCATAACCTGCAGCGCGCGCGCCCCGCCCACTTACGACTTCTAACCTCTTTTATATGTTCTGTGGTTTATATCGTTTCATCTATTACTTATCTAGTATGTTGCCTAATTTAATTATATACACATATTTGTGGAGTTCCACAATCTCGAGATCTACAATTGTTATGCTGCGGCCGCACACATCGTGATGTCGCGAATATTCGCGGTATCGCGATGTGTCTAGCCAAGTATTCGCGAATACTTCGGCACTTCGTGCGAAGTCGCAAGGACATCGCGCTGTGGTCGGTAAACTGGCGCACATCAAAGCGTTTTTATCGCGATGTCCTTCGCTAGCGTGGCCACACTTCGTGGTCTTCAGTCGGCACACAGACATCGTGCGCATCTGACGTATTGGTTTAAAGTAGTTTTCTGCCATGAATTGGAATAATGACAGGATTTTAGAACTTATTAGGAGTTAGGAGTGTGATTCAATATTGTTTAGCCTTGCTTTTTTCTTAAACAATAAATTCATGACAGAATAAAAAATGATTGCCCTAAAATATGGGCCGACCGCGGCGTCCATTTTGTTTTTTGCGTAACATCGCGGTCACATCGCGACAGACTTTATAGCGCGCAATGTGTGGCCATGCACATTCGCGGTAGGCCGAAGGCGAAGATTATCGCACGAATGTTATCGCGATGTGTGCGGCCGTAGCATTACTTAAGCTGTCGAGTCCTCCACCTGATGTCTGTTGTAGCTCTGTATTGTGTGACAAATAAAATAAATAATTAGATAGTCATTTGACTGCGATGAAGAATATTTAGCTGACAGAGAAGCAATGGAGCCCAAACCATAATTAAACCGACAAAAACTCAACAATCCTTTGACACAAAATGGAATAAACAAATTCGTTTCAAAAGCCGTCGAAATTAATTTCGTGGCAAATTAAGCTCCGATCCGTCATTGAATACCAAAAGATTAATTTACCATTTATGTTTTATGTGTGTTTGGGAAGCGATGATAATGGGATGAGTATGAATGAGCATGGGTATAAGGCGTCTTCTTAAAGTCGTAGCACAATTAATTTTCAGGTGGGAACTGTTATGTTTTTAGCAGTCTATGTATGTATCATAACAGTCTTTATAATTAGACCTACTGCTTGGACACAAGGCCTCTCCTTGTCATCGACGGAGGTTTAGGCTTGCCACCACGCTTGCCCAATGCGGATTGGTGGACGGAGCATAAGGTGATCAATACACCTTTGCTGATCCATTAGTCTCCTTCTACGACACCCATTGGAGGGTATGGGGTGATGCTATTTTCCTCTACCAGCATCACATGGCAATTGTGTTTACGTATGTTCCTCTGTAGCGCCTAAACTATTTATCCGATTTTGATGTATAAGATGTCAATCCATTCGGGGCTATCGGCCAAGTAACATAGGCTATAGTTCTGAAGCAGTACGAAGGGGTGAGAATAAATGTGGATGGATAGTGGGAGAGGAAAATCGAAAAAAAAAGATTGAAAGACTTTGAAAGAAGGACTCTTTAATGTTTAGAAGACGGCTGATCAAGAAGGATAGAAGAAAATAAGATACAACGATCCCAAATATAAGTTTGTTAGCAGAACAGGTTGAAATAAAAATGAAAAAATTCAGGAGTAGCCTACCCTTGACTTTCTCGTATACCGGAAGCGGCTCAAAAGTTGATAGAAACCTTATATTTTGATGTCATACATGCAAACGCATGTTAAATTTTGGTCACGCATCCGAGTACCGACCGCGCACTTGGTAGCTTAACTTTCATGATCGACGTTTCAAAAGTTGATAGAAACTTTTGCATGTTAAATTTGGTTGAAATAAGTTAAAGCATACTCGAGTTATCGTGCTAACGCACAGACAGACACGCACACAGACATAATTCCAAAAAAAATATTTTTGGACTCAGGGAGGTCCAAAACGTGTAAATTCGTCGAGATCAAAATTTTTGACGATTACAAGACTTCCTCTACTACTTACTAGGATATTTTACATGTCTTGATTTAATGTACTATGCTCACCTTACACTGTGGCCAAGAATTCCCAAGCTACATTTCAATATCAACCATTCCTTTCAATTTTCTTTAAGTAAATATTTTAGTAAGCGCTAGTACGGAAAACTCGAAATGGATCCATGTTAATTTAAATATAAGAATCAAAATGGAACACTGAAGATTGAAAGTAAACAGTGTGGAGTATGATTGGTATATGATTGCGTAGTTATAAATTAAAGAAGAATTCCACGTAAACGAAGACAAATGAAGATAGAGACTTGAATTGAAATAAGCACTGTATTAGGTTATTTTTGCGTAATCATTAAAAGTACGAGTAAGTCCATTTAATTTAATGCGTATGTTATTTGTTGCTTCTGAAACATACCACTGAGATTCCCTTCTCCATATGACCCGCTTGATTGAGAGCCTTTGTATGATTTTGAAACTGATATCATTCACGTGCTGCCCACCCTTACCCTATTACCAACCTCAAGAAATCTGGCAACGTTTCTCACCGATATTAACACAAAACTACCACAGCGTAATGTTATTTGACTGCGCTCTTCTAGGCTCTTCCAGTTTAATCATTCTAAAATCAAGCAAATAATCTGCTGAGCTTTTCTTCTTCTTTTTATTCAAACCAGAGTTAACAGTAGACTTTTTAGTATGATATTTTGGCGCCTAATATTGAATTTAATTTGGCGCCCAAACTGGGACTGTGTAATGTTATTTGATGGCGGTCTTCTAGATTCTTCCAGTTTTATCATGCCAAATTCAAGTAACTAACCTTCTGAGCCTGTCCTCTTCTTCTTTTTATTCAAAACACAGTTAAACGTAGACTTTTTATTATAATAATTATGTTGGCGCCCAACGTTATACCATTTGGCGCCCAAACTGGGACTAAACTGTAATGCAACTCAATAAATTTCCATTTTTTTTTTTTATAGAAGATCAACTTTTGACTTGATGCCGTTGTGGTGTAGTCGACAGTAACGCTGCCTACACATCGAGTGGTCTAAGTTTGAGTCCCAGTAGTGGCAATTTTTTGTGTGATGAAGTTTAGATCTATATAAAAGTTTATTTACAAAAATAAATACGTTATTATTTATACTTGTCCTTTATCTAGTATCTAGAACTCAAGTTCATAATGATACTTAATTTGGGCTAGATAATGTGTGTGAGCATAGAAAAAAATTACTGCTATGACTCAAGTACGACATTTTTCCCTATTGTACATTCTGAACTTGATTCCTTTCTTTGTAGTGATCTGATCTTGCGGCAAATAGCCTCACAAATCACGATACATTAGCCTAATGCAATAACCCAACGAGGCCAATATTTCGATGACGTAGGCAACATTGCTATTACAATCTGCGGTAACAAAGAATTGTATTGTTCTCTTTCATCCTAAATGTATGAGAAAAGGAGGGGTAATTTCACATTAGTTTATGACAAGGAAAAATATTTTTATTATTAAATCTGGTCAAGGTGGAAGCGTGTTTCATCACTTCTCAACCACTTAAGGATTGGCTATGTTAGTTACCCACTAAATTTTTGAGCACATTTATGAAGACAGGTATGGCGCAGCGGATTTTTTACCTACTCAAAGTATGTCTTGCCCTCCGATTTCGTTATTTTTCTCGATTCTGTGCGGTTGCGACCATTCGCAAGCTCGCAGAGGTTCGCCTCTACAACAACACTCCAGCTGTCAGTCTACTGGGCGTAGACCTATCACTCAACTTTTTATGAATGAGGTCCAATATTATCGGGCAGGTCCATGCTTTTTTGGCGTACAGCTGGGTCAGTATCTTCACCTTATAGAAGACAGCAGTTCTATGAACACTACTGTCATTGATAAAATGGCGGCTTACTTTAATAGGGATGCCGTTTTATTTGGTTTAATATTAAAATGCGTTGTACTTTGAAGAATATGTTTTTACAACGAAAAAACAACAACGTTCGTAGCTTAGCAACACAAACCCAGCACCATAAAGCGTTATAAAAAAAAAGGTGTTAACACTACTCGCCTCATTCACCACAACTACATTTTCGAAGTATTCTGACAGTGAATAAAGTTGCTTGAGCTCCACGGGTGTAATAAATGGGGCATGGGTTGGTAGCACGTGACACCTCAGTGTGGCAGCTGTCTATATATAGTACTGCATGCTTAATAATTGTTTGCCATTCGCATAGCATAAAAAACAATGCTTTACATTTTTGCAATGATGACAGCATGATATTGCGTCATTGAGCGCGTTCTACCTAGTAGCCACGGCGAGTGCTCTGAGGAGCTACTTTCCCTAATCCCACCATCTCCCTTCCTTTTAAGGACTACGCGTGCTGGTTTAAGTTTTCACTGACAAACTGTGGTACTATTCCAATGCGATCTAAGAACTGTCACACTGTCATCCTTCCTACAATCCTGGGTCCTTCAAAAGAGGCGTGAAGAAGCATCTTGCAGGTCGGTAAGTGGAGGGTGGCTAGCGCAGCGGTTTATCTCTCGCACCAGCTATCTTCGCATTTGGACTCCACTTCTGCTTATCATCAGGTAGAATGGAGTCATTGGTTTGACCTTGAATTTTTAAATAAAAAGGATGATAAAATTCTAATAGTAAGCCAGGCGAACTTAAAACAAACCCTACTAACAATCGAAAACCGCTGGATGATATCGATGGACAATTCACTAGAGTACAAATGCGGCAAAACTCGTTGGTGTATATGTATTCAGTAATTTCAACACTAATTGCAAATTAAAAGCTCTCAGTACTAATTGGCTACGACCAAATGAATACTGCTCTACGGTCATTGTAACGACTATATTGTGTTATGAAATCGTAGCAAAATTCGTAGTTTGTGTAGCAGCTACACACCGCTACGGCTTGCGTAGTCACTGCGTAGTGCGTTACGGATCCGTAGCGCAATCGGCTACAGTGCTACATTCGTCGTAGTTCGGCGTGCTGATTTTTACGGTTTGCTCCCAATGAGTCACACCCACAGATTTAATAATACAAGGAGATAGACCAAGCCGGCGTTTAACTTGTGACAAGTGTGTGCCCAGTGGGCATTCATTACCGCCACTTCGCCGTCCGCGTCACTCGTACTTTCTATAAACGCAGCGATTTGACCGATCTCCTTTACGGCTGTGCCTAACTTTCATTGCTTCGCAGTCCTTATGACGCGCGCAATGAATAGTGTATATTACGGCATGCTCAACTAGCACCATGTTATGTAGTACGGCCGCTGATCGCGACACTCGGTCTTCCTATGAACTCGGCGGCCCGATCTCCTAGATTGATATATCTGTGGTCACACCGCAACGCGTTTGCACGTTGGGATTTTCTTTCCAAACCAGTTACACGTTGAAACAACTTTTTATTGGTATTCCCAACGAGTCACACTGCTAAGGTAGAGGTGTTACCCATTAGGAAAAAAATCGTCCTTACATGTAACACTTTAAATATTGGACTTCTTCTTTTAAATTAATGTTCGCGTTACATAAAGATTACGCATTTCGCCAATGTCAAATGAAAATGCTTATTACAGTGACAGACAATTAATTATACCTTTAGATTTTAGTTAAAAATGGAGTCTCTCAACACGTGTTTTTAACTTTCTCGTATACGTAGTATAGAGGAAGTCTCGTAATCGTCAAAAAATTCGTCCTCGAGATTTTGACGGAGACCCCTGAGTCCAAAAATTTTTTTTTTTAATTATGTCTGTGTGTGCGTCTGTGTGTCTGTATGTGTGTCTGTGCGTTAGCACGATAACTCGAGCATGCTTTGACTTATTGCAACCAAATTTAACATTCGTGTATCTCATTAAAATAATAAGGTTTCTATCAACTTTTGAGAAGTCGATCACGAAAGTTAAGCAACCAAGTGCGCGGTCGGTACTCGGATGGGTGACCAAAATTTAACATGCATGTATGACATCAAAATATAAGGTTTCTATCAACCTTTGAGTCGTTTCCGGTATACAAGAAAGTCAACGGGAGAACACTCCCGATTTTTTCAACAAGAACTCGGGAGAAACTCTATTGGACTTTTAATGCTCGAAATTGTGAGCCCATGCTAACCTCATTTAAATAAATATGTCCAAAGATAGGTTCTCAAAACGAAATAATTTGTTTATCTATTACTTTGTTTATTTCATGCTAGCTTCTGCCCGCAATATCGCATGCGCACGATTAATAGAACAAAATTATAATCTTCTAGAGTTTGGCCGCGGTTTCGCTCGCGTCAATGTCGGTTATAAATCAAATCAAATCATTAATTCACATGAAACACGGTAGTCAGATGTTAATTAAATAATCAAATGTTCGTACAGGTTTCGCTAGTATATACATAGCAAATGTACCAGAATAACATTAACAAAACATAATGAGACATTAAACATTGTCATTCTTAACATTATAGTCTTCGTCTAGTTATGGGATTTAAGTGATTGAAATATTCGCCAACAGAAAAGAAACACCTTTCCTGTAGCCATAGCTTTACTGTTCTACGGAACCGTGTCTTTGGTAGTGTTTGGAACTCTGCTGCTTAAATACCTTTAGACACATGGATGGGCAATTCTTCGCATAGAGACTACTTTTTGGTTGCACAGTATATGTGAGTCTGCCAGGATATCAACGATATAGCACCAAAAAGTATCCGAAGTCCTTCCCAGGGACTGAAACTCTCTCCTTACTAAATTTCATCAGAATTGCTTCTGTAGTATTAGTGAAATCGTAACTAACAAACTCACTGGTCACATTTATGATATATATCAGTGATCGCCCGCGGCTTCGCTCGCGTCAATGTTGGCTATCGCACCAAAAAGTATTCTATGTCATTCCCAGGATCTCAAATTATCTTCATACCAATTTGTATCAAAATTTGATCAGTAGTTAAGGCGCAAAAGAGTATTAAACAAACAAACTCGCTATCGCATTTATAATATAAGTTAAATGAAGGAATGCGTCGGTGGCGTAGTGAGTAAGAGCGTCCTCTCCTACCCGGGAGGCACTGGTTCGATCCCCGCCACGTACCAATGTGTTTTAAAATTTTGAATTCATATGTACGTTTAATCGACGCTTTTACGGTGAAGGAAAACATCGTGAGGAAACCTGCACACACCTATGAAGAAATTCTTAGGTTGTGTGTGAAGTCGACCAACCCGCACTTGGCCAGCGTGGTTGACTAAGGCCTAATCGCCCCTAATGTGGGGTAGGCTCGAGCCCCTCGGTGGGGATGATGAAGTTTGATGATGAAGGAATGGGTATTATAGCTCTTAAATCAGAATAACATGTCCTTTTCTGATATATAATAATAATGATTTAATAATGATTTATTTCCTTTAACAAAGTTATGAATATTACATAGTTTTTGTTGGAGTCTTCTTTTAGGCAAAAAATGCCTGTGCCAGAAGGCTCCGCTCTTCCAAATTCACATTACAATTTCAAAATTTACCTTATTAACAATTAAAAAATACATACAAAAGGATATTTAGGTATATAAAAATAAAAAACACTTATTACATTTCATGCAAGAACCAAAAATGTGTGTATGTGTGTGTGTGTGTTGAGTGCCCACGAGAGTGTGAACGTGTTAAGCATCATGTGTTAGTCAGAAGAAATGTCTCTATTTCCTCATATGTTAACAATTTTAACCAATCAGTCACAATAGTATTAACCTCATATTTATGTTTTTTGTAAATATTTATTTCTTTGTTTATCTTGATATATATATAAAAAGGCAGTATCCTAGGCGTTCTAAATATATATATATATATATAGAACGCCTTGGATACTGCCTTTTTGCAAAATTTGTTCTTACAAATGGTAACGGAAGAATATTATTTATTCGTCGTTTTTCCTCTTTATATGAGCTATAACATTATTTTTTATTTTTTAATTAATTCAGTAGTTTTTGCGTGGAGGAGTAACAAACACACAATCACACATCCGTTGACACAAACTTTCGCGGTAATAATATAAGTAGTACACATAACGAACCACCACCAATCACCAAGATAAATCCCAACCATGATAAAAAAAATTAAATTATACAAGTGCTATAATCAAATACATACACAATCACATATTCAAATTAATATTAAGAAATAAGTAACATAATATCCAAATACCCTACAGTGTGTGTATTATATTCGTATTTGCTAGTCAAACATTGGTCCCAGATTTAGAATTTGGGTTATAAAGTTGAACAAAGTAATACAGTTCGATTGAAGAGTCGGATAAAATAAACAGCCATCGTTAAGCTTTGAAGTTTCACAGTGGAAACGTTCTGAAGACAGACCGGAGATATCTCACTGTGAGATTAAATTTCTTTATTCATTTCATGATTATTTATAGCTCGATATTGAATTCGGGAGTTGGTGTAAAATGAAACTTGTTCCAACGCTTAGGTAACTGTTAGCGTCAGCAATATAGTGAGCCATGAGCGTTTATAAAATACTAGCTTTTGCCCGTGACGTCGTCCGCGTGGACTATAGTAACTTTGGGTAGCATTTTTATTTTTTTGGGTACTTATGTTGCAAAAAATAAACATACAAACTGCTGTGTATTACTGTAAATGGCGTATTTTAATACATTTTTACAACTACCTTTTTTGTTTTTCCATCCTTTGCCAACTTCCATGCTACCTTCCACCCCCTATTTCATCCCCACATGGGTCAATAATTCAAAAAACGCTAGAGCATATATTTTTTTATTTTTATTTATTAAAATTTCATGGTTTTATCTTTGGTAATGAGGAATCCAATAAATAATTTCATCTCTTATTTCAACCCATTCATTCCCTTTTTTACAAAAAGGTAGCTTTTAATCTATTTCGAGGTTTAATCTATTTTTGTACCAAATTTCATCAAAATCGGTTCGGGCGGTAGGCGTGAAAGCAATTAAGTTAAAAAGTCGCATGCACGCAGTCGGATTCAGGACCCCGAAAACTACAAATATGATACCCATATTGATATCAAGTTTAAAAAATGCATCCGCCATCTTAGAACTCAAAATCCGACCCCTGTAAATCACGAAAATTATACCCCTATCGGTATTATGTTAAAAAGTAGCGTCCGCCGTCTTGGATCTAAATATTGATGTTGTATTCAGAATCGGGACCCCCCTAAAACGACGAAAATGATACCCATATTGAAAGTGCCTACATGCAAAGTTTCATTGTTTCATCTTTAACAATGACAAATTCCATACAATCTTTCATCCCCCATTTCACCCCCAAACAAGTCAAAATTTAAAAAATCCTTGATCAAATATTAATTTCTTTCTTATGAAGTGCCTCAATTCAAAGTTTCATGGTTCTTCAAAAACGATTTGTCCTTCTCCAAGCTCTAGTCTATATCTGTACCAAATTTCATCAAAATCGGTTTAGTGGTTTAGACGTGAAAGCTTAACACATTTATAATATTAGTATGAAGTAGGGATTGCCAGTAAATTTAGAAATAAGAAAAAATATGCTTTCACATCTCAGTACCATGTTACAAGTATAATCGCCACCTCGCGAGTTTACCCGGGTGCAATGATCTTCACGACGTTAAGAAATGCCCTCTTGTCTTATAAGACATCCACGAATGATAAGGGGTTAACTAGCTTTTAAATTATGCATGCTAAGATTATGCGTGAACTCAAAGGCGTTACTTTAAGATAGTTAATTGGTTCGAGTGATGAAGTTATTAATATGATGAACATACAGAATCTCTACGAAATGAAAATTGATTTTGTTTATTCAGCAGCGTGCGAAACTAGGTCACGTACAATCATGGAATTGAATTTATTGAGTGTGTCATAGTAGTTGGAGTCACAGTGTAACTAATAGACAGTGTGTTAAAATTGTCGCGCCATGACAGTGTTGCACTGAATTCATGGTAATATTTATGTTGTTGGCAAACTTCAACGAGATGATTGCGGAATTTATTTATTTATTTGGCACAGTAACAACATACAAATTAATAAGTAACCATAGAATCTAAGAATAATAATAATTTGAATTTGTACATCGATTATAACCGCGCACAACATTCAATTAAGCTCTTTGACAATTAAAATTTGAAAGGTAGGTATTTTACATTTTTGTTAATAAGCCACTTACTACAGTTTTAAATTGGGCAAGGCTAAAGTAGAATATGTCTAGTTCTTTATTAAATTCATGATATAATGTGCACATGCGTGGTATTGGGCTATGGAGTGTGACATTATTGGTGGTGAGAGGAATTGAAAATAAATGTTGTCTACGGCTAGATTTAGTTGGCGTCTTGAGTGAAACATGGCTTAAAATGGTGAAATGATTTTTGCTTATCTTTTTAATTGATTATGAAAACTGTCAATTTGAATACGCCCGACTACGTGTACTTTATACAGCTAAGACTTTATGATACGTATTCGCCTGGTCATCTCATGTTTTCTTGATTGATGGAAACGTAGGTCTTATAATTACTTGTTATCTTTAGATGGACAATTGTATGACACATGCAATAATAATAAGTAATAATTGGATTTTTTTTTGTATACCACACATTGTATTCTTATAACATTGTTAACCGGAGGATCTTAAATGTATGCTTACCACTTAAATTGAAAGGAATATCTGTAAGTACCTATCTAACAATAACATAAAATCGTGGTGGGTATTAAAATTTTAATTGCTTAGTTCAATAATATGATTAATTAAATTATATAGAAAAGCTTTTCACAAGATAAATAATCCAAATGCGTGGGAGTAATAACTACCCAAACTTTACGCATGTTAAAATGTAACTTAAATTATATTGATAATTATTTATTGACTTGTTTTGATGTTTTGAAATCATTACGAAATTGTAAGCTGTGGAGTTTCTTTCGCCATTTCTTCTTCATCTCAGCATAATAATAATTATTCGTCCCGAAATGGTGGTAGGGTTTTGACGATTTAAAAGTACTTAGCAAAGTCCATTTAAATAAAGAGCTTTTTCATTTCATTTCATTATACATAAGTAAATGTCATAGATTTATCATTACTGACGTTTATAGTTTGGAAATGAATCGACTAGGGCGAGACAAAAAAGACAGCGCAGCAATAATATATAATAATAATAATCATTTATTTCGGGCAAAACTCATTAAGTGTTAGTAACAATGATAATCTTAAAATAGTGTTAGTAAAACAATTATGAAATATAAAACTACCTATCTTCGTACACTCTTTTCTAGTGCGTGACATGGACCTGGATCCATCTGTGCACTAGAGGCATGTCCCAACGGTCAGTGAAAACCTTGAGAGCACCGTTGGTGCTGCAGCGCATTCGAGACAGCGCCGCGGCACACCGTTTTATGATTATTGCCCCGAAGGCGTCAACGTGAACTTCCGTAAACATGTTGGAGGCGCTGCATCGCTACGGCAGCCCCAACAGCACCCTCAAGACATTATTAAAACACTTGGATTCTATTAAAAAACTCGCCAAGGCTCGATTTTAACCACCCGCTCGTGTTTGAATAACCTCTAGTATGCGACAGTTATACAAACTACTATTATAAATAAGGGTTAAACCTACATCCATAAGTAACATTGCCACCAGCGCACCTGTAACTCGATATTTTCTTCAAGTTAAATTAAAAGGGTAAAGTATGCAGTCGGATATTGGAACCGATCCAAACCAGCACCTGTTTCTAACTTCGGTATTTCTATTTGTATTCTTATTACCCTATGGTGTTTCAACTCTTTATAGGATAAAGAAAATGGTTACCGTATGGGATTTTTGTACTTTTTTGTCTAGCCTCGAATGGTATACCGAATTACCGCTTGCCAATGAATGTTTACTAAAAAATCCCTAAAATAAAATAGAATTATGAAATGAAATGAAAAATGTTTATTTGGAGCATATTTTTTTTTTTTTTTTTGATTTATTGTTCAAAGTATTTGGAAAACATACAATATCATACATATTCCTTGCACGAAAACCTCACACGGGTTATCTGTGCCGGAGAGTCGTTTTAAACATAAAGCTAACTATTTGCTACATGACAATTTAGCAGAAAGTATTTTTTAAATTTAACCTTTTTACGACTGGACGGTTCTAAGTCTAATTTACAAAATGTGTTAGGTAAATTGTTGAAGTAGTCTGGAATCATGTAATTAAGTAGTCTAGTACCATACAAATTGTTAACCTGCGGTAGGATATACTTATCTATTGACTTAATCACTCTTAGGTTAGCGGGTCTTACACGCTCTATAAGATATGTCGGGTCATCACATTGCCCTAATATAGAATATTTTATTTTATCATGAAATACGAAAACAGAGAAAAAAAATACTAATAATATGCATCCAAAATGGCACTCACTCAGCTTAATGTCACGGCATACCGTGACGCTGGTTTTCAGTGAGTCCAGTTAAGACACGGATAACAATATTACATTTACAACAACAACAGCTTAATTTTAGCAATAGATAGAATGTTACAAAACTAAATAAAACCAAATAATAATAACTTAAAAATCAATTAGACCAACAAAAAGGGCACACAATACATATAACTACTGATTATTTTACAAATGAATAGAAGATTATGGTGTGTGTGTATGTGTGAATGTATGTGTGCGTGTGTGTGTGTATGTGTGTGTACATTGCATCAATATATTTACACACAGAACGGGTCTTTATGTGGTGGCTGATTGCAGTTCCAAAAGTATATTTCTAAAATTATTTTTAATATAACATAATAATTAAACGTTATTGCGCATCAACACAAATGTGCAAGATCACGAATATAGTACAAGCATTTCCATTACAATGCACAATGAGAGATCTCTTCCAGACAATCCTGAAAAAGATAAACGTTAAATCATTAAGTTTTTTAAACATTAGTCATAAGCGGATGACGGGTGAGACTTTGTATTTGTTGAGGAGTCAAATTATTACTCATTATAGTCCAGAAATCGAATAAAAGACAACTACTTGAAATAATAATCAAGATTACCATTCCAGCACGAATGAAGTAATTTTTTCTAGGTCGCACAATCAAGAAATGGAATTCACTGCCAGAATACGTGTTTCCTCCTTCTTACAATCCTAGGTCATTCAAAAGAGACTTGAAGAAGCACCTTGCAGGTCGACAAGGCGAAGGTGGGATAAAAAATGCACAATGGGCGGTCTTATCGCTAAGAGCGACCTTTTCCAAACAATCTTTAAAAAAACATAAATATAAAAACATTAAGTTTTAATATTAGTCATAATTATTAACTCTTGAACCGATGGCATCAAAATTGACTTTCATAAGTGTACAAAATTGTACCTAAATGAATAAAGAAATTTTGACTCTTGAACCGATGGCATCAAAATTGACTTTTATAAGTGTACAAATTGTATCTAAATGAATAAAGAAATTTTGACTTTGACTTTGACTAACCGTTGACGAGTGAGACTCTGTATTAGTTGAGGAGTCAAATTATTACTCATTACAGTTCAGAAATCGAATAAAAGATAAAAGCATAAAATTATAATCAAGATTACCATTCCAACACGAATGAAGTAATTTTTTCTAGGTCGCAAAATCAAGAAATAGAATTCACTGGCAGCACACGTGTTCACTCCTTACAATCTTGGGTCATTCAAAAGAGGCGTGAAGAAGCACCTTGCAGGTCAGCAAGGTGAAGGTGGCTAGCGCGGCGGTTTATCTCTCGCACCAGCTATCTTCGCATTTGGACTCCAAATCTACTTACCATTAGTTGCAATAAATTCATTTGATCTATCATTTTATAAAAAGAAAGAGATTGTACTCACGTAACTACTCTCGTGGGGGGCTTGTGTCCCCCAGCAAATTCCTCGTTAACCACAAACGTCAGCCCTACATCAACCCGCTATCGGCGACCTCTCAGATGATTGAATACATGTTGTTGTTGTTGTCAAGCGCGTAAGGTTTTGCAAAAGTACTAAAAAAACTGCTCGATGGGGGACTCTAGTCCCCCACGAGTGGAGTTAAGGGTCAAGCTCGCAGTCGTTGAGCTATCGTTAATAGAGTCAAGCCCTGAAGACTCCAAGCTCTAAGGAAAAGGACTCCGAAGACTCATGTCTTGTACATCGTCTACAAGTCGTCACATATCGTCTTTGTACAAGTCCATACTATCTCGTAATATAACTTACACTCCGCATAAATAGATATAACTTTGCAATGAAGATAGCAACCGAGTCAGCATATTAAGTGATGTAACAATGTTTGCTAAACCAAGTTAGCAATACGGTTTGTGTAAGTTACTCTAAGTCTTGAATACAATTCGATATGGCTGCAATAGTTGTGGAACTTCGTCCAGACATTGTACCCATGTGAGTATGCTAGCCACAACCAAATATCACAATACCCGATATTACAAAGTAAATGTAGGTCCCTATTTGACTCCGAGGAAATGTGCATATCCTTTCTGTACTATACAAAATAATATTGGAACTGCCGTTTATAGTATAGTATGCTTCGTTATATGATGATGAGGAGAGGCCGGTCATGCATTCTTCGTAACGATAAAGCCAAATAAAAGATATGAAAACTCAATTTTACAGCCAAGGAGAAGGTTATGTTACCTTTTCAGCGCAAATAATACTTAAATACACCGTGTTCCTGAGGATATACATTAACTTTGAATAATACTTCTATAGCTCTTGTTAAGCATATTGTACAAGTAGTGTGAATAGCATAGTTTTCAAGTTATTGGTAAATAAAGTTTAACCAATTTAATTGTGTTGTGCAGTGAGAAAGAGTCTTTATCTGTGGCAACATATCACACTTTGTGCAACCAATTTCGAATTTCGAAAAGTTTCGAATAGTTTATGTGGACATGTGAACCAAAGTTTTAAATGCGACTTTGTCAGCTCAGGTAAAGAGTAATTCATATTAGATAAATTACATTTAAGCTTAAAGTTTGTATGAAAATAAAAATGTTAAAAAAATGGAATTCATAAAAGTGTCCATAGTAAAAAATTATCAATTTAATAGTTCGAATAACATGCCGAAGTTAATTATAACCTCAGGAACACGGTGTATAAATATTAACGTGAACGAAGGCTAGTGTATACTAGACATGGAACATTTCATGAATAGCATGTGGAAAATCATATGAAAATTATTTTCAATTGTCACATCTGCCAAATATCGGGTAATTCACAAAACAGAGGTACGTCGTATAAATCCCGTTTTCTCACATTTATTTGATGATCATAGCGACCTGTCGTGTCTGGAATACCATTAGGCGGTCACTGACCTCGAAAATTAGTTAGCATATTGACGTTTTTTCAATTTTGAAGTCAGTTTAATTTTACAAAATTATTTTGCCATTATAAACATAACATGGTCTTTTGTAAAGTATAAAATATATTACAAATTTTTTATTGCAACACAATTTTCTATTCACCTAACACATCTTTACGAAATAGCTCAAAAACCTTACATTTCCTAACCTAATGTTATCAGCCAACTATCCCCGGATTTTATATCCGATAATTATTATCCGGTATCCGTATCTGATTTACGATATCCGAACCTAGCCCGGGCAGTTGAAAACGGATCATGAGTTATGGCGTCCATTTTGTTAGATTCAGTTGTTTCAATTGATATAAATGGTAATGTATGGCTGGCATTCATAACCGGACCTACTTTTGGGAAATCTGAAAGAGTTTGAAGGAAATTCGGAAAGTTATAGTAGATTATTTGTAGTTGACTTTGGTAACTACATACTTGCTCCTAACCTGCTTCCTATTTATATGTGGTCGGATCAGTATGTTTTGCTATAGGTTTTCGCATTAAAGTCTGGAAATCATGGCTCATCAAAGTATGGACACTATATCCGAGGCGTACTGTGAGAAAGTGCTGGGCGTACAGAGAAATGTAGAGAAATATTTAGTTTGTAACGGTATGTGTGTAAATGTCATTGATTTTTTGACCTTTCTCAGAAGTTTTCTTTTTCATAAAAAAAGTTGTTACATAACAGAAACATTGTACATGGAACTACGCTGCTACAAACGTCGTAGTACGTAGCAAACCACTACGTGTCTGTAGCGCGGGCACGCGTCTACGATGCTGCAGGCATCGTAGACGCTACAGGCATCGTTTTGCTACTGGTGTCTTAGATGCTACAGGCTTCGTAGACGCTACAAGCATCGTAGATGGTATCGTAGATGCTACAGGCATCGTAGATGCTACAGGCATCGTTTTGCTACTGGCACCGTAGATGCTACGGGCATCATTTTGCTACAGGTATCGTGGATGCTACAGTTATCGTAGTTCGTAGCAATCGTAGCGTTGCGCTACAGACTGCCAAATTCTAGTTTTATTTACACTATAAATAGGTATATAACCTTCTCCACAGCGACCTAAAATTGAGGTATAAAATTTAGTTTCCAGATTTTGTCACTCGTCTAAAATAATGATTTTTCGGATTCTAATAAATTATCCATTTTCTTGACATAAGTCCATATTGCATCCACAAAATCTTTAGTTAAAATATTGTTCGTATATGATTGGTGAAACTCAAGAACTGGACTAAAATTTAGGTGGGCTTAGTAAAATCCATAAGCCTCCTAATATCTTAGCCGGATTAGCAAGCGTATCTAAGACTCAGAACTTCTTTATTCATTTATGTACAATTTGTATGTTAATGAAAAGCCCGATTCAGAGCCGTCCGGTCGTAAATCCGAAAGCACTTTTTCTGAGAAGAATAGCCAAAAAACTTGTGTACATGTAGAAAGAATTATTTTAGTATACTTAATAAGAACAATATACTTTATTTCTAGTTAGAAAAAAACTATTTTCTTGTCACTGTCTTCTTTCAACCCTCTATTTCTTATCACATCATTGAATAACCAGAATAACCTGTCACTTAATATTACCCCAGCTAAACTCTTCATGGCTATCGTTTGACGCCGTCGTGGTGGAGTGGTCAGTTACTCTGCCTACACATCGGGCGGCCCGGGTTCGAGTCCTGGAAGTGGAAAACGATTGTGTGATCAACACGAATATTTGTTCACGATTCATAATTGTTTAAATAAATTAAGATTATTTATAAAATATCTAGACTATAATGTATAATTGTCTGTTATCTAGTATCCATTACATATGTAGCGTACCATGTTTTATATTGTATGTATATTTTTAGTTACTCTATGATTGTATTACTTTTCTATTTCTTGATATCCGGATTGTCACTCTTTTTGCTTGCTTTCTGGCCTGTCACTGCACTTTTCTGGTTTGTAACATTTTCTCATTAAATCTTTATATTTCATACTCCTAGTTTCTACTTAGCTCCGTAACAAAGTTCTTAATCATACTTAATTGGTACTACGTAATTGGTGTGAGCGTGGGGATATATTATTATTATTATATATTTCTACTGAATTTATTATTATTGTTATCGCAATTATAGAGTTATAATTTGAATCGAGAAATTGCAATCTAGTTGAAAATTTTCGGTTACCCTTCTAAGCATCAACCGCTCACTTGGTAGTTTAATTTTGATGATTGTTACGAAAAACACACGACCAGACGCTATCAATCTCCTTAATGATTTTCTTAATGAAAATCATATCAAAATCCATTATATAATTCATTAGAACTCACCTCATAGAGAAACACGCAGACAACAAACTTATTTTTAAACTGTTTCGAGATTAATATTTAATACAATCTGTTTCGTTTATAAGCACTTACAAACACATCTTAGCAGATTAAATTGTCTTGAAGAACTTACAGAATAACTTAGTTTCTATGAATACATTACCTTTGATTGTAATGAGTTGTAAATTTTGACGATTCAGCGAGAATTTCGGAGCGGGGTTGTCTATTCGTCGAGTTAAAGTCAAATTTTGCAATAATACCGATGAATATTAGCACATTAGTACGTGTTATACTGTTCGACCGCTTACGGAATCATACGGACGCGTTCGCATCCGTACGCAGCAACTGACGCGTTTTAGTATAGTCTGTACTTATGTAGCTTTGGTTGTCGGTATCCCCTTTAAAATCAAATCAAATATCTTTTTTGCGTATCACATAACAATAAGGGTCTTAAACATAGGCTGTAGATCCTGTGATACCCCGTAATTGCAATTTAAGAGGACATTATTTACTTAAAATCTATAATCATATTAAACTTTTGCTATAAACTATAAAATATCATGGAATAAATACCTATTTTAACACTATTTTTAACGATGGGGTTCTATTTTTTGAGCTTTTTTGTTTTGAAATCTGTTTTCTTAATTAATTTTTTTTTTTCTTTTATATCTTTTATTTCAGGAAACTGTTTTGAGATGTTTTAGACAAACAAGTTATAACTCGATTACGATATCATTGACGTCATTTAAATAGTCATTTTTTATACTACTTGCGGCCCAACTGGTATTAAGTGGTTACCGTCGCCTATAGACACTTGCTCAATATTAAGGCTGAATCACTTTACACTGCAAGTGCGTTGTCATTCTAGGAACTAAGATGATCTGCCTTCCATGCAGTAGTAACATTAATTGTAGTTATTAGGGATAACTCAAAAACTACTCATCAGATGTACCTAAAGATTATTTGTCTGATTTGTGTATTATTTTAACGTTTAGAAGCAGTTCTAAATGTTAAAATAATCTTCAAAATACCTCCAAATATACACCTAGTATTGTTTTTATGTTACCTCATAGCACATAAAAAAACAGTCGAATTGAAAACCACCTCCTTTTTTGAAGTCGTTTAAAAATATTACAATAATTACCAGTAACTATGTCGCAGGTGACAACCCTAGTAGCCAGCCATTACGGACACGAAATATGTAAATGATACTAAGTCAAAGACGGTATATCAAAACAAGAGTCGCATCAATTATTAAGTGAATTCTAAAGGACACAGCGAAAGAAATGGCTAAAAGAATTTTAAGTATCATTTTTTTTGTCCAAAAATATAACTTAGAACTTTGAGAGGTATAGCGGATAAACTCCCCGAAGTACACCTTAGAGCTCCTTCAGACTAGCGTTTCTCTGGTGTAGGCCTTAGGACTCCTGGACCCGGTGGATAGTCAAAACTAAATTAATTTTGAGTCCATTTAATAACATATCCTTTTATAAACACTAAACACTTAATCGTGCATGTCCCGAAATGAATAAAATTATTAATAGCAATTATCCCGAGAAGGTAAACCGTGGTGTATTAGGCGTTTTAATATTTCCATAAACTATTCATAGGAGTTTCTTAAAACGATGTAAAAAATACACGTTAAGGTAGCAAATAGGTAGTAAATATTTACATTAACAACGTAGTACGTAGTTTTATACAGCGCTTTAACTACGAGAACGAGGAAGCGGTCAGCCAACCTTACGTCAGTATGGTAGATCACTTTATTTCTTTGTTACATTTCTTAACACATGGGTAATATGTGTGTGGTGCCAACCCATATCCTCCAATGCGTGTCGTAGAAGCCAACTAATGGATCAGCAGAGGAGTATTAATCACCTTATACTCCGTCCACCAATTCGCATTGGGCAAGCGTGGTGGACTAAACCTCCATCGATGACAAGGAGAGGCATTGCGTCCCAGCAGTGGGTCGAATTATAAAGGCTCTTATAATGATGACATAGGTAATATAATATTTCATCATATGTAGCAAATGGTAGCAAATAGGTAATGAAAAGCGCACATGGTCTAATTTCCATATCTCGTTTTGGAACAGCCATCCTGGTGCTCACCCTCTTGACCAGCTTATTGGGTTTTAAATCTCTTCTTGGTTGACTGATACGCCTTATAAGAAAACTCATGGTCAATAAAAGGGCAAAAGGCTATCCTCGGAATCGCTCCTCGTGATGTTAACAGAAAAAATAAGATCCGCAGGAGAATCAAGGTCATCGGCATAGCCCAAAGAATTGCGAACCTTAAGTGGCAGTGGACAGGGCACATATCAAGAAGGACTGACGGCCGTTGGGGCGGATCCTCGAATGGTGGCCGCATACCGGGAGATGCAGCGTTGGCAGGCCCCTCAGAAGGTGGACCGACCCGGTGCATCTTTAAATGTCGCGGGAAGCTGCTATTACAAATGATGCTTCGTTTAAAATAGTGATCAACTATCGTTCACAGAACAGGCCTTAGCGTGAAACATAAAAAGTTAAAACTGACTGAACATTCGATTTTCCTCGTTAGGGGGATAAAAAAGTTATTGAAGCGGAACTTGGGTTCAAAGGACCATTGGACCTTTGGTTTTTCTCATATACCTACATGTAGGAATTTTCAGATTGGTACGGCGTATTTGGATAGTCCACTCAACTTTACATAGTACTTTTAAGGACTACGTATGCAGGCTTATGTCGTCATCGTCAAACTCTGGCTTCAATGCAAACTAAGTTTGGCGACTCATTTTCTATGTCGCACTAAGAAATGAAATAATTTACCACCACTCGTGCTTCCCTCTCTGCAATCCGTAGTCATTGTCCTCAAAATATGCACGAATAGGCATGTTGCAAGTCGGCAAGGTGAGTGTTGAGGTTTAGACAATTAGCCGGCTGGTTCTAATTCATCGTATAATAATAATAATATACTGTATTGCACAAAACGTAAGTAGAATACATATTGGGTGTAAAAGACATGAAGAGTCAAACGAGAACCATGTATTCTGCTCACCATCATAAAATTTTTTCTCCTTTAGACTATACCTGGGAAATTGATAGTTACTATTTTATTGAAGGTTAAAGCCATATTTTTTTTTCCTTTTTTTGTGAAAACATATTCTAAACATTATTTCTTAATTATTGTTCAAAGAAACATTACTAATTTTATTAGTATTTCACTACAAAAAATGGCTTCAAAACGTTAGCGTTCAATGTAGCTCACTCGATGCGCACGGACAAAAACAAAAGCGGCCGCCGTCTGGCAAAATTATCGCGGTTTTGCGAGTTGCGTGCGAGTTGCGCGCTTTACATTGCGCGGTACAATTTGCAATTTTTTTTAACACATAAAAATAAAAATCATTTCCTAGCAATTATTTTTTGAAATGTTGCTTATTTTGATGTATAGAATACATGGTTCTCGTATGACTGTTCATGTCTTTTACACCATGTATACGACAATTACATTATGTACTATTATAATTAATTTGTACATAAGAAGAATGTTGCTTTAGATTCCACAGAGGTTCCCAAACTAGGCAGAGCCTGTATCTTGGGCAATCAATAAAACACGAAATAAAAACATTTAATATTACTTAGTTAAGATAATGCAGTCAATCGAAATATAATCTAAACTGAATAATAAAAAAGTGACTCAAAAACATCAATTTATCAGCTTTTCGGTGCTTAAGTAATCCAAAGAAAGTCACCAATTTATCAAAACTGATTTTCCGAGACTGAACATGTTTTTATGTTACAGAAACTCATTACTCTGTTATAAATTGTGCTCTAATGCAATCACAATATCAGCCGAGATACGCCCACTGTTGGACATAGGCCTCCCGCGAGGATCTCCAACCCGAACAGTCCTGCGCTGCCCGCATCCAGCGGCTTCCCGCGACCTTTACCAGATCGTCGGTCCACCTTGGGGGCCTACCAAATATTTTTTCTATTTGATAATTTTCACAAGAACTTTGCATCAAATACAATCTTTTTAATTTTTGTAGACAATTATACAATTTTCTATCTACGAACACGCTGAAATCTTATTTCAACATAATATTTATTGCAATCATTATATATTTATATGTATTTACAATATATATTCCTATCATTAGCTTATTTATACATGGTATAGTTATGTATTGTATAGTATTTAAATGCTTAGGTATGTGTAGTAGGTATGTAGGCAGGTTACCCAATGTTGTAAATTTATTATTTATTGATACTTAAGGTTATAGATTAGTAAGTTCGTGGATTGGCTTACAAAATGTAATAATTACTTATGCTGTAATATCAATTGTAAAATGCTGTTGTTATCCCAAATAAAGAAAATAAAATAAAAAATAAAAAACGACAACAAAGAAAACCTCTCAAACAGATGTACTAAAAGTACAGACTGTGGCAAAACACGAAATTATTGTGATATTTAGCCAAAAAAATAACAATTTTATTCAATATGCACAGAGTTGTGCGTAATTACATACGTATTGAAAAGAAAAAATCATCAGCACCATACTACGACAGATTTTTTTCTAATTTTTAACCGACTTCAAAAAAGGAGGAGGTTCTTAATTCAACTGTAGTTTTTTTGCTACCTCAATTCTCTTTACTGGGTGTACCGAGTTTGAAGATTATTTCAAACTTTGGGAGCTTGTCATACGGTCCCAGATCGACATCTGACAAGTAGTTTTCGAGTTAATGCCTATTTAATTGACGTCGATGATATCGTAATAGTGCTATTCCTTGTTTGTCTAAAAGATTTCGATATAGTTTCCTGCAAATTTCTATACTTAAAATACTAAAAAGAAAAAATAAATTATTTTTAAATAAAAACAACCTAGAAAATAAATAATTTTAACTGGAAGGAGAAATATTTTTTTTTATAAAAATCTTAATGTTTTTTTGAGGTCAGTGCCAACCTCAATAGTTGGAATAAACGTTGCCGTTTGGGACCGCCCTCAAAATAACATTTAGATTTTAAAAAACACAATTTTATTTCTCCATTTTTAGTTTCGAAGGCGGTACAATTATGAAACATTTAAATGTCTACCTCCAAAATGTCCATTAAATTACAAAGAAAACTAACTACCCGCCTTTTAATTAAAATAAACAATTCCGGAATAATTCGTGCAAATATCTTTAACAATAACTCCGCAGAAACTCTGTAGTTTAAATTTTGTCTGCAAATACTCTTTGATGTCGCCGCTTTGTTAGATAATGGCGGTCGCGTCACGAATTTGACGAATTGCGTGGTTGGTGATGCTGATAAATTTGGGGACCCGGGTTCGACCTTAAGAATCTAACTAACATTTTTATAATCTTTCATCTATGGTATAATTTTTACGTTTACAAACGCGTAAATATTTATTAACTAGAAAAAAAACACTAAAAAATATATTTTTAGTGTATTTAATCGAACTAATTCTTATTCTTATTATACTTATTCTTAAATAAGGGGCTGAGGCCGTATCTCAGAGCACTTCGACCCTATGGGATCTTTTGTGCTTCCCCTTTCCTTATCACCCATCCCCGCCAACATCGAAAACATTTTGTATGAGTTTCACGATGTTGGCGGGAATAAGGTCTATAAAGTCCTCTGGTTTAGGGTAAGCTAAACCTAGGACCCTTAGTCGCCTGTTGGCTAGTGCATCGCAGTCACATAGTATGTGCTCCATGCTTTCTTCCTCCTCACCACACATTCTACAGATGGGGTCATCAGCTTTGCCTATCGAACTAATTCAGTGTATTTAATCGAACCCAGCATCCTCTGCAATCTGGGTGGCTGCGTTAACCACAACGCTACCAGGGCACTGCTTACGCCGTCGAATTTTGTCAGTGCTTATGTTTTTATGGTAAACATTGTTTCAAATTTTTGAAATTTGCACTTCTAAGATCTTTTTTACTTTCACGTATAGGTACGTAGTATAGAAGAAGTCTTGTAATCGTCAAAAAATTCGACCTCGAGATTTTTACGGATTAACCACGCTTTGGACCTCCCTGGGTCCAAAAATATTTTTTTTTGAATTATGTCTGTGTGTGTTGCAACCAAATTTAACATACATGTATGAAATCAAAATATAAGGTTTCTATCGCCTGCATGATACCAACATCTGGGTGGATTACTGCCTGCCACAACTCCCAAGAAGGGTTGATTTGAGTTGAGCGGCGAGCGAATGTGCAATGACATAAAAATGCGCGATCACACCGAGACGGCGAGACCACCTTATGCCCCCATATTTTTATGTCAATGTGTGCGTCACAGTGCACACGGCACCGAGTACGCACGCACACATTCTAATGGATAGCGGCCAGTTTGTATGAAGACGTATTACTGTTCTTGGTATACTGGGGTATGACCCATAGATGAAGGAAACTGCTGATTGGAAGTGTGAAAGAGAAAAAACATACTAATGCGTATATTAGAGCGAAATAGAAACGCGCATGCGGCCGGTAGGCTTCTCAGTCACGTAGAAAAGACAGCTTAAGAAAAAAAAATTGTGTGTGTCAGCTCCGACGCACGACTGGAGTTTACTCCGAGACACGTGAGATGGCGCACCTGCTGTCATCCGTGTTTTGACATTTAGAAAGTTGCGCGACATAGGATGCGCACCAAAAACGTAACGAGGTCTCATCGATAGATTTTACTCCTCTCCTATTTTTCTCATACCGGGCCCCTTATATAATGCAAATCGATTCTTAAGGAGTAAACTCCAAAAATGTTAATAGTAAGTCACTAAGAGTGCGTTGACCGAGTACTACGTTATTGTCACTGTTAAAGTTAATTTTAACTGAAACTTTAACAATAACCCTCAAAGTCCACTATCTTTTGTTGCACCGTCATGTAAAATGTTATAGTTAAAGTTAAAGGGGTTACAAAAGAAAAGACGTTTCCCTTCCCAAAAATTCACATGGGTAAATTTTTGATAATGACAACACTTCAAATTGCGTTGTCAAACACAAACCACCGTACGTCATTGAAATTGAAATTGATTGCTTGACAGTTGACACACAAACTGTAACTTTAACGCTAACCGTCCGAAGTTGAGAGGTTATGGTTATCGTTATTTATTACATCATTTTAACCATTGTTAAAATGATGCAACCTGTATTTCGCTTAACCAGAGATTTGACGGCACCTTTGACATTTGTTATCGTTATAGTTACTTGGTGCAACTGAGCCTAACTTGTACCTGTTAGTTAGGAGAAAAATAAAAATTGATTTATTGTTTATTATAGCCAATAGAGTTAAGTATTATATACAACATGTAAATTAAATAACCAACACCCTGAATACAGGTGGTTTGGGATCAGCTTCTGAGTTGATTTCAATATTTAAAAAAAAAACATTAAAAAAAAAAAAACAAAAAAAAAGTACCCAGAAAATATTGTACAACATTTTCTAAGTACTTTTTGATTTTTTCAAAAAAAAAACGTTTAAAAAAAAATATTGAAATAACTCAGAAGCCGATCCCAAACCACCTGTATTCAGGGTGTTGGTTATTTAATTTACATGTTGTATATACTATGGTACTTAACCATAGTTAGCTTTAGTTAACAATAAACAATAGTAAACATATTTGCTAAGTTAAGCTAACCGTTTTTAACTTTACATGATCAAAACACTTAAGCCCAACTTAAAGTATAACTTTGATAGCCGCCAGATAACTTTGTAGTTAGTAAGAACTTCGGCGACTTCAAAGCAAGGGCGGCGAGATCAAAGAGACGTACGGCGCTTTGAAAATTAACGGCAGACATTATTGTTGATGCTGCGATCAAAAATAACTGGGATTTGTAATTTTCTAACGAATATAATGTTGTGATAATACATTGAAGTGACGTCGGTGGCGTAGTGCGTAAGAGCGTCGTCTCCCACCCGGGAGGCACTGATTCGATCCCCGCCACGTACCAATGTGTTTTCAAATTTTGAATTCATATGTACGTTTAATCGACGCTTTTACGGTGAAGGAAAACATCGTGAGAAAACCTGCACACACCTATGAAGAAATTCTTAGGTTGTGTGTGAAGTAGACCAACCCGCACTTGGCCAGCGTGGTTGACTAAGGCCTAATCGCTCCTAAATTGGGGTAGGCTCGAGCCCCTCGGTGGGGACATTACATGAGCTGTTGATGATGATTATACATTAAGTACATTTACTGTTATATTTTTCAGAAAATTACAAATCTAATAGTTATTTTCACCTCTCCAGCACCAAAAGACCTCTTTTGCTTCGTAAAATCTCGAAGCAAAAACGCTTTTTGCTGCGAGCGAGTGAATAATACTGTAACGTTCAATCTGAGTTATTGTTGTAATGTAACTTTTAATTTTTATTAATAATTTAAAGATCTTTAACATGTATAAAAGTATTGTCTGGTTTTTTTTCACCTAAAACAATTTCCTCGCTGGAAAAGTTGTATGTTTCACACGAGAGCATTTTTTTTTTGCTTTACACTTACTGTGCTGAGTAGTCTATTTTTAAATCATTCGCTATGCTCGTGATTCAATTCTAGACTTCTTCGCTGGTTCGTGATTTAATATCGGCACTCGCAGCAAAAAGTAACTTTGTTCACTTGTTGAACAAATAACTATTGTTCAACAAGTGAGCAAAGTTATTTTTTGCAGCGAGTGCTGAGCTTAAATCACATACCAGCGAAGTAGTCTTGAATTGATAAATAGATTAATTAGTAGTATATTATTCATAAAAAGACTACTGAGCGCTGTGAGTGATTTAACACGTTCATTGTTTATTACACATTTCTTCATTGGAGACATTAATCACATAAATTATTGTTGGTAATGACTTTTTTCCATTTAAAATGCTTGACACATATGAATAAAAATAAAAATCTTTAAATATAAATCAGACATTTCTATGAACGCGGCATTCGAGGTGGGTTATGTGATGCCCACGAGCGTTTTAGGGTCCTACTGCTCTCTTGGTGATGACCCCCGCCTGACTTAGCAACACAGGACGGAGCAGCAACATTGTAATTCCAGCTACTGAGAAATCCAAATTCAGCACTTTCACAGTTTTAAAATCTGTTGTGAAACAAAGAAAGTAATCGCAAATTTTCATTTTTTTTTATTTGTACCCCAGTGTACGGTTCTAGGGTTAATAATAATAATAAATTTTATTTCAGACTTTCACAAAATCCATATAAATTTGTTAGTATGTAACTTAATCCTATGTTAGTTATTTGAATATTACAGAAAAGAGAAAAATTACTTTAAAAACTTGAGTGTTCCGCCCATATGCATCGTAGTCCAATGCATACGAAGGGGACAGTCATGTTTGTCTTTCCATACCTCCAGGATTCCGTTTGAGCTCTACCGAGATCTGCGCATTATGGAAGCTATCCGTTTTCTTATGATGCTGTGAAAACCATCAACACCAGCTCCAGCAAACATAGCTGATGCGCTGCAGTATCTGGGAAGGCCCATCAGCACCCTGAAGGCATTATTGTATTGCACGCGAAGTGCATTATAGGTCTTCTGCGTATAATCACTCCACAAGCTGCAGGTGTAGAAGGTTTGACAGTATGCCTTAAATAAGGTGACCTTGACGTCACTCGTACACCTAGCAAACCTACGTGCAATCATATTAAGGAGGCCTTCTTATGGTCCACTGGCACTCCACGAGAGAAACAATACGCATTCCAGTATAGAACTTGTGGAACTTCTGAACAAACCAAGGTCTTTTCATAATGAATAAGGATTTAGCTGGAATACCCCTAGCGCTTGCCTCTACCGCATACAAACCATTTATTACCCGACTGCGGCAAAGCTAAAAGGGAAGGTTATTATTTTAGCAGTCTATGTATGTATACAAAACGTAGGCGCTTACAATGGGCCTCATGAGAAGGCTCAAGGTCACTCAAAGGGCAATGGAGAGGCCTATGCTCGGAGTTTCTCTGCGTGATCATATCAGAAATAATGAGATCCGCAGGAGAACCAAGGCCACCGACAAAGTCAAAGTAATTGCGAACCTTAAGTGGCAGTGGGCAGGGCATATTGCGAGGAGGACTGACGGTCGTTGGGGCGGAAAGGTCCTCGAGTGGCGACCACGTACCGGGAAATGCAGCGTTGGTTGGACTGACTGGTAAAGATCGCGGGAAGCCGCTGGATGTGGGCAGCGCAGGACCGACCGGTTTGGAGGTCGTTGGGGGAGGCCTATGTCCAACAGTGGGCGTCTCTCGGCTGAAATAATAATGTTTATATGTTTATATTTAAGCATGTTTCGCCTAAACTATTCATCTGATGTTGATGAATGAGGTGTAAATTTATTTGTTAACTTATGCTACATTTAAACCGACTTTAATAATAGGAGGAGTCGACTTGACCCCGATTTCATTCCTTTATTTTTTTCCGTTGTCGGGTTACAGTTTTTACAACTTTTTGCTTGATTTAACATTAAAATCGAAAGTTATCTAAACCATTTAATGACAGAGGCGAGCCTGTATTACTAATTACGGGCCCTCCAAAAGATTTTGTTTTCAAAGGGTAATCAACGAGAATAACACAAAGAAGAAGTTTATACCCCGTTGTTTACCCGTAACTATGTTCAGGCAGTTTGAACAACGCCAGTCACGATGAGTATTTCGGGAAGACATGTCTTGCTAATTGATTGAGCAAAGCACTTTTTAGGTTTGCTCGTTGTGCTTGTTTGTCATACGGGTCTAGTTCAGGATACTGTCATCGACGGTCAGAGCGATAATTCCGCCGCGGCACATTTACGAATCCAGTACAACATTGTGTCCAGGATGATGTTGGGTCTACCGCGTTTTTGCAGTGCATCGGGGACGTTTCATCATCATCCATTGTCACATTGTGACTTGTAGGTTCAAGCTTGATAAAAACGGCATTTCGAATTTCCCGCATTTTATCAATAAAGATACCTTTTCGCACCCTTGTCGCTGATTGGTTGTGCGTTTATCGCGCATTTACCATGAAAATTTTTGTTTGTATTCGTTTGGCTTAGGTTGAAGACTTGTTGTTGAAACTATTTTGATCGTTCCTTAATATAAAATTATGTTTTAATCATTTACATTTTAATTGCTAGATTGAAATTTTCTTCGCTACAACCTGGTGATTGGTCAGCCAATCAAATCATTGCATTTTGCCCCCACTGGAATTCGAGTTGTAGTATAAGGTGATTAGTAATACCCCTTTGCTGAGCCATTAGTCGCCTTCTACGAGACCCATTGGAGGATATGGGGTAATGCTATTCTACTCTGCCAGCATGGTAAACTCATCTGAGTTTGCTACGCTATGAGAATTATTACCACGTGTTACCGTGAAGCTGATATTTTATTTTCTCGCAATCTACCACGACTTAACGACCATTAACACACACAAGTACACACATACATTGGGTAGGAAATAGTTTTTTTTCGCCTGCTTTTAAAAAGTTTCCACAGAGGGAGTGGACTGGACACATCAGTCATCGTCTATAGCCTAAAGTGACATTTTATCATCAGACAGGCCGTAAGCGCGTTCCAGAAACATAGCATATTTCTTTTCTCACGACTCATCGAGTCGTCAAGGTAATCGAATAAACTTGACATCGATTTTTCCAACACTCGCCAGTTCACAGGATAAAACATTAACTAAGTATTTAATGATTAATCATTTGTATTGCTAAATTATACAGATTGAAGTCAGCCATTTTGCGGAATCGATAGAAAAATACTCGCGTCTACGTTTATACGGAGTGTTCACACTTCCTACTGTCACAACTTCTGTCGAATGAAGCCAAAGAAGATTGCTTTAATATGTGAGTCAGTTTCAGTGCCGAGCGACGTTCGTGATTTTTTTTCGCTGTCGTTGACTGACTCTTTGTGATTTCTATACAGGTACCTGTCTATATAAAAAATCTCTGAAATCTTATACTTACCATCCAGAGTGGTCAATATTATCTAAACAACAGAATTCCTATATTATATAATGTGTTAAGATGACTAATTATATATTCTATAGGTATCATAAATCAATAAAATTGAGCAGACTGTTCTTCAAAAAATACGTTGCCCTGCCTTAAAATTTTAAAAATGATAGATGTGTCTGCTAATATGAATGTTTTAAAGCCCCTTCACACTAGCATTTCTCCAACGTCTGCGTTCGATGAACGTTACAGCGTAGACGCCACGTCAATGTGACGTCGCGTCGAAGCGGCATTTCTTCTGCAGTGATTTAATAGGATTTAATGATGTACTAGCGCGGCGCAGACGTCACACTATTGTTAATGAAGCGCTAGCGTCTATTTGTTTGTTCAGACCTTGTCCAGAAGAGCAAAGCGAATTCGCCCTTCTGTACAAGGTCTTATTCATCATATCATCCCTTATAATTCGACCCACTGCTGGGACATAAGGCCTTTCTTTGTCATCGAAGGAGGTTGAGGCTGTAGTCGACCACGCTTGCCCAGTGCGGATTGGTGGACGGAGTATAAGGTGATCAATACTCCTTTGCTGATCCATTAGTTGCCTTCTACAACACCCATTGGAGGATACGGGGTGATGCTATTCTAATCTGCCGGGTCTTATTCATTTACCATCTTATCTAGTAATAAATTATGGCTAAGCAATAAATGAATGAATTGAAATTACTGTTAGCTATCAAAAAGTGGCAAAACTTTTTTGCAAAATATGATTGAAAATTGTAATCGCTTAAAGTGTCAATTTTGCTTAATAATACCACAATGAATATTAAATATTTAAGCTAAAACATGAAATACAAATTTATACTTCCGAACGGACCCCACAGTTAATCCCCTAAAACTTTGGATTGCTATTGGGGACAAGGGTTGACAATAGACCCGCTTTGCTCCAATCATTTGTGTCATCGCCTCAGCCCATAACTGACGTTGCTATAATATATATTTTAGCAAGAATTAATATTTTGCTATATTTCTGACTCCATTTCACTTGAAGATACGCAGCAGTGGAGTCCAAATGTGAAGATAGCTGGTGCGAGAGATAAACAACCACGCTAGCCACCTTCGCCTTGCCGACCTGCAAGATGCTTCTTCACGCCTCTTTTGAATGACCCAGGATTGTATGGATGACCACGTGTGCTAACAGTGAATTCCATTTACCGATTGTGTGACATAGAACAGTAATTTACTTAATGTAGTTCTTTTTATATTACGAGATAGCAAACAAGCTTGCTGCCCACCTGGTGTTAAGTGGTTACCGTCGCCTATAGACACTTCCAATATTAAGGGTAAATCACTTAACACTGCAAGTGCGTTGCCATCCTGGGGACTACAATGATATGCCTTCTACGCCCAGTAATTACACTGACTACCTTTCCCTTCAATCCGAAACACAGCGAACTGCTTCACGGCAGAAATAAAAAAGGCGCAGACGACTCTACATATGGGTCTACCACCTAGTAATCTTCGAGCAACTATTGACTGAGCTCTAATATATATTTTTATTACATCACAAAAATATGAGGATAGAATATCATCATCATTCCAGTCGAGTGACGCTGGTCCTACGCATACAGTGGCTTCCTGCGACTTTTACCAGATTGTTGGTCCACCTTGTGGGGCGTTGCTACTAACGCTGCGTCTCCCGCGACCTTTACTAGATCGTTGGTCTACCTTTTGGGACGTTCCTACCAACGGTTCGTCCTCCGGTACGCGGCCGCCACCGCCTAGTAACGAGGAAAGCCCACTTCCACTTAAGTTTCGCAATTCTATCGGCTATTTCGGTGACATTAGTTCTCCTACAGATCTCATCATTTCTGATATGATCACGCAGGGAAATTCCGAGCATACATCACAGTATATCAATGTATATTATAGCTACGTCTGTGACGGGGTTCAATCTAAGCCCCCCGGCTTACAGTCCGCATGTCAAAAACCACTGAGCCCGAGGCAATTAAAAATATTAAAAAACGTTACTGACATCAAAGCATTCAGTTTGACATTTCTGGCTTGCAAAATATTCCCTTTGTCTTTTCCAATTTGATAATTTGTGGTGATGGTTTTTGTCTGAAATTGAACGTTTTTTTATCCATTACGGGGTATTATTGGTCTTCATCTTCACCTGATGGTAGAAAAAAACATGTGCTATTGGATATAGTTTTGAATCTAACCCATTCTTGGAGCCGCTTGAACACGCACAAAAACTTTCAGTGACGTGCAAAGACTACAGTGTTTAAAGGAAGGTGACGTGAAAGTTCAGTGATAAGCCTCAAAGTTCAAAGGAATGCTGAGTGCCAAACACACGAACAGAGGATTACAGGGCTCAGCTTTAGAAAGAGGTACCTTATAGAATAGGTTCATACTTTTAGTGTAGATAGACGCACTATAGACTAACACATGAATTGCAATTTCATTTATATAAATGTTCAGATGAAATATTCCAAAATTACATACAAATACGCTTCGAAAATATTTTATCAAATAGTTTGACAGTTGTTGTTTTAAAATTTTATCGATAATGGTAAAGCAAAGGAGGTTATTTCATTCAGCCACAACCAAGCAATAATTAGGTAGGTATAACATTGGTTTAGGTAAGGTCAGGCGACTTATACGCACGAGCCGAGCGAGCGGAGCGAGCGTGCCGCGGCAGCGGCCGGCAAAGCGCCAGAAACGACTTTTTTACATTTTACTAAAGAACTTTTATGTCTTTTGGATTTTTATGATGCAATAGGTAATTTCTCTCATTTTTTGTCAATTTTGCAGAAGTTGGGGATAAAAATAGTTAGGTGTTTCTTGATGATGTAATAGTATTTTGAATTTTCATTGCAATCTATGCAATTTATATAAAAAAATGTGTAGGAGGGGGTTAGCCTCCCATTCTTTTCCCCACCATCCCAAAAAAAACGATAAATTTGGCACTTCTTTCTAAAGTGCTTCCGAATGATGATGACTGCGTAAAAATATTATAATTCTATGTCCGTCAGTAGGTACAGTCGACCAAATTGAATCATGACCCACCTTAAGATCATTTTCCTACAGTAGCTCTATACAAAGTAGGATGAAATTCGCTTGAACGTACATTTCTAAGTAACGAACCCGTTATCAACTTGTTAGACACAGACAGTGTCAAATAAATATGGCTTTTTAAAATTTGTTCAGACTACTACTTGACATCTGACACATAACGTCATTTTATTTTTAAAAATATAATAGTTATTCCATTTTCTTAGTAGTGAAAAGAGTTTAGATTATGAACGACATCTTATTTAAAATTCCAATTGAGACTTTAGTGCAGTGATAAGAATGATTAAAATTGCATAGATCTCTGACCCGTAATGACGCATTTTTATTCATATTTAAAACGTACTAAGTGCAACACGCATGATAGCGAAGAAAACCTAACTAAATTTATGATTCTAAAGGAATGATCGGCCAAGTGGGTCATGATTCAGTTGGTTCGACTGTACATTAGCAAAAAACATTAGACACGTTATCCGCCGCGCTGTTTTGTAATAAATGTCATATCAAAACACGTCGCAGCTTTTGCTGCAAAATTATCCATTGAACTATTCTAAAACCGTGCCGGAGCCCAATAGAATTTTTATTTGTAAGTCAGCAAAGTAATATATTACTTAAACCCAATGGGAACATTTTTCACTGTCAATCGTGGACGCTAAATTAAAAATGTCAGTTGTTCAGTGAAAAATTTTGCCGCCAATTTCGCTGGCAGCCATTTTGTTATGTTTTGAGCTCTCCATTAAAGGTTAAGTGAAATTTATATTCTTCTGTGTCCGGACCTTGTCATTTTTGTCCGTCGTTTCATTTTTAATGTGACACAGTTTTTAAACGTGGTCAACGCGATGGATCGTTGTATTTATTTTGTATGTGATGAGAGGGAAGGAAAATGAAAATAGGAAGCATTAATATGCTTTTCACGTGTCACTCAAATCATCATGGCTGCCGAGAAGCGCCCACTGTTGGATATAGGTTTTCCTCAAGGATCTCTAATCTGGTCCTGCGCTGCCCGCATTCTCGCGACCTTTACCAGATCGACAGCCCACCTTGTAGGACGCTACTACTAACGCTGCGTCTTGGATGAAGATCCCCAAGATCGGCCCACCTTGTAGGACGCTACTACTAACGCTGCGTCTTGGATAAAGATCCCCAAGATCGGCCCACCTTGTAGGACGCTACTACTAACACTGCGTCTTGGATGAAGATCCCCAAGATCGGCCCACCTTGTAGGACGCTACTACTAACACTGCGTCTTGGATGAAGATCCCCAAGATCGGCCCACCTTGTAGGACGCTACTACTAACACTGCGTCTTGGATGAAGATCCCCAAGATCGGCCCACCTTGTAGGACGCTACTACTAACGCTGCGTCTTGGATGAAGATCCCCAAGATCGGCCCACCTTGTAGGACGCTACTACTAACACTGCGTCTTGGATGAAGATCCCCAAGATCGGCCCACCTTGTAGGACGCTACTACTAACACTGCGTCTTGGATGAAGATCCCCAAGATCGGCCCACCTTGTAGGACGCTACTACTAACACTGCGTCTTGGATGAAGATCCCCAAGATCGGCCCACCTTGTAGGACGCTACTACTAACACTGCGTCTTGGATGAAGATCCCCAAGATCGGCCCACCTTGTAGGACGCTACTACTAACGCTGCGTCTTGGATGAAGATCCCCAAGATCGGCCCACCTTGTAGGACGCTACTACTAACACTGCGTCTTGGATGAAGATCCCCAAGATCGGCCCACCTTGTAGGACGCTACTACTAACGCTGCGTTTTGTATGAAGATCCCCAAGATCGGCCCACCTTGTAGGACGCTACTACTAACACTGCGTCTTGGATGAAGATCCCCAAGATCGGCCCACCTTGTAGGACGCTACTACTAACACTGCGTCTTGGATGAAGATCCCCAAGATCGGCCCATCTTGTAGGACGCTACTACTAACACTGCGTCTTGGATGAAGATCCCCAAGATCGGCCCACCTTGTAGGACGCTACTACTAACACTGCGTCTTGGATGAAGATCCCCAAGATCGGCCCACCTTGTAGGACGCTACTACTAACACTGCGTCTTGGATGAAGATCCCCAAGATCGGCCCACCTTGTAGGACGCTACTACTAACACTGCGTCTTGGATGAAGATCCCCAAGATCGGCCCACCTTGTAGGACGCTACTACTAACACTGCGTCTTGGATGAAGATCCCCAAGATCGGCCCACCTTGTAGGACGCTACTACTAACACTGCGTCTTGGATGAAGATCCCCAAGATCAGCCCACCTTGTAGGACGCTACTACTAACACTGCGTCTTGGATGAAGATCCCCAAGATCGGCCCATCTTGTAGGACGCTACTACTAACACTGCGTCTTGGATGAAGATCCCCAAGATCGGCCCACCTTGTAGGACGCTACTACTAACACTGCGTCCTGGATGAAGATCCCCAAGATCGGCCCACCTTGTAGGACGCTACTACTAACGCTGCGTCTTGGATGAAGATCCCCAAGAGAATTTTTAGTCTGCGAAGGAGTCTCTGTGCAGATTAGGGCCTTCAGGGCATTTGAGTCTGAATGGTTAAGTGAGCTTCCGTATCAATGTTCATCATTATAATTGTATTATGATGTGATAAGAGAAGCTAAGGGCGAAGTGGTTTGAAAGAATGAATCTTCATAACAGAATTTACAATTCAGCCCACTGCTGGGACAAGACAGTAGTCAACCACGCTTGCCCAATTCGGATTGGTGTACGGAGTACAAGGTGTTCTTCTCCACCTCTTTAAAAATCGCACATTGCCAACTATATGGAAAGAAGCACATTTTAACATCCATGTAAGCATTGTGTTGCCAGAAATAAATGAATTATAATTATTATTATTATTTGCACGTGGTCTTCAGCGAAGGGCAAACTGGTGGACGCTCCCTGTTACTGGCTCGGCACGTGGTAGCGCCTGGTCACTTCACGGTTGTGAGAATGTATTATACAGGACTGATTTTGATTGTTTGTTAGATACATGGAATAATACCCACCCTTGACATAATCTCATGTTATCAAAAATTTAAATAAATGGATTTTTTTTTTCATACTAATAGTTCGGTCAGTAAAGGTAGTATCAGACTGTTATTTTTTAAAACAGTGAAGTTACTATACTATAGTAGTATAGTGTTTTCTATGTTCAAATCAAAACCTGCCAGGTCACCCATCTTAATACTGTCCACGTAGCTTTAATTTAATTAGCAAAAACTCCTTTAAATCCATTGTCTTTGAAAGCGGAACTAAATTTATTATTCGGCATGCAACCTGTTGCTTAACAAGATGGCGTCCTGTCAACTTGACAGCTGACAAATGCCCCATTTAACCCCGCCTTGACGGGGGTTGTTTAAAAAAAGGATCACGTTTTTGTTTTCCTGATAGAGATAGCCCTATAATGAAATTTTTTGTGTATAATGGGAGATTTGCGTAATGAAATATCGACGCTATATTTTGGTGTGCGGCGGTGGCGTAGTGCGTAAGGGCGTTGTCTCCCACCCGGGAGGCACTGGTTCGAACCCCGCCACGTACCAATGTGTTTTCAAATTTTGAATTCATATTAATCGAACATAATCGACGCTTTTACGGTGAAGGAAAACATCGTGAGGAAACCTGCACACACCTATGAAGAAATTCTTAGGTTGTGTGTGAAGTCGACCAACCCGCACTTGGCCAGCGTGGTTGACTAAGGCCTAATCGCCCCTAATGTGGGGTAGGCTCGATGATGATGTCAAAAGCGTATTTGCTTTCCTTCTTTTCAGTATCAAGAAGTAATATGCAATGCATAGTTTAAAATTCCACATAGGAGTCAAGCCCTCTTGCTGCCAAGTCAACTAATTAATTAGAATTAATAATCATGGGAAATCAAGCATTTTATCCGTTGAACAAATAAAATAATTGAACGTAAAACAAAGTATACCCATAAAATGTATAAAAAATAACCAATGAAACGGTTTCGTGAGGCAAGTTTGCGTGCCGGCTCTACGCTCGCGTAAATCTCGTGCACACTAAAGCTCAGAAGCTTTTAATAAAACAACTTTTACGGATTTAACTCGCGTGTAATTAGATTTTACATTTTGTTATTATTGCCCGACGTTTCGTAACACTTTGCAGCGTTCGTGGTCACGGGATGACTAAAGATGTTGGTTGTCATATAGTTAAATCTACCGTCACTTTAATTATTAATTTGGAGTATTCCGTTTTACGCGACGTTTTCGTCGCCGTAAACATCCTGGAATCAAAGTCAAAATTTCCTAATTCATTTAGGTACAATTTGTACACTTATGAAAGTCAATTTTGATGCCATCGGTTCAAGAGTACCAGGAGGTCTTGTTCTGAGAGGAACCGGCAAGAAACTCAACAAGTTTTATCCTCCCTTTACAGTTTTCATAGTATTGATTTGGAAAGAGTCTTATTAGTAATTAATCATAATAATATAAGTAATAAAATAAAGAGTAATAATTAAACTTATAATAAAAAATGTGATTTAAGACGTTTTCCCTTACAGTAAGTATTGGCTTAAAATTTGAAATGGTACACATTAATATCACACTAGATTATAATGGAGAATCGAGCACATTTGAATGTGTCACACATTTTTATCGTCTACATATTCCTAAACTTTGTAATACGCTTTCTTCATTAAAATTTGCTTAATGTGAAGCTTAAATTTATGTGACGGAAGTTCAGTTACATGATGTGGGAGTTTATTATATATTTGTATACATTTCCCCATGAATGAGTGACTAGTTTAATGTAGTCTGAAACTTGGAACAGCAAGTTTATTTCTACCTCTTATGTTTAACTTGTCATAATCACTTTTCTTCAAAAATGTATGTAAATTTTTATAAACATACATAATATTGTCATTGTTCGCGCCGTAATGCAAACACAGATTGCATATTTACCAATCACCAAGCGCTCCGCCAGAAGCTGACCAATCGGATGCGCGCGCCGTGATGCTTTATGCAGCGAACCAATAAGAAGCGCCCCGGGTTTTTTCCCGCGACTTCGAGCCAATAGGAAAAAGACACTTCTGCTAAACAATTGAATGAGCGGGCTCGCAAATTTTCTACAATATTTAAATCCTAATTAATATTTGTTTGTTTTGGTATTTTTTATGTAAATTTATAATTAAACCTAGTTTTTCAACGACATAGTTTAACAAAAGAAGTTTGTTCTATCGTGAACAGTCATAATATATTGGGAAGCAACTTTCAATGTATTGATTTCTTTAAATACACCTGGATGGCCCATGCGAGCCTGGTGTGTTTCATTCCAACCGTACATTGAGAATAGAGTATAGATAAGTCATCAACGTACACCTAAGCGAGATAGCAATGTCCATACTATACCTATAGCTACAACAATAGACTAAGTATTGGCTTTTACAGCCAATTATACAAAAATTCACCATTACTACAAACGAAATGACACAAAATACTGTGTATTAGAATGATTAGATTGTTAAAACTGACATAAAATCACTTAAAATGATGAGAAATATCAAAGCACCACGCACTTGTCTGCCACCAAAGCAATGGTGGCAAACATAAAAATCCGATACGCAAACAGAGACAAAAAAAATTGGTTGTCTGTAAAGTCGGTTTACTGACGATAGTTGAACGTGACAACGTCTTAAGAAAATACTGATGGAATGGTAGCATTTTTCAAAAGAAAAATTTAATTTCATTTGTTTAATAGATTTCGCATTATAGTATGAATAAACTTGTAATAAAATCTCTTTGGCTATACTATTTGTATCTGGCTGGTTTTGGTATCATTGAAAGTTTAAATTTTAAAGAACATAATTCCAAATTCAAATTAGAGAATTAGATTCAGAGCGAGGTAACGCCGCATGACGTCATGTTTTTCCGTGCGTGCAGCCGGCTCTATCGAATTATAAGACGTTGTCACGTCAAAAAAAATGTTTTGTCCTGCTCTCCCGTATATATCAGACATATAAGCTTTCTCACTCTAATAATTATTATTCTTTAGTAGCTCATCTATACTCTATTCTCAATCTACGATTCCAACACGACGTGAGCGGCTGCTTCTTCTGCCTTCATGCATCTTCTGCATAAAGGCTGTCTATTATACCTAAAGTGAAAAAGTGTTTAAGAGGATTCCATGACCTCGCCTCTAAACACGATCTACTCAGATGTAAAAGAGTTTAGAATAGCTTTGTGTTTATTGTAGGTAGGTACCGCTCTGTTTTCATACCTTATTTCATCTAAAAATACCGCCGCTAATACGATTGAAATTAACACAAACTTTTGTTTCCTTTGAAAGCCAACTGTTTTTGTTTAATAAAATAAATTTTCACTTTGTTTCCAAACAGATATTTATGTTTACGCGAAATTCGACTTAATTGTTTTGGAATGTCTATAGTAAAACAAACTTTATACTCTACGTAGAACAGGTATTATAAGGTTGACAGCTGACTAAAAAAAATAAGACAAGACTAAAACGCAATATGATTTCCGTGCGTGGTTATAATGATAAATCGTTTATTTCGGGAAGCCCATATCAATGTTAGTAACAATGCAAGCTCAAAAACTATGTTATTTAAATAAAAAAATTGTGTGTGTCAGCTCCGACGCACGACTGGAGTTTACTCCGAGACAGGTGAGATGGCGCACCTGCTGTCATCCGTGTTTTGACAATTAGAAAGTTGCGCGACATAGGATGCGCACCATTTATGACTTTGACCTTCAAAAACGTAACGAGGTCATTCATCGATAGATTTTACTCCTCACATTTTTCTCATACCGGGCCCCTTATATATGCAAATCAATTCTTAAGGAGTAAACTCCAAAAATTTTAATTAGGATAAAATTAAATTTTAATTATATAATTCCTTCAATTTATTTAAATCCTATCTACCCCTGTAACAGCTACACAGTGCTGTCCAATGGGACAGTCAGCAAGTCCACTGATGAGCTACTGAAGCTCAACGAGGGCAACCTGAACGTGATGATTAGGGCTCTGACTGCCCACTGCAAGCTGAACAGACATCTCTACAACATGAGACTAAAAGATACTGATGCTTGCAGATTGTGAACAGGAGTGTGAAACACCAATACACCTCCTGTGAACTTGTGAATCTCTCATTCACAAAAGAAGCCGACATTTGGGAAGACACCTGAACCCAGATGACATTAAAACAATCCAAGCTGGGAATATCTTATCATTTTTAGACAGTGCCAAGTATATGTAAGGCCTCAATAGGACTTACAATCAGAGCCTCAGTGGATAGTCAAAACAGATCGTTAAAGGTTTCAGTGAAATAAATAGCGTAAATACATTAATAGGATACAATATAAAATAAATAAATGGAATAGTCAAAACGCGATGTATTATACTCAGGATAGTGCTACAGGTTACACCGGGTGCGCATTTTCTTACATAACTTTTCATTTCCTATCATTGGAGGTCCGAAAATATTTCTCATACCATTTAAAACCATAATGATCATTCTTCATAACAAATCATTTTTCATAACTTCATAAAACATAATCATTGAAATTCATAATATCATTCATCATACATTTTTGGGCGAGTCTAGTGTTTTATGCACCTACATGGCTGGGTGATGGGTAGGTTAGGGTTATTTTTTTTTTATGACCAGGCGGAGTGCACTGTTTTTGTAAGCAACAAGGTAGTAACAGTATTAATAAAAAAAAATATGATCACTTACTGTTAAGAGCTCCGTTGGTAGTAATAAAAATGTATTAATAAAAAAAGTATGAAAAATAAAATTATGAAGAGTGATTATTATGAATACAAATCGGTAGTAAGACAAAGAATAGGATTTAGAATATTATGTGAGCCAATATAGACCCGGCTACACCACTACCGTTCATACACCCTTGGTTTTCGTATTCAGTTCAATATCGATATAATTTACTAGGTGGTAGACCCATATGTAGGGTCGTCTGGGCACCACCGCCTTTCTTATTTCGCCGTGAAGCAGTTCGCTGTTTCGGATTGAAGGGAAAGGTAGCCGGTGTAATTATTGGGCATGGAAGGCATATCATCTTAGTCCCCAGGATGGCAACGCACTTGCAGTGTTAAGTAATTTACCCTTAACATTGCAAGTGTCTGTAGACGACGGTAACCACTTAATACCAGGTGGGCCGCAAGCTTGTTTGGTATCTCGTAGTATAACAAAAATCGATTAGTTTGTGCTGATAAGAATCTCACTATCCTGTATTTAAAAAATACTGCTTTCACTGGATTTTAAGCTCAAGAGATCTGTTTTAGACAAGTAACTGACCGCTTCACCCGGGTATTAGAATATTTTGTTTGGATGTTCAAATGTTTCGTTAAACAAGACAATTTTTCAAATATGAGCGGTTTGAAAAATATGTGAGGTCGTAGATTTGCCTAGGTGGAAAATATTTTGCTACAAGCGACGATTTCACAAATAGAAGTTTCAGATTATTATTTATTTTTAAACACGTATAATTTTTAGTGGATGTCGAGTCAAAGACATTTTAATAGGTAGCTCAATACAAACAACTCTTGCTATGGGATTGTCATTCGCCAAAAAAATCAGGTGTTCCATACTCAAGGGCTTAGTGCTGCCACCTATACATTTCCTGAGTACCCTTGTGCACAGAAAAAAATCTGAACTACAATTTTTAATGTATAGACATTAAAAATATTAATTCACTCGATAGAAAAAAAAGTTCAAAAGTTCTTGCTAAACAAAAAATAAAAACGTATAAAAATATCTCTAGCTTTGGTAAATTATATCTTTGAGTGTAGCATAGCTTTACGCTTCACTGTCGCGTGCGTTGTTATCAGACACAAACAAAACTATGAAAATATGAAAATTAAACCTCGCAAGCGTCGGAAATGTCTTTTTTAACCCGATTTGGTGAAAGAGGGTGTTTCGAAGCGATTGCGTATATTCTGGTTTACGACAATCGAATATGACTATATCGAGTTGGATGTCGCGGTCGACACGCGCGTCTCGATATGTGAGTTATATTTGACGGCATGTGGCCGTTACTCGTGCTTATAATCTGTGGAGAAATTAAATTTATTGGTTAGAAATTGAAAGTTAAGCGGTAAAATTAAGTGGTTCACTAAATAGAAAATGAAAATGAAAAAACTCTTTATTTAAATGGACTTTGCGAAGTACTTTTAAATCGTCAAAAGCCCTATCACCATTTCGACGAAATAATTATTTTACTTAATAATTATCGACGAAATAATAATTATTTATTAGTAAGCTGAGACAGAGAAGAAATGGCGAAAGAAACTCCACAGCTTACAATTTCGTATTGATTTCAAAACATCATTACAGGTCAATAGATATATCAATATGAATAAATAACAATTTTAAATGCGTAAACTTTGGGCAGATTTTTCTCCCACGCATTTGTATCATTTAAATAATCATTTATCTTGTAATAAGCTTTTTTATACAATTTAGATTTTACAGTTTTTTTTATTTATTAATAGGCAAATCTCTAATATTCTTCAGTAGCTTATTTTAAAAACATATACCTAGATTGGCCCACAAAGGAATTGCTTATTCTGTGGAGACGAGTTTTATATAATAATAATAAATAAACAAATAATCCTACAAATCAATGAACTCCACTTGGCTTTAGCCCGTGGTTTTCATTAAGAACCGAAATAACAATTTCGAGAAAAGAAAAAACTCAGTAAAGTAAATAATAATAATAATGTAACAATCATATATTTCTACGCTCACACCAATTATCTAGCCCAAAGTAAGTATCATTAAGAACTTTTTTTTAATATACATAATATTTTTAGATATTTTTATAAATAAACTGAAATAAATATATAAACAACCATGACTCGTCAACAAATACTCGTGTTCATCACACAAATATTTGCCGCTACCAAGACTCGAACCCGGACCGCTTGATGTGTGGGCAGCTATACTGACCACTCCACCAAGACGGCGTCCAAAAATATACAACCAGATCGTGTTTCTTTCTAGTATTTAGATTGTGCGTATAGAGTTCCATATAACCAAATGGTCGCCACTCAGAATTTGCTGCAACCTGGTAGGTCAGAGCGCTGGTCTTCTGTAGCGCCAATCGAGAGTGCAATACGCGCCAACCGCCAAACCTCAAGTTGTTTGAAACTTAAATACACGCGATGTGCTTAAATAATTCAACAAAGTTTATTACCCTATTGTAAACAGAACACTATTTATGTTGGAAGAGTAGTAAAATAAAATAAAATATATATCATAATAATAATAATCAACACTATAAGACGAATACGGATACAGTTTTTGCATGTCCAATAAGTGTATGAAGAGTTATTTTTTGAAAGTACGAATTGATGTTGTTCCATCATTTCGTGGCAGCATGGCGAACAAAAGAAAGAAATATTTATGGAATAATTTTATTTTTGCGTTTACAAACGCGTAAATATTAATACTAGAAAAATGCACTGAAAAAAATCGACTTGCCTCAGGCGGGACTCGAACCCGCATTTTCCGCCCGGATTGTGGAAGATGCGGGTTCGAGTCCCGCCTGAGGCAAGTCGATTTTTTTTCAGTGCATTTTTTAAGAAAAATTTATTTGGCTTACAAAATATGACCATATGCATAAATAAATAGTACAGTCGAACCAACTGAATCATGACCCACTTGGCCGATCATTCCTTTAGAATCATAAATTTAGTTAGGTTTTCTTCGCTATCATGCGTGTCGCACTTAATACGTTTTAAATATGAATAAAAATGTGTCATTACGGGTCAGAGATCTATGCAATTTTAATCTTTCTTATCACTGCACTAAAGTCTCAATTGGAATTTTAATTAAGATGTCGTTCATAATCTAAACTCTTTTCACAACTGAGAAAATGGAATAACTATTATATTTTTAAAAATAAAATGACGTTATGTGTCAGAAGTCAAGTAGTAGTCTGAACAAATTTTAAAAAGCCATATTTATTAGACACTGTCAGTGTCTAACAAATTGATAACAGGTTCGTTACTTAGAAATGTACGTTCAAGCGAATTTCATCCTACTTTGTATAGAGTGACTGTAGGAAAATGATCTTAAGGTGGGTCATGATTCAATTTGGTCGACTGTACATATACCTAGCGCCGAAACGGACTACCACTCAACTAAATGTCACAGGCTAAGCTGTGTCGCTGGTTTTCAGTGGTAGCCGGTGATGCGGGTTAGATGGCGACATTAACATAATATTGCAGACATTTGCTACTTATATAAAAACTTAAGAGCGTGCATTCATCGAAGTATCAGAAATATTTTTTTCGTAGTATTGTTGTTAGATACACATGATTAGATACTAGTTAGATACTATGTGACCCCAAGCACACATAGACATTGCTCACAGAGCGATCGGTCCACTAGTTGGGAAGATCCGGGGTGTACGAACGAAAATGGCCGCGAGCTCGTATTTAGACCATTATTCATTAAATTATTTAAAATATCCTAGTGCATTTAACAATGTTATAATCTGTTATAATATGATTATTTTGTCTAGCATTATTAAGTTTTTTAAAATAATAACTACATTAAAAGAGTTTAATTTCAAGCCTACACGACGACGCAACAACCAGGGACTTAGTTAGTAGCTTTTTATTTTCTGTCGGTTTTGGATATCGGTTTTGTTCTCATGTTCTTTCACTGTTATCGCTCGGCAGTATTGTTGTATGAATTGAAGACATTGATCATACAATATTTTATATCACGAACGCGAGTGAGCTATTATAAATGTTAGTAGCTGCGTTCTGTGCTGGCACTGCAGCATACATAATAAATAATGTGCATGTACATTTACACAAACACACATGGCTCACCCGCGTTCCTGAGGTAAAAATACTATACGTGAATCTTTCGACTTTAGATCATTTAAAATCATTGGCTTTTGTAATTTTTAGGGTTCCGTACCTCAAAAGGAAAAAACGGAACCCTTATAGGATCACTTTGTTGTCCGTCTGTCTGTCTGTCAAGACCCTTTATCTCAAGAACGCGTAGACGTATCAAGCTGAAATTCACATGAAATACTCAAGTCTATTGTCCCTTTAAGCTGTGAAAATATCAAACTTCTAAGCCAAGCCAATCAAAAGATACAGCCGATTATGTCGATATTTTCAACAAATTTCCGACACTCGCAAAGGAATCAAAACCTACAGGATACTTCCCGTAAACTCAGAATCTTGAAATTTGGCATGAAGCATTGTCATATAATGCAAATATAGAAAAAATTGCGAAAATTACATTTTTTTAGTTATATAATATAATAAAAATATTTTAATAAAATGAAACTTACTACCTTATTTCTCACGAACGAATAAAGGTATCAAATTGAAATTTATACCATGTCTATTGTCCCTTTAAGCAATGAAAAAATCAAACTTCTAAGTTAACGCGATCAAAAGATACAGCAGTTTATACCGAGGAACCCTCGGTGTGCGAGTCCGACTCGCACTTGGCCGGTTTTTTTTATAGTAGGTAGGTACATACTAATATTTAACAAGCAAATCGCTATACATATTTCCCGTTTTATACAAACTCTGCCTTCTTTTACGTTTAATTATGTATTCGCAATCAATAAACTCGTAGAAATTGCAATATTTTGCTCGCGGGTACATGATGATTTTAAAATGAAAGTATTCCATAAAGATAACACAAAATGACCGGTATTCCCTTAACAGGACAACAATCTTTATAAAATAACAGGATATTAACCATCTACTGGCGCGCAATCCTTTAGTTTAACGAGAAAACAAAAAATTGCAAGAAAGTATCAGTTCGTGTGTATGGTGACAAAAGGATAGTTTTTCCTCTCGAACTGGCGAGGAATGATAAAGTCGCAGGAAAACATGTAGAGATGACATTTAGTTAGTGGCTTCAACGGTTTTATTTATGTCTATCTTAATCTATTATTCTTGGCTATTATCAATATTTAATCTTTACCTAATATGTGCGTGCCACATACAGGGAAATGCATCAGGTCACATGGGTTTGGGTCCGGCTGAAGCGTAGTTCTTTATTTATTAATATCTAAGTACCCAGTTATTTTACCTGAAACAATAATAATGTGTAAGTATATAAATATAACGTTAATGAATAAAAGCAAGAGATATACAAAGCAACGTAATGTAAATTACTTACAAACAGGTTGATGTGATGTTTAATTAATTTGTTTAGCTTTCCATTTTGTTTTGTTTTTTACTATTATATATTTAAATCATTGTTGCTCGCTCGGTCTCACCTAAATAATAACAAATTTCGCGTCGCGCAGGCGCCCCGTGTGCTTGCGGGAGGGAGACTGTTGTGTCGACTGTCGGTGCCGATCACAGAGTACATTAATTTGTAAGTACATGTATAGTTTTCTCTGTCTACGGTATAAACCGACCACTCCAGCGCGGTGTGGCTTCGCGTCCGCACGTCACTTGGGGTCCATACTGAAAACCAGCGCTGTGCTGCGCCTGGTCGTAGTATAGCAATAAGCTGAGTATGGACCTCGTTGCCATGAACTACGACGTGCGATCACAATAATTTTATAATACCCTACCTATTTACCCTATTATTTTACTATTATTTTAGTTCTTTCATTGTTTTATTTATTTGCCTATATGTATTGTTGTGTAAGCGCGTCGTGTGTGATTTGGTAATAAATGTGTTTCTATTCTATTCTATTCTATTGTATCGATGTTTCTCTACAGTTCATCTATGAGGATAAGTCGTACAAAAAAAAACGCTAGTGGATGGGAGGCTAATTTTTCACTACGGTCGCCATAGAGCTTCCTTACTAAAACGTCATTTTCATACATTATTATCATTTTCGTTAGACGGTCAACGACGACTGGTCACTTGTCTATGCCCTCAGGTGATGTACCACCGCTGTTCGTTATTTAAATTAATTATTAGCGTAACCGCAAAGTAATCTAAAAAAAATCCTAATATTCCTCCTCACAACAGCCTGTATTTATTGTTGGGACCTCCTATATACGTTCAATATTAGACCGGGAACGTAAAGAGTTTCGCTCCCAGCGGATCCTTTTTACGACGTCATTTTGGCAAGGGTTCCGTATATAGTCTCCGTACGGTTGTAGGTATTGCATAATCGGGTAACTGGAGTTCTCGACTGGAAGCGAAGCGTCTAGTCAAGTGACCAGTCGATTGCGTTGAACGCCTAACGAAAATAGTAATAATGTATGAAGTTTTAATGAGAACTAGCGACCCGCCCCGGCTTCGCACGGGTGCAATGCTTTTGTAAATATGCATGTATTATACATAAAAACCTTCCTTGAGAATCACTCTATCTATTAATAAAAACCATATCAAAATCCGTTGCGTAGTTTTAAACATCTAAGCATACATAGGGACAGACAGACGGCGGAAGCGACTTGGTTTTATACTATATAGTGAAGCTCTATGGCGACCGTAGTCAAAAATTAGCCTCCCATCCTAGTAGATGGGAGGCTAATTTTTGGCGGTGCTAGTGCGCTTATTTTTGGAGGTGCTAGTGCGCATATTTCTGTTTAAAACCCCTAACTAAATGTAATCTCTACATTTTTACGTTCTCGTATACGTAGTATAGAGCAATTATTGTAATCGTCAAAAAATTTGACATCGAGAATTTGACGGATTTACACGTTTTGGACCTCCCTGAGTCCAAAAAACCCGTTTTTGGAATTATGTCTGTGTGTGTGTCTGTGCGTTAGCACGATAACTCGAGTATGCTTGAACTTATTGCAACCAAATTAAACATGCATGTACAACATTATATAAGGTTTCTGTCAACTTTTGAGACGTCGATCACGAAAGTTAAGCAACCAAATAAGTGACCAAAACTTAACATGCATGTATGACGTCAAAATATAAGCTTTCTATCAACTTTTGAGTCGTTTTCGGCATACGAGAAAGTCAAGGGGTGACCACTCCCGATTTTTTGTAAAAAAAAAACGTCTATATAATTAATCATGTGATATTTTTTTAGCATTTTTAACCCCCCTTCCCCCTTGGTAATACGTGGTGAGGTTTAAGACTCCCCCGCCCTCCCTCTAAAATCACGGGTATTTTAGTACCCACAAAGAATCTTATTTTTTTTAATATATCTGTAAATACAGGTAAAAAAGTATAAGTGTCTAATTTTATTCTTAGAAAATGAAGGTTGTTTTTTACTGGCATGAAAAGAATATTAAAGGAATGGTGTAATCATGCGAAAAACGTAGCGTAACGTAACATAGGTACATGAATAAAGCTTATATTGTCCTCGGACCACGGATTAGCAAGACGCTTTTTGTTTTGAAAATCGCGCGTTTGACGAATCAACCCCCCATTGTGATATTTCGTGATTATTGCCGCACCCCTCCACCCTGATTAATAAATAAAAATCATTTCATCCATAGTGTTAGTAACAGAATAACCTTATAAACTATGTTAGTAACAGCATAATATTTAACAATTAAACAAATTAAAATTAATTAAAATAATCAAACAACGAATTAATGGACGACCCTTTTGATTTGACTTCTTGATTGTGTAGAAATGAGTTGCCAATTTCTTAGTTCGCGTTGGAATAGCAGCCGCTTGTCAGTGGCACTTTAAGCCAGCATGCGGTAGTCCTTAAAAGGAAGGGAGAATGGTGGTATTATTGAAAAAAGCTCCTCAGAGCACTCGCCGTGGTCCAGAACACCGCGACGACATTGGAGAGGCTCAAGATGGTTGGTCATCTCTTGATTCATCTTAACAAAAGTTAATTCATCTTGTAGATGATTAGTATAATCTTATATATAAAATTCTCGTGTCACGATGATCGTTCCCGTACTCCTCCGAAACGGCTTGGCCGATTCTGAAATGAAATTTTGTGAGCAAATTGAGTAGGTCTGAGAATCGGCTAACATCTATTTTTCATACCCCTTAGTGATAAGGGTTGTCCACCCTTAATTTTTTTTTTTAATTTATAAGGCAAAACTACGTTTGCGGGGTCAGCTAGTATTAGATATAAAACAGTATTAAATAATATATAAAATAATTTTGGTTATTCATCGTGGCCTCAAAGAACTTCAAAAGAAATCAAAGCACAATAAATTATTTAATTGTCATTGGCTAAAATGTGATCTAGGGACGCTTTAAATTTTATTACATATTTTTTGGCTATTGTTTTTTTACTATTGAGAATTCCACCCATTTTTGATATCAATTTGATTTTTGGAATGGAGGTGGACGTGGAGAGCGTAGCAACAGGAGTAAGGTTTAAGGTGTAAATTAAAACATATTTTCGGTACCGAAGTCTGTGTTTTAATGTCTCTAATTTACTTATAATAACTAATATACAATAAGCTTAATGCTAACTAGTCGTTTTACCTTTATGCTGCAGTCACTTATAAAATTATACGTGTTGCGGTAAAACATAATAAATCTACATACTTCAGATTATCTAAATATTCATAATTATGAGAATAGTAGGTAGTATCTTGTCAAGAAAAATCAACATTTCTTTTTAGTTTTTTGTGCGTTTTCTGCATAGAGGGAACTGTATATAGCCAATGTGAAAGAGAAAGAGCATACTAACGCGTATATTAGAGCGAGATAGATAGACGAGACCATTTCACGTACACGCAGGGGGCCTAGGTCGGCCTGTCATTCACGTAGAAAAGACAGCAACTGTCAGACTGCAGTACTATTTTTCACGCACACATGCGCATAACACACATTAGTGCATTTTTTTTATTCTCATTCATTGCCAATCTATTAAAGTCATTGATTATTAATCTATGTATTTCTGAATGTTTTACGCACTCACGGGACGTTTCAATTAGTATGGCCAAGATCGTCAGATCGTCATACGCGCAGTACAGAACTTATGTAAGTTTCAGACAAACAGAGGTTTTTCGGACTCTTTATTTAAATAATAATTAACAAAAACACACCTAATCCAATTATTCTCAGTCCATTGTTTAAGTTAGATCAAAAAACAACATGAGAAATTGTGCGGAACATAAATATTGTTTTTGAAGCCTTTGATGTTCTCCGCTCAAATGTTTGTGAACAGTTTGGGAAACTGTTGCCTTTGTATTTTTAGGTACTAAATGACCTCGATATTCTATATATAACATTTCAGTCCAACTGTTGGAAGGGTACACATTCAATATAAGTTTTTATTAATGTTTTATTTGACATCTATACACCTACGTATAGATGCATGCGTGGTACTCTGAGGTGGTACTTGATCATTATTTTGTTGCGGAGTTATTTTAAAACTATAATATTTCTTATGATAATTATTGAAATCTAATGATGTCAGGAACAATTTTGTACAAAATGAAATACTTGTGATCAATAAGTTATTAATTTTGGTAATGGAATAATATTATGTTTACAAAAACATCTTCTCATATAATGCATTATTTGAGAACAAATTTCATGACTAATAAAAGGTTATAGTGAGTCACCCTTAAATGATAAATATATGCTGTTTGGGACTTTTTTATAGAACTTTAAAGGAAAATAATTCCGACGTACATGATTTTGCGTAACTTTAACCATTTACACAGCGCACGCAACGAAAGCTCTGAAAATAAAAAATAATAATTTCCCGTTTATTTCAAACTATGATATCTCTTTGTACCTATATTCATTGAAATGTAAAGATGTGACGAGCAATTTTGTTCAACATTAAATACTTGTGATGAATAATGTATATATTGTAAACATGATATTATTCCTTATCAAATTAGATAAGGAATAATATCATGTTTACAAAAACTCCATCGCAGATAATGCATTATTTTAGAACAAATTTGATTACCAAACAAAAGCTTATAGTGAGTCAAACTTAAAAGATAGACATATGCTATTGCAAACTTTTTTTTAGAATTTTTAATGAAATACAATTCCGTCATACACTATTTTGCCGTAACTTTAACCGTTTACGCTTTGAAAAGGATTATTTTCTCCCGTTTTTGCAACATTTATTATTGATGGTCAATTGCTCAGCTCCTATTGGTCGTAGCGTGATGTTATATAGCCTATAAACCTTCCTCGATAAATGGACAATCTAACACAAATAGATTTTTCCAATTTGACTCAGTAGTTGCTGAGATCTTAGGGTTCAACCAAACAAACAAACTCTTCAGCTTTATTATTAGTATATAGTATAGAACTGTAGATTAAGTAAGAGGCTAATTTATTTAGACTCAAAATTAAGATTTTGAAGTCATCCTATTCTTTCAGAAAGATTATTAAACGGAGGCAAATAAAGCATGTCACTCACTAGCGAGTATATGCATACTCCGCGTTAGCGCGTGTTAAAGCAAACCGTTTTTTTCGCGCACTTTTTGTACGGCAGGGTGCGGCGCGGTCTGTTAGAAATACCAGGATATTCGTGTGTCAGACTTTTCGTGTGCTTACTGGATATAATTTTAGGAGTTCTATTATCACTGACTAAAAAATTCGGCGAATCTGTCCTTTGCGATAAATCTAACATGCCGATGCCACGAACATACGGTAGGTATATTGTCAGCTCACCCGTAAAAAAACTCTCAGTCTCCCTATTCTTAGTATAGATTGGGGTCCTCTGCTAGTGTTGTGTGACACTTCAGTCATGTGACAATTATTTTAACTCTATTTTACTTTAATATTGGCCATGTGATGCCGGCAGAGTAGAATAGCATCGCCACATATCCTCCAGTGGGTGTCGTAGAAGGCGACTAATGGATCAGCAAAGGGTAGATCAACTTATACTCCGTCCACCAATCCGCATTGGGCAAGCGTGGTGGACTACTGCCTAAACCTCCTTCGATGACAAGGAGAGTCCTTGTCTCCCAGCAGTGGGTTGAATTGTAAATGATGATGAGTTTCTTTAATATAGAACTAGGTATACTTACAATGGAATAAATGGCGAAGATCTGGAGAGGCCATTATATACGAAAGCAACAAATAGTCTCATTATAAGTTGACTATTGTTCCCTGTGTTGCTCTATATTTCGGAAACGTGGCCGGTAAAGGAGAGTGAACAGAAACGAATCGATGCCTTGAAATGTGGTGTAAGAGAATAATGTTGCACATAATCAGCATGGACTCAGCGCCGCACCAATATTTCTATTTTTCAATAGCGCATGGTCGGGGCAATGACTTTCGGCAATTCACTCTCGAATTTTGAGCTACTTCGGCTACATTGTGCGCAAGAAAACTGATGTTATGGAGAAGCGCGTTATCCAGGGTACAGTAAATGGCTCAAGGTCCAGGAGGCCTCCCACAAGATGAACCAACGATCTATCAAAGGTCGATAGAAGACTGAGAGTTTATAGGTAGGTGGGGGTAGGAAGGTGGGCCCATGAACTGATAAAGGTAAAAAGATGGTAAAGGCAGAAAGACGTAGCGTTAATAGGTCCTCTACAAGATGGACCGACGACGCAGCGACAATCTGTTAAATGTCCTAAAGGGCGCGAGAAGACTCAGCGTTAGCAGGCCTCCACAAGAGGACCGACGCGGCAAAGATCTGGTGAAGGTCCTAAAGGCAATGCACAACGTGGGCCGACGCATCGACGATCTGGTAAAGGTCCTAAGGATCGCGGGAAGACGCGTTAGTAGGCCTCCCACAAGGTGGACCGACGACCTGGTAAAATTTGCAGGAAGATACAGAGTTTGTAGGTCCTCCACAAGGTGGACCGACGATCTGGTTAAGGTTGCAGGAACACGAAGCGTTAGTAGCCCCCCCACGAGGTCGACCAATGATCTATTAAAAGTTGCGGGAAGACGCAACATTAGTACGTCCTCCACGTACAAGGTAGACCGACGATCTGGTAAATATTGCAGGAAGACACTGCATTAGTAGACAAGCAACTATCTAGTAAAGGCCGCGGGAAGCCGTTGGATCCAGCGCAGGTTCGATCAGGTTGGAGATCCTTGAGAGAGGCCTATGTCCAATAGTTTTTTTAATTGACGAGATGGCAAACAAGCTGAACTAACATTACAAACGGAGTTCTGGCGACTCTAATGAGGATAATGGGACATTCTTATCGAATTATTGTAATGTCATCGCTCTTTGATAAGTCTATAAAGTTTAAATGAAATCTGACAGTTTATAGTGAGTCAAAATTGCGTGCAAAGGAGTCGGTTACAAACATGCAAGCAAACATTTTTTTTATGCTACGAGATTGCAAATAAGCTTGCGGCCCACCTGGTGTTAAGTGGTTACCGTCGCCTATAGACACTTGCAATATTAAGGGTAAATCACTTAACACTGCATGTGCGTTGCCATCCTGGGGACTAAGATGATATGCCTTCCATGCCCAGTAATTACACTGGCTACCTTTCCCATCCGAAACACAGCGAACTGCTTCACGGCAGAAATAAGAAAGGTGGTGGCACCTGCCCAGAAGACTCTACATATAGGTCTACCACCTAGTAAACAACAGTTGAAGCTTATATAAGCGTTTAAAAAGAGGCGTTACTTTTCTGAGATAATAAGTCTAAGACCTTAAACCACAAACCTACTAATGTTGCTCATCATGAAGAAAGTAGCTAAAGATCTGCTGGGCATAATATCAATAGGGATATTATGGAATAGGGGCTTTTTCCCAACACTATTCCATTTCTAGTTGAAGCATAGCCGTGGAGTGTCAATATACCCTCCAGGCACTCCAAGCTGACTCGAAAAGGTCTGAGTGCCAATTTCTATTAATAAATAATCCCTATACCCTTTAAAACCGTGCAAATGGATGTCGATTTGCTTGTTTACAGATTCTCCTATTTGTAATTGCTTAGGAAAACAAAACATAATTATGTTTTAAGTTAAAATTTGTTCAAAAACTTTCACAAGTGTGAATTGTGTGTATTTTTATAACTATTAGGATACCTACAAAAAGGATTATGAATAAAACCACTAATATTATAAATGCGTAAGTAACTCTGTCTGTCTGTTACTATTTTACGTCTAAACGACTAAACTGATAATGATAAAATTTGGTACAAATATTGGCTAAACATTGGGAAAGGTCATAGGCTACCTTTTATCGTAAAAAAAGCTTTGAAGGGGTTGACATAAGAATGAGGAGGAATTGTAGTTTATATAGTAGTTCTTCATTGTTGTAGATAAAATAATGAATCTAAATAAATATTTGTTTTAGGGTTTCTGAAATCTTGACTCGTGTGGGGGTGAAAGGTCGTATGAAAATTCTATTCCATGCGGACGAAGCGAAGTCGCAGACAAAAGCTAGCAAACATAAAGATCGATTAACATAGACACATTCGTACAATCACGTTCGTTATCCCAAAAGGCGTTGAAAGAGCCTTAAGTATCATTTGGTCACAGGAACAGCCACATTTGGCAGTATGAGTCATGCAGTTCCATAAAATAGGTGACAAGCCAATCTGTCGGCTACTTAAAAATGCATTAAATCCAAAAAGCGTAAGGTAAGGATGGAGATGGAAGCGAATTTATCCCAAAACCTTGAATAAAACAAGTTTTACGGATTTAACTCGCATTTAATTAGATTTTACATGTTGTTATTACTGCCCGACGTTTCGTAACACTTTGCAGCGTTCGTGGTCACGGGATGACTACAGATGTAGGTTGTCATATTTTATGAAATAGTTAAATCTACCGTCACTTTAATTATTAATTTGGAGTGTTCCGTTTTACGCAAATGGAGCTCACGGTGTCATTAGGTCTTGATGTGTGGTGGTTTGCTTGAGTTTTGATAATTTTAATTACTAGATTCCATGCAGGTTGTACGGCCCAACCATCTTCTCTATTGAAATTTGGGTGTTTCTTTATTTCAATAGCCTCGCGCAACATCCTTGGGATGTATCGACGTTCCTTGGCGAGAATGTGTGGTTTATCGAACCTTATACCTATAATGATTAGGCCCTTCTAGCGTATGATCACATACTACAGACTTCGTTTCGCGCCTATGTTTTATGTCAGTTATATGCTCCTTCACCCGGGTACCTATGCTTCTCTTTGTTTGACCTTTATACGAGAGCCCGCAGTCACAGTCCAACTTGTATATACCTGCATCTTGAAACGGTATATTACACTTGACGGGTCGTAGAAATTGGTTAATCTTCTTTAGCGGCTTAAAGTAAGTCTTAATCGAAGCTCGCTTTAAGATGTTCCCAATCTTGTCCGTGACTCCTTTCATGTATGGTAAGACTGCAGGTTGACGCTCAACTGTGGCTGCTTTTACTCGCCGTGGGTGACGTGGCCTTGGTACTTGCAGTTTATTAGCTTGCAGTACATGCTTAACATGAGTAAGCTCGCCAGAAAGATGTTTGTTGTCACAGATGCCGTGTGCTCTCTGAAACAAAGATTTCCCTACAGTAGCAAGCTGACTAGGATGGTGGTGAGAGTCACCATTGAGGTATCTGTCCGTATGGGTTGCTTTCCTATACACAGTATGGCTTAGGCTATGATCAGAGTACATATACACAGTATGGCTTAGCTATGTTTTATTCACAATGTGTGATGCTCGCGCAAATCTAAGAGAACATTATCAAAACCTTGAGAAAAAAATACATCTCCCTGCTTTTATACAACCGCAAGTCAAGATGGCGGCTCATGTAAGAGCCGAGGGACCCATAGAAGTTTTAATACGCAAACAAAGGACCCAAGTATTTAAGCCAAATGTTAATTGTGGATTTTATTGCAAAACTCGGCAAAATGTCGTCATATTATTTGAGGGAAACGGGTCTGTCCGCCATTTTGATTTCTGGGTTGCCTGTTTGTTCTTAACGGCCGAGTATTATAAATTGGATATAATATGTATTGTCTGTGGACTGTGGGTTCAACGTTGCGGGAGCGTTTGGCGCGAAATTATGGCATCGGGAAAATTTTTGTTTCGATAATTCAACAAGAAAAACGTTTAAAACACTACGAATAAAAATAATGTAATAAAATTGGTTAAAATCGGGGCTTCAAATTAACTGCACTCGATTTCAATAGAAATGAACAATCAAACATCACTTTGAAATGACAGTCTTAATTCTATTATTGGCCATTTCACATTGCCTACAACCACAACACGAAGACGAAAGTCTTTAATTCGTGTGTGTTGCCAGTGATGACTTATGGAACCGAAACGTGGCCGCTTACAATGGGCCCCATAAAAAGGCTCAAGGTCACCCAGAGGGCAATGGAGACGGCTATGCTCGGAGTTTCTCTGCGTGATCATATCAGAAATGATGAGATCCGCAGGAGATCCAAGGTCACCGACATAGGCCAAAGAATTGCGAACCTTAAGTGGCAGTAGGCAGGGCACATTGCGAGGAGGACTGACGGCCGTTGGGGCGGAAAGGTCCTCGAGTGGCGACCAAGTACCGGGAAACGCAGCGTTGGTAGGCCCCCCACAAGGTGGACTGACGATTTAGTAAAGGTCGCGGGAAGCCGCTGGATGCGGGCAGCGCAGGACCGACCGGTTTGGAGATCCTTGGGGGAGGCCTATGTCCAACAGTGGGTGTCTCTCGGCTGAAATGATGATGACAACCACAACAAGATTTGGTGTGTAAACTTCAAAGGAATTCAATTAAAATCGGTTACTAGAAAAAAATCATGGTTAAAATGTAGTCTTGGTATGTTGTCCGAATAATAATAATGAATTTTGAATTTTCAATATCACCATAGTATTTATTTGACCATGTTACCATGGGTAGGTCCGACTTTTATTTATTAAAACACAATCGCTTTAAATTATGTTACTATCTTACAAATTGTATTGCGGCTGTGCTTAACTTTCATCGCTTGGCAGTCCTTATATTATGGCATGCTCGTCTAGAACCATTTTATGTAGTACGGCCGCTGATCGCGACACTCGGTCTTCCTATGAACTCGGCGATTCGACCGATCTCCTTAGATTGATATATCTGTGGTATCAATCCATAATTAATAATAAACATAATTATCTTAACTGCACCTACATTGCATATAGTGCATTGAACACTAGACTCTCGAGAAAATACTATTATGTGACGATAATTAACGCGTCTTTAAGTTTATCTCTACCAAAAATAAGACTGTTATGATCTCATTTGTCACTCAACGAATAAACGGTATTGCTTTATCGTTCAATCATTCATTAACAGCGCGCAATTGGCACCGTTAGTTCCAAGTGTCACTCAGGATAATTCGAACTCTTATGCATCGCTTTTGGATCTTTAAGTAAGTTGCAATTTTTCTCCCTTTGGTAACATACAGGTTGCTTATAGGTTCTAACTACCTTTATAGAACTTAATCACGGTAGATTTTATTACTAAAGTTTCCAAAAAAATACTATATGCAAGCTATTTGTCACCAAATGTGTTACTTGGGTTAGCCTAAAAACATTATGCAAATAAAAATTATGTATAAATTATGTTGTGTTTTTTATGACTGTAACCTGTTTGTGTACTGAAATAAATAAATAGCCTATCCATCTTTCCTTCAGTCTACCTCTCCTTCTATATCCTTCTCCTCGTTTACCTCAATGCTGAGGGTCGCTACCTCTTGGGCATATCCTGTTCTTCACTGTGTTGCGCCATTTGGTGTGGATCTGATCGATCCCTAATTCGTTTATTTTCAGATTTGCGTCCATATAGTGTGTTGATAATCACATAAATTAAATAAATCAATAGTAATAAAAATACAACAATAAACTAATATTAGAAACTTATACGTGTAAAAATCTATTTTATTATACACTTACGTGCAATGAAATCGACTCACCTCGTAGGCTTCGATTCTTAATATATCGGTATATAAAAATAAGATTAGATAAACAAAACCTGTAAATATAATTTGAATGTACATTTCATAAGCTTTATTTAATCTACTCTAAACACCGATAAACGAAGTATTGGCGACAATAGACTCATTTCTTCGGAAACCCTGGTTTCTCATTTTTACGTCATACGTCATTTTTGTGACTATGCAGAGTGTTCAGAGTTAATTGAATCATTGTTTATTGAATAATTGATTAATCTTACAGATTTATTGACCCGTAAAATTTAACTGATTTCCCCAAGAAATTTAGCTAAAAGAGCAAAATTTTTTGTATTTGGTTTTCAATTTGTAAAATCAATAAAACAAAATCTATCACAGTAAAAACTGGTCTAATGTAAGCTTAGGTTCTTGTTTAACACACGGGGTTAACAATTATTATTTACTAATTGTAGATTTTGATTGGGGAGTTCTGAACCAAAGCGTACCGGTGAGTCGATTTCATTTTGCGGCCCAAACTACTGGCGTCAAGTGCAATGTGATCCAGTGCCTAAGGTCGCCATTCACGATCCATCGATCCATCCTGTCGCTGTCGATGCAAAATTCGTCCATGAATGTTGGTCCAAATGGATTGACTCGGAACGATGGAATTCCTACCGCGCCAAGATCCATCGCGCCGTGTCAACTGGCGCGGCGCGTGAATGCGGAAAACCAACGGACCGGTCGGTCTGAGCCGTCGCGCCATACGTTTTGCTCGTTCGTGAATGGTGTTACTCGCGAGCCAAAGACGCCATTTAGTTTCAAGATTGATTAGAATTTTTTAACACTAGACAAATCGCTATGGTAGATAAAGAAAACTCATCTTCTGAATCGAAGTTCATTCATTATGCTGTCGACGCGTACACTCAATATGATCCAGATGGAACGGCTCGGTTTCACGTTCGTGAATGCTATGAGTTTGGCTCGGCGCGACGTGATGTATCGAGCCATGGCGACCTTATTCCACCTTTTCAGGAAATACACTCAGAAGGCTGTTAGTGCTCTCCCTTATAAACTTCTCGCGCCCTAATAATGACGGGATGAACATTAAATGTACGGCAGGTAGGAACAGGTTATATGAGAAAAACAATTTTCTTTCTGGTATTTTCCTCGCAATTTTTCCATTATAATATGTTCTCACCATAGATAACAAGAATTGTAGATTGACAATGTGCAAAAGACATAGCATACTAACGCGTATATTAGAGAGAGATAGATAGACGAGACCATTCACGTACACACAGGAGAAGGCGGCCAGTCAATTCAAAAGACAGCTGTAAACTAAATAATATTTTTGCTTACTTTTGTAAAAACTAAGTTTACGGGTAAGGAAATAGTTATTTATGGAACGCAATTTAATAGATATGCTTACGTGTGCAGTGCCTGGATGTAATTCACGTAGAGATCAGAGATCAAAATCCTCATAAATATTTATTTCACAGGTATATGAAATATTTTTTTTATGACCCGGCGGAGTGCACTGTTTTTGGGAGATTCTAGTGTTTTATGCAACCTACATGGCAGAGTAGAAATGTGCACTCCGCCTGGTCATAAAAAAAAATAACCATAACCTACTCAGTGGCCGACCTGACCACTACCATTTTTAGGCAATAGGCAACTCGGCCGGAGGTCGAGATTTTTATGGTCTAGTAGCCACCTAAGCCTTGAGAGCCACCTAAGCCTAAGAGGAAGTCTTGTAATCGTCAAATAATTCGACCTCGAGATTTTGACGGATTTACACGTTTTGGACCTCCCTGAGCCCAAAAAAGCCCGTTTTTGGAATTATGTCTGTGTGTGTGTCTGTAATAACTCGAGTATGCTTTAACTTATTGCAACCAAATTTAACATGCATGTATAACATCAAAATATAAGGTTTCTATCAACTTTTGAGTCGTCGAGCACGAAAGTTAAGCAACCAAATGCGCGGTTGGTACTCGGATGGGTGACCAAAATTTAACATGCATGTATGACATCAAAATATAAGGTTTCTATCAACTTTTGAGTCGTTTCCGGTATACGAGTCAGTCAAGGAGAGACCATTCCCGATTTTTTGGAATTATGTCTGTGTGTCTATGCGTTAGCACGATAACTCGAGTATGCTTTAACTTATTGCAACCAAATTTAGCATGCATGTATGACATCAAAATATAAGGTTTCTATCAACTTTTGAGTCGTTTCCGGTATACGAGTAAGTCAAGGGGAAACTACTCCCGATTTTTATACACAAATTACCTATAGTGATTTTTTAACGATATTTCAGTATATTTAGGTTTAATTTTATTTGAGCTAAAAACGTATACCTGATATTCCTTCTATTTCTAACCCCAGTCCTTTAAAGATTGACGCCTATCGATAACTTTTTATATGGATATCGATATTTTATTTTCTTAGTTGACGAAGGTATCAGTGTGTCCGGGGAAGTAGCAATCAAACTTTAAGGCGCCTTCCTCACCGGCTTGGTGCGATTTTGGTCTCGCCTTAATTGATTCAATGCCAATGTATTAACGTCAGTAATTATAAATATGTGAGAACCATTTAAATTTTTCTGGACTTCCACAAATATTTAGAACCAAAGTTAGCTAAATCTAACGAACGGTAATTAATGTTTATCTAATACTAGATTTTAGAATAGAATAGAATAGAAAACATTTATTCACACCACTTAAATCTAGCATTACAGGTTGTATTAAACATCATTAAAAGCAGTTGTGAAATGGTATTCACTCAGCACAATATCGGGACGACCGTAAAACGCCTCGACGCTGATCTTCCGTGAACACCAGAAAAAAAAAGTAAATTAAGTAAGAGAGCACTACCGTGCGCCAGCTCAAATCCATTCAGTTATTGTGCATGGGATAACCTATATTCTAAATATATAAATAAGTAATAAATACCACGAAACTATAAATAGGTGTATAATTTATGAATATATAAATAGCTAAGTACTGCAATATAAAAATACAATCTCGTCAGTTCGTTAGACGAATTTGGAGTTAACGCATGTAAAAAGGAACAATACTCACAATATGAACCAGACAAAACAAGCAAAGAAATCTAGCCCACCTTATTATTTCCTATTTTGGGTTATCAAAAGATGCTGTTTCAATTTATTTTTAAAAACGCCCACACAGATCAGGTTTCTTATAGGCGACGGAATATTATTCCAGCATTTCGTGGCAGAATAACGGAAACTGCCACGAAATTTTGGCCGCGACTTCGTCCGCGTAGAATAGTTACTTCGGGCAGCATTTAAATTTTCTTATTATTTCTTCTGACCCAAGCGCCATATACCGATGTTCATGGTTTTTACTTTAAAAAATGACGGATACAAACTTCCATCCTTTATTTTACCCCTTAGGGGTTGAATTTTAAAAAATCCTGAAATACGTCATTCTTAATTTCTCACTAAGTAGCTGTATACCAATTTTTATCGATTCAGCGTCAAAACCGACGGATTTCCATACAAACTTTTCACCCCCTTTTCACCACCTTAGAGGGTGAATTTCCAAAAATCCTTCCTTAGTGCACCCCTAGACCTTACAAGCAACCTACGTGCCAAATTTGGAATCTCTAGACCCAGCGGTTTGGGCTGTGCATTGATATGTCAGTCAGTCAGTCAGTCAGTCAGTATTCGTTTTTATTTATTAGAAGATATAAAAATCGTGTGTCTCAGTGTTTCTGAGGACACACTCCATCGAAACGGTTCGAACTATTTTTTGTGTATTTTTGACAGGTATAAGAAAGGTCGTTACGTACATACTTACATTGTATGCCGTTAAAAATAAATTATATGACAGAAAACGTTTGCCGGGTCAGCATGTGTATACTATAGTTTTTTATGTTGCGAGTTGGCAAACAAGCTTGCGTCGCCCTTAGATACTTTCAAATTCAAATTCAAAATGTTTTATTGCATACCATATTTTTTTTTAACTTGGGTTCTTAAGTAGTTGCAGTAAAGGCACAATTATGGACCCTGATGGGCACAGCAATATAAATGATGAGCTGAGGAGAGGGTAGATTTTATCATTATCTAAACAAAGTTCTACTGTATTTTTACAGAGTGTGAGTTAGGTACAAATCAGGTAGGCTATCTTTAATTAATTAATTTAAGTGTTAAAAATTTATTATATCATAAGAATGTATTTATAATGTCTATATGTTATTTATTTAATATAAGTATTATAAGGTCAAAAATATTAATATTAATATTGAGGGTAACACATAACACTGCAAGTGCGTTGCCATCCTGGGGACTAAGATGATATGCCCTCCATGCCCAGTAATTACACTGTCTACCTTTCCCTTCAATCCGAAACACAGCGAACTGCTTCACGGCAGAAATAAGAAAGGCGGTGGTACCTGCCCAGACGACCCTACATATGGGTCTACTACCTAGTAAATAGATATCATTAGATATATAGATTTAGTGTGTATATTTAAATATGTATATTCTTTGTTTTTCATTTTACAGTTGTCTTGAGCTCGTCAATAAATTCCCTTTTTCTTTCAAATTTAAAAAAAATCGCGATTGGTCTCCCCTTGACTTTCTCGTATACCGGCAACGACTCAAAAGTTGATAGAAACCTTGTATTTTGATGCCATACATGCATGTTAAATTTTGGTCACCCATCCGAGTACCGACCGCGCACTTGGTTGCTTAACTTTTGTGAGGGACGACTCAAAAGTTGATAGAAACCTTATATTTTGATGTCGTATATGCATTTTAAATTTGGTTGCAATAAATTAAAGCATCGAGTTATCGTGCTAACGCACAGACACACACACAGGACATAATTCCAAAAACGGTATTTTTGGACTCAGGGAGGTCCAAAACGTGCAAATCCGTCAAAATCTCGAGGTCGAATTTTTTGACGATTAAGACTTACTCTATACTACGTATACGAGAAAGTACTAATATTAAAATTTTGTCATCATTTCAAAATTAAACACATCTTAGCGATTTCTAAAGCAGCAGACACACACTACACATACCAAAATACGGTAACCATTACAGTACAAATTTATGACTATATCTGTCCCTTTCGCGCTTGCACCAGTTTATACGCTTCGACCGATCACCCGTCTTTGTTTGGCACGCGCATGCGCGCTGCATATCTCTTTGTTCGCTTGGCAACCTAATATTTATATACGTAGGGTAAGTGCAGTAGGAATGAAGAATAAATAGTTTTGTTATGATATGATTATACGTTTGCCTCTGTGGTTTGGGGTCGCGGGTTCGATGGCGAAGACGATACATTTATAGACGCTTTGGTTGGTAGGACTTTTACGTTGAAAATGAAAAAGCTCGTTATTTAAATGGGCTTTGCTAAGTACTTTTAAATCGTCAAAAGCCTTATCACCATTTGGGGATGAAAAAAATATTTATTATGCTGAGATGGAGAAGAAATGGCGAAAGAATCTCCACAGCTTACAATTTCGTAATGATTTCAAAATATCAATACAGGTCAATAAATAATTATCAATGTAATTTAAGCTACAGTTTTACATGCCCACGCATTTGGATCATTTTTCATGTAAAAAGCTTTTCTATGTAATTCAATTAATCACATTAATGAACTAAGTAATTTAAGTAATAACTTTTGCGTTTACAAACGCGTAAATAATTTTAAAACTAGTAAAATACACTGAAATAAATTGACTTGCCCCAGGCGGGAATCGAACCCAGCATCCTCCGCAATCCGGGTGGCTGCGTTAACTACAACGCTACCGGGACACTGCTTTGCCGTCAAAATTTGTCAGTGCTTGGTGCTTTTATGGTAAACATTGTCTTATCAAAATTTGAAATTTGCACTGCTAAGATTCGAACGAAACATTTTTGCAAATAATTGCCGTCCAGTTAAAATGAAACTACCTTATATTATGCAATAATGTCATGTGACAAAAAAACCGCCATCAAAACTAAAGACGTTCCAAAGACTACGTTTAAAGGTTTATTCCAAATATTGAGGTTGGCACCAACATAAAAAAAAACATTTCGATTCATGAAAATTTTAGAAGGGATTTTTTTCATTTGAAAATAATTTATCTTTCGCTTTTTAGTGTTGTAATTATAGAAATTTTTAGGAAACTATCTCGAGATCTTTGACAAACAAGCAATAAAATAAGAATAATATCATCGATGTCAATTAAATACTCATTATTGGGTATAACTCAAAAACTACCCGTCTGATGTCGCTCAAAGGAGAATGGGCATTTTGGTACTCTCTCGAATAGCAATCAATGTTGTTTCATTGGACAGGCGTTATAATATAGAAAAATATTTACTAAAGCGACTTGTCTCAATTCCTTGTCCGAAACTGCCTGCTTCACTACATAGTATAATAATAATAATAATATAATCATTTATTGGTCACTTCACAAATTTTCTTATGAGCTCACTAAACTAATAGTACAGGAACAGTGGATTATTAATTTGTGAAGGACTGGTGCCTGAAATAGGATAAAATCCTGTACCACGGGTCACCAGGCCCCTCCTAGTATAAAATAAAACATAGTATAAAACAAAGTCGCTATCCGCCGTCTGTCTGTCCCTATGTATGCTTAGATCTTTAAAACTACGCAACGGATTTTGATGCGGTTTTTTTTATAGATAAAGTGATTCTTAAGGAAGGTTTATATGTATAATACATGCATATTTACATAAGCATTGCACCCGCGCGAAGCCGGGGCGGGTCGCTAGATCGAATATAAAAATAAATCATCAAAATTCGTGCACCCAGTAAAGTAACGAGGTAGCACACACAAAGAACCCTTTTTTGAACTCGGTTAAAAATACTCCAGTAAAACAGACGAGATCTTTACTGTTATTTTAACAGTGATGGCGGCTCAGTCCTATTATTTATTTGACCGTGGCTGTTACTGGGACACTGGGGCTTCAAAGTACTCGCTTAACCGAGAGACCCCCTTCACGGGCATTTGCGTCCGTATCGAAAAGCGGTTTACTAGAAGAGAACTGCGTTTTTCTCCGCTTATACATAGGTGAAAAGATTTTTCGTTACCATTTAAAGATTTAATGTAGTTGCGTGTTATTTAGTATAAAAATAGTTATTTGTCCAACAAGTGAGCAAAGATATTTTTTGCTGCGAGTGCCGATATTAAATCACGAACCAGCGAAGTAGTCTAGAATTGAATCACGAGCATAGCAAGTGATTCATAAATAGACTACTGAGCGCAGGGAGTGATTTAAAACCACGAGACAAAAAAATTTGCTCTCGTGTGATACATACAACTTTTCACCTCTCCAGCGAGAAAATTGTTGTAGGTGAGAAAAACAAAGCAATACTAATCATCATCATCAGCTCATATAATATGTCCCCACCGAGGGGCTCGAACCTACCCCACATTAGGGGCGATTAGGCCTTAGTCAACCACGCTGGCCAAGTGCAGGTTGGTCGACTTCACACACAACCTAAGAATTTCTTCATAGGTGTTTGCAGGTTTCCTCAGCAAAAAGCGTTTTTGCTTCGAGATTTTACGAAGCAAAGAGGTCTTTTGCTGCTTGAGAAGTGAAAAATATTAAAAAGCTTAAACCGCCTTCACAAATGTTATTAAATGATCTAAAGTCAGCGTAGTACAGTTAGTCTTAGTGTTCAGACTGTTCATTTGTCGTTCATTCGAGTGGGAGTGAAAGATGCCGATTGCCATTATCCAACACTGTTGGATCGGTTCATTAATGAATTCATTCAGCACTTGTTTCATTTTGGTATCAGACACTTCATTTCGAGTGAAAGGTCCTAATGAAAGGCGTAAATGAACGAAAAATGAACCGTCTGATACCATCCGTAGGGTGGTATGAATACAAGTGCTGAATGAATTTATTAATGAACCGATACAACAGTGTTGGATATTGGCGATCGTCATCTTTCACTCCCACTCAGAATGGACAATAAATGAACAGCCTGAACACTGAGAGAACGTTCACTCGGATTCGGTCATTTGGTTTCGAGTCTTGTAGAAGAAAACGTCGCGGCAAAATGGTCTTTCGACGACGTACTGTAGAGGACATGAATGTTCTTTTCTGTTTGATTCCTGTTCGACCGTGTAAACATGGAATGAAATAAAAATTAAGCATTCACTGGCGTGAACATTCATTCGGGGTGAACCGTTTGATATCATCTAATACTGTAATGGTACCATCATCATCATTACTGGCTATATTTAAAAAATAATAACATTTAATCAAATTCAAATCATCATGACGTTTGGTTCATTTTCATTTTTGACTCATTACATTGCTGACCGTGTCCTAGAAAACACAAATTACTCATACAAGGGTCTCGGACCTTAGCTTGGTAATAATAGTACCTCTATCAACGAATTAGGAATGATAATAAATACGTACATGAGAGCTAAAATTATATCAAGGCACTATAAAATATCTATCTTTTTATATAAACCACATAAATCTTATTTACTATCACCAATAAAAATAGTGACGAAAACGTTTCTCATTCCTACGTGGACCATACAGACAGTGTTGGACCTCAGTGTTGGACCCATAACGACACGACGTTACAAGACAGCTAGTCTCAGTTTATACCAGCTTGCTTTGTGTAGCGGTTATGTCATGACAGACATGTCGGACCAGCGTAAATAAGTGGTAGATCGGCGCTTGTTTCAAGATTTCTTTAAGCAGACACACTTACAGAAGTTCTAGACAAGCCAAGATCTTAACGACCTTTAATCTATTTCCACGTCGCATTGACCTAATAAGTATTACTCCTGCGAATATTAACAAGAAATTTTCTCTTTGTTCCAGATTGCTGTTCAGTTATGTACAAAGAAATCAAGGATTCAGGTGGTTATACATTTTATATTAAGTTAGGGAATGCTTAACTACCCGTAGCTTAGTTAAGATACGCCGCTGTTTTGAGCTTCAACGCTTTGGCCCACTTACGTCAATCTGCGGGTTAGAAGTATGAATAAACGTTTATAACTGTGTGCTAAATGGCTATTTGAATAACTCGATATTTGTATAAATAAATATATAAATCCCGCGTTAGCTAACCCAGGATAGCACCAGGACAGCCTACATTCACAAAAAAACCACAAAGCTAAACTGAATAGTTTTTTCCATCGTTTTTCGTTTTCTTTTTAATTTGGTATCATTTCAATCATAACTGAAAACTTGCCAAACACAAAAACAATATTTTGAATAGGTCATCCTTATAAAATCCACAAAAGTTTAAAAGACTGAATGTTATATAAAATTATATCCTATTTATCCATCACATTCACACTCCGAAATTTTACTGTATCTGTCTCAGTTCATTCGTTTCAATCCTCCCTCCTTGCGTCGTTTATCCTCAATGCTGAGGGTCGTGGCCTCTTTGAATAACGTCCTGGACTATCTGACGCCAGTTCGCTCTATCTTCGGCGGCGTGGATGGCATCGTGCACCGAGGAGTTTAAGGCCGAGCGAATTTGGTCCGACCATCGCATTGGACTTCTGCCTCTCGGTCTCTTGCCTTGAGTTTCTCTTGCCGTTTCAATAGGCTGACCGTATTTTTGGTCGTATACATAAGCCACGTGACGTGATGGTATTTTGACGTGACAACGTCTTATAATTCGATAGAGCCGGCTGCACGCACGAAAAAACATGACGTCATGCGGCGTTACCTCGCTCTGAATCTAATTCTCTAATTTGAATTTGGACTTATGTTATTTAAAATTTAAACTTTCAATGATACCAAAACCAGCCAGATACAAATAGTATAGCCAAAGAGATTTTATTACAAGTTTATTCATACTATAATGCGAAATCTATTAAAAAAATGAAATTAAATTTTTCTTTTGAAAAATGCTACCATTCCATCAGTATTTTCTTAAGACGTTGTCACGTTCAACTATCGTCTAAGAGCAAATATACCAATAGAGACAACATAAGCGTTCTCGAACCGTACACTTTTTGTTCAGTTTTCGGTATTAGGGAAGGCAAAGGGAGCTAGCCCATACAGCCAAGTCTTCGTTTTCCATCTTCTTTCTTGATGTTCGCATTAAAATGTGTGTGTCATTTCAATGTATCTAGGGAGTGCCTGGTGACAAATGCATGGCAACCGAACTCTTAATGGCGACTGACGTGGAAATCCCATTATAAAATTTGATGATGGCGACTGATGTGGGAATCCCATTATAAAATTTTCAACTTTATACACACCACAACCACCTTTATCTCAATGATTCTTTATGAATACTCGTCAACACAGATGCTTGTGTATCAAAATTAACACCATTTTCACTGCACAAAGTCCACCTCGTCAAGAAAACCAAATTTTCTTGACGCCAGCGCGCCAAAAACTCATAATATAGAAGGTTAGGTACTTATTCACATAATTTTCGGCATCGGTGTTTTAGTACACCGGCTTAGGAGGGTACCGGTGATTTTAGTGGGTAGTCCCACAGTATACCAAGAACAGTAGTTTATCTGCGGGCTGTCGGCGAGTTATTAGCCTACTCTGCGTTGAGTAGGGCTATCGTAAATGTGAAAATGAGCGAATGTGCAATGACATAAAAACGCGCCATCACACCGAGACGACGAGACCACCTTATGCCCCCATATTTTTATGTCAATGTGTGCGTCACAGTGCGTGCGTACACGGCGCCGAGTACGCACGCACACATTCTAATGGACAGCGGCCAGTTTGTATGAAGACGTATTACTGTTCTTGGAGTCCCACACACTCCATACGCCTAGCCGGCGTGCGTTACGTCAATAATAATAATAAGTTTATTT